>CAUJRU010000106.1:0-1200000 GCA_963277665.1 Viscum album | reverse complement strand
GAGAGGAAAATAGGTACCCCATACCATAACTCCAATTAATGATTAATTAGGGAGACTACGCTCTCATAATGATCCCATTATGGTAAGTGTCATCCGAACAACCTCTAACCTCGCTAGTAACTTGAGATATTTCAATAACATTAATGGGGTTAACTAATGCTAGTTATATGGATACAAGTCCTGAAAATTCCTTACTTTAACCTCCTCATCTAGAAACATGTTATATGCATATCAGATAAGGGTCCCTAAATGGATGAGGACTATCACATGCCTGTCAAAGGGTAAGTACCTCCTATTGACTGAATACCATTATAGTCTAAGAAATAAACTCAACTAGGAACTATTCTTTGAACATATCCTATGATACCTCCAACTTCTCATGATCATAGAATAACAATTTCCACCACTTCCTCATAGCTCCATGGTACTTTGTCACATCCAACAAAACCCAGTGCTCCTTCTAATCATGATCATACTCAAAGTTGTCTCAAACTCCACCAAAAATTTCTTTTTGACTGATTCCCAAATGGAGACCTCATAATTCAGTGGACTCTAGAACTAAAAATCTTTGAGTGTCCTCCTCAAATGATTCATCATCATCAACCTATACTCTATGGCTATCTTATAGAATATCTTAATAACCTTCATTGATGTGAATAAGAATAGGATGTCATCATAAATCTGTACCTACTAAAGAAAAAATGGTAGGAGACTGATGAACCTGCAATATGGAATAATTTTGATTAATTAATTAATATTTTTATTAATTTTATGGTTTCACCTATCTCAAGGTCTATCCATTTCAAACCTATTTGAAAAGAATAATAATCCATGATACTTTCATAGGTATCTACCCCATAACTTGTATCAGCTATGTTTGGTATGAAATGTAAATAAGGGATACAAGTTAAACCATAATATTATTAATTAATTAATCTAAAGAATTCTATTTCCATGGGAAAGTAATATCCATCCTGATCTCCAACTATCTCCTATTGACATAAAAAATATTTTATATATATACCTAGGGTGAGTATAAAAATATACAAATTAGGATCATCCCTAGGAATTAACATGAAAAACGTCCATAAAGGTTACAAAATCCCAGTGAACAATAAGTGAAACTATATTGACACCTAAATAGGAATACCATGTTCCTTGTGTCACTATGGATATATCTTACCAAATATTTCATAAAAAAGATCATATATTATAGTAATGAAACAAAAAAATTACCCCACTACTACTTCTCCAATTCCTTTCCTCTCTACCCCAACATCAAATGTCTTGAGCCATCTCTCTCCAAAAGAAGTCAGCTGAAAGACAACTTGGATAAATATCACAACATGCATATTGTGAATCACATCATCTCATCATCACATGTCACAACTCCATATATTAACCAAGTTGTTTTTGGGTTCCATCATAGCTTGTATAATGTGTATCATACATCAGTTATAAAATCTCAAGTTTTCACAACACATACACTAACTAAGGTACCTCAAGACTTTATAGCATATACCCATAAAACTTATAATAACCATTTTGAGACTATATCTGGAGATACTTCCATGTGAAATATAAACAATCCACTACACACATATATGGAGAAATTTTACCATCATCCATACCATCACTTAATACTACCAAGAGATGAGAGTGGGGTTAGAGGGAAAAGTCGGCCATCTATTCTCTCCACCAGAATGTTGGGGAAAACACCAAACCATAGTACACTATGTTTCAGTTACCCTAACCAACATGGGTGGGGTAGCGTATGAAATCAAAAAACATGCATGATAAAATATAGCTCTCTACTACACTATGAGAATAACCTAATCTTAGGCTTAATTGCATCTACCATCTCTCAAACATATATTTTCCACTACTAATGACTAGATATACTATAAAAACATAAGAATTTTAAGGATAAATAATACATTAATTCTTAATTATTTCATTATAGTACACAATAATTAATTCATTAACCATTAATTAAAAATTTTCTGAATCACATTCCATTATCCATCAAAATGAAGTATATACCCACATGGAATAATCCAACCCAATCCACAGTTTCTGAAGATTAAAATTAACTTTTACAATATATCATGAACCAAACTCATGGGTTTAAAAAATTATTAAACATTATTATAATTCCATAATTCTACGTACTACAGTAAATGTCCAAATATACCATCAATGTGATATGAAAACACGCATATCCAGATGTCTCGAGCAGTGAGGCAAGGAAAAAAATAAAAAGGAAACTTGACCATTCCACTGTTAAACATATTTTTCAACAAGAATCAAACTTTCATCATAATAATGGGTAAAATCACATTTAACCTGATCCACCAACTCTGGTAACATCCCCATCAATACCATGCATCTTGCCGCCACAGACATCAACTGCTACAACATCCCCAAAAATTTCATCCCATATCTTGTCAACCATCCCAAGCACACATTGCTTCACATGTCATGGATCATATTGAGAGTACATCACATAAGTCATAATAAATAAAAAATACTCAACAATTAAATCTAGGACCAATAAAAAAGGAATTTAACATTCACATGAAAATGGGATCACATGTCCCAAAACACAAGGAATTCAACCATTATAAGAATATGGGTACTCTTATACCTAAAAACCTATTATTACCAAATAAACCAAATTTATTACATATTAAATTAACCAATTCATTATCATAGGTTACTACTAAGGAAATCCAAAGACTACAGTTATAATAAGATATTATATAATTAAACATGCTTCCTTTCATTTTTTGATTTAACAATATGTAAATAATAAAAATTCTCACTTAATATACCATTTTAACTTTTTAGAATTAAAAATAATTATATATTCATGTTCTTTAACCAATTACAACTACACATGGAATAACATATTTCTTTAAACATTCACGAAGAATCAATTTTAAATCCTTTAAATAAAAAGAATGAATTTTTTAAATATGCCTCTTTTTATTTGTAGCCAAACAATCCATTTACTAGATTTATTTTCATTAAAAATTTCACCAAATTATGAATGATAACCCAATAAAAAAATTCTAATAATCATAACATATATATATCCCTATCTCACAAATCAAGAGGTAAACTAGAAGATATCAACTTTTTCTAGGTATATCCCACTTTGAGTTTTTCTTTTCATCCTTGGTGGAAAAGTATTGTTCATTGATGGAGAGCCATTGTTGGAGAAAATGAATTAATGTTCAAAGATTTATGCCTCTTTGAATAAATGGGTTCCATGTATACATTGTTTCTTGGTATGTTGAGAACCATTAAAAGGTGATTAGGTTTTTAAATGGAAAATGCGATGAAAAACCATATTCAGAATATTTATACTCTATAAAGGGATTAAACATTATGTAATTGTTCAAGGATTTTAATAAAATAAATCCAATTTGATTGGTATTTCATCATATTACATTAAAAATATTTTCATTATGTGTAACTATATTACACACCGTGTAATTTCTTGACCTACTATTTTAAATATACAATAGGGATTAATTCTAACTTTTTTTCATCTGAAACTCTTCTCCTCTCGACCCTAGGTAATTATCCTAGAAATTTTGGGGTTCCAATATCTCTGTTGGACATCCTATTTATTCATTAAATCCTTGGTAATTATTTACGATTATGATTCTTCTTTATCTACCTTGGTTCTCCAACTATTCCAGTGGAATCCATTGAAGATTGTGTTGTTTATTTTGATCTAAATTAATTTCCATCTAGTTACCTCTTTTTAATCATCTGCATCATTTTCCTCATGGTAGTTTTTCATTGGGAGTATTGTGGGATCATTGGTTAAATGTAGGGGGACTAAATCATAACCCTATTGTTTGAAAATTTTCATGTTTAATACAATATTGTGATTATTCCAATGTATCATGCACCCAAATAAAATAACTAAATGAGTGGGATTATTTTTGAATTCCCTTGGTTTCAATTGTATTTTTATTTATCTTATGGTGCCCTATTGGGAGGGAGAACCAAAAATACAATCGAGTTGTACAATGGCTTAATGTGTGTCCCTCATGATATGAGACCTTAGGTGACTTCTTACTATAGAATCCCTAAATTGTTGTTTATATATTCTTTATGTAGATATTAATCAATTTTGATATAATTTCAAGTGGAATATGAAAGAAAATTGTAATTTTCAAAATTATCCATTGATAATTGTGATGTGATATTGTGATATCCATGTTGTATGAAAAAAATTGTGTTATATTCTATAATGATTATATATTGGGACCGTACCTTGAAATTTCACATTTATATACAATAATGCTGATACTGAGTTGGCTTGGCCTAGTCCCATGTTGTAATTCTTATAGAGAGAGGTTTATTCCTAGTCCCACATTGTAATTCTTATAGGGCTTTGACCCTGATGCAGTAATGCTTATTGGTCTTTGGCCAAGATTGTTGTGACTATACCATGGTTATGTGATTGTGGTTGGCATAATCATAAGACATGATTAAAGATATTACAACATTGCACTATAGAAATTTATGTTACCTTGGTTATATGGTTATGGTTAGAATAGTCATAATACTTACATAGAGATATTATGAAATGGAGATGAAGCAGGTTGTTATTGAACATTATTAATTCTTGAATTAATTAATACAAATTTGTATCCCTTTAATGAATACACTTATTATCCTACATGTTTATTCTGGCATGATGGTGTTAACCAAATGAGTTATATTCACACCCTATTCATTCCATAGTTTGGTACCCGAGCAGATTATGTGGATGTATGTTTGGAAAATGTTAAGAGACCTTTTTGTTGACTTATTGCTTAATTAGGGGATGATGTTTGGAGATGGGACTAACAAGGGGTTCAGGACCTGTGACTTTGAGTATTTTATTTGAGTCTTTTAGTCTTCTACCTGTATTTTTTCTAGTATGACATTTATATACATTCCATCAAACCAATACATTATTCCTTTATTGTTAATTATATTATTCAATTGTATTTTATTATTTTCTTCCACTATGTTTATGCTTTGATTATTTATATTTATAATTGTTTGTTTATACTTCTATGACACTACATACCATGGGGTATATTAT
The DNA here is from genome assembly GCA_963277665.1 of Viscum album. NCBI lineage: Eukaryota > Viridiplantae > Streptophyta > Magnoliopsida > Santalales > Viscaceae > Viscum > Viscum album. The sequence continues at coordinate 1,194,887 of CAUJRU010000106.1, read as the reverse complement.
CCCCTATATACATTTCACATCACTGCTACTAGTTGGAATCATATGGTGTATGGGGTGGTGCGCTTGAGGTCTCATAGCCAACCCTTTTTTTCCACTCAATAGAGTGCTAGATCGAAATAAATTACAAATTTTTATCCAGGAATAAGGTTTAATTTTCTTCTTCTTTACTATTTGGGAATGTTAGAAAGGATACTAGCATGTGTCAAGACTTTCTAATGAGTTGGATCATGGGAGTATCTAAACCATGTATGGGGGAAAAGTTTGAGTTCCTAGTGATGGGAATTGCGGATTGTGTTGTGTGGTGCGCTTGTTATAGTTGATTTTATTTCACCTTGGTTGATTCACATATTATGTGTGGTTATCATTTTAGGATGTTACTATTTCTTAATAGTTGTACTTGTGGCCTGGTATGGGGAGATATTAGAAGACATGCATCGTATTAAGAATATATGGATATATTAACATTCATCATTCATGATAGTGAAATATATATTTTTCATGTGATTTATACTTCCCATATGAACTATTATATGAGATATATATTTGACTAGATAAATGAAAAAAATTGGCATGTTATGCTAAAACTCATTAAAGCCATATCTAGGGAGACCAAGAGTTAGTGGTTCACTATTGTGGTCACTGGTTGAGGTTGACATTGTGGTTTTCCAGTTCACTAAAGTGTGAATTTTTCTTGTAGAGAAAATTCATCCTCCTCATATTTTACATGGGTTTCAGGAGAGTGGAAATCAGAATGATCCTAATGCAGCTGAACTAGAGCTTTCTATAGTTCATATGAAAATTTTAGATGTTCATCTTTGTGATAGCTTCTTGACGGTCATGTGATCCATGGAAAGGGAAATTTTTTGTACAATTCCTTTGTTGTTTGAGTTAAGAAGAGAGATTCATCATTAGCCCCCACAAATTTTTACTCGAGAAAGTGGACCCTATGAAAGTGAGTTCTAGATTAGGTTGGTCAAAAAATTATTCAAGCATCTCAAGGATCCCACAGACAGAAGGGTGAAGCTATATTCATATATTCATTGTGGTCCTGACTTGAATTGGTGGGATATTCTTAATGAATCTGGGAAAAAAGATGAGATATCATTTATGGACTTCAATATGAAGATCCTAATCAATTTGTATCCTAAAACATTGACGGATTAAAAATATCATGAGTTTGTGCATCTGACATAGGAGGGATTTTTAGTGATGGGCTATGATGAACATTTTACCAACCTATATTGGTTTGAAACATCTTTTGAAGCTGATGAGATCTCTAGGGTGATATGTTTTTAGGACTTTATTCACTATAAGATCAGGAAACAGGTAAATTTATTCTGTTTAAGTAGCTTTCAGGATGTTATGAACTAGAAACTCATCACTAAAGGTAATCTGAGAGAGTCCCCGAGTAGAGGAAGGATAATTCATAATGGAGATTCCGAAGTTCTTTTCTAATTGGTGAGAGGGTATATTATAATTGTTTCCACTTTGGTAGTTGTGGGAAGAGCAATCAGGTTACTGAAAACCCATATCAAGATAGTGTTTTGTTCCAGTGCAAGTAGTATGGCATGTTTTTTCCACAAGAAGCCATAATATCCTTATCTCAATGTTGATTTTCATATATATGTGATTTTGGGTCATCTTCATAGGGTCAATGTTAGATTTTAGTATCATACCAATGGAAAAGAATCATTATAGGAACTAGAGTCAGGAAATGGCTTAGCTACTCCTTAGTGGGCTAGTAACTGAAGATCAACATGATGTTCAAGCCAAGGATGGGTACATGGTACCCTAGTTCATGAGCAGTAGTAACGAACATGGGAAATTTCTTAGGGTAGTTATACCAGATCCCAAGGTAGATGGAATAGTTAGTTTCATGTTATAAAGACTACACCGACAAATGTGGATGCATGATTTTTTACTATTAGAGGAATGATTTTTGTAACATCTACTTTATCTTGTGTATTGTATGACATAGAATCATCACATTCTTTTCTATCTAATATTTTCAAAAATGGTTTGGTCTTTGATGTGGAAAGCTTGGGTGTTATTTTAACCATCAACACACTATTGGGAGTAAAATTAGAAAATATAAAACATTTCAAGGCATGTTCTCTAGGGATTGATAGGTACCATTTCATTAGGGAGCCGTTCATGATAGAAATGAAATTCTTTGACTTGATTTTTGGTATTGATTTTTTTAGTTATATACTAGGCTCATATTGACTATTACAGGAGGAGATTTACCTTTCTATATCCAGTAGGAGGCAGCAATTCTCACCTTGTGAAGTGGGATCTTCATGATAGTCTTAGGGGAAAATTCAGTGTAGATTGGATGGCTTCTTGACTTAGTTATTCTGGCTCTAAATAATAGTGGAATGTAGCATGATAATTTTACACTAGTGGTAGACTCTTTTTAGGATGTTTTCCCTAGTGAGTTCTATGTCTTACCACCTAAGCAAGATATTGTGTTCATAATCTAGTGGGTGCCTGGAGGAGAGCTAGTTTCTATCCCTCCTTAGATAATGGTGCTAGAATAGCTTTAGGAGTTTAATTTTAAGTTGAAAATTATATCACAAAAAGGTTTAATACATCATATTAAATCACCTTGGGGTTTTAAAGTTCTCTTAACCCAGAAGGACGATGTATTTTTTCAATTATTTTTGGATTATTGGAGGCTAAAACATATGACAGTTAAGAACTGATATCCTCTTCCATGAAATGATTATATTTTCTTTTAGTTGAGAGGTGTTAATATCTTCTTCAATATTAATTTGATATGAGGTTACCACTAGTTTTAGGTGAGACCATCAGATATACCTTGGATTGGTTTTAGGAGTAGGTATGGCTTGTACGATTTTTTTAGTGATGTTTTTCGGTCGACTAATGCTTCTGTGGTATTCAAAGACTTCATGAATATGATCTTTCATCCTTTTCTAGACTAGTTTGCGGTGGTTTTTTTATATGATATCTCAGTGTACTTCCAATCAGCAGAATATCATGACAAACATCTTAACATCATCCTGAGTACATTGAGAGTGCATCAACTTTATTACGAGATAAAAAAAATAATGTTTCTAGATTAGCAAATTGAACTTCTTAGGCCATGTCATCTAATAGGTAGGAGTGTTAGTAGACATATAGAATGTCACATCCATCGTATCATGGGAATATCCAAATAATTACTTTGATAATCAGATATTTACATGTTTGGAATGTTTTTATCAGTGCTTTATGTAGTTTTTCTCTCATTTGGTAGCACCAATGTCTTGGATGGCTAAGAAAGGGGAGAATTTTGTTTTTTCTAATGTTTATGAGGGAGATTTTCAAGAGTTTCAAGGAAGGTTTGACTCATCTCTTACACTCACTTCACCTATGTTGGGTATAACATATACTATGTACTATGATGCATTCGGAGTTGAAATTAGAGTTGTTTTAATGTAAAAGAATTTAGTGGTTGTGTATGGATCCGGGAAGATGAGACCGCATAAGAGGAATTAATTGACTTTGGATATGGAGATAGTAGTAGTTGTACATTTGTGTTGGGTACATTATCTCATGGGTGAGTGGTTTTTGCTATAAATGGATCACAGTAGCCTCAAGTATATATTTTCTAAGTGAGACCTAAACCTTTGACATAAGAGGTGGGTATAAAATCTGTAGTCTTTCAACTCTGAAATGGATTATTCGGCAGGAAAGGGAAACATAATTACTGAAACCATGATCTGAAAAACACAGATTAAAGAGGTATTAGAGTATTTCGATGAGTGGCAGATAATATCCCTTTTAAAGACATACATCTTGATGTATAGGAGTCTCAGGAATGGGTATCCCTTAATTTGACATATTTTATACCCATTATTTTGGAATGGATTAACATATATTAGTTCTTGAGGGCTTAGTTCGAAGAGACAAATTATATGGTGGGAGACACCATCATGATAGTGTCTTAGTAGTGGAAAGTTTCTTCTTTTCTATGGGTAATTATGGGTTCCTAGGGGCATACACAGTGAGTTAATAAGGGATTTTCATGATTCTAGAAGGGAGGTGAATATTTTTTTTAATAGATATGTATCATGATATACATATAAAATAATTGTGGTCAAGAATTAAGAAGGAGGTGGAAAGATCTATGTCTAAATACTTCACTTTTCAAAAAGTGACTGGAGATCATCAGATTCCAGCTATGATTTTGCATCTTTTTCCAATTCATTATAGAAATGGGATGATGTCACGATGGATTTTGTGATAATATTACTTAGGAAAACCCATAAGAAGGATGTTGTATGGGTAATTTTGGATCATCTAACTATTTTATCCCACTACTTACCTATCATAGAAGCCTTCCTACTTAATGATCTGGTTATTCTTTAAATCTACGAGGTAGTTTGGTTGCACAGTGTTCTGAGGAGTTTCTTTTCAAACAGACATCCTTTCTTCACATCGCATTTTAGACAGTGTCTTTAAATGGATCTGGGATCACTGGTTCATTTGATAACAACCTATCATCCACAGATTTATAGTCAATCTGGGTATATTATTCATGTTCTGGATAATATATTATGAGCATTTGATTTTGATTTTGGTGGTTCAAAGAAGAAACATATGTAACTCATGCTGTTTTCATATAAAAATAGATTCCAATAATCGATCCAAATGTAACATTTTATGGAATTGTATTGAAAGTTGTTATGTTCACCTCTTTGTGGGATAGAGGTAGGTGAGTCATCACTTGTTGACCAAGAATTTTGTAAGAGACATCTGATCAGGTTCAGTTGATTAGAAAATAGTTCATGATTATGAATAGAATGAAGAAACCATATACTAACCATCAAATACGACCTCTATAATTCAAGGTTAGTCATCATGATTTCTTCAAGTGCCTCTTGGGTTGGTTCAATGTCGTATCTAGAAACAGGGAAAGCTACCCCCATATTTTTCTATCCATTTGAGATAGTTCCAAGGTTCGGTCCAGTGGAAATTTTTTTATCACTTCCATAATGCTGTAATTACATGCACAACATGTTACACATGTCTCATCTATGGATATATCATCTAGAACATTCCCATGTGATAGACATATAATGTGTCGATCATTGTTTGGATGTGTCCTTTGTGGAGTATCCGATACAGGTTGTGGATCATAGTGAGATACATATTTGGGATTGAGATGTAATGTTGGTTTGAGGGTTGTGGAAGGATGGTAGAGTTCCAGATGATACCTAGGAGAGGGAGTCTGATATGCGAACACAGTGATAAAACCTATTCATAGAGACCCCAGAGAGACACATGGAGAAACTCAAGGATGAGCTGTTATAAGGTGGGGATGTTGAAAGATCCAGTATTTTTCTAAGTACATCACTACTTGTGTTTTTTAATTTGATCCTTGGTGGTTGAGTCTTTTTCAGAGATGAATAGACTTTTTTAGATAATTTTTTTCACTTTTGGGGATTTATGTTTGTTTAAATTAATGGGCTCAAGGTATACATAGGTTCTTGCAACATTCAGAATCTTTTAAAAGGGTTTGGGTTTTCTAAAGGGAATGTGTTCACGAAAACCATATGTTTAATATTTATACGTTGTGTAAAGGGATTAAATATTATGTAACTGTTTAAGGGTTTTAATAAAATAATTCTTTAGGGATTTTTTTTGGTGAATTACATTAAAAATATTTACACAACCTGTAGCTATATTTCTTGCCTTGTAATTCATAGACCTACTATTTTAAATGTGATGTGTGGCTGAATTTTCATATTTTTTCTGGTAGCATCTATTCTCTTTTCAACCCTAAGTCATTCAAATATCCATTTTGGATTTCCAACCTCCCTTATGGATATCCCATTTATGCCTTCAATACCTAGTAAGTATTTCTAGTTAGGTTTCTCCCTTCCTTAAGAATGTTCTCAAACTATTTCAGTATAATCCCTTGACCAATTACATTTTTGATTTCTATCATGATCAGTTTTCATCTAGAAACCTATTTTCAATCATCTTCACCTTCTTCCTCATGGGTTTTTTCTATCGGGAGCATTTTTATATCATTGGATAAAGGTAGGGGTAAAAATATTAACCTTATGGTTTTATAATTTATATAGTTTATGAAATATTTTGATTGTTCCAACACAGTGTGTGCCAAAATCAATTAAATAAATCAATGGGATTTTTCCTTTAAGTTCACTAGTTTCAATTGAATTCGGACCTAACTTATGTAGACCCATTGGGTGAGTGAACCATAAATATAATTGAATTTCATAATAGATTGTGCTTTTTTGCATGATATGAGACTTTAGGTGATTTCTTGATATAGAATCCATAAATTGTAGTTTATTTCTTATGGATATAATTATTAATCGGTTTTGATATAATTTAAATTTTCATATAAAAGAAAAATGGTAAATATTATAATTAAACATTTATAATTGTGATGTTATATTGTGATATCCATGTTGTATGATAGGAATTATGTTCCATGATGTATTACTTATATATTGGGCTCGACCTAAGAAATTGCATAATTAAATGTTGTAAGGTTGATTTTGAGTGGGATTGGACCATTCCCATTCTGTAATGTTTATATAGTTTAAGATATTCTTAGTTCCTTATTTTAATTCTTATAGGGATTTAACCCTGACATTGTAATGTGTATGGGGCTTGGAACCAGATTGTTGTGACTATACCATGGTCATATAGTTGTGGTTGGAATGGTCATAATATATGATCAGAGATATTCTTGTATGTATTCAAATCATGTTAATTTACCTTGGTTATACCATTTTGGTTGACATAGTAATAATACATGCCTAGAGATATTTCGGCCGGGAGCTGAAGTAGGTTGTTGTTGTATTTAATTAATTTTTTAATTAATTAATACACATATTTATCTATTTATTTCATACACTTATTATCAGATAAGTTTATTTAGACATGGTAGTGTTGAACTACTCAGTTATACTTGCACCCTATTCATGTCATTGTTTGGTACCTGAGTAGACTATGTGGATACAGGTTTGGACAAGGGAAAGGGACCTTATTATTTATTTCTTGTTCACTGATGGGATCAAGTTTGGATATGGGACGAACGTAGTGCTTGGGACCTGGGACTCTGAGTCTTTTATTTGGATCTTATATTCTTTTAATTTTATTATTTATAGTATTACATTTACTTATTGATCTCAATGTCGAGAGCATCAAATTATATGTTTATTTTTAACTAGAATTTCTGTAGTATAGCCGCAACCCTAGGTCATCTCTCTATGGTGCCTCGGATCATTATATCCAAAATTTAGTTCTAATTATAAATGTAAAAAAGGGAAATTGTGTTTTATAATTCTTGGGTTTGATTATTAAATATGACAATAGAAAATTAAAACAATAAAACAACTTAAAAGTAAACAGGATTAATTAAACATTTTCAACCGGGGGTCCTCTCATGATACTCTTCCTTCATCACTTCATGAGATAGAGTTATGATCTATTAATCCCTAGTTTGTAACATCTATAACCCGAATGTTACTGATTTTATACTAGTATTCCTCCTAGGGTTCATTTAAAAACCCACAATGATTCACAGGACACCATCGATGATTGGGTGATTTGTGTTCAACTTCATAACTAAAACTTCCAAATGCAACACATGAAGAAATATATGTGATGTCTAGGTTTGTATGTTATTTCTTTCTGATACCATGAAATAAATGTACATGGCCCTAATAGTGCTTATATGAGTTCAATTTACTAATATTGACCACACAAATAACGTAATTGAATGATTGAAGAAAAAGGGATGAACGGTGTGTGAAACATCACATGAAAGGGTACCCCTAAACATGATCCTTTGAGTTTTAATATAACATACCAGTATATAACTCAATTATATAATAATATTTGATGATGAAAAATAACATAAAAACTATAATTAAAATGAACATTCAACACAATAAAAACATGAAGCTAGGGATTACATCACGTTCCTCCCTGAGTGATCACAAGGAGTTAAGAAATCTATGGGAGGGGAGGAAGATAAAGATGTTGAAGTATAACTTCCCATAGCCTCCATAACTTCTAGGTATTATGAGAATACTCATTTTGGACTCCAAAATTTCAAAACATTTCCTCCTGGTCGAACTACAAAATTGGGTGCCCAAGGAGCCAATTTATAGGCAAAGTGGAAGGTGGTTTTGGTCACCCTGATTTTGATAAAATGATTTGTCTCTGGTTTTGTCTAGTCATAAAGTCATAAATCTCATTGGACAAAACTACAAAGTTGTTTACCGACATTTTATACACCTCCATGTCAAATTTGGCGGCCATATATTGAATATAATAAGAGATATGCCTAAAATACTGAGGCAATTCTTTGACCCCATGCAGATTCGTTTTGTAGGAAAAATTAGTCAGTATGGGACTTTTAATGGATGAATTGGGCTTCAGTTCCTTCACATGAAATGTATATCAATAAATTTTGGACTATGAAATAAACATTCTTCCCATTTGAATGCAAATGTTCATAGAATTATTTGTTCGCGTCCACTGGTCTGCGTGGATCCTATACAGATTGGCCCATTTTTCTTGAATTTCATCATGGGTTATCCAAATCACCTCCACCTATAATGTAATTATAAAAAAAAGTAACATTGTTCTTTTTAATATTGTTAAACAAAAAATAATTTAACCAAACATAGAGTTTAATTTTTTATTATACTTTTAATTTTCAATACAAAATGAGCTTAATACATTGGTATAAAGGTGAAATAAAATAGTGAATTGTGGTATGATCACACCCCCACACCTAAACATTTCCACTCCTGGGAAAATTATAATATCCTAATCAAATATCATTCCTAAATAAAATGTTGTAAAACATACAATATTATTTTGAAATGAAATTCATCAGGTCTTATTTATGGAATCAATTTTCTTATCATTTTTCATTTCTCACATTCAAATTTGTTCAACTTCATTTGTTCACCCATCCAACATGTCGCAACCTACCTCACCTAAAAAAATTCCCTCTTCACTCAATAAAAATATGAAAGTGGATTTATAATTTTTTTCAGAGTTCATGTGATCTTACCATATTCTTTCCAAGATTATCAGTTCTCTACCGGCAAACACAAGTGCGCTACTCAAGAGGACTTCCAATAGGTTGTTCTGAGGTTCAAGGGTTGGTAGGATTTAACGTTTAAAAATTTGAGGCATAAGAGGATTGTTTGATCTATTATGTAAAAACATGTCAAAATTCAGAAATTGTTCGCATTGAATTTACACACTCAACCCCTCACAAAGTGTATCACATCCAAATAAACCTCCCCATTGTCCATCATTGTGGGTCACAACCATGCAGTGAATAATAATGAGTAAACATCCACTTTTATCCATTTTTTATTTTTTTCTATTTTTTTCAATTTAAAGAACTATATTTTTTATTGTATATATATTTTTTGGAGATAAAGAGGGAAAAATATGTAAAACAATGATGTAATATGGCTTGTGAACCCATTACCAAAGGAAAATGTAGACACCCTATATATCAACCTATAACAGTGATTCTCTCCCTATAATTCCCATGGAAACACCCTCCCTCCCACACTTACTAAAAAGAAAACAAGAATAAAAACAAGATATTGGTAGGTAGGGGTATTTTAGCTTGTAATGTGGCTACCTAACATGCATTTCATGGTCTCTAAGGCTTAAGAAGGATAAAATGTAAAGGTGTCTGGAAATAAAGGATAATTGTACTAAGGCCTTTTCAAGGAATGATTGCCTCTATCATGAATGTAGCATACTTGAATATTATGCCATCTAATAGAATCAAGGAAAGTTTTGGTTTCTCTAAATGACCCAAGACTCTCACGAAAGTGATTAAAAATAGAATATACAATAAAGGAATTAGAATACCTCTCGGTTAAGGGATTAAAATATTGGTCAGTGCTAGTGAGGCATGGGTTTCACAAATCCAATAAACACCTAAGAATGATTTGAAAATAAAAACTCTAGAAAAAGATTCACTATCAACATCCATTTAAAAAACATTATTCCAAAAACAATGTAATTTTCCACACAATCGACTGAATAATGAAAAATAGCTTTTGATATTCTTTTTAAGATCTATTTTAATCTAAAAATACAAAATAATGAAAAATAAATCAAAAATAAAAACAAAATATTTTAAATATTTTTTTGTTTTGTTTTGTTTTGTTTTATTTTATTAATACTAACTATGAGATTTCACCCTCCCCTACACCTAAAAGATACATTGTCCTTAATGAATGCATTTTAAATAAATAGATAAGCAAATAAATGTAGGGAGAAGGGACAACCTTCTAAGTGGTGTCATATGTGGCATCTATCAGTTGGATTTTCTCCACGAAATGATTTGGAAAATCCTCATAGAAGTGTTTGAGCCTCTTCCCATTGACATTAATCTTCTTCCCACTCTTCTCATGAAAAACATGTATAGCACTAAAAGGGTAAACATCAGTAATGGTATAAGGACCAAGCCATCGGGAACGAAGCTTACCTAGGTGGAGAATTAGCCTAGAATTGTACATGAGGACTTTCTCGCCAATATGTAACTTCCTCTGATGAATCATACTATCAGGGATATCCTTTGTCTTCTCTTTATAGATATGGGAGTTCTCATTTTCACCATGATGAATTTCATCCAACTCTTAAATCTACAGCTTTATTTTCTGACCTTCATCTGAACGATTCATATTACATTGTTTAACAGCCCAATATGCATGGTGTTCTACCTCCAATATGAGGTGAAAACCCTTTAAAAACACAATCCTATATGATGAAATTCTGATTGGGGTTTTAAAAGATGTACGATATTCCCAACGATCATTATCCAGTCATAAACTCCAATATTTCCTATTGGGTTTTACGGTTTTTTCCAATATTTTCTTAACTTTTTGATTTGAGATTTATGCTTGTCTCTTAGTTTGGGGGTGATATGTTGTGGAGACTTTATAAACAACCCCATACTTACAAAGATAATTTTTCATGTTGCGATTACACAAATGTGAACCATGATCACTAATGATGAATCACAGTAAACCAAATCTACTAAAAATTTGGGACCACAAAAAATCAATATTAACTAGAGAGTCATCAGTCTCGGTGGAATTTTATTCCACCCATTTAGAGACATAGTCCACAACTAATAATATGTACACAAATCCAAATGAATTTAAAAAAGGCCCCATGAATTCAATGCCTCATGCAATGAAGTTCTCACAAAATAATATGGGCTTTGGGGGCATTTTATTCCTCTTAGAGATATTCCCTGTGAATTGACATCTAGTACATGACTTACAAAACTAACAGGGATCTCTATAAAATGTTTTCCAATAAATACCTAAGTCAAGGACCTTTTGAGTTGTGCATTGAGAGCCAATGTGGCCCCCACAAACTAGAGTTTCGTAGAAGGTCAAAACAGAGGGGAACTCATGGTCAAGGAAAAACCGACAAACAACTTTGTCACTAAAATTTCTCCACAAAAATGGGTCATATCAAATTTAAAATCGAGAATAATTCTTAAGTATCTGGGATTGTGATGTTATGAAAATAGTGGGGACCCTAGATGATTCTAGAAAATTCACAATGTCCACAAACCAGGGGGTAAGGTCCACAACATCACAAAGGGTCTCATGAGGGAATAATTCTCCAATTTGGAGGGTTGAGTCAACATGATGTTCAAATGGTGGGTAAATCCTACTAATGTGGGCATCTGCCACATTTTCCACTCCTCTATTATCTCTAATCTCAAGGTCCAATTTCTGGAGGAGGAGTATCCACTGAATGAGGTGGGGCTTATCTTCAGGTTTCTTTAGGAGGAAATGAAGGATAGCATGATCAAAAGAGACAATGATTTTGTACACGATAAGATATGAATGAAATTTTTCCAAGGAAAACACAACAGAAAAAAGTTATTTTTCATTGGTTGTGTTGTTTTCTTGGGCCGGGTCAATAGTATGTGAGGAATACACAATGACATGAGGATCCTTCTCAACCATTTGTGAAAAAACTTCCCAAACTGTAAAGTTAGAGGCATCACAAATAAGATCAAAGGGGAGATCCCACCTTGGTGGTTGGATTATGGGAGGTGATGTTATACTCATTTTTAGTTAACTGAAATCATACTTACAATTTTTATCAAACACAAACTCAAAATCAATTTGTAATAACTGAGATAATGGAAGTGAGACCTTACTGAAGTCTTTAATAAATCGACGGTAAAAACCAGCATGTCCCAAGAAAGATCGCACCAAATGAACATATTTTGGATATGTAAGTGTTGAAATTATTTCAATTTTTGATTTATCCACTTTAATTACCTCTTTTTAAATAATATTTCCATGAACTATCCCTCGTTCAACCATGAAATGGATTTTCTCATAATTTAATACAAGATATTTTTCTATGCAACGACGGAGGATAGAAGGTTGGTGCGACAAAAAGTCATCAAAAGATGTTCCATAAACTATGAAATCATCCATAAAAACTAAAATTCAATTCTAAAGGTACTCTGAAAATATACTCATCGTACAATGCTGAAAAGTACCAAGAGCATTACAAAGACCAAAAGGTATCCTTTGGTATGAAAATAAGCCAAATGGACTGGTAAATGTTGTATTTTCTAGATCCTCAAGGGCTATACCGATTTGAAAATAACCCAAATAGCCAAAAAGGAATCAATAATGTAACTTACCAACCAAGAATTCTAACATTTAGTCAATGAAAGGTAGAGGAAAGTGGTCCTTTCAGGTGGATTGATTCAGTCAGTGGTAGTCAATACAAACTCGCCAACTATTTTGCACACGTGTTGGAACCAATTCATTCATTTCATTTGAAAAAACTATTATTCCTATTTTTATGCCCAATCTGAACTAGTATAACACATTTACTATCATATATAGGTTAAATGATCCCCATAATAAGTAATTTACTAACATCTTGTTTTACCACTTTAAGGAGAGTGGGATTAAAATGATGTTGAGATTGTCTTACGGGCATAGCCTCATCTTCCAAAAGTATATGGTGCATATAAATAGACAATCAAATCCTATTAATATCAGCCAAGGTCCATCATACTGCCTTTTTACACTCTCTCAAAAGTTTGTGCGGTTTTGATTCCAGTTATGGAGAGAGGTTACTGGAAATAATGATGGTAAATAGGTCAATACCCCCAAGATAAGAATATTTTTAATTTAAAGGAAGTAGTTTATGTTCCCACACTGATGGTTTTTTGGATTGAGGGAGGGTGTTTAGGGCGAGTGAGGTCCATGAAACTATCTACCTACTCATGTTTATTCTCTAAGGATAGAGAATCTATTGAAATGCGATTTTCAAAATCATCGACGGTCATGGGTACCACATACTTAACACACTCATCAATTAATGCACAAAATTAAAATTTTTATGAACCCACACAACACTTAAAACATGAATCAAAACACAAATCATCCACGTTTGAATAAGTGGAAAATGAATCAAAGTGTGGGTTGAGGAGATAATTTTTTGTGTGTGCATCATTTGAGAGAACATCCATCAAATAGGTATGAAGAGTGGAGTTCTCTTCAATGGGGTGTTTCATAGCCTCAAGGATGTTAAAACTTACCTTTTCTCCACACAAAAATCCATGGATAGCGTACCATTGTGAATGTTGATGATTGTCTTTCCTGTTTTAAGGAATGGACTCCCATGTATGAGAGGGTCATGTCCTTGAATTTGGGTATCCTCCATATCAAGAATGTAGAAGTTGATGGGGAAGATGAGATTCTTCACTTTTACAAGGACGTCCTCTACTACTCCTAATGGGTGTGTTGTGCTTCAGTTGGAAAGTTGCACTATGATTCCTGTTGGTTCAAGATCTCCAACCTACAGAGAAGTGTGAATAGAGTAATTCATTACATTAATTGAAGCACCTAAATCTAACATTGAATCTGAAAAGAATGTATCCCTTATGGTGTATGGTATTGTTAAAGTTCCCAGATCCTTTCACTTGGTTGGAATAGCTGGTTGAATCAAGGTTGAGACATTTCTTCCCAAGTTAACTCTCTAATTCCCCTTTAGTCTCCTTCTATGGGTGAAAATATCTTTATGAAATTTGGATTATTGGGGGATTTTTTTAACATCATCCAATAAAGTAATGTTAACATGAACCTTTTTAAAAGTATCAATTATTTCTTTATCAATGTCATTATAAAAATTATTATTAGGTTTATAGATTCTTTGAGGGAAATGAAGAGTAATGTATTGTTCATGAGAATACTTAATGATAATTTTTTTACCCTTTTGGTTTTGTTTTTCTTCACTGTAATCATTTATGGGTGGAGAAAGAATGTTTTCAAGATGGAGACATACCTGTTGTGTAGAATTAGTAAAAGGAGAAAATTATTTACCACCATGAAGTGTAATTGCACATAAATTACCTTTTTCATTCTAATTAGTAATGGGTTGGGATAGTAGTTGTCCAGAACCTTGCATCTTGATCTCACCGATAGAGTTTTCCAATTTTACCACTTGAGTTCATAGGTCTTGAATAAGTGATTTTATGATCTGTGGGAATTGGAGGTTCTGGGTTTCCATTTTCTTTACCATGCCCTCAAGACTTGATTCAGATTTGGGTGGAGGTGGATTGTTTTGAGATGTTGATGGATAAGAAGGTTTCATACTTTGGCATTGTTGATACCACCTCTTCTTGGGGTATCTTGAGTTTCCTCCTTGTCGGTAATGGGGTTGTGCTTGCGACCCTGGGTTTAGATTCGGCCTAAATGGTTCTTGATTGAAGGTAGGTGTTTGTTAGAAATGATTCCTTTGGAACACAGCTTCACAAGACCCAGGTGAATCTTGAATTTGTGGGAACTGGTCAAAAAAATGAGTATTGTCAGAACAAATACCACAATGTAATAGAATTGAAGAAGAGTGTGAGTTACCTTTTTTGTAAGCTAATTACCTTAGAAGTGTATAAATCTCATCGAGTTGTTTATCTACCTTTTGTTCTTGGGATGAAGGAATTACCTCATGAACTCCTCAGTTTGGTGCACTAGCTCATGAACCAAATTGTTGTGCTTTTTGATCCATTTTGGCTATTAAGTCATGAGTGGTGGGAAGAGTTTCATCAACCAAGGCACCACCAACTGTAGCATTAGTCATTCCACGATCCATGGGGATAAGTCCCTCATAGAAGTATAGTATTAACAGTTTTCCACTAATTTTGTGGTGGGGGAAACTTGAACAAAGTCTTTTGAATCTCTACCAATATTTATAAAGGGTCTCTCCTTGTGATTGCCTAATTCCACTGATTTCTTTTCTAATTAATGCAGTTCGGGAGGCAAGGAATAACTTCTCAAGAAAGATTCATTTATGGTCATTCTATCCCCCAATTTTTGTAGGATGATAGTATATCCTTTCTTTGGATACACCATTAATAGAGAAAGGGAAGGCCCTAAACTTAATTAGATCCTCAAACACATTTTGGTGTTTCATGTTGGAGCACACTATGTGAAACTCTTTGAGATGATTATGAGGGTCATCACTGGGAAGACCATGGAATTTGTGAAGTACGTAGATGAGGCTAGATCTCATATCAATGTTATCTTCTTCATTAGGATATTGGATGTACACAGGTTGGTACTCCGCATCTGGGGTGGACAGTTCTTTTAAGGTTCGATTATTTGCGGCCATGTTTTTTTGTGAATGATTGGGTTCAATTTTTGAGTTGTTTAGGACCACTTGAGGTTCCAGAAGGGGTATCTCAGTGTTATGTGATTGACCTAATCTATATTCCATGATTTGTGGATGAAGTGTCTTTTCAATTTTAGGTTCAAATTCAAACAGTTTTTCTTTTCCAGATCTTCTTATGCAATAATGATGTCCAGTTTGATTGATTGATTTATAGTAGTTTTTTTTTTATTTTTTTAAATTTTTTTATATATAATTAATAAATTAAAACACCTAAGAAATTAATTTTCAAAATAAAATATAATGTTATACTACTGAGTTAAGGATAGAGAGAGATAAGATAAAAAATAGAGAACACACAAAAACATACAAAAATAATGACAAAAAACCAAAACCAAAACAATCAAATGGGGGTGGGATATTGAAAAGAGACCTAATTAAGAATTTAAATAAATAAAAAAGGAAATAAAGAAGAATAAAAATTATCTTGGCTCCCTAGAAATGGTGCCAAAATTTGATCGCATTATCAAGCATGTCAAATTAGACGTTTATTTTTAACTAGAATTTCTGCAGTATAGCAGCAACCCTAGGACGTCTCTTGATGGAGCCTCATATCATTATTTACAAAATGTGGTTATGATTATGAAAGAAAAAAAAGGTAACAGGGATGTTATAATACATGTATTTTATGATTAAATATGAAAATTGAAAAATAAAGCGATAACACAAATTAGAAGTAAAGAAGATTAATTAAACGTGATCTACCCAGGGTACTCTCATGATGCTCATTGTAGGGTCCTGAAAAATCCATAAAGAAATAAGGGAATCCCCTTTAATCCAAAAGGTAGATTCTACCCCCCAAAGAATTAGGGAAAATTGTGTAGAATACTCAAAGGAAGGCACAAGATGAACTGGTCCGCAGACTGGTCAAAAGATAACGCCACGTGGCCGGTTCCGTGAAGCACCCCCTCCGCGGACCACTGTTGTTTGCAGAATGGAGGCAGAGATCCTCCGTGGGTGCAAAGCAGGACAGACGCCAAACCAGTCCACCATCACGAACCGCCCTAGCCATGGACTGTGTCGACCAGCCCAGGCCGCATCCACTGTCATTTTCGAAATGGAGGCAGAACCCTGCACGGTCGTGAAGCACTCCCCGGATCTAGTTTGGTTTGCGGGGGAGGTGCATTCAATACACCCGCAAGTCGTGGATTGACCAAGTCATCTGTAAACCAATTTTTCGGTCATGGGCCTCCGCAAAAAGTGCGACATGACCACAAATACATCTCTTTCCCTGCTCTATAAAAGGAGATGGAGGGGGAAGAGAGCGGAGGATTTGGGGGAGATCGATCAGATTCATGTGGAAGGATTTAGAAGGAAGGAGCTTAGGATTTTGAAAATAGTGAAGTTCCAGTTCGCGAACCAGAATAGATATGAAGTTGGAAGCAAATTAATAAGGAACCAAAAACAAATAACAACTTGGTGAACTGTGAACTTAAAATTATATTGAAAAGAAAACTATGAACCATGGCCCCTCCGCAGATGCACCCCCCACGGACCAGGGAGTTTATGCCCCTTTTCCGTTCCGTCACACCACGTAGCACCCTCCTACGCGGGTGAAGCCCCGACCAAAGAACCCCCAACCGGCACCACCCTTAGTCGTCGCTGCACACATGGACCCCTCCGCGTACCAACCTAGTAGGTGGTATGAACCCGAAGCTGTGAACCACCCTGGTTCACGGGATACCCGCTAAGCCACGAACCACCCTGGTTCGTGGAATTCCCATCAGTCCGCAGACTACCCTAGTTCGCAGACGGCCTCTCCACTCGCGTATCACCTCCTTACGCAAAGGGAACCACCACTCATACACATGTGTGGCCCACCAAATCCTTTGGAGTTCCCATTACCCGACCCAGAAAAAATCCTTCCAATCCGGCCTGATCCTCCGCAACCCCCTCGTTGGCCCATTCATCGACCCCGAGATGAGGCCTTCATCGGAGCCACCGGACCCCTGTGATGTAAGCCTCGGGTGCATTAGCGCACCATTTTGAGTTCACATACCCACGGTATGCAGGGGCGAAGTGGTTTCCCTGGCCCTTGAGTGGATTTCCGAAGCATTCATGGCTTCACATTCCCACAGTAATGCGGAGTCCGAGCCCGGGAGTCCCCTTTCATCCCCCACCACTTATTAAGACTGGGGAACTTTTCCTCTCTCAGGGGTGTGGTGGGCTACCCATCAGAAGGAAGCCCCCATGCACTTCTGTACTTCCCCACGATCATGGCCAAGGAAGGGCGTAGTGGGAAAGGGAGTTTCTATATCCTTCTTTGGGGTTGAGTCCCTCTCCCATTGCACTTTGTCTCCATGGGCATCCATCTTGGAGTAAGCCCTTACATCTTTGGACGCCTCTATGTGTAATACCCACTCCACTTCCCACAGATGCACCTTTCGTGACGTGATCATCTGGTATCTGATGCCTCTTGTTTCTCACACTGAGCATGACTCATGTGGGCTTAGAGTAAGCATCGACCATGAAATCCTCTTATGGTCCTCCTCAGAGTGTAAGCCCCAATCCATTACTATGGGCCTCCTCAAAGTGTAATCCCCAATCCATTACTATGGGCCTCCTCATAGTGTAAGCCCCAATCCATTACTATTGGCCTCCTCGGAGTGTAAGCCCCAATCCATCACCATCAGCCTCCACAGAGTGTAAGCCCCACCCCATTGCGAACTACGAGGACTTTGATCCGTGTAAAGGCATGGTACATTGGAAGCCACCATGAGGTTCAAGCTCGATCACCATCAGACTCCTGGGTCTATATTCACGTCGGTTCTCTGACACCCCCCTTCGAACTACGTGGACTTTGATCCCTGCCTCCTAGGCAGGGTACGTAGGAAGCCTCCCCGAGGTTCAATTCCAACAACCGATCGATCCGACTATCCTGGCGTTGGTTCACCGCACCAACCCTGGGCAGCCTAGAGTGTAAGCCCCATACCAAATTGAACTATGTGGATTCTGATTCCTCTCATGAGGATACGTAGGAGGCTTGTACCACAGGTTTTATCCAAACACTCATGTCGTTATCTGTCCCGCTTGGATGACAATAAACTCTAGAGTGCCTAACTACGAGGCTTTAAACCAGTACTGTCTCAAATATTACAGACTCCTTGGGGTCATTAATCCAACGAGGGATGGTAAACCTTGGGTATAAATGATTTTGAACCCCTGCCTCAATCTGACCATTTCCAACTAGGAGAAACCCATGGATACTATGTTTGGGTATAATCCAAAGATTTGAGAACATACGAATATGTCTTAAATCTATAAGAGAGTCTCAGAACGGGCAATAATTCCCCCCAAAAGGGTTCGATGAGCCTGACTTCCCATCCTCTCGACAAATGTGAGTTCTTAAGCATCACTGGTCAAACCACCCAGTGAACACCTGCCTTTGGAAAGCAGTTCCACGTATTACTAGATATGGAACCATTGGGCATTTCAAGGTGGAAAATGGTGCACCAGATATGAGTGATTAAGAAGAACCCAACCTCCTCTTATCAACTATCGGGTAGCGCAGGGTTCTTCCCCACGACCCCATCATGCACCGCGAGACAAAAAATGGTGAACCCGACGTGAATCTTTAACCAAGAATGATAGATTTAACATAATCCCACCTTGTTCCTCCATTATAATCACAAGGAGGGCTAATCAAGGTCATTAATTACACATGGGGTCATGAGATGCTGCTTTGATAGGTTTTCTGTTTGTATTTGTTAAGATATTTAACAGGTACCACTCAGAACTCCCTTTGATCCCATGGTGTCACGAAGGAACTCACAGGTGCGTGCTTCCAACAATGCAATGACTGGACTTCCTCACCAACGGACGACCCTGTAACCTACCCAGCGTCTTAAACATTGGGTCTAGGATGTGTTGATCCGAGAGTACCACGCGAACAGTACTCTCCCAATGGTGGAGGCGGCCATGCATGCCCTCCAATCCGCCAAGACCCGCCGATCGCCCGCCCAGCAGTGGCCACGAAGGCAGATCCAGATAGCCCATGTTGCTGTCTCCAACAGTTTCAAGAGTCTATCCTCGAAATGAGACAATGTGTACCTCCATTATCTTAGGGAGGCAGATGTGGTCGACACTGAGGACTTCATCCCCACTGAACGGGGGTTCCACTCCAAGGCCCCCGCCAGAAGACGTCATCGCAGTCACGACGTGACCCATCATCCTCACGATAAGAAGGATTTAGCCTCGAGGATCCAGGCCCACGCTCCCCGAGCTCCGGCCCCTCAGACCGCTCGACGAGGGCGAAAAATGTACAACCAGGGAACGATCATCACCCTTGTCCCTAAGGAGGAGCTCTGCTTCCCAGTCACTTAGATGTATTGTGAACAGGCACATACAATTATTCGCTCCTCCAAAGCCCGCCATCCAGATATGGCGGAATCATACGAGCAGGCACACATCCCCGACGAGCTCTGTCAAGCCCATAGCTCACATAGGACGACACCTACCTGGCAGTCACCTCTCCCTATCTAGGGTCATGATGCCCACCAACCTGACGTGGTGGCGACCCAACGCCTGTAGGACCAGCTCCTAGATGATGCTCTTGATGCCTACCATCCTGGCATGGTGGTGATCAACAAAGCTCACCATCCAGATGTGGAAGAAACTCATAAGCGGGCACGTCTCCCCACCAAAAAAGGCCACTGACTCGATACGGTGGGAAACCAACATATGCAGGGCCAGATCCCTGCAGATGGAAGTAACGTCGGCCATCGTGATGTGGCAGAAAACGGAGAGATAAACCGGCATATCCCGGCCCAGGGGAAGATTCGTTCACCTGCCCCGACATAGGAGAATTGTCAGTACCCACTGACCATCGGAGGACTAGAGTAGGATATTCCTACTCTGATATGGGAATGGGTCTTCATACCCATTCCATCCAAAGATGTCTCTCTACATATCCTGGAGATAATGGAGGAGTAGGTATCGATCCCAAATCATATCTTGCAGACTTTCTAGAATGCAATTGCATCAACGACAACAGCAAGGAATCGGGCTCGTGAGCCCATCTCCCCAATTGAGGCGACTCATCTAAGAGACGATATAGCCACCTCGTAGTAGATCTGTATCCATGCTTCTGCCCCGGAGGGTCGATGGCTATCTTCTGTGATGCAAGGGCAACCGGATCAAGCAGCTTCACTCATTCCAACTGGGGGACACCCGTCCATCATGGTGGATGCTCCCGAGCAGGCATATATTCCTGCTAAATGTCAAGATGTTTGTCAGCATATCCCAGAAACATCATAGGACCCAATTAGATAGGTACCCAAAGGTGAAGGTCATTTTCAATAGAAGATGATCCCCGCTGCCCGCAAGAAAGCGCCCCGAACAAGCCGAAGGCAGCCGGAAAATAAAGAGGAGGTTCATTACTCCGCTCTACTGGAAGCTGGGGTTACCAAAGCCTCTAAGAACATATTGAAGGCTCCAAACCATACCCAACCATCACCATATTATGGGAGTGGAAGTAGCAGTTGAAACGTTTTTTCCTGCAATGTCGCTACTAACTGCTCTGAAGGTCCTCCCCAGAGCACCCGCGAGGACCCCCCCTGCAGGCATATAAAAATCGGTCAAGAGAGCTCCTCTTCTGACGTGAGACAAGGAAACCCTCCACATGACCAAAATATCGAGCTTCAAGAAGGTCCTCTAATTACTGAGGTACACCCTAAAGGTCCTCCCCTGGGTATACACTACAAAGACTCTCCATGAAGTGGGACCACAGATTATAATAGTAGTCCTTGCTATCATAGTCGCAACTGCGGAGGCCCTCCCCGTAGTGACATCTCATCATGACAAGAAGGCCCTCCCCTTGTCGTGGCCTTCCCTAAAGGTCCTCCCCAGGGGTTACATTGCAAAGACACTTTGCACATCCGGGAATCAGATCAAAGTGGTATCCCTCACCACCCTAATAACAGAGGTCCTCCCCGTAGAGGCGTCAAGAAAAAATAAGTCCCTCTCCTCATTGAGGTACATTCTGAAGGCCCTCCATAGGGTGTAACCCGGAGATATTTTCCATGCGGCAGCTGTAATGGTATTCCTCTCCATTGCAGGAGCTATGATGGTAGTCCTCGCCACCATGGCTGCCATTGCGAAGGTCCTCCCAGTAGTGGCCATAAGCAATAAGAAGGTCCTCCCCTTGTCGTAGTGTGTCCTGAAGGTCCTCCCCAAGATGCACATCGAACGTCAAACCATGATTGTCATCCTCACCATGATGGTAGTTGTTGTGAAGGCCCTCACCATAACAATGCTACGCAGCCATAAGGTCCTCCCCTTGTTGCGACATGACTTGGAGGTCCTCCCCAGGGCATGCCCTGCAAAAGTCCTCTATGTAGTGAGGCATCAAGCAGTAATGGTAGTCATCGCCATTGTGGCTGCCATTGCGAAGGTCCTCCCCGCAATGACATATCATATCGATAGGAAGGTCTTCCCTTTTCCGAGTCAAGCACATAAATTCCCTCGTATGCTGAGGCACTCATAAGGATGGGATCGAGCGTGTTAGAATCCCAGCTAGTCTCCAACGACACCCTTCTTCAATCGGAAGATGTTCCGAGGCCACTTTCATCTTCTGAACCACCCCGGAATCGCCCACATGACAATTCAATACCTACTGGTCCCACTGACTTTGACCACACTATCGGTGAAGGCCTCAGTTGGGTTGACCAGGTAGAGGAGTCACAAGTGGAGGAGTATGCCGACATGTTGCACCTGAGGAAATGATTGTCCATAGATGATATACGAGTTACGTTTTGGCCCACAACCACCTCTCAATTCGACATACCCAGAGAGTTGTCGGAAGAATGTGTGCACAACATCCGCTACAATATATGGACAACCCTCTGCCAGCTGAAATCAAGCTTCCTGCCCTACGATGTGTATGTAGACCATGTTGAGACAATATGAGACCACCCACGTCGCATCAACCTGGAAGCTCTTCCTTCGACACGGAAACCATGATCTGAGAGGCATAAAGGAAGCCTTGAGTAAGCCTGCCTCCATGCACTGCACTAGTTGTGTCTCCTTAATGGTGACGCCCTGACAGGAGTCCATATCAGAGGATGGGGAGAACATAGAGCTCTGCATTTCACTCCTCTCTCCACCCAGAAGAACCCATTCGGCATGGAATCTTGCAATGTCATCACATCAAGATGGAAATCGAGTGGGGTCCCTGCTCAGGAGAGACAAATCACCCAACAGAGTCAGGCCTTGAGTAAGTCCTAGAAGCGTCTGGCCAAATGGGAATAATCCATTCAAGAAATATTGAATCAGGACACTTAGAGCATACAACAAGCCTCTCGCCTAAGAGTGGCCAATCATCAGTCATTTCCTACCTCCCCACAAAGGATTGATTCACATAAGAACTTGGCACCAAACCCAGTTCACCCCCGAATGCAGGCATGCAAGATCAAGCAGGTAGTGATAGTAGCAGCCACAACCGCAATCCAGGGTCAACCCCAGCCTGCAGGGATGGGGGCATTTTTAACAAATAAATTCCCCCGTAAGACCAATAAAAAATGGAAAGACTCAACATCCAAGGAATAGAGCCAACCCCAGCCCTTATGGATGGGAGAATTATTACCTCCTCAACAACAACCTCCCCCATGAGAATCAGTATTCTCTCGCCTAGAGAGGACAGTCGAAAGAGGAGGTTCCTGCCCTATCCTATCGTTTGAATCATCATCCCCTTCAAAAGGGAGGCCTACAGTTAGGTCACATCAGAGAAATATCCACATAACCCTTCGTCAAGGAGCCCTAAAGCAATCCTGGGACAGGAGAGGGAAGATTGGTAAAAGACGCGGGAGATCCTTTTCCTATTTGGAGGATGGCATCCTCTATGCTCCGCGATATGCATCCATCAACACTATAGAGGTTAACCCTACAGGTGACACTGCAGATGATGAAAATCTAGATGGATTGGGAGACGATGGTTTCGGTCAGGCTGTGACTCACAATGAACCACCATGTGTGCACAACTAAAACCAGAGGGCCTCCATAAATATGGTCACCCCTTCAGCTAACCCTCCTTTGCCTACCCTGTGAGATTCCAACAAGGATAAGAATAAAGGACTAGTTACCATCAACCTGCCTCCTTCTTTCAATAAAAACGAGCCACTTAATCTCGAAGAGAGGTTCGCTTGACAGGAAGAGGAGATGAAATAATTGAGGCGAATTAACGACAAGCTACTCCAGAGGAACCGTCTTATTGAAAGAACTTCCCAAGAAGGACCACACCTCACACTCCCAGTAAGTGCACCTCAAAGAACAAGGTTTTCCCTGACAAATGAAGCACGGTTAGGGTTGTTGCCCAACAAGGCGCCCGATCTGTCCAGCTACCTAAATGTGGATCTGGATGAATACTAAGACTCCCCTCCAATCCAGAAGCAATAGGAGTGAGTACGTCTAAACCCTCCGATTGTGTCACAAACGGCACATGCGGCCAACTGATCTAGATCCTCATGCAATGCCTCAGGTTACACCTACATAGGGCTGGAAAAAACATGATGTAAACCAAGGTCTCACCAACACCATCAAGGCACTGACAGCTCGATTGGAAGCAATGGAAGGTCAACGTGCTCCGATACAGTCAGAGCGGAAGCCCTACCCAGATTGGGTGAGAAACACACCACCTCAACCCAATTTTGGGAGCCATGTATTCCCTATCTTCAATGGATCAAGCGATCTGGAACAACACCTGATCCACTACACGCCTTATTGTGACCCTATGATGGGAACTCCGGAACAACAAGAAGTAGTGAAACATAGATGATTTTTAAGGACCTTGTAAGTATCCTCATTCATCTAGTATACGAGTCTGCCATCCCAGTCAATAAAAAGCTAGGAAGACCTTAGGCAGCAGTTCCTGTTTCACTTTAGCTCAACGCTGCCTAAAACAACGGTCAGCAACCTCATCAACTGCAAGCAGAGGGAGAATGAGAGGGTATCAGATTTCATCGCAAGATGTAAAGGTCTGACCTACTCTCTAAATATTCCAATGGATCAAGATGAGTTGCTTGCCATATGCATCAATAATCTTCGAGGTGAGATGTGAACACCACTCATACCAGTGAAGTGCACTACTGGCTTCTGCTATCTCTTGGCCATTGCCCAGAGAGTTGAGGACTCCATGGAGCGGACTAATATAAAGTATCGAATAGACTCGCAGGCTCCTGCCAAGTTCCCAACACGAGGAGGTGGGATGAGGAATCGTAGAGGTAGGGGGTACCAGGGGAGGCGCAGTCATGGCCGAAATCAACCCTATGGTTGGACCTCGACCCAAACCATAAATATCGTGGAAACCCATGGGAGAGCCCTTCAACTGACTCGACAAGAGAAATAATGTCCCTCCACCTCCACAAGCAGCCACTCTGCCCCCATTATTCTACGGTACCCATCAGAGGAGGAACAAGCATCTAGCCGCCTAGTGTGCACAAACAGGCCGGTCGGGCCAAGTCCCCAGAACCTGGGGACATCATCGGCATCTAACCCTGCAGCTGGTCCCTCCTCGTCGCGTATTCCAACTCATAAGCTGCCCACTAAATCTCTCCCACCAATGGAGAAGCATCGGCTATTGGGAAAGAAATACAACATACTTAAGCAGTTGGCATCGGTACCAGCCAAACTATCGATCCTGGATGCCCTGGGTTTTTCATCCAACCTCAGGGAGGCACTTATAGAAGCCTTGCTCAGCCCCCATGAGTTTCAAGCTGAGGTAGCTGCCTTCGAGATTTATCAGACGAAGACTGGATCGGATAAATGTGATGCAGTGATTTCCTTCACTGATCTGGATGAAGATGTCGTCATGCAGGGACACATCAAACCACTATATGTGTCTGGCACACTAGATGATGTTGAGATCCACAAAGTCTTTATTGAAAATGGCTCTGGAGTTAACCTCCTTCCCCTATGGACACTCCGTAATTTGGGCTACAATGAGAGTGATTTAATACCCTCGGCCACAACTCTACTGGGTTACGACAAGAGTGAGCAGATGTCAATGGGACAAATTAAGCTAAAGACCCATTTTGGAAACCTTGTGGCCTATTCAAAATTCATGGTGGTTCGGCAGATCATAGCATTCAATGCCCTGCTGGGAAGGCCATGGATCCATAAGCACATGGTCATTCCATCATCCAACTACTAGTCTATCAAGTATTGTGTCAATTGACAAAGTGTGACATTTCATGCCGACAAGGCCCCTTTCGAGCTCTCTGAGTCACATTAAATTGACGGCAAGTTCTATGAGAAAAAGAAGAAGAAGCCTTCTCTTGATGGTATTGATTGGATCCCCGCTCCAAATGGCCTGGAAATGGTTCCTAACGACCCCCTCAGGAAGCTTGGCAGAGACTACGTACTTCCCATCAACCATTTTGAGAGTAGGGGTTCAAGTTCGGAGATGCACTCAGCTGTCCTCATGACTTCAGCGATAACAATCGAGTGTGAAAATGTGGGAATGTCCGCCAAAACTCAATTTGGGGGCGAGCACTTGAGTGAGGATGCCCACCATTCCTCACCTCTGGACTCCTAGGAGCCCTAGTAAAGAGCTATCCCCCCCCATCAGATCAAGAAGATGAGGATTTGGGAGAAGAAGAGGAGGAAGATCTCATAGATGCACCTCCCGCATTTGAGGAAGGTATCTCCACCATGGTGGACAAGCTCACGGAAATAAACCTGGGTACCGAGGAAGACCTGAGACCCACTCTTGTTATTGCAGCCATATCCCCCAAGGAGCATGAGGCATATACCTCTTTCATGAAGAAACACCGAGTTTTTTTGCATGGAATTACACAGAAATGTCGGGACTCGACCCAAAATGCCAACGCATTACCTAGGTCTGCCAGAAGACCACCAGGGCTATAAACATGCCGCCAGAAGGACACACCCCTCACATGCTACCAAAATAAAGGCTGAAGTCGAGAAGCTCATTAAATCAGGCTTCAATCAGGAGGTCTAGTACCCCATCTGGTTGGCCAATATTGTCCCCATCAAGAAAAATAATGGAAAAATCTGTGTCTGCATTGATTTCAAAAATCTCAATCGGCATTCCCTGAAAGACGATTTCCCGGTCCCAATCACTGAATTATTAATCGATGCAACGGCGGGGTATGAGGATCTATCCTTCATGGAAGGATATTCTGGGTATAAAAAAATCAGGATGGCCCGATAAGAAGAAGAACCCACTTCCTTCAGGGCCTATCAAGGAATATTCTGTTATATCGTCATGCCCTCTGGTCTTAAGAACGTCGACGCCTCATATCAACGCGCCATGCATCATATCTTTAAACCATTCTTGGGGAGATTCATAGAATGTTACATATATGACTTGGTGGTTAAGTCCAGACAGTGATCAGATCACCTGTCATACCTTGAGACCATCTTCAACAAACTTTGAAAACATAGCCTGAAGATTAATCCCTTGAAATGCGCCTTTTGGGTTACCTCAGGGAAATTCCTTGGCTTCATCGTACGCCATCGTGGCATTGAAGTCGACCCTGAAAAGACAAAGGTTATACTTGTCTTACCCCCCCCCCCCCACATTATCACTGAGTTGAGATAATTCCAAGGGCACCTGGACTACATCAGGTGAATAATAGCCAACCTGGCAGGCAAATGTTTTCCCTTTACCAGGTTAATGAAGAAGGGAGCCACGTACCAATGGACAGATGACTGCTAAGAGGCGTTCGATAGCCTAAAGAAGTATCTCTTAAGCCCGCCAGTGCTCATGCCCCCGTTTGGAGTAAGACCTCTCATCCTATACATAACGGCCCTAGAGCGATGGTTGGGAGCCTTCCTCACATAGAAAAATGACACCGGCAGTGAAAAAATTCCCTATTACCTCAGCCGAACCACAATTGATGTTGAGACTCGATACTAAAACATCGAGAACTGTTGTTTGGACTTTTTCATCGTAGTTCAAAATCTGGGACATTATCTGCAACATCATGAAGTCCATTTGGTCTCACATAGTAACCCGCTCAAGTACATCCTTAGCCACCCGATGCTGACAGGGCACCTATCCCGATGGGTAGCCATCCTACAACAGTTTGACATCCAGTTTGTGCCTCAGAAGGCCATCAAAGGCTAGGAATTAGTATATTTTCTGGCAGATCACCCTTTAACAGGGACCGCCACACCGGATGTTGAGCTACTCGACGAATACATCTTCGCGGTTCAAGAGGAGTTCCCAGCATGTGAAATTTACTTCGACAGCACCTTCCGAAGCCCAACCGGGAAAAGGATGGAGGATCCCAGATTTAACAAGGTGGGTTTGGGGATAATACTCATGTCCCCAGAAAAGGAAGTCTTTCCATATTGCTTCCTCATATTAGAAGGATGTATGAACAATGAGGCGGAGTATCAAGCCCTCATTGCAGGCCTGGAGCTCGCACTCCAGGCACAAGTACAGCACCTTAAGTAGCCCTAGCCGACCTAGACTGGGATGAAACAGTTATCAGAATTTCTCACCGTCGAACGGTCTTGCCATTTGTCCAGACCAAGATAGAGGAAATCCACTATGTCAGTCTAATCATTGAGCCATATGATCCTGCCACTGCCTGGATGACCCCCATTTCAAATTACCTTCAACAGGGAGAACTTCCATCAAACAAGGCTGAATGAGAGTAAATTAAATTTTTCCTATATGGTGGCATGATTCAGCAAGAGGTCCTCTACAAATGAGGCCTCAATGGAATCCTCCTCAGATACATTGATGGAGAAGAAACTGCTACTGTCATGACTGAGGTACATGCTAGAGTATGTGGGGCACATTAGCCAGGGTCCAAGCTTTTCCATCAGGTTCGAAGACTAGGGTACTATTGGCCTACAGTGGCACGAGATTTCTAGCGCTTAACTACAAAATGCCACTCAAGCCAAATTCATGCCAACTTCATACACCAACCCTTATAGTTACTTCATCAACCCAAGTACTCCTATCCATTTTACATCTGGGGAATGGATGTCATGGGATCATATCCTCCCACCATAGCCAAACAGCTGAAGTACATCCTCACGACAACCGAATTCTTTTCCAAATGGGCAGAAGTTGTACCCCTTAAGGAAGTCGGGGCAAGAAACATTGTCATCTTTGTGAAAATCAATATCATCACCAGATTTGGTGTCTTTATACCATACTGATGGATAACAGCCCCAACTTCTGCTCTGCTGAATTGGAGAAACTATACCAAGAATACGGTTTCAAGGCTAACCACTCATCCCACTACCACGCAGTGGCCAATAGAGAGATATAGGCTTTCAACATAGTCCTATCCAACATTCTATAGAAAATGGTGGTCAAAGACAAGAAGTCATGGCCAGATAAAGTCCTCCATGCATTGTGGGCTTATCGAACCACAATCTCCACCGCTACTCGGGCTACTCCATACTCATTAGTATATGGAACAGAAGCGGTCCTACCCATTGAACTCCAATTACCCTCACTTCGCGTTGCCATTTGTGATCAGCTATCCAACGATGAGTAATCAGAAAAGTGGCTAGGTGAATTGGAACAGCTAGACAATAAGTGGTTCCACACTTTTCACCATCTGGAAGTATTCCAGAACCGGATTACACGATCCTTCAATGAAAAGGTTTGTCTTTGGTCTATCTTGGAAGTAGAATTGTTGTTGGTCCTCCGGACCCCAATGATACCCGAAAAGAAACCTCAAAAGCTGGAGCCCAAGTGGGAGGGACCATATTTTATAAACAATGTCTACTATAATGGAGCATATGCCCTGATCTCCATGGACGGGCAGTTCACCACCACTCCTACAAATGTGAGATTCCTGAAGAAGTATTTCACATAATAACTAAAATCAGTTATCATCGGAGCTATTCGATGTTAAACTACCAAGCACCCAACGGTCCAAACTCTATGACCCTAAACTAAGAGTATTTCATCCTCACCGTCATAACTAAAAGTAGTTTTCATCTAAGCTTTAGGACGTTAAACTTAGAAGCAATCAACAGTCCAAACACTATGACCCCAAACTAAGAGTATTTCGTCCTCACCAAAAGACATTAAACTGCACGGATCTTAGAGAACTATGTAAGGCTTGATTTCTACCCTCACAGGATACGTAGTGATGCCAGGGTCCCCATTCCTGGCCTAGCCATCCCCAGATAGATTTAAAAATGCCCTTTTCCCCTGTGTATGGACCAGACCTTCACAGGGTGTATTATCTTCTGAAGGACTACGTACGGATTGATTCCTACCCTTACAGGATACGTATCAATGCCGGGATCCCCTATCTTGGCCAAGCCACTCCCAAATTGAATAAAAAAATGTCCCCTTCCCCTGTGTACGGACCAGCCCTGCACGGGGTGTATTGTCTTTCAAAAACTACATGAGGCTTGATTCTTGCCCTCACAGGATATGTAGTGACGCCAGAATTCCACACCCTGGCCCAACCACCTCAAATGAATCCAAAAATACCCCCTTCCCCGGTATGGACCAGACCCACATGGGGTGTATTTCCCAAAATAACTATGTGAGGCTTGAGTCTTTCCCTCGTAGGATACGTAGTGACACCAAGGTCCCCCACCCTACCCCAACCCCCCCCCCCCAAAGGGGGGTTAAAAATTCCCTTTCCCCCGTGTATGGACCAAACCTGCATGGGGTGTATTCCTCATCCTCACTGAATGATGTTAAACTACATGGATAAGAAGTTTAAAAATTCCCTTTTCCCCGTGTATAGACCAGAACTACACGGGGTGTATTCCTCGTCCTCACCGAACGACATTAAACTGCATGGATAAGAAGTTTTAAAATGCCCTTTCTCTCGTGTATGGACCAGACCTGCACAGGGTGTATTCCTCATCCTCACCACATGACATTAAACTACATGGATAAGAAGTTAAAAATTCCCTTCTCTCCATGTGTGTACCAAACCTACACGGGGTGTACTCCTCTTCCTTACCGCACAACGTTAAACTGCATAGATAATAAGATTTAAAAATGCACATTCCCCCTGTGTTAGGACAAGAACTGAACAGGGTGTATTTAGAAAAGAACTACGTGAGGTTTGATTCCTACCCCCGCGGGATACGTAGTGATGCATGGATGTTGTATCATGGCCCATCCATTCAAAAAAAATGCTCTCTCCCCACGTGTACGGACCAGACCTGCACAGGGTGTACTCCTCGTCCTGACCGCATGACATTATACTGCACGGACTTCATCCTCACTACACGACATTAAACTGCACGGACTTCATCACAACCCACCCAAGATATATGGAAAAACAATATGGAAATACTCCGTGCGCATCTGGTTTCATCCTCTCCATTCATCAGACTCCACAACCTAGATAATTATGGATCTTCATAACCATTCACGGCTATCAGAAGTGGAAAGTTATCGACCCATGGACACCTTTGCATGACTATGCATACCATGCCCTCAGTAGCTCTGCATATTGATAGCCTATGGCCAATCTACCAAAGGCAATATTTCTTCAGGCGATACTCTTCCTAGCTCCGTACACTGACCAGCCTCAGAGCCCCCATATCATATCTCCCAATCAAGAAATTTATTGCAAAGTTGTTTACAAGTTCGTCTCCCTTTTCACATCCAAATGTTTCCAGGGTATCCCTACCCGGTTAGCCTATGTATCCACCCATGGTTCACAAGACGACTTGCATTTACGAACATCAAGCCAGGGCTAGGTTACTTTGACTCAATGAACAATTGTAGTGAAGATGTTTCTTATATGCTCGGACACCATTATCCCCACATGTCGAACTCTGTACTGTGAGAAATATCAGATTTTCATAACCATTCACGACCATCAGAAGTGGAAAGTTATCGAACTGTGGAAACCTATGCATGACTTTGCATACCATTCCCTTAGCGGATCTACATATTGATAGCGCGTGGACCATCTACCAAAGGTAAGATTTACTTTGGCGATACTCTTCCAAGCTCCGTATGCTTACCGGCCTCAGAGCCCCCATATCATATATTCCGATCCAGAAATTTACGGCACAGTGGTTTACATGTTCGTCCCCCTTTTCACATACAAATGTTGCCAGGGTATCCCTACCTAGTTAGCCTATGTATCCGCCCGTGTTTCACAAGATGACTTGCATTTACGAACATCATGCCAAGGCTAGGCTACTTTGACTCAACGGACAATTGCAGTGAAGATGTTTCTTATATGCTCGGACACCATTATACTCGCATGCTGAAATCTATACTATGAGAAATCTCAGATTTTCATAACCATTCACGACCATTAGAAGTGGAAAGTTATCAACCCATGGACATCTTTGCATGACTAATCATACCATGCCCTCAGCGGCTCTGCATATTGATATCCCCTGGCCCGTCTACCAAAGCCAAGATTTCCTTAGGCGGTACTCTTCCTAGCTCCATACACTTACTAGCCTTTGATCCCCCACACCACACCTCCTGATCCGAGAAACCTCAGGGTTGCGGTTTACAACCTTCACCCCCCCTATTCAGAGTATATCAGAGCATGATTACTCATTTATCCTTTGAGTGACTATAGCAATAGCCAGCCAATGGTCTGAGCTCTATGACCTCTAAACTAGGAGTACTTCTTCCTTACCACACGACATTAAACTGCATGGAGTGAAGATACTCCCGTTGGTGCAAGATAAATCAGCGCAGGGAGCTCTCTAAGCTTTAACAACAACCAGGGCCGAATATGCCCGACATGTCCAGATATTTTCTTACCAAATGACACACTTCGTGGATCGGAAAATCGCGGATCCTCATAACCATTCATGGCCATCAGAAGTGGAAATTTATCGACCTGAGGACACCTTTTCATAACTATGCATACCATTCCCTCAGCGACTCTACATATTGATATCCCCTGGCACGTCTACCAAAGGCAATATTTCCTCAGGCGATACTTTTCCTAGCTCCATACGCCTACTGGCCTCAGAGCCCTCATATCATTTCTCATGATCCAAGAATCCCTAAAACCAGGATTTACACCATCAACCCCTTTTCCACGTCTTGGGAATGTAGAGATGTTCTAGCCCAGTTACATTCTGATCAAGAGTGGCCTTTGCAACTACATCCTTACCGCTTGATGTTAAACTGCACGGAACATCTTGGCCGCTTGGCAAAAAGCTACAAAGACCAAGAAATCAACATCCATGGAAATGCCTCCAACTACAAGCATTTTCACTGGTTTAAAAATGACCCCCATCCTTGCTTCATGATGATAGAATGCACAACATCCTTTAGTAATACTCCTCATCTTTACCACATGATGTTAAACTTCACAGAAGCTGTCCTTACAACATGACGTTAAATTACATGGTCAAACCTGTCATAGGTTTAGTAAGGAACATAGGCTTTTCTATGTCCCTCAGTGCACGGGTTATACCTGCACGAACCACCATCTCACACCAGCGTGAGAAGGAATCGCTTCACCCATTCTCGGGAAATTTATCTGAGATGTTTCTCCCGTATCCAGGCACCCTCTCTTCATAAACCATACTATGTACTCAGAAAAAAGCCGAACCCTTGTAACCCACCCCTGGTGGTCCCAAATCTCAAACTTCCATGAAGTTTCTCAACTATCTAGAGAATGAAATCATCAAACTAAGGACACCTTTGGATTACTATGAATACCATTCCCTCAGCGGCTCTGCATATTGATAGCCTCTATCCCATCTACCAAAGGCAAGATTTCCTTAGGTAATGCTTCTCTCTATACACCTCTAGGCCCTTGAGACCCCATGTCCATCCTAGGATTCAGGAACCTTCTGAGCTATAGTTTACCAGCATCTTTCATAACCTTGTCTGAATATGGTGAAACATCCCTGGGGAGATTACCGAGAACCAAGAGAAGCTGTTCCATTTTAAATAATGTCCCAGCTACATGACTTTAAATTTCACCAAGCTCCAGTCATCCTATGCGCTAACTGAATGTGTAGGATAGGGACCCAGAGTCCACACTCTGGATTAATACAGATGTTCTCAAACCCTTTCTAACATCGCACACCCTTTCTGAACCACCCCTGGTGGTTTTCATAATTCTCCAAGCCACCCATGGTGGTTTCTATAAGCCGAACTACCATGAAGTCCTCAGGCCATCATAAATGGAGGGTCATTGACTTAAGGTCACCTTTGCATGACTATGCATACCATGTCCTCAGCGGCTCTACATATTGATTTCCCCTGGCCCATCTACCAAAGGCAAGATTTCCTTAGGTGAAGCTCTTCCTACCTCTGTACACTGATACAGCTCCCTTGCCTTGAGACATGCCCTTCATGTCGTTCAAATCTAAACATGTTCTACCCACATGCGTGTGAAGGATATCGAGACATCTTTTAATCAACCAAACCTCATTGGGTCCCTCACCCCACCATATCTAGTCAAAATATTTTGACCTAAAACATCAATAATGATAGTATTGTCGGCGTGTCTTTAAGTCGCTCACCAAAACAGGCGCAAATCCTGTTAGGCCGACAACCCAAAAAAGGAAACCTATGAAAAAGTCAGGACATTCCCGCTGGGTCCACACCGAATGGGCCCAAGAAAAATTAGGGAATAAAAATAAAAGGCAAAAAGTTTGTGGGGTTTTATGCAAAACCCTAGCAATAGTCAAACTATGATCGCTGGATCCCATGATCCAGGAAAAAGTTAGAGTTTTTTCTATTTTCCCGAATAATGATTAACTTTGACTCATTGAGTTATTATTTATGCAACAATTGTTCTAGTAACAATAAAATTTTATAGAAAGGATAGATTGACACAAATTGTATTCCGTTTAGAAAAAAAAGTGGACGTCCACAAGCTGGGGCCTCTCCCCCACAACAACAAAAAAGAAGGGGTTGAGAAAAACAGAGTGTAAAGGAATGGATATGATAGTAAGGACCATGGCTCTCTCTCTCATTCAGATCAGAAACCGTGCGATGGAGATTGTTAAAAGTATGCTCCAGCATGACCCTCTCCCTCGCCTCAACTTCGGCCATCGAACGAGTGCACCCCACTATTGTCTGGAGATCATTGATCCCTTTTCTAGTGGCTTCAAGGTTACTAGTCAGAGCTGACAATTGATCCCTCAGCATCGCTGCCCATACTTCACATTCATGCAACTCAGTAGATAGGGCGGCCACCTGATCTAGAGAACTCGCCTCCTTTGCTATCAGCTAATGGAGCTTTACCATGGATTCCTCCAAGGCTCGGGTCCCGCAATGAGAGTCGGTGAAGTGAGAAAGTTTGCGTTCATTAGTGGAAACTTCCTCACGAGTCGTGACAACCTGGGAAACGAGAAAATAAAACTGTCGATAGTCAAATCCACCAAACCCCAAACCCAGGAAGATTTGTTTGAGAGCTTCTGTCTTAGTTGTCATCTCGGCCAGAGGAGTTTTGTTGACAATATCACAAATCCAGGGCTAGGCCCACTTGCACACTGTTAGGTGGTCTGCCATGACACGAGGATCTTTGGTATCCTCACTAGATAGAATGGGAACGAAGTCTGGCATTGTGACCGGTGCAAACATGTGTACGCCAGAAGATGGTTTCGAAGTTGGAAGGTCTAAAGCTTCTAACCCCGGTTCAGTCTTGGGAATCAAGTTATTGAGTCTGGTATCGGTTGGGAAAACATCAGGATCTATCTAACTTGGACCCAAAGCCACATGGTCATCTTCATCCACGTCCAAGAAGGTTGGGCCCATCTGAACATCGGCCATAGAGGGGCTGGGAGAGGAAAATCCCCTGAGTCGCCTTGACCGATGAGCCATCAGTCAGTCCTCCCTCAAAGCCGACGAGGAAGGTGCATTAGGCACAACCACCACGATGAATCCTGATTTGGTAACCTTTCGGATAGCCTTCCCCAGGATCCCATCGGGATAATCTTTCACCCACATTCTTGCGTACTCCAAGGATAGACTGGCAGTTGCTCCTATGCTAGGCAAGGGAATGCTTGTGTCAGTTCCCTCCCGCATCAGCATCAAACACCATTGACGGATAGTGGCTGGGTGCAGTCCTCGAGCCTAAGGAGGGGGAATGGAAACTTGGAGTTGCATACACCCAAACTGGTGGGAAAAACTATTGGGGGAGTACAACTCGCACAAAGAAACCCCGTCAATCCTCATGGACAGAAACCCAACCAGTAGTGAAATCATATAAGAATGATCCTCCAGACACCCCCTATGGTTGTCAACCACAATGCCAAAAGGGGTGAGGGTAAGGAGTGAAAGAAAACTGAGAGAAGTCACTCAGAATCTTGATGACTTAATAAGAACTGAGTTACTTCAAGTGAACCCCACCTATATCGAGCAAGGCAAGCCGAAAGGTAGGAAGCATAATGATTGTGTTATGACAATACTCATAACAGCAGCAATGATTCTCTATCTACCCATATAATAATTGAAATGGCCCACTCAAATGGTAGGTTGACCCTCCCTCCTGCATGTGGCTGAGTAGTTCATAAAGACGATCCAAAGTGGGCATGTCCAAGTTCACCGGGCGGCCCTCTACCAACTCAACTGCCATCATCAAGGTGCAAGCCCTGATGCCTGGGTTGATATCCCATGAAGGTAATAGCCACCGGCTAAAAAACATGGAAAAGAGACCTGCCATCCTGAGCATAGGCGGCACACCAGGGCACACCTCATAACCCCATTAAAGGTAGTTTCCCTCCTCCAGAACCGCCCAGTAGGAACTTGGGATGGTTCATGACTACTAAGAAGGATGAGTCCTTGGGCGCTTAATCTTTGGCAGAGGACCAGTGGTGTTCAGAAATAACCCTATCCAGGTGCTATAGGGAATAAGAGAATGGTCACGCAAGGCATGAACCAGTGACCACTCTGCCGTGACTAGCAGATCCCTCGCCAACAAAGGCTCTTGTTCGATGTCGCCCCATGCATCAGGAGTGGGCAGAAACTCATCATACATCTCACCAATAATCGGAAGCCCTCCCAATTGATAGATGTCCCACATGCTAATTCCAACTTCACCATGGGCAAGGTGGAAAGTATTAGTTCTTGAACACCAGCGACTAAGAAGTTCAGGAAGGATCAGAGATGGTGGGTAAATAGAAAACTTGGAGGCCCACACTGCGACAGATTGACTATTTCCAATAACTTGGGAGATTCCTAAAAATGATGATGGACCCAGAAGGCCCAAGCCTAGTCATTTGAGAAAATTCCACCAGACTGAATATCCCACATAGAAATCCACCCCACTTCAGGGTCCACTTGAGAAAGGTTGATTATGGAGGGGTAACTCTTGAGGAATGATTCTTGAGAAAATTCTTGTGTGAACAGATCGCTTTGGGTCCAGAAAGAGCCTCACAAAATTAAAGTGTCTTTCAGATCAGGATCATAGATTATCTCCCCCGATTGGATGAAGTTTTCCTGAATGCACTTCGGCGACACTTCTAAGAAAGGTGATGGAAGACCTGAGAATGTAGGGGGTATGGGGACGTCGTCTTGAATACTGAAGTCATAAAGTGGAAGTCTATTTGATAGCAGATAACCCAGGAGCTCAGGAGAGAGAAAGTCCTTCAAGACACCATCATCGGGAATGATGGACCGACTAGGGTCCTCTTTGATGTTCTCTGCTCTGTGAGTCATAGCTAGATGTCTCCCTGAACCAATTCGGAGATGCTCAGCAGCAAACCTGGGTACAGGGCGAGGGGGAACCATTCTTTCTCCCTGCATGATAGAAACCAGGCAAATGGTTAGTCCGGAATAATAAAATCCCGACAAAAATATCTGAAATATAGAAAAAGAGTCAAAAATCATTTGTGATAGGTCCGCAAGCAGGCCTCAAAATATGGTTTGCGATGACTGTATCCCACGAACCAACCCTACGTAGAAGAGGTCTGTGGTACTCTAGACCACAGAGCATTGGCCCAAAAACTGTGAACCAGGTTGCTCCACAGAACCATAATCCCAGATTTAAATAGTTAGGTTCGGAAGACTTAAGAAATTTTCAAAGTCTGGAAGATTTCAGTATGCGGAGCATCAAAACCAAGAAGCGAGTTCCTACGTGGCCCGAACTGACTTAATTTTTAATTAATTAAAAGTGTTAGTTCGCGGTTGGGAAATTGGTCCGTGGATGAAGGTGACTGCGAATGAGGAATGGTTCGTGGAAGTGGCAGTAGGTTCGCGGAAGAGGCGTTTCGCAAAAGAACAAGCACGCAGAAACAAAAGTCAAGAGTGATATGATTTTTCAAAGAATCTAGTAAAAGACAAAGTAAGGGCCCCCATATTTATAGGCGTGGTCCCCTACCGGGTCCACTCCCCTACTGCAAAGCATCCAAGATTCAGGACCACTCTACATCGGAATGGCCTCTTCTTTATTTTGATCGGACCCCATTCCGATGGGGAACAATTGTAGTGTCCTGAAAATCCAAAAAGGAATAAGAGAATCCCCTTTAATCCAAAAGGGAGATTCTACCCCCCCCCCAAAATAATTGAGGAAAAGTGTGGAGAATACTCAAAGTAAGGAACAAGCTGACCCGGTCCGCAGACTTGTCCAAAGATAACGCCACACGGTCAGTTTTGCGAAGAACCCCCTTCGCGGACCGCTGGCATTCGTGGAATGGAGGCAGAGATCCTCCATGGTCTCAAAGCAGGACATATGCCAAACCGGTCCACTATCCCGAACCACACCAGCCACAGACAGCGTCGACCGGCCCAGGCCGCATCTGATGTCGTTCGCTGAATGGAGGTGGAACCCTGCACGGCCGCGAAACACTCCCCCGAGCTAGTTTGGTTCACAGGGGAGGTGCGTTCAATGCACCTATAAGTCGCAGATTGACCAAGTCATCCGTAAACCGAGTTTCTAGTCATGGGCCTCCGAAAAAAGTGCCGCATGACCATAGATACATCTCCTTACCCACTCTATAAAAGTAGATGGAGGGGGAAGAGAGGGGAGGATTTTGGGGAGATCGATCAGATTCGGGTGGAAGGATTTCGAAGGAAGGAGCTTAGGATTTCGCAAA
The DNA here is from genome assembly GCA_963277665.1 of Viscum album. Lineage (NCBI taxonomy): Eukaryota > Viridiplantae > Streptophyta > Magnoliopsida > Santalales > Viscaceae > Viscum > Viscum album. The sequence goes on along the minus strand of CAUJRU010000106.1, from coordinate 1,156,199 downwards.
CAGCGAAGTTCTAGTTCGTGAATCAGAATAGGTATGAAACTAGAAGTGAATTAATATGGAAATTAAAATGCATAACAACTTGGTGAACTGTGAACTTAAAATAATATAGAAAAGAAAAACATGAACCATGGCCTCTCCACGGATTCACCCCCAACGGACCAGGGAATTTATGCCCCTTTTCTGATCCATCGCACCGCGTAGCACCCTCCTATGCGGGTGATGCCCCGACTGACGAACCCCAAAATAGAACCACCCTTGGCTGCCTCTTCTTGCATGGACACCTCCGCGTACCAACCTGGTACGTGGGCCAAACCTGAATCCACAAACCACCCTAGTTTGTGGGATACCATCCAAGCCGCGAACCACCCTGGTTCGTGGAATGCTTATCAATCTGGAGACCACCCTAGTTCGCAGACGACATCTCCACCCACGTAGTACCTCCTTACATGAAGGGAGCCACCACTCATACACCTGTGTGGCCCACCAAATCCTTCAGAGTTCTCATTCCCCATGCCAGATAAAATCCTACCAATCCAGCCTAATCCTCCACATTCCCCTCATTGTCCCATTCATCGGCCCCAAGCTGAGGCCTTCACCAGAGCCACCAGACCTATGCGATGTAACCCTCAGGTGCATCAGTGTGCCATTTTGAGTTCACATACCCACGATATGAAGGGGACAATGGGTTTCTTCATCCCTTGAGCGGATTTCTAAAGCATTCCTAGGTTCAAATTCCCAAGGTAATGCGGAGTCCGAGAATGGGAGTCCCCTTTCTTCCCCTCCACTTGTTAGGACTGGGGCACTTCTCCCCTCCCCGGGGTGTGGTAGGCTACCCATCAGAAGTAAGCACCCATGCACCTCTGAACTTCCCCATGGACATGGCCAAGTAAGGGCATAGTGGGAAAGGGTGCTACTCTGTCCTTTTTTGGGGCCAAGTCCCTCTCCCATTGCGCTTTGTCGCCATGGGCATCCATCTCTGTGTAAGCCCCATATTCTTGGGCCGCCTCTATGCGTAAGCCCCACTCCACTTCCCACAGACGCACCTTTCACGATGTGATTGTCTCGTCCCTGCTACCTCTTGTTTCTCACACCGATCATGACTCACATGGGCTTAGAGTAAGCATCGACCATGACATCCTCTTATGGGCCTCCTCAAGGTATAATCCCGAATCCATTACTATGCGCCTCTTCAGAGTGTAAGCCCCAATCCATTAATATGGGCCTCCTCAGAGTGTAAGACTCAATCCATTACTATGGGCCTCCTCAGAGTGTAAGCCCAATCCATCACCATGGGCCTCCTCAGAGTGTAAGCCCCACCCCATTGTGAACTATGAGGAATTTGATCCGTGTCAAGGCATGGTACGTAGGAAGCCTCCGTGAGGTTCAATCCCGATCACCATCGGACTCCCGGGTCCACATTCACATTGGTTCTCCGACACCCCTATTATAACTACATGGACTTTGATCCATATCTCCTAGGCAGGGTACGTAGGAAGCCTCCCCGAGGTTAAAGCCCAACAACCGGTCGATCTGACTGTCCTCACATCAGTTCACTGCACTAACCCTGGGCTTCCTGGAGTGTAAGCCCCATACCAAACTGAACTACGTGGATTCTGATAACTCTCATGAGGATACATAGGAGGATCATACCACAGGTTCGATCCAAATTCTCATGTCATTATCTATCCCCCATGGATGACAATAAACTCCAGAGTGCCTGACTATGAGGCTTTAAACTAGTACCATCTCAATGTGTCCAGACTCCTCGGGGTCATTAATCCAACAAGGGATGGTAAACCTCGAGTATAAATGATTCTGAACCCCTACGTCCAGATGACCACTGCCAACTAGGAGAAATCCATGGATACTATGTTTGGGTACAAACCAAATATTCACGAACATATGAATATGTCTTAAATCTATAAGAGCATCCTAGAACAAGCAATAATTCCCCCCAAAAGGGAGCGATGAGCCCGAATTCCCATCCACTCGACCAATGTGAGTTCTTAAGCATCACTGGTCAAACCACCCAATGAAAACCTACATTTAGAAAGCAAGTCCATGTATTACTGGATATAGAACCTTTTGGCATTTTGAAGTGGAAAACGGTGCACCCGATATGAGTGATTAAGCAGAACCCAGCCTTCTCTAATCAACCATCGGGTAACACACGTTTCTTCCCCATGACCCAATCGTGCGCTATGAGACACTCATACTTCATCACTTCTTGAGATAGTGTTAGGATCTTTTAGTCCCTAGTTTGTAACACCTAGAACTAGAATTTTACGAAGTTTTTATAGGGATACCTCCTAGGGTTTAGTCGAAAACACACTATGATTCACCGGACACCACTGATGACTAGGAGATTTGTCTTCGACTTCATAACTTTACTCACTAAGGCAACACACGAAGAACTCGATGTGATTTCCAGGTTTGTTTGTTATTTCATTATGATACCACGAAATAAATTTAAATGGGGTTGAAAATGCTTATGTGAGTACAATTGACCAATATGAACCACACAAACACCATAATTGAATGATGGGAGATAAAGGGATGAACGATGTGTGAAACATCACATAAAAGGGTACCCCCAAACATGGTCATTTTTGTTTAAGTATAAAATACCAGTATAAAACTAAATTAAAAAAAATATATGAGGAAAAAAAACATAAACCATTTAATTAGAAAGATCATTCAACATAATACAGACTTGAAACTTGTGATTACATCACATTCCTCCCTGGGTGTTTACAAGGGGTTTAGAAATCCATGGGAGTGGAGGATGAATATGATGTTGAAGTAGAACATCCCATAGCCTAGAGAAATTATAGGGATGATTAGAATACCCCTTTGGGACTCCAAAATGGTATAACCTTTCATTATACTCAAACTCCAAAATGGGGTGCCCAATGTTCCAATTTATAAGCAATGCGGGAGGTGGTTTTAGGCACCCTGATTTCAATAATCCGCTTGGTCCCTGGTTTTGGCCAGTCAGACAGTCATAAATCACTTTGTAAAAAACTAAAAATATGTTTCCGGACACCTTGTATACCTCCAGGTAAAATTTGGGCCTCCATATATTGAATATAATAAGTGAGATGTCTAAAATACTGAGGCTGTAAAGACCTGTAAAATTCAAGGAAAATATTTTCATAATTTTATTTGGGATTTTACAAGAACTTAGTTTCTGACAACGCCTGATTCCAAGGCCTGGTGTGCCTGGAATCAATTTATGAAGTTAGGCTTGGGTACGTTTAGTGGATGAACGAGAGGGTTTTTTCTAACTTTTGAACCGGTGCTTGGAATTGAAATCTGAGAGCACCGATGAACTCGCAGCACCGATAATTTCTTAAGAAGACCCTTTCTGGAGTTGCATTTTCTCGAGAGGAGTAGATTAAAAAAAATTGAGGAATAAAAATATAATTTTTTTACAATTATATTTTCATTTCTTATTAAATGGATTAAGTTTTCTGTCACAACACCTTTCCCCTCTCTTGTGTGGTTATAACCTAAGTAAGGGAGTTGGGGGTGGGACCCACTTGTAGTTAACTACCTGTGTGAGGATTAAGGTGGGGTGGGGCCCACACGAGCCCAACCCCTCACCTGCCCCTAACTTTCATAACCTTTTCCCTCTTAATTTTGTAACTCTCAAAGAAAAAACCCCCCTTTAATTGAAAAGTCAACTCATTAATTGATTAAATTATTCAAAGTAATTAATTCATAGATTCATTTGAATTTCAAATGAAACGTTGGCTTGTGGGTGAATTAAATAAGACTAAGTCTTATTTCATGGGAGGATAGTTCATTGTACGAGGGGATTTGGAGAGGAAATCTCTATGTTCCGAAGAATGTTCTTCTTCCTTGAAGAAATCGAATAACGCACCATCGCCGTGAAGAAGACCGAGCCTTCGACGAAGAACTCTGTCACCGCAAAGGGGAGTTCGGCGTACCATCTTCTTCCCACTCTACAGCCGGTGAGAGACGCCATCCTTAGAGATCGACGATGCGACGCCGAAGATTCTCTTTTCCGCGACAATCGACTTCTGCGACTCGACGACGTGCGACGTCTTTTTCGAGGTAGGGAATTAATTTTTTTTTAATGTTAATGAACCCTTTTTTACTTCCTTCTAAACCAAAGAACGTGGATCAACTAAATATTAAGTTGATCTGCGGAGAATATATTTGCGTGTTGGGAATTCTTGATTGCGGGGAAAACTTTTGGGGTTGATTACTTTTGTTCGTGAAAAATCATTTTTCGTTCTTCATCTTTTGTACCTCTTGTTATTAACTTAACGGGAGGAGGTAGGACCACATGAACACAACCGAATCTCCTCCCCCTTTAATGTTTTGTTCGTTGTGGAACGAACAAAGGCGGCGCGGTGCAACGGCACTGCGAAAAAACAAGAAAGAACACGATGAAGAAGTGCGGCGCCATTGCACCGTGCCGTTGAGGCCGAACGAAACTGCGGCCGGAGGCGGGGCCACAGAGGCGATTCGAAGACTTCGTGGGTTGATCGTTGTGCACGGAATGACGAGTGATGAAAAAACGGGGCTGTAAAGTCAACTTGAAGCTTCCGCAGTGAAGGTCGGGTCCTGAGAGGACCGTTGGCAAAGATGGAAAGCAAAACGGACCACCGGAGCGTGTTTGGCGGTCCGCGGAAGGGCATGTCGGCGCGCCCCGCCCGTACGGCGGCGCCGGCAGCCAGAGGCGGCGCCCGGAACGCTGCCAGGAAGGTCCAACGTAGCTGAATCCACGGCGGCAGGCAGTGGTCCCGCAGTTGCGTGGGACCGAGGGGGGGACGCGACACCGGGCCGCGTCCGTTGGCCCAAGGAGCCCCCCCCCCCCCCACGTGGGGGTCGCGGCTCATCAATCAGGGGGCAACCACACCCCCCCTGTTCTGCTTAGCCGGAGAGCCGAGCGGGCACGCGGTCGCGCCAGCGCGGCAGGCCAACCGGCCGGGCCGCGCCCACCGGGGCGGGCCGCGCCCTGTTGGGCCTGACCCAGACCCGGGTCGGATCGAACTGGTTCGGGCCGACCCAGGGGGTCTCGGACCGGGTCGGACCGGGCCCGAACCCCCTATTTTCGGGTAGTTTCCATTCAAACACTCATATCTTGGGATACAGACCTCCGATCGACGCACCGTCAGTTGCGATGCGATCCTTGGATCAAGACGGTCGTTTTGGTATATTACAGTCAAGCTTTTAGAGAACTTTGGGTATGGCCGGGTTGGTTTGAACCCGAAACCAACCAGGCCCTCGGAGCGGAAACGCTTATAACTTGAGCTCCTGACGTCCGATCGACGTGTCTTCAACTTTGTTGGATTCATCTTGATCAGACGGAACTTTTGGCATACTTCTCCTGAGTTTTGGATGCAGTTTGATAGTGGCTGGGTTGGATTGTACCCGAAATCCAACCAGGCCCCTGGACGGAAAAGCTGATAACTTTCAGACCGGACGTCCGTCTGACGAACCGTCAGCGGCGTTGGTGATCAAGTTGAGAAAGGGTACCTATGAGTATACCAAATGAGTGTTTGGGGTATAGTTGAGATATGGCTGGGTTGGTTCACAGACGAAACCAATAGGGCCCCTGGGACGAAAAGGCTAATAACTCACAGACCGGGCGCCCGATGGATGCACCATCTGTTGCGTTGAGACCCCTATGAAGAGGCGGTCCTTCGAGATACTTCTTCGTGGGAATTTTTGATACTTGGAGTATCGACCATTAGCTCATGGAGAGGACCCTCCCGGAGACAAGCATATGGAGTACGGAGACCGTGTAGCCGGCTCAGACCTGACGACTGCTTAACCAACTCGACTTGGAGTGAGTCGACTAGCCCAGTGGACGGAGCACTAAATTGTTTGGGTGCAGACCCATGGCGGACGGAGCACTACTGAGTTTGGGTGCAGACCCACGGAACTCGTCTGGAGAGTACCTCTGCAGGCTATTAGTGGGGATGCACTACTGTGTTTGGGTGGCAGACCCTGGCTAGAAGCACTACTCTGTTTGGGTGGCTGACCTGCAGTACTCAACAGGAGGAGTACCTCAACAGTCCTAGGTTAGTGAGCAGTACCTCGGAGTTGTGACAAGATCACTGTACTATCCATAGACGGGGCTCTTCAGCAGTTACAGTTTCGATAATGAAAATCCTGGTTTGAGTTGAGTCAATGACCTTTGTGTTTACCTCATGATTGAGATGGGTCACTTGATAACTTAGGTATATGTATGGTCTTATACCTATGTAGTGTTTATCTGTTAATTTCATAATCTTTGTGTTTCCTCATGATTGAAATTGGTTACTTGATAATTTAGGTATAAGTATGGGCTTATACCTATGTAAGGGTTATCTGTTGAGATCCTTATTTGTGGTTATCCTTGTTTGATTTAGCGAGACCTTGAGGGTCTCGAGGTCTCTACTGAGTATCGTATACTCACCCCTGCACAGGCTATGCCCACACCTCGTTGTGTTGGTTGTAGACGACGGGCAGCGCTGACAGAGGCCAAGTGTTCGAGGACTGGACTATACCCGGTGGTGAACTTCACGACGAGACGATACTCGGAGGAGGTTGATGGGCGAGAGTGTTGTGGAGGCTATCTATACCTACCCTTCTGGTAGGATCCGTGGTGGACGATCCAGGAGCTGCACTATCTATACCTACCCTTCAGGTAGGATCCATGGTGGATGATCCAGGAGCTGCGCTATCTATACCTACCCTTCAGGTAGGATCCGTGGTGGATGATCTAGGAGCTGCACTATCTGTACCTACCCTTTAGGTAGGATCCGAGATGGATGACCCAGGATCTGCTTCTGTTCTTCCAGAAGTTTGTTTTTTCTGTTGTACTTCCTTTCAGTTGTAGCTGTACTTTTCAGTTGGGTTTGTATTCTGGCCCTTTTTAACTTCAGCACTTTCTTTTGTACTTAGTGTATTACTTCCGCTTGTACTCTATGGTGTTTTTTTACTTTTATAAAGGCAATTCCTTCCCAGTTATCGGGATTTACACCTTTGGTTCTAGTCGCCAGCCCCTGGCCTATGGAAGGCGGGCTTGGGGTAGTCACGAAACGGGCCCCGAGGACGGGTCGTGACAAATTGGAATCAGGGGAGTCAGTTATACCACAGAACTTCTAACTCTGATATTTTCTTTTTGTGAAGCGACAGTGTTAAGAGTACCGAGTGTGGTTTTCAGTTCAAGGAGTCCAGTGCTGGTGCGGGCGACCGACGTATCCATACACCAGGACCTTGACGACTGATTTCCGACTTTGTGCACGAAAACACTGGTTGCATGTGTGTTTCCAAAAGATTTTAAAAGTCATCTCAAACCAGGTCATCTCACCAGGTATAATCATTTGACCGTTTCATGTTGTTTCTTTAAGGATTCCTTTCCACGGACGACCAGCTAGATCCCAGAGGGATGTGCGTACTGACAGCCTACCGAGCGACGAGGCTTCGGTATAGGGCCCTCTTACAGTTGAGGCACTAGCGGAGGCACCAGCGGTACTACCATACTTTGGGCCACCGATGCCACCAGCCCCAGAAGCAGGTGATGCATGCCGCATGAGTGCTATGCATGAGTTCTAGCGCCAGAGGCCACCTAGGTTCCGGGGAGAGACAGACCCACAGGCGGCTGAGGATTGGCTGGAGGCTATGGTGAGAGTCTTCAGGCTAGTAGGGACGCCAGCAGACTTCCTGGTGATCTTTGCTGCCAGCCTCCTTCAGGCAGCAGCAGGCAGGTGGTGGAGCCACTTGTTCTAGTTTTGCAATGAGATGACCTTCACATGGGAAGACTTAGAGACCTTTTTCAGGGTGGATTTTATACCAATAGCTCTGCACCCCGAGCGTTTTCAGGAGCTACTACCTTTGCCGCATGATTTTTGATCAGTAGCCGAGTCATCTGTGGGCAGTAGACAGATGATGCGGAGGTCCAAGAGGACCAGAGCCAACCGTACGTGGAGCATGAAGTGTTATAAATGTGGTAGGAAAGGTCACCTGACACGTGACTATCCAACTCCCTGCATAGTTGATCCATAGGCATTGGAGGATCCACTGAGGCAGAAGCAGCGACGGGTGCTTGAGCAACAGTCGAGCAGTGGACAAGGCAGTAGAGCTCCGGGAGCAGGTGGATAGGAGCGGAACTAGTGGATTACTTTTTTTTCTTGGTACTTCTAGTTACATGTTGTTTTTTTATTTGTGTCTTTTACTATGAGCTGCAATAATAAAAATACACTTATCCTAGTGATAGTTGCTTTCCTATCCTTTTTTTTGGTTGATACTGAGAGGTCTCGTTCTAAACTGTTGACTTGACCCTCATTTTCGAGATTTCTACTGGAGGAGACCTAGTGACCTCACACTGATGCCAATAGTGTGACTCGACCCTTGGAGGCGAGAGTGAAGGTTTGATCTCTTGGTAGTAGCATCGAGGCCTTACGATTTCATCCATTGCATGAATGCATCATTCATGTCAGGATTGACAGTATTAGGCAATGGGCATGGTTCATCCGGGGGATGAGACCGAGTTTCTCTTTTCGGAAAAGGAGAAATCTTAGCAGCTCTTACAGATCAAAGGCAAAGAAGGTGCAGATCATCCAGGAGCGGATGAAGACTGCACAGTGCAGTAAGAAATAGGAAACTAGTGCCAATCATAGAGACTCGGGCGTGTTAAATTTTTCAAGAAGAGGAATCTTTAAGGAGATAAGAGTCTGCGAAGTAGCAGACGTGGAGGCAGAGCTAGGAGAGCAGCATGAGGTGGTGTACATTTTAACATGCTAAAAACCACCCGCCTTAGTTGTCCCTGCCAGGCTCAGGGTGCTGGAGGGTGGGGGAGGAGTGCGGCTGCATGCGGTCAAGGAGTGTGACCCAATGGCTCTAAAAAATGATTCAAGGGACAGTCGGTGTCCACTACTAGCTTCCGTAGTAACCGACGTTGATATGAATCATTCCTTCCTTCCATGAAACTTGTTCCAGACCTAGAGTTTCCTGTAAGCCATAGACTTGACCCTCACGTCTGGAGATACCTTGGGAGGAGACTTGATAATCACACTTACACTGACAGTGTGGTTAGACCCTCGAGGCGAGAGTTTTGGTTGGAATATCTTGGTGGCAGCGTCGAGGCCTTACGTTGTTGGTCTGAGTATGGATTGGATTCACAATTCATGCTCAGATTGACTGTATTAGGCAAAAAAGGTTGTGGTCTAACTACAACATCGGGATGAGTTTTCCTTGGTCGGTAAAAAGGAAACCCCAGGCAGCACCAGATAAAATCATGCATAGGAGGGTGTGACCGATCACTCTTGAGTCGGTCAACCTTACCCTCGTGGTAGCAAGAGTTTTGAGTTTCAGTTCTTAACAGTAATTGGAGACCTCTGGAATTCGTGGATGGTGACCACGTTTTCTTACAGGTCTCACCTCGACGAGCTCCATGGAGTTGTGGCCTAGGCGGCAAGTAGCCTCCGAGGTTCAGCGGACCTTTTCAAGTCTTCAGCAGGGTAGGCGAGGTGGCTTACCTCTTGAACCATCCACCTCAGTTGTACTAGGTGCACGACAACATCCACGTATCTCGACTAGGAAGATACGTGCTTGACACGACACATATCATCAACCATGGGGAGCTGGACTTTGGCATTGAGGTGACTTTTTCGGGGTTCCCGTAGGAGTTTCGGATCGACAGGAGCGGTCCTACGAGGACGGTCCATTCCTCTTGTGCACTTTCATTGGCAGCATAGGAACCTCTAGGTGAGCACATCGGAGCGGAAGGCTCAGATGCGTGCTCAGTACCGCTTTTGTATCCCTAGTTTGTGTTAAAGCTTTACGAGAATGTAAAGCCCTGAGGTGGGAGTAATTTAAAGACCTGTAAAATTCAAGGAAATTTTTTTCATAATTTTCTTTGGGATTTTACAAGAACGCAATTTCTGACGGCGCCTGATTCCGAGGCCCGGTGTGCCCGGATTCAATTTCCGAAGTTAGGCTCGGGTACGTTCAGTGGACGAACAAGTGGGTTTTTCTAAATTTTGAACCGGTACTCGGAATTGAAATCTGAGGGCACTGATGAACTCGCAGTGCCGGTAATTGCTTAAGAAGACCCTTTCTGGAGTTGCGTTTTCTCAGGAGTATTTGTTGAAAAAAAGTGAGGAATAAAAATATAATTTTTTTACAATTATATTTTCATTTCTTGTTAAATGGCTAAGTGTTGTGTCACAACACTTTCCCCCTCTCTTATGTGGTTATAACCTAAGTAAGGGAGTTGGGGGTGGGACCCACTTGTAGTTAACTGCCTATGTGAGCATTAAGGTGGGGTGGGGCCCACACGAGCCCAACCCCTCACCTTCCCCTAACGTTCATAACCTTTTCCCTCTTAATTTTGTAACTCTCAAAGAAAACCCCCCTTTAATTGAAAAGTCAACTCATTAATTGATTAACTTATTCAAAGTAATTAATTCTTAGATTCATTGGAATTTTAAATGAAACGTTGGCTTGTGGGTTAATTAAATTAGACAAAGTCTTATTTCGTGGGAGGTTAGTTCGTTGTACGAGGGGATTTTGAGAGGAAGGCTCTAAGTTCTGAGGAACATTATTCTTCCTTGAAGAACGTGAATAACGCACCGTCGCCGCGAAGAACACCTAGCCTTCGATGAAGAACTCTGTCACCGCAAAGGGGAGTTCGTCGTACCATCTTCTTCCCTCTCTGCATCCGGTGAGAGATGCCATCCTCGGAGATCGATGATGCGACGCCGACGATTCTCTTTTCCGCGACGTTCAACTTCCGTTACTCGAAGATGTGCGATGCCTTTTTCGAGGAAGGGAATTAATTTTTTTTGAATTTTAATGAACCCTTTTTTACTTCCTTCTGAACCAAAGAATGCGGATCAACTAAATATTAAGTTGATCCACAGAGAATATGTTTGCGTGTTGGGAATTCTTGACTGCGGGGAAAACTGTTGGGGTTGATTACTTTTGTTCGTGAAAAATCCTTTTTCGTTCTTTGTCTTTTGGGCCGCTTGTTATCAACCTAACGGGAGGAGGTCGGACCGCACAAACACGGCCGACTCTCCTCCCCCTTTGATGTTTTGTTCGTTGCGGCATGAACAAAGGCGGCGCGGTGCAATGACACCGCGCGGAAACAAAAAAGAACGCGACGAAGAAGAGCAGCGCCGTCGCGCCGCGCCATTGAGGCTGAACGAAACCGCGGCCGGAGTCGGGGCCACAGAGGAGATTCGAAGACTCCGCTGGTTGATCGTTGTTCGCCGAATGATGAGCGACGACAACAGGGGCCGCAAAGTCAACATGAAGCCTCCGTAGTGAAGGTCGGGTCCCGGGAGGACCGTTGGAAAAGATGGAAAGAAAAACGGACCACTGGAGTGTGTCCGGTGGTCCGCGGAAGGGCCTGACAGCGGCCAGAGGCGGCGCCCGGCACCGGCTGGCCGCCAGGAGGTGGCGGCGCCCGACGCGCCACCAGGAATGTCAATCGCGGCTAAAGCCGCTGCGGCAGGCAGCGGTGCCACGGCTGCGCGGGACCGAGGGGGGGACGCGGCACCGAGCCGCGTCCATTGGTCGAAGGAGCCCCCCCCCCATGTGGGGGCCGCGACTCATCAATCAGTGGGCAACCACACCCCCCAGTTCCGCTCAGCCAGCCAGCCGAGCGGGCACGCGGCCGCGCCAGCGCGGCAGGCCAACCGGCCGGGCCGTGCCGCGCCCAGGCCGGGCCAGGCCGCGCCCACCGGGCCGGGTCGCGCCCTGTTGGGCCGGACCCGGACCCGGGTCAGGTCGACCCGGTTCGGGCCGACCCAGGGGGTCTCGGGCCGGGTCGGACCGGGCCCGAACCCCCTATTTTCGGGCAATTTCTGTTTAAACGCAAATATCTTCGGCTACGGACCTCTGATTGACGCACCGTCAGTTGCAATGTGATCCTTGGATCGAGACGGTCGTTTCTGTATTTTACACTCATGGTTTTGGAGAAATTTGGATACAGCTAGGTTGGTTGGAACCCAAAACCAACCGGGCCCTCAGAGCGGAAACGCTTATAACTTGAGTTTCGGACGTCCGATCGACGTGTCGTTGACTTTGTTGGATCCTCATGATGAGACAGATCTTTTGGCATACTTCGCCTGTGTTTTGGATGCAGTTTGATAGTGGCCGGGTTGGATTGTACCCGAAATCCAACCGGGCCCCTGGAACGGAAAATCTGATAACTTTCAAACCGAACGTATGTCTGACGAACCGTCAGCGGCGTTGGTGATCACGTTGAGAAACAGTCCCTATGAGTATACCCAATGAGAGTTCGGGGTACAGTTGAGATACGGCCGGGTTGGTTCGCACACGAAACCAACCGGGACCCTGGAACGAGAAGGCTAATAACTCACAGACCGGGCGCCTGATTGACGCGCCGTCTGTTGCGTTGAGACCCCTATAACGAGGCGGTCCTTTGAGATACTTTTTCGTGGGACTTTGTGATACTTGGAGGATTGAACAGTAGCTCATGGAGCGGACCCTCCTGGAGACGAGAGTACGGAGTACGAAGACCACGTAGCTGGCTGAGACCTGACGATGACTTGACCGACTCGACTTGGAGTGAGTCGAGTAGCCCAGTGGATGGAGCACTAATTTGTTTGGGTGAAGACCCATGGAGGACGGAGAACTACTGAGTTTGGGTGCAAACTCGCGATACTCGTCCGGAGAGTACCTCTCCAGGCTATTAGGGGGGATGCACTACTGTGTTTGGGTGGCAGATCCCGGCGGGAAGCACTACTGTGTTTGGGTGGCTGACCCACGGTACTTGACAGGAGGATTACCTCAGCAGTCCTAGGTTAGTGAGCAGTACCTCGGAGTCGTGACAGGATCACTATACTCTCCAGAGACGGGGCTCTTCTGCAGTTATGGCTTCGATAATGAAAATCCCGGTTTGAGCTGAGTCAATGACCTTTGTGTTTACCTCCTGATTAAGATGGGTCACTTGATAACTTATGTATATGTATGGGCATACACCTAAGTAGTGGTTATCCGTTGATTTCATAATCTTTGTGTTTCCTCATGATTGAAATGGGTTACTTGATAATATAGGTATAATTATGGTCTTATACCTAAGTAAGGGTTATCTATTGAGATCCTTCTTTGTTGTTATCCTTGTTGGATTTAGTGAGACCTTGAGGGTCTCGGGGTCCCTACTGAGTATCGTATACTCACCCCTGCATGGGCTATGCCCGCACCTTGTTGTGTTGGTTGCAGATGACGGGCATCGCTGATGGAGGTCGAGTGTTCGAGGACTGGACGGTACCCCGTGGTGAACTTTCTGACAAGACAATACTCGAAGGAGGTTGACGAGCGAGAGTGTTGTGGAGGCTATCTATACCTACCCTTTAGGTAGGATCTGTGGTGGACGATCTAGGAGCTGCGCTATCTGTACCTACCCTTCAGGTAGGATCTGTGGTGGATGATCCAGGAGCTGCGCTATCTGTACCTACCATTCAGGTAGGATCCGTGGTGGATGATACAGGAGCTGCGCTATCTGTACCTACCCTTCAGGTAGGATCCGAGATGGACGACCCAGGAGCTGCTTCTGTTCTTCCAGTTGTTTGTCTTTTCTGTTGTACTTCCTTTCAGTTGTAGCTGTACTTTTCAGTTGGGTTTGTATTCTGGCCCTTTTTACTTTCAACACTTTCTTTTGTACTTAGTGTATTAATTACTCTTGTACTCAGTGGTGTTTTGTTTACTTTTATAAAGGAAATGCCTTCCCAGTTATCGGGATTTACGCCTTTGGTGCTAGTAGCTAGCCCCTGGCCTATGGAAGGCAGGCTTGGGGTAGTCACGGCACGGGCCCTGAAGACGGGTCGTGACAGAGGCAAAGCTTTGACCCCAGGAAGATTCATTTTGTTGGATAGATCAGTGAATATTGGCCTCTTAATGGAAGAATTGAGATTCAGTTCTTTCACATGAGATGTATATCATTAAATTTTGGACCATCCCACAAAGTTTCAGCCCATTTGGATGCACGTTTTTAGTATAAGTATGTGTGTTAATCCACTGGTCTTCTTGGATCATGTGCAGATTGACCCATTATTCTTGTATTTCATCATGGTTTCTCCAAATCAGCTCCACCTATAATGTAATTTTCAAAAAAAAGTAACATTTTTCTTTTTAACAGTGTTAAATAAATAATAATTTAATAAAACATGGAGTTCAATATGTTATTATACTGAAAATTTTCAATATAAAACCAGTTTAATACATGGGTATAAGGGTGAAATAAAATAGTGAATCATGGTATGATCAGTTACATTCTAGCATGATATTACATTATTCATTTATTTTTTATTGGATTATTCAGTTGGCTTTTAGTTTTTTCTTCCATTATGTTTGTGATTGTATTATTTCTATTTTTTATGGTTGATTTTTTCTGATATGACACCTCATAATAGTGGGTGTAGTCTCCCCACTATACATTTCACACCCTCTCTTCTATTCGGCAGCCTCTACCATATGGGGAGGCTTTCTTGAGTTATCCTAACTAACCCTTTTTGGATATGTGAGAGTGTTCTAGATCGACGTATGTTTCAAAAATATTTATTTTGATGGAAAAATCAACATCATTCATTCTCTAAACATTAAAAGGTCAATTATTTAAACCAATTTACTATTTATTAGTTTAATTGCATCGTCATACAAAGGGAAAAACATGGATCAATTTACTATTTCATGTAAGTAAGATGGAGAAACAAAAAATTCCCTACATCAAACATCTAGTTTTCTTGAAATGGAAATTAAATTCTAACACAGAAACTTGATCAACTCTCCCATAAAGAAACTATGATCACCCAAAGAAGAAAATACATGAACACACTAAAAAACAAGAAAGGAAACACCATTATAATTATGGATGTCATATGTAATATAATGACTTGAATAATGAGTGGAAAATGAAATCAAACAGAGTAAAAAACAACTAGAAAGAGAGTAGAACCTTCCTTCAATCACCATAGATTGATCTCTATAAGTCAGTGAATAATCCTGATTGAAAGGGGCTTGAAAGGCCTTCTAAAATCACTCTGGGTGCCTAGGGTTTGAGTGGAATAGATGGGAGAAAATTGGTCTTGATGGGATTGGGGGTATTTATAATAGTTTTTAAATTTATTAGACCATGATGCAGCCCCTTGGACCACATTGCAGATCTTCTTAACATAGAGTATACTATGACACAAAAAAAGCGACCACTCTCTAACCACATTGGACAAAGAACATGTTTGAGGAATATAAAATATATCTATCTAGATCATATTTTTCTGATGGGAGAGACTACGACACAACCTCCAACCTTGGTAAAGAAGTTTTTGGAGTGCACCAATTGAGGGAGTGTTTGATAAATATATCAGAATATTTCATTACAATAAAATATATTACTATAAAAATGTTCTTTGGAAGTTCCATTGAAGAGGTATGATTACATATTCTCTAACCTTTAATTTTAATGATTAAATTATATTCTGAAGGGGGAGAAGTTAATTTGATCAATGACATCAAATACATGAAAACCCAAGAAGGTCAAGGGTTTATTTCTTAAACTAAACCCGATGACAGTTTTTGAATGTTTTTAAAATGTTTTTGTGATGAATGTGGAAATTTGGGTTGATTAATTAATGATAATATATTCATAAATTTTATTAACCAACAAATATTTTTTGAACAACCCTTGATAAAGGAATTATGAGTTAGTATCATAATGTGGGTTGATTATGAATAACTTTGTTTGTTAAATTCTCCTTATTAATTTCTCCACAGAGCATGGATCACATAGACTTATAGTATAATAATTTATAAAATGATGCTTAAAGTGGAATGATATCATTATATCTCTAGATTATATGTATTTATTTATAATTGGGTGGTGTGGGTGGAAGAGATCATATTGACAAGCATCTTCTAGATGTGTATTGACAAAAAATACAAAGGGGGAGAGTTTTGAACTCATGTGGTGTTTAGTTGTATATATTATCAATTAGAATGATGGCAATATGTGTTGATAAGTGAATTATTGAAGGATTTTTGAGTACCCAATCATTTTAAGGGGAATAGGAGTCTGTTGTCAGGTTATCTGCATGAACTGAATTGAGTTTATTAGAGAACACCTTTTATCCTGTAGTTAAATGTATCCTCAATTTTAATACATGATAAATAATTATTTCAATAAGTTTAAACAAGAAAATGAGGTAATTCCATTGGATATTTTATTGGAGATCCATTCAGATATATCAAAGGAAATGAAAATATTCAATCATTTCAATAATATTCAAAAAAATTAATGGTTAGAAAATTTAAACATATTTTATAAGTGTGAGGATGTAGTGGAGTATGATGATTACATGATTGTATTTATCTATGAACAATTTGATATATCTAGTTATGAATATCCAACTTAAATATTATATTATGGTGAATATTGATGTTCAGTGGGGAATATACATGGATAATATTTTAAGGAAGAGTTGATGTTGGTTTGTTATAGTGGAATGACATTGAACTACTCAAAGGGGTTCAAAAATGTTCTTGGATATTTGGGATAATTTTGATATAACTGAAGAATATTTGAATATATCTTATGCTGATTTGGAATTATTTGAATTGGATAGAGAAAGCCTAAGAAGGATTGAATAAATTTTAATTTTCTTAAGGAATATAAAGATTTGTTTGGGAAATTTTGTAGTTACATATTACTAGAAATTTGAAAAAGGACTCTACATGTATATTTTACTCAGAAATAATTCTGAATACACAAGATTATTTCTATATTTTAGATCTCTATAAAAATGATAAAGGAATAAATATTGGTTCTTCAATATACACTTAATGGTTCTCCAGTTCCTGTGTAAGCATGCATAGAGGGAATATTAAGAATTTGGAAAATTAGTGGTTCCCTATGATATATAGGGGTTATCATCCAATATTTAAGATTTTATAGACCATATGGAAGCATTGAATTAATTTTAATGTTGGTAATTTAACAAAGTACTGAACCAACCTATGATACATAAGGGTAATTAATTCTTACATAAGAATTGATTTGTTTGAGAATTTGGAAAATTATTGAGCAACTCTAAAATATATAAGTGTCCATTTGTGGAATTCCTAGTAGATTCATCGATTATATATAATATTCATCTTCTCATAACTAAGAGTCCATCTAATTTATTGTTTGAAAAATATTTTCAAATGGATATATTTAATAGTCACATGGGATATCCATAATAGTTAAACGGATTTTTCATCACATATATTAGAGTTTTTCTAAAAGCTATTAAGGAGTTTTATATGTTTTATTTCTAGAAATAGAATTCATAAGAATAAATA
Organism: Viscum album; assembly: GCA_963277665.1. Classification (NCBI taxonomy): domain Eukaryota; kingdom Viridiplantae; phylum Streptophyta; class Magnoliopsida; order Santalales; family Viscaceae; genus Viscum; species Viscum album. The sequence goes on along the minus strand of CAUJRU010000106.1, from coordinate 1,138,871 downwards.
ATCAGATGATTCTACATTGATATTAATGTTTAAATATCATGATTCATTGAATAAAAATTATTAATAATAAAGATAATAATTATCTAATAGGTTTTGGGTGATGAGGGTTTCTATATATAGTCATTAAGACATGTAATGGTGAGAAGAAAAAAAAATTGAAGGTAAAAAGGAAAAGATAAATGGTATTTTAAAATGATACTTGATTGGTTCCAAATCATGCAAAATAGTAAATTAGATATTTTGTGTAACATATTTGGTTTTAGGGAAAAGGGTTCAAAGATATACCGTCGTCATAGCTTCTTATTGCTAATAAAAGTTATGGGGGATAATATACAACCAAAGCTGGAAATTTCCTCTCACCACCAATATGTTGCAATGATCCAGGTGGAATGCCAATATGGAAATAATATTATTATTTATAGATGTCACAAATTCTTCTGGGGGATGATTATAATCTACTCCAATTCAAAAATTTGTATTATCTGTTCAGTATAAGAGATTATCCCAATTGTTGATTTAATTTGGATAATCTAAATTAAATGGGTTCCTTGACCTTATTTTGTTCAATTATATTAAAATGGTAACCAAATGAAAACTTATTATCTATAAATTTTCTCATTTATCTTGTTCCTTTATTTTATATTAGTAATTTTCAACAACATTAATAATTATATTTAAAAATAATTAATGGTTTCAACTATCATAAGACATTATTTATTGACTTAATGGTATAATAGACATAAATAATAATCATTCTAAATTATAAATAATCACACATAATCATTGTATAGTTACTTTCTTATAATAAGATGCCTTATTTAAAATAAATATGTTTTGATTGACAAGTAATTTTAACTCATTATAAAATGACGAATAAAAAATTAAGTTGATAGGATGAGGACTGAAACAAACTAGATAGTGAGTTGGGGCAGAGTGTCATCCTAGCTACGAGGTTACACCGTCACCCCCACTCCACTCCTTCGTGAACATTAATCACTCCACCTGCCCATACTTTACGGATCAGGGAATCTGTTCCCCCCCCCAAAACCCATTGCCATCCATTGAGCTCATATTCATGCTCCATGAATTTTTATAAACCGACCTGAAAGGCCCAATGGCCATAATTTTATTTTATTATGGATAATACACCTTTTAAGGGATAAAGGGGAAACCTTACATGACCCGGAGGCCCAGGGAACAGTCCCACACACGACTCAAAGGGAAATACATGACCTGAAGGCCCAGAGGCATACTATGCCCATTACATGACTCATAGGACCAACCCACTAGAACTGCCCCTCCCTAGATTTTGCATTATTGATCACCTTACTCCCAACCTTTTCATTTCTAATCAGCTAACATTGCCCTGTACAAAGCTGCTTGACGCCTGGTCTCCATGGTGTTTGACATACCCTCTCATCTATGAATTTGTATAAGATGTAATAGATTGTCAGAAAAAACAATTGTTTAGAAAAAATATAAAAATTTACAAATATAATACAATGTATGAATACTATTGACAATATGGTAATTGTATGTCCATCAATTAAAATTTTTTTTTGTGTTCTTACTAGAAAAGAGGAAAAAATGTTAAATAAATCTATGTAAATTTGTAGTTTAATGTTTAGATCAATCTAGGAAAAGCCTAGATTTTTGAAATCATAATAAGAATCATTGATAGTGATCATAGGAATGTATTATAAGAAATCAAGTAACTTGAATGCACTAAAAAACACTGATATGTTTTCAATGATATTTTTCCAATAACTGACAATATGTTACTCTGTGATTTGTAGCATCACAACCCTTTTTTAGAATCATAATAAGAAGCATTTAAAGTGATGATAAAAAAATTATTAATGAAATATGTATTCAAGAGACAAAAAGAAATAAAATAGAATAAATTGTATTTATACTCAGTCATTTATTTAAAGAATATTTTTTTCAACAATCATTCAAGTACATTTTTTTCATTGAAAACAAACCTTGGTATTTTATTTTAAATATATTCAAAGGCCTTATTATTCATTCTTTAGATCCAATAGTGGCCATACATACTTTCATCTATGAAGAATTCACTAATAAAAATTTCACTATTAGAGACCACCATAATCAACTGCTAATGGGATTTAGAGACCTCCATCTGATAGATTTTTTTGTCATCATTATCCCTTTTCTAAAGGGGATTTAGTAACCTCCAATAGTGGTCACTATAGGCTGCCCTTAAATCACTATGGTGGTTGTTATTGGGAATAGAATTATTGGACTCCAAAAGTGGACACAATGAAATATTATGTAATAAAAGAAAACGGTGGTAGCTAATGATCCCAGAAAAATAAAAGTATTAGTGCCCTCCATAGGCAGTCTCTAACCATAATAATTTTTTTTTAAAAAATCATCTTTGCAACCACCAAATAACCAAAAAATAACCATAAAAACTAAAAAATAGGCATCCTGACAAAACCAACGATCCAAATAGCTACAGATCCCTTTGTGTATTCTCCCTCAAAAAACCTACTAATAAAATACAAAAAAATAATTAAACAAAGAAAACATAAATTAATTTATTTAACATTAATAAAATTTATTCAGTTAATATATATATATATATAGAATAGTGAAAATAGATTATAAAGATTTACCTACAAAATTATCATAAATATTGAAATGAATAAATGGTAATATGAAATATTTTTTTATAGTATTTATCAATTAATTAATGAGTATTAAAAGTTTAAAACCAAGTTTCTATATACTGATCATTCAAAGAATCATATTGATGGGCAGTTGATTCCAACAGATCACATATGATTTGAGAAATATTATACAATATTTTCATGTCAATCAGAATTCATTTTCTATCTTTTTACTTCCCATAATTAGATATTTCATTTCAATAACACTATACAATGTTACCCATCATCTTCCATCATACTGGGTCACATAAAAAGTTAATGGATGCAGCATTGATTCATACAGATCAAAAATAGATCTATAGTCATTCTATAATGATTTCATTCTAATAGAAGTTTATTTTATTGGTATTTTCCCCTTTTATGTTATTGATTCCTTAACTCCAAATCTAAGAGACAAACATTAGTTTTGATCATACCAAGAAATTTTGTTATTATATCCACATTTTCATACTTCCTATAAGTTTTGAATGACATAAATATCATTTTCCTATTATTTCATGTTAATAAAATCTCATTTATCAGGTTTGAATCATAAAAATATATATTTTCATTATTAAAAAATGATAATAAATGTGAAAAAGAACATTTAATTACAGCTATAAAATACTCACATAAAGGTTATCATTGTTCTCAAGGGTTTAAAAATGATACAACCATTAATATCATCAACAAAAAACCAATTTTAATTAAAAGTCACACCTTAATGTTAAATTCATGCTAAAATACACATTCTATTAGTGATATTTGTTTAAATATTACAATAACATGAAATAGGTAAATTCCTCTTGAATTTTCAATAATTTGAATGATTATGTTGGTGTCATTTTCCATGATTAAGAGGGATTAATTTTCCATGATTAAGTGGGAATTAAAATTGAATATTCCTACACCAAAGTTATGGGGAAGACTAGGGAATGTAACAATACTATTCAAAAAGATAAAAAGAGGAAAATAAGAAAGATGAAGAAAATTCCTTTCTAACCTAGGATTATACCAATCCCCCCCCACACACACTCACCTATAGTATGTAGTGTCCTCACTATAATAAAAGAGAATATGGGAGGGAATGATAAAACATGGAGGGTTTAATTCATAAGTTTCTTCTTAAACATGGAGTTCCTCCATCAGGGACTCTAGAATGGATTTGTGAAAGTGTTTCAACCACTACCCATTAACAGTGAATGTTTGTTTTCTTTCTTCATTTTGAACATGGGAAACACCAAATGGACCAACATTAGAAATGTTGTATAGACCAAACTAGTTGGAATGAAGCTTTCATGGATTAAACTTCAGACTTTCATTTTAATGTAAGATCTTCTAATAAATGTGTAATTGGTGATGAACAATGTGATGGTCAAGGGAATCCAAGGTTCACCCATTATAAATCCGGGATTTATCATTTTAATCTATATTCATTTCCTCTATATCTAGAATATATATCGTTATTTGAGCAACTAAACCAGAAATATTAGAATTTTTTAACGGGCCAATATCCTTGGTCCTGTATCTCAATAGGGAGATGAAAAATCACTCCAAAAACTATCTCATATAATGAAATTTAAATTAAAGTTTTGAAAGCCATACAGTAATCCCATAACGCATCATCAAGTATAAGACTCCAATATTTTCTATTAGGTCGATCCATTTTCTCATGATTTTTTACCTCTTTATTTTAAAAATCATCTTGACCATTTGTCTATGGGTGGTATATAGTAGAAACTCAATGTCTAAACCCATACTGACCAAAAATTGATTGCATTGTTCAATTGAGAAAAATTAGAACTCTAGCCCTTAATGATATACCTACATAAGCTAAACCTATAGAAAATTTTGGTTCTCAAGAATTCCACAACAATCTTGGAATCATTTTTCCTCTTGTTCTATGCCTCTACCAATTTTAACACATAATCAACTATGGGAAGAATATATAATTTTCTAAAGGAATTAGAAAATGGCCCCATAATTTTGTCCCTCCAACATCAAAGATGTCATGAAAGTGAAAGAGTTTTTGTGGAATTTCATTTCTTTTTGAGACATTTCCCATTATTTGACAGTGAGGAAAAGGTTTACTGAAATTATGGGAATCTTGAACTAATGTTGGCTAAAAGATACCAAAATCAAGGACCTTATGAGAAGTTCATTGGAGAGAAAAGTTTCCCCCATAATAAATAATGTGGAAGAACCTAAGGATAGACTGAAACTCTCTATCGAGAACACAATGCCTGAGGAATGGATTTTTACATGTGTTCCAGAGGTAGGGGTTATCCTAAATATACCAATGACACACATGTTTTAGATGTCCAACATGGTTTTTGTGGAAATTAGTAGGAATTCATGATCCTGCCAAATAATTTACAATTTCAGCATACCAGAGAATAATATATTGCACTTGATACAATTTCTCATCAGGAAACATGTCACTAATTTGAATACTAGGGGAAGAGTCAATAACCAAGTATGGGATGATCCAATTGATATGGTTAGAAACCACATTCCCTATTCCTTTTTTATCCCTAATTTCTAAATTAAAATCCTGAAGAAGGAGCATCTAGTAAATAATATGTGGTTTGGTTTCTAGTTTCATAAAGTGATACCACATGGCTGCATGGTTTGATAAAATAATTACATTGGACCCTAAAATGTGTTACCATAATTTATCCAATACAAAAACAATGGAAAGGAAATATTTTTCAATTGTGGTGTAGTTTCCTTGGGCAGAGTCCAGTGAGCATGAGGCATAGGCTACGATATGTGGAGTTTGATCAACTTATTTTGATAGGACTACCCCAACTCATTGTTAGAGGTATCACACAATATCTCAAATTGTAAATCCCATATAGGTGGTTGGATTACAAGGGGTGTTGTGAAACTCTATTTCAATTTATTGAAAAATTTTCACATTCTTTATTAGAAACAAATTCCTTTTATTTTAGGAGAAATTGGGATAGGGGGAGTGAGATATTTCAAAATTCACAAATGAAATGATAGTAAAATATAGAATTACCTAAGAAATATTGCAAATGCTAAAATTTTTGGGGAATAATTGGAAAGAAATAGAATCCACTTTTGATTTATATACATGATACAATCCCTATAAATTACATATCCAAGTACTAAACCATGTCGCACCATGGAATGATATTTCTATAAATTTAATACAAGATTATTTTCAATACAGTGACATGGTAAAAAACCAAGAATACTCAAATATTCATTTAAATAGGATCCATAAATATTGAAATCGTCCATGAACACTTTCATGAACTTATCTAGGTAATCTGATAAAGTACCAACCATTCATAATTGTATAGTACCTAGATCATTGAATATACCAAATTGAGTCCACATATATGAAAATGATCCCAAGGGGCAAGCTATGGTTATATATTCATGATCCTTGGGGAAAATATGGGTTTTAATGTATCTATAATACCCATTAAGGAAACATTAGTGGGACTTCCCCACTAGCCTCCCTAACATACGATCAATGAATGAAAATGGTAAATGGTCTTTACTAGTGCATTGGTTTAGAATATGATAGTATATAAAGACACATAAACTATACATTTCTTGGGTTGGAATTGATTCATAGTTTTAATTTTGAAATATAGTAGCACTAGTTATTTAAGAACTATCTACAACCGACTGGCCAATTGGAAATAAGAGATGGGGTAAATGATTCCAATAATTGATAATTTTATTACCCCCTTCTTAAAAACATATAGGAGGTCTGTTTTTAGTTTATGTTGTTCCATCCTCACTGGTTAAACATAATCATTTAGTAATATATGATTTTTTCTAATTGATGGGATAATACGAGGAATGTTAGAACGTGTCTATACCAAAGCTTATTTATACACCCTTAAAATTTGAAGCATTCTCAATTCATGCTCTAGAGGGATTGAACTGTCAATGAAGAAAGCTAACTTACTTACATTCACAAGATAGGAATATTTTAAATTTGGAGGAAACTATTTAAGTTCCAATTCAGCTGTATTTAGGATTTTTGGGAGTGAATGTGACATTGGGAGGTCAATGATCTCCTCTAACTACTCAATGGTTTTATCCTCCAATAGGGAATATGCTTTTTCAATCTTAGAAATGTCATCATTGATCATGAGATCCTTAATGTTCAATAAATCATCAATTAAAAAACATGCATGATGTTTTTCTAAAAAGGTACACCATTATATGAACGATTCCTTTCCAATCATGTCTATCAATGATGAAATTTCATATAGGATTTGGGGTAAGGAAATTAATATTTTCCATGGTAAGGGATTACATTAATAGAATTAACTAAAAGTGAGGAATTATCTTATAAGGGGTGCGTCAGGGAATCAAGGATGTCGAAGTGAAAAATAACACCACCAAACCCAATAGATAATGCACCATTATGGACAATAGTTATGGTTTTTTAGGTTTTCATGAATGGACTCCCAAATATAATTAGTGTGGGTCTATTAATCCTATCATATTCCATTTTAATCACATAAAAATAAGTAGGAAAATTTAATTTTTTTACCCTCACAATAACATCCTCTAACACACTAGTGGGGTGGGATGTAATTCAGTTTTCTAGTTGGATAACAATTCTAGTGGGATTATGTTCCCAGGTCATTAATGTTGATAAAATGGAGGGATGAATAACATTTATAAAAGCACCCAAATCAATAATACCATTGGAAAATAAATACTCTTCTAGGTGCACAGAATAAAAAATGTTTCGGGATCATTTCATTTGGTGGGAAGTGATGGTTCTATCATTACTAAGACATTCCTCCCTAAGCTCACCTTTTAATCAGATCAACTTCACCTTATGTGTGTACACGTCTCCTTTATAAACATGGTGTATCATGAAGTTCTATTTATGACATTAATCAAGGGAATATTAACCTATATTTTTTGATAGTTTCAAGTATTTATTTTTCAAGTTCAATTTATTTTTGTTTCCTTGGTTGGGTGGACCTTTGGGGAAATGTAAATGGAATGGTTTGGTTTGGTGTTTCATGAAATAAAACTCGCTTTTCTTTTTTAGGGCTTCTCTTAGGTCATTGTTTTTACTCATTTGGACCCTTTTTAGTGGTTTGGATGGTTTTTTCTTCAAGAGTTTAGAACTCAAATGGAGAGTTAATTTGGTTTTAAATTTTTGTTTCACCCCTAATGGTGATAGAACGTAAATTTAACGTGTCCCTGGGGTTGACTAGATGTTGAGAGGGTATCTTACCTAACCCATGACTCCAGATTTCCCCCCACTGAGTTGTAAATTTTTAATAATGTATTTTTAGATACTTTATGCCTTCGTAGGGGTTTTTCTTGAATTGAAGATTATTTTCATCCATTTGTTTCATCGTTTCTTCTTGGCTAGTCCCAGATTTTAGAGGGGATGGTGATAAATGAATTTATAGTAGTTTTATATTTCTTGGTGGTGGTGGTGGATGAATAATATTCCCTAGATGGATTAGTGGTTGTTGAGGTTGGTTTGAATACTACCTTGCCTATAGGATTGGTTTTATTTCCACCTAGGGTTGGATTGGTAGTATGTTTATTGCCTAATGGTTTCGTTATAGAGGTGTGCTTGGAAGATTTCCTCAAAACTGTGAGAATTTTATATTAATTGATGGAATTTTAAGAATGGTGGGTTTCAGTGGAATAGATACCACAATATATGGGAGAAGAAGATTTGGATTTCCCCTGATAAAGGGAAATTTTTTGAGGAAGGGTACTTAACTCTTTAAACATAATGTTTTCCTTCTTCTCAAACTAAGAACCTTGCACCGCATGGACACCATGAATGGGTACACTAGACCTTGAATAAAAATTTTGAGTGTTCTCCACCATGTTCTCAATCAGATATCTTGAAGAGGTTGGGGTTTTATCAAATAGTGCACCACTTATAGCAGCATCAATCATGTTTTGATAAAATTTAATTGAATTTTTCTAATAATATGGTATTAAATATTGATCACTTATTTTGTAGTGTGATCAACATGAACATAGACTTTTAAATCATTCCTGGTATTGGTGAAGTGTTTCCACTTATTATTTTCTTATCTAAAAAATTTATTTCTTTACTGTTGTGGTTTGAGAGGCTGAGAAGTATTTTATAAGAAAAAGTCATTTCATGTTATTCCAGCCCCGAATGGGGGAATTAACATAATATAGACTATCTATTGCAGTATCTTCTAATGAAAAAAAGGTAATTCCCTAATCTTTATATGTTATTCATCTAGTTTATTAGGCTTATATGTATAACACATAGTATTAAATTCATTTAAATTATTTTGTGGGTTATCCCTAGCAAGTCCTTGAAATCATTTAAATTAGTGAATTATACCAAATTTTAGTTCAATGTTTTGGCTTTTCCATCCATTTGAATATATTCAGGTTGAATATCAACATCAGGAGAGGTTAGAAATTTTAATTTTTGGTTATTTTACACCATTGTATACACAATAAATTCATTTTCTAGTTTGGTTACATAAGAATAGGGGTTTATAAGTCTTTCAAGGTGTGGTGTGTCCTCTTTCAAAGGGTACTCATGTGTGTCTCGGTGTTGCTAACATAGGATCCTCTCTGGATCTGGTTCAAAAGAAGGTAAAGTTCATGAAGTATAATTCATTATCAGTATATACTATATATTAAATTAATCAAAAAATATATATGTATAGATGTAGAAGATAAAAAATAAATATTCACCAAAATTACAAAAGTCTTATAAAAAACACGCACTAAAAACTAAAGTTCTCTACACAAATAGTTCAAAACTTTGAACATGTTTTCATGAAAAGTTAAATTGATTATATTTTTAAAGTTTATTTATAGAAATTTTAATACCCTGGGTTGTATATCAATGATCAATTCATTTTTAAAGGGTGAAGTTTTAATAAATATTACTAAAAGTGGTGGTGGTTTTGGAAACAATTTAAAAAATAAATTGACTTAATTTAAAGAGTAAAATAGTTGAAAACCAAATTGGATTTCAAAAAATATGAGATAAATGGGTGATTTTAATTTCACTACACATATTTTAATTTAATTGTTCTTATATATTCCATTATGTTTATAGTGATTCTTTGGTTGAAATTAATTTGAATCCCAATTATTTCTTAAGCTTTTATTTCAATGCTTGAGAAACCAAAGATTGAAAAACCTATCATATTACCAAGGTAGAGAAACTATATAAGGAATAAGGGATTTTAAATAATATTTAAATCTCAAGAGTGTGGGAAATAAAAGGATTGTTGTATTTTCCAATCGAAATAACACAAGTCACAAACTCAAAATCTCACACCGATCGGTTAAAAACTAAGAGCATTTGAATCACATTAAACATAAAAAGAATTAAAATATGAAATAATTTTAGTTAAATTTAATGAAATTATTTTAAAAAATTAATCTAAACCTATATATAATATATTTTTTGGAACTACTTTTACATGTCTGTAGCTCCCTCACACTGAACACTCACTATTTAGCCCATCATTCATAGGAGGAGGAAGCTCGGGTGGATCTTTTAATTCATCCTTGATCAACCTATGAAGAGAGGGTACTCTATAAATTCTAAAGTAAATATAGGACTTATCTAGAACTCCCAAATGGAATAAAACAACTCCTTGGTCTACCTTATAAATCGGGTTCCCAAGGTACTCTTTTATTGGAAAATTAGATGGTGGTTTTGGGAACCCTGATTTCAAGAAGCACTTGACCCATGGTTTTTGGTGGGTAGACTACCTTATTTCTCTTAGGATAAAACTATAAACATTATTCCTTGAATATTTAATATCTCCAAAAAAATGGAATCATTTGGAGGCATAAATATCTATATATGGTCTATATATAGAACAAAACATTTCACCCCATGCAGATTCAATTACTTGGATAGATCAGTTCAGTTGGTCCACTTAATGGATGAATTTGGATTGGGTGTATTTATAGGAGTTTTATCCTAAAGAATATTTTATCATACCAAAAAATTTCATCCTAATTGTATTCAATTATTTGTTTCAGTGTCCATTTGATTCCACTAGGGTTCTTGGAACCTTACACAGTTTGGCACATTTTTCTTCAACATCATCCAGGGCCCTCCAAATCACTTCCAAATACAATGAAAACATCCAAATAAGGGAAATTGACCATTTTAAAGTGATTAATATAAAATAATTGAATCAAACATGATGTTATTTTTTTATTACATTTTGGATTTATGATACAAAATTTGTTTAACACAATGGTATAAGAGTGGAAATGAATATTGAATCTCTACACGATCAAGTACATACCTAATCCTACACAGGTACTAAACATAAGGGTCATACTATTGGATCAAGATATTACTTTTGAAGAATAATCAGTTGATATTCTGAATTTTAGATAAAAATTTCTACAAAACAAGAACACTTGACAAGTTGTGGATTTTTTATCAAACCACCAATTTAAAAAAGCTATGTGGGAACCTAATGTTGTGATGAGATAGATGTACCCACAACTTTTGGTATCCAAGTGATGAATTTAAATGGATAAATTCATTTTTTGGGGATATAATGTATCAAATTGATATTTTTATGAAATATTTCTCTTTATATAATTTAATTTATTTGATATCTTGTGTTCCACAAATCAATTATTTTAAATGAAACACATAACATTATTAAAATATTATAGGTACATTATAACATACCCGATAAATTATAGGAAATGAATAGGAATAACTAATTTTTAAAATAAATGTAATTTTTGAAGTCTACATTAATGTATTGTAATGTTATGATAAAAGAGTCGCATATTTTTTAGTAATGTAAATTCATTCTTCAAAAATACTTTTTCTCCAAAAATATTTTTCTTCATTATGTGAGTGAATGTTGACATGTAGAAGTTATATAAAATTTATTTGAAAAAATTAAAGTCAATTTTTAAATAATAATTTCATAATTATCCTAATAATTTTTTATGATAATTTTTTAAAAAAATTAATTTTCAAGGAATTTTGGAAAATACAGACTTTTTTGAAAACTTTATTTCCTTTGTATATTTTTACACGGAAAAATTATGTTCTGTTTTATTATAAACTATTAATTAGTTCATTTTGATTAAATAATCCATTTATAGTTTTTTAATAATATTTTAAACTTTAATTTAATATAAAAATATTTTATATTTAAAAGGCGGATATTTCTGAAAATTTTGTTTTTTGTTCCTCTTTGCCAATTTTATTTTTAATTAAAGTCTAAAACTTCTGTGTTTTGAATTTTTTAAAAAATATTCAATATTTTTAATCATTTTGTCTAAATTTATTAAATACGTCATGTTTATTTTTTCAATATGAATAGTAACCATAGTAATTTTTGTTGACATGGTAATGGGTAAATCGGGTAATTAAGGGTATAAATAATTTGATAAGGACTGTAAATCTACAAAAAAACCTGAATAAATTTTATTTTATTATTAATTTTCAGCCATAATAATCTGAGACTGGAATATATGACCTATATGGGCTACATGGATGAGATAATAACGTTTTTAATATTTTATTTAATGAAAAGTCAATGATGTCACATTCATATTGTTAATAACTATAACATCTTTCATATGGTGTTATCTAGAGTATTTGTTCGACTATAAATATTATTTTTAAGAATAATATATTTATATTACTCATGATAATTTATTTATAATTTTTATGAATTGAATAATTACCCTAAATGCCTACACAATGTCGATGCATTATTAATTTTGATAAAAGAAAAATAAAATAAGGGTATTAAAAATATTAAAAGTAATATAATTTGAAATATTTAAGGAGATCCAAAAAATGTATAGATGACCTTGATATGTTATTCATATTATAAAATATTTTTTTCCAATTCTACAAGTTTTTGTGATTTCTTTTAAAACCCAAAGTAGTGAATAGTATCAAAATTGACAATAATGATATTTTACGGGATTAATATTTTATTAAATTATTTAAAATGATAAAAATATTTTAAATATGAAAAGTTATTATTATAAGGTATAATATTGCATAAAATTTCCATTTATTTTTCAATTGATACCATATAAGTAAAATTTAAAAACATTAAATATTGAAAAGTGGTTGACACAATTAAAATTAAAATAGGTTATTTAAGGGTTAATAAAATGGATAATGTTTAAAATAACACCAAAACATGTCTAAAATCTATTTTTTAATGAAATTAGAACATTATCTTATCTTAAATTAGAATTCATGTCAATTTTGTGGTATTTTGATACAAATTGAATTTATTATTATTTTATCTCTCAAGAAATTACAAAACTTACCCTCACCTCAATTATAAAAGGGAACCTCCTACCTGACATATTTACACCACTTTGAGACTTATAACACTACCATAACATACCAATTTATCTTATATAAATTAATATACACATTATAAAGGTTTTTTTATTCTCAAAATACCATCCCTAAATCCCTATATATGATATCCAAAGGAGACGTTTTTTAGAAGAGGTAATTGTTCTAAATGATCACATTATTTTTCTAATCTTTATTTACACATCTAAAATCATTTATGTTTATCATAAAATAATAACTTTAGTATCCTTTATTTTCTAAAATTTTATTATAATTATTAAAATATCATTATATGTCCTCTTTTCGATCAAACAAGAAGTGAAAGAATCACTTGTGTGTATGTACGACTTACTGTCTCCACGAAGCGATGCAATTTATTTTTAATCACCATATTTTATGGTTTTATATTATGATTAGTTTAGTAAATATATATTATATATATGATATTATAATGATTCTAGAAATATGAATTATTATTTAGCTTTCTTTAATTCCATCAATCAAAAAATGGAAACATCTTTCAGGCTTATGTACGACCTATCATCTTTGTGAATAGTGTAATTAATTTTTCAATATATCGTTTCTATAAATTATTATAAATATTCATATAATTATTATATATTATGTGTATAACATTATTATAATTCTATAAATAATTATACCAAGATCATATTATAATAACCAAGACTATCGAACAAGTACATGCTTATAAAATGATGTAGTTACCACCGAGAATAGTGTTTTTAATAAAAAACTATTAATAAAAGGGTGAAAAGATGTTATAAATAAATAATACATGGTATGGTATAATTAATATTTTGGAATAAATTAAAAATAAATCTATACTAATAATATAGGTGTATTGAATGGAAATGAATAAAGAAAAGTCTTTAGGTAAGGATTTATTTGACAATCTTATCACTATTCGGGATTTATTGTATTTAAGTCTCCGGGAATATCTTCTACTTTAATAATTTATAACAATATTTTCAAAAAATATTTTATATTTTCCTATTAATGTTTAAATTATTCTTTTCCAAGTTTTACTTTTTAAAAAATGGGTTTAATGGAATTTTTTTATCATTTTCCAAAATAAGGTACTTTGTGACTTTTCTAACAAAAATATGAGAGGAATACTTTTTTAACGTATATGAAATGAGCAAATTTTCCCACTTTCATGATTAATTCATTATGTTATTCTTCCTATTCCTACTTAAAAGGGGGTTTTCAAAGTTATTTTTTTCCCTTATAATTGCATGAATTTTCAAAAAAAAATGTTATCAAAATAGAAAGGATAATTTCCTAGAGAATTATTTAAAGGGATCTTTCAAAATAATTTACTTTTAGAAAATATTATTTGATATTAATTATTATTTATTGGGGATATTATCAAATTATACAAGTCTTAATCTTTCTCTAGATGTATTATGTTTATGATCGCATGTTTTTTACGAATCTTGTAACTTTTATATGGGTTTTGTAGTGATCAAAAGTTTATAAAACCCATTTTTGTTCTTAGGCTTTGATTTGATAACTAATTTATTTTTTTGTGGCATAAATATGTATGTTTTTCATTAGGTTATATTTGGGACCTAAATCACCCTTCAATTCATTGGTTATAGTTTATATCTCATGGGATAATAATATGAAACAAGTCAATGGGCCTGATCCGCTTTGGGAAGCAGGTGCATCATGGTCCACTATGGGAAAGTGGTTTGTCCTAGTCAACTATGTGGATGGTCTAGGTAGTTAACCATGAAATATGAAATGGTTTTCAATATTTATGATGGTTACACACTTTTATTACGTGATATTAAGGTGCATTTTCAATTTATGAAGATTTTTCACACTTATGATCCATGTTTTCTATAATGATAATGTTTATATGATGAATTATGTTTATGATCTATAAATGTTAGGGTAGTAACTTTGTAAGCTTTGTCCATAATCAAATAAATTGTTTATCTTATTTTTTTCATATTATCACGGAATTATATATCCTATGTTTACCATTACTGAGCATCTAAGATCACACTTTCTTATGTTTCCTTCCCCTGGTAACGAAGAATGGTTTTGGTAGGGTTTCTATCAGAGGAGTACTATGTGAGAAGATATTTATGTGAGATGTTGAAGATATTTGATAAAATAATATTATTGTATATATAATCTATAAATACTTGAAACCTTTATGGTTCTAGCTCGGAAATTATTGTTATGTATTGAATTTTCATCTAAATAGATGAAATATTTGTGTATTAAAAGCTCGGGTCTTTATATCTGCTCCTCCAGTAAAGGTTACACTGCATTAATATGGCTATATTTGTAACCCTGATATGAAACCTAACTATATTGATTAGTTCCACCCTATTTTCACTATAAATCTGGAGAAAGGAAGCCTCGTCCTCAACTACCTCCTCTTCCTGAATGACTAATAGTACTCCAGATACCTACCTCGAGAGGTTATACTAATCCTACTCATGTAGGTGGAGATGATATGGATACCCTCCCACAAGAAAGAAATGGGATGGTTTGGTAAAAAGGATGAGGAGGCCCTAACCTACCACAACCATAACACTCAATGAGGTCTCTAAGACAATGGGACTTCTTATACCATGAGTTTCCACACTGGTGAAAAACCTTGTAACCATTAATGGGTGTCATCTTGATACCACTTCTCCCTTATATAGTCTCAAAGAGATGTTTCAGTACGTTTTTAAAACAACTTCCCTATCTCATTTCTAAACAACCTTGGCTAACACCAGAACCTTGCCTGAGGTTCTTCTTGGTGATGAGGGCTAGGTTTACTATTTATAATGTAGTGGTAAACTAAAAAAAATTACCTGAGGCTAAATGGAATATATGAGCCCATCCTGAAAACATCTTGATGTCTCCAATGTGTCACCAACAAGTGTCTGTGAGAAGCATTGGATATTCATGAACTAATCATAATATTCTATCATAGAAATATTTCCTTGTTGTAGATTCATAAATTCTCTATCATGGTCTACTCTCAGCATCCGAGGAAGGAAATATTTATAAAATACTATCTAAAAACCATCCTAGGCCATACCCTAATTATGATTCACCTGGGTAATAACATCACACCATTTCATGGAAGAATATTGAATCATATACATAAATAGATACAATATCCTCCCCGGATGTGTCTTAAGATTCTCTAGGACAATCAGCATGGCCTCCAACAACGACTCTACAGCCCGAGGGCCTCTAGACCCTAATGATTTGGGTGGATTCTACCACTGCAATTCTTTTTCAACTCTATCATGGTAGTGGAAGGTCAGGGAGATCATTTTATGGTCTTCAAAAGACGCAATAATCAATATAAATGTTGAAAATTATCACCCATGTTAGGTATAATAGGAGTTTCTATGGGTGGCACTCTTGGAGGTAACATTGGTGGATCAGGGACCACCACCACCATAGGATAGTCATTACCACCCTCCTACTACATGAATCCGGGATGTTGTGGTGGTATAGCTCCACAAATGAAAAACACACCCTTAATATAGTATTTTATAATAGCATAATCCATAGGTATAAGAAATAAATAGGTACAAACCATTTATATTCAAAATTCACACTCATATGCATATTCCTAAAGCTTGGTCTTGGCAACCTAGAAATCATAAGAAATATAAGAGACACTACCTACTTCCCACTAATAAGTTCGGGTTAGGATCATGTTATCCTTTATAAATCATGGTTCATATTATATGGAGATTTAATTTCTATTTATATAGGAAAAGACACATTAAATTTAAATTGGTCTCCCAATTTAATGGAAAAAAACCAACTTTAGAATTTATGTTCAATTATGCTTTTACTTATTTATACAGTAATATTCTCAAATGGCTGAATTATATAGATCCCAATTTTCAATTTATAAAGTCTCATCAACTTAATATATTGTGATGTGGAATCTATTTAACCACAACCATAAACAAGATCCAACCCATGAAACCAATGGTCTATGACTCAACGTGCCATAATTTACTACTTAATGTTTCAACATCAGGAAATGTAAAAAAACATTTTTAGATTGATGTAGGAACTTTAAGTAACCAATTATGTATATCATTACCCTACAATAATGTTATAATAATTCCATATATATATATATATATCATTCATGGAACTCATAGAAATCATAAGAAATACAAGTAAATGGATAAACTTATATGACATCATGCATGACATGTGAATACCTACATGCCTATAATGATGCCTAAGTTAACACTTCATTTTAATATCATCCAATGAAAAAATGAAATATTCAATCATAATAACAACCACCGCACATCATGTTCATCACCCAATGATAAAATCAAAAAAAAATTAATAAGAAAAAAAATGTAATTCTCATCCCATGTAATTTGTCATTTATCAATACACAGGGTAGATGCTCCCAAGATCTATTTCATTACAAAATTCAGACACATCCTAGTTTCATTTATTCGATCCCAAAATAATAAGAAAAATAAATGAAAAATATGATACCATTTTGTAATGTCTAGGACCTAGTTCACTAATAAGCAATCGAACCTAGTCAGTCACATGACTTCAAGAGCACCTCCCAATATGCCAGAGGCTTTTGACTAGTAGTGAGGGACTAAGGTGGTATAGTGGGGAGACTATACCATTATCTTCAGAGTAACAAAATAGTTTAATAAATTAATAAATAGTGTAATAAAAATATTAACTAACAAAAAACATAAATCATTCAGATAAATTAAATAGTCCTCAAAAGCAATATTGAGTACCCTATACAATATGATGTAATTTCATGTCTCTAAAAAGGAAGAATAAAATAAAGAAATAGGCACACATACATATAATTATATCAAAATAACCAAAAATACCAAAATTGTATCTTTAGATATCATCAATATCCATAGACTGGTCTTGTCCTCCCCCACTCCCTTACAATAATCAAATCATTTATCGACAACTGAGCACTTTTCCCCGATCCCTACATGCATCCATGAATTCTATTTAGGTACCAAATGGTAGTTCGAACAGGATGTGAGATATACTCAGTGTTACACAACCTATAGTGTCTAGAAATATCCAACCCAATCATATAATATGATCAATGTGTATATTTAATAATATTAAAGCGATGATGTAAACTTTAAATGGGAGACTTTGATTCCTGAAGGACACCAGGCTAACACTACCTACTTTGGTCATTGTGGGAAAACACATGAATAAATATCACCATAAAAATATACATCAAAGTGTATATGAATGCCTTTCTAAATATTCTATATATACATAGTGACATTTATGGCCATATGATTACATACATAGTGTTAACCAAGACCCAAGGCATAACTAAGGAATCCATGTCTAGTTGATAGAGTCTCATAAAGTATTAGGGGATTCCATTCTTGGTTATCATGTGTCAAAATGATCAGTATTCCCATGTATCATAGATATATGGTATTTTATGCATTATTATCAAATCAATATGGATGACATGCCTGAGTTTCACAAGTATAGGGGATTCCTTTCCCAAGTATCGTATCAATAAGAAATCCATTACTGATTATCACAAGTACATGGGACTATATTCATGAGTATCATAAGTATAGTGGAACCCTTTCCCAAGTATCACAAGTATATGGGATTCCATTCCTTAGTATAAAAATTATGATTAGTCAAATAGGCTTTATAATTTATTAATGTTCCCCATAAACATGGGCCAATCCACTATTTAGGCAAAATCACCAGATGTGGTCGTACCACTCACTTTCCACTTATTTAATTCCTTTTATTACATTCAGGTGTCAAGAAAACACAATATAAGATATGGTTTCGTCACATTTGAATTTATAATATCAATGTTAATTCTATACGCACACCTCAATGGGTGGAATAAGTGGATGGGGACCTATACCAGCAAGAATAAAGAGGAATGAGGTCATTTTTATCAAGGATAACAAATTAAATATGGGATTAGTTTATTATAATTTCAATTAATGTAATATTTTATGTGTGGAAACATGATTCATAACATAGAGAAACAATACTTTAGGGATAATTACAAATCCACCAACCTTATGTCAGTAATAGAGTAATTTCCCATTATTGTCTTCAGATTCTATTTTGAGTGAGAAGAAATAAATAATTGGATAATTCCCTAAAAATAGGGCATACTAAATTGTACAAAAAGTATCACTGAATATTGTGAGATAAATTTAATGGTTTTTTATCAGAGTCTATATGGAGAAGTTACCAAAAAATCCATGTTTTGGCCAAAGGGATGCTTCATGGGAGGAGAAGAGTTGTGCATAGGATAATATGAATAAATAAAGGACTCTTCCCTTTTTAAGGGAAACACCATATTCATGATGTTAATATTTTTCATGCATTTAAATCAATGGTCCCTGTGGGAAAAACCAATTTATGTCATGAATGGGGTCTCACCTAACCAATTCATGTTATGAATTTAATTAATGTTGTGAATCAAATTCACATCATGAATTTGGTTTGATTTCCATCTTTATCCCTCTACAACATTCTTATAAGAAACAAAATATCTATCCTAAAGGCACATATTCAAGTTTAAAGATAAAAAGAAAAATTTACCATGGGTTTATCCAAAATTTAAAGATATACACTTAATAGAAAAACAAGGGTTGATAAATCTAAAAACAGCTAACTCACCCTTATAGAATGAAGTTAACTTCATAATGACATCCTACCTCCTAAAAAACATAACCTGTAATATAATTCCTCTATCATGATATCTATTATCATGTAGGTTGCATGTCAGTGCCATAAACCTATATGATCGATGTAACATTCTTTTAATTTCAATAAATGAACTAACTTAGTGATCACCATAGACACGGACATATGAAGGTAGTTCCATTTTCATCAAAGGTAATGAGAAATAAACTTTTGACTTGGGATAGAAGGGATAAATCCTTTATCACATTATCTATTAATTCAATATCACTTATGACACAACCAACGTTTCCAATCTATCTGTGAGCATATTTCATCACGGTTCTCATCATTAAATTGAAGTTCATGAGTCATGATGTCCATTAATTATAAACTTAACGTCTAAGGATCAATACACACATATTCTTTTAGAAATATCCAATGACACATGGAAATATAGATTTACTTTTGGTGACTCTGTTCTCATAGCCTCATATCAAAGAGATTACTAAAGGAGAACAATGTAATAAGTTGTCTCAAAGTCTTATGATCCCCCTAACCCAGATTTCATTTATTATTTATGTCATGTTAGACAATATCGTCCATCCGTTGAATAATTTTCAAGAATAATGTTCTGGAACCTCTAGGTTCTCGTTATAGAAGGGAACTCTTATGAATATTCAGAACAACACATACTATTAAGACATTATCATGTTATTATTTAATTTAGAGGAGAAATAATAATGTGGTAAGTAAGCATAATTAATAATTAAAACATCTAATCAAGTATTGAGCAAGTTGATTCTAGGGAACCAACACCAAAAACATCCCACTTTCACTATAACTAACTAAAAATAACTTTTAGTTCAATAGCCATCACATGATACTCATGCATCTTTTGAGGTAAATCTATTTTCAAGGTGTCTTCCACTTTTTACTTTGTTAATAATCTTCTCAGTGAAATATCACCTCATTGAAAAAAAATCCCTCAACATATGAAACTTCCAATGTATTTTATTTATCCATTGGTGTGAACATGGCTCCTTGGGTGGATCTAATAATACGGTGTTATCATAATAAAATATGATAGGGTTTTTACTTCTAGGCACCACATCATTCCCATAGATTTTATTGAATATATGTTTCTTTTTTGGCTTAAAAAAATCCTTAATATAGTCATTATTTACATTAGAATCAATGACCACTGTCTAATTTGAACTCTTCATCTCACAACACCTCTATTGAGATAAAATATATATCAATACTAAAATATAATATTGTTTTTGATTTATATGAAATCTAGAATATATATAACCCCTAATGACTAGCTCATCATCTCCTCTATAAACCTGAAAAATATCCTTATTTCACCTCAAATACTATTAGATAACCATTAAATAACTCCAAATCTATTCACTTGTATTTTCTCGATATCATTCTACTATACTCAAAAAATAAGAATCATTAATCATCATACATAATATGGAATACATGATAGATACTATTGTAGATGTCTGTGAGAACTTACTCATTCTCTATCTTTCCTCTTGTGTATGAGGAAACATTTTCTTAGAAATATGTATACCATGTGACACTAGATACAATAACCTCTTGGATTATTTTATATTTAACCCCTTATATATCTATTCAATGTATGTACCTTGATGTAGTCCAACCATCCTCTTAGATCAGTATCATACATGACATTGATCTTTATTCTTCACCTAAGTACTTCATGGAGAATCACGTTCTCAACCATACCTTATCCATATATTAATTTGGTATACCATTTACAATTAGTAATGTGTCAAAAAACATATAATACTTTGTAGACAATTGTACTCCCATTAAACTTCTTGTAAATAAATGGATCACATTCATTCTTAATGAAACAAAATTCTTGTATAGATTCACCAAATAAAATGTTCCATGACCATGATTATTTCATTAATCCATATATGGATCTCTATAACTTTAGTACCTTTTTTCATTTATTTAGGTCAAAAACCCTACTATTTGTGTCATGAACACATCCACTTTAAGGTTTACGGTATGGAAAGCAGTTTTGACATCCATTTTCCAAATCTCATTATCATGTTAATCTATTATGAAAAACAAAATTATGATCGTATAAAACATAGAAACTAGAGGAAATATTTCATTATATTAAATTCCATAACATTTCCTCAAACATTTAGACACTATTTGTGCTTTATAGGTATTTAATTTACCTTCCATGTTCTTCTTTCTCCCGAATTCCCAATTACAACCAATAGGTTTTATATCAAATATAGGACTAAGCAAACCCCAATCTTGGTTTTAATACATGCAATTCATCTCATAATTCATGGATTCTTTCTTTTTTGTAGATTTTGATCCCTATACTTCCTATTTGTATAGAAAGTATCATTATTCAAAAATAACAACAATTCACCATCATCAAGGACTAGAAAATAATATCTCTCTGGTTCACTTACCTATCCAGCACTCTTATATATTACTTGTGTTTTAGGAACATGTTCTTCCACATGGACGAATGGAATTGATTATGATACTAATTTGTTTATATCTTAAACATCAACTTCATTGAAGTCAAAATTTCTCCAACTATCCTCCTTCATGATGTGCTCTCACTAAAGAATGATGGACTATCTTGTGAAAATCACTTTCTTGTCTAAAGGGTTAAATAGATTGTATCATCTTAATTTCATTGGAGACCCTATAAAGATACACTTTATACCTTTGGGTGATAGTTTATGTTTTTAACTAGCCATAAGAAATTAATCACAACCCCATGAACAAACATGTGAAAAAACAGGTTTATTTCTACTTCGTAACTCAAATGGAATACCATTTTCAACTTTAGTTGGAACATAGTTTATTAAATATGGTGATGTCTATAACTAATATACCTAAAAGGATAATGGGTGGTTTTTTTGAATAATAATTAACCTTACAATTTCCAACGAAAATTCACTAAAACATATCCACTATGGTGTATAAGGAGGAGTGAGATGAGCTAAAATATCTTAATCCCATAGAAAGTTGATAAAGTATTAGATAACATATTCACTGCCTTGATCCGATCAAAGTTTTTTATCATTTTAAAAAACATAATATAAGCCTCATTCTTTAACTATTTTTACTTCTCAAAGGGTTTATAATTAATAATCCTTTATTATATATAACCACACCTTATTTTGTCATTAGTAAAAGTAACAATGTATGAGGATCCCGTTATGCCCTCTACATGAAAAGGTCCTCAGGAATTAGTGTGAACAAAATCTTCAAGCTCTATGACCCTTCCACCTTGTCCACCAAATGTAATTTTAGTCATCTCACCATATGAAAAAAAAATTAAACCTTTCATGTTTATAAGATCAAATGATTCTAAGAAACCATATTGATATAGCTTTGTTAAACACATTTCATTTACATGACCAATATGGTGATGCCATAACTGGTTATTATATGAGTCACACATATTTATTTAATTATATATATATAATATTTGGGTTTCATAATTATATATATATATATATATATATATATATCATTATTTAATTTTTCCATACCATAAATTATGATATCTTTACAAAAGTAGCTACAATTATTTCCAATGCTGAAAATAAATCTATCCATGTTTAAACAATAAATGGAAATAATTTTATTGTTAAAGATAATAACATAATAAAAATTCTTCAATCCCAAAATCAATCCTATTTAATATGTGAGGAGGTAGTATCTAATGGCTATAGAATCCATCCTAACTACATTAGAAGATAGTAGATCCACGCCATCTTTGGTAATATTCTAGAATCTACCTAGCTCGTGTATTTGGATAAAAATGTGTGTACCACAAGTAGTATGTGATACCCAACATATAGATATGGAAAGATACAACTCAATAAATAATGCACCTGAAACATCCCCTTCCCTATTTGGATGGGTGAAAATCCTCTTATATTATCCCTTCTTACCATATGAAAATCATGCTACATCTATTTCCTTTCATTTCCTTTGGATATTTTCTTCATGGAAGGATAATGCTCCATAGACATAAGCATGGATTGATTATTTGGTATAGTTTTCTTATTCTTACTATATTATTCACTATAATGATAGCATACTTATGTTTCACCATTTCTTTATCAACATGGTGAATAAATGTAACAATTTATAAAAGTTACTTCTCATTATTTCTCATATTGTAATTCATTATAAAATAATATAATTTTTTATGTTGTGATGAAATAATTATATCTATGAAAAAATCATCTGATATATTAAAACCCAAGATGTCTATGAGATCAATGTAGTCAATCATCTTGACTACATGTTCCCCATATTGAATTGTCTATATAATCTTGCATGTGAACAATTAATTAGAGATATCATATCTCCTAGATCTCACATTCTCTTTATATATATCTGTAAGTTGATAAATGGTGTTATATGTATCCATATCCTTATATTTCTTCATTATATTACTGGACATAGAGGATAATATAAAAAATTTATATCCATTATATCATATATATATATATGTTTTATATAGAGAGATGATTATTCATCATTATCATCTTTGGAAGAAAAATCAGGAAGTGGGAATTCTAAAAAGTATGATTTCCGTTCATGGAATAGTAAAATGTGAGAGTTCCTATAACATACATGGAAATTCATGTGATTTATAAGGTTATCCTTATCTAGTATGTATTACAATGATATTGTTGAAGTTTTTTTATTTTCCATTTTCTATAAATTAAGAGAATATTATTAGTACTTTTTTTATTACAAAACCAATTAATAAACCTAAAATTAAATTCAAATAAATCTCCAAATATTTTTCAAAACCCAATTTCATTCACAATAAATTTCAAAATATCTTATTTCTAGAATATTCTGGTGTAAGGGATCCAAATTCCATTGCTCATAACCCGTACATAGTCCTAACAATCTATTTGAAGGGTTTTAGGTATTCATAACAAACCTACTACATTAACTGAATGTTCCTTGATCCATTTAGTGGATTCGCTAATCCTTCAATAGTGTTTTAAGGATTTACTCAACACTTGACTCTCATTTACACCAAGTCCTACTTAGTTAGTCAACCTTTTATGTAAACCATGTTAATTAAACCCAAAACATCAAGAAGACAACTTCCATGATAACTGAAATCACCCCAACATAGGTTGTCCAAGCACTTTGAACTATGAGGTTGTTTATTACATATGTAGCGGAACATTATACTAACTTAATATTATTGTTGAGGTATTTTTTTTCCTTGGATGTGAAGAAAATTTTATCTTTTACATTCCCTGTTAATATTAAGTGGGTTTTAATTAAGTGATTATATATATTGGATAAAACATTAATGCATAATACAATTACATTTTATTCAATATTTCATTATTTTTAATTCATTTATTAAGTGATCACATAGAATTATAAAACATAAATAATTAATCATGAAACTAACCAATATAAAACATAATTGTTATGATCATGATATTCTCTAATGGTTAGTTCATCTAGATGATGATAAACTGACTCTCGACCCTAGGGTAAATCACCTTGAAATCTATATTTGTTCATATTTTATTATTCCAACATGTCTCTTATATATCACCATAATTGGTATCTCCTTGGATCTCTGACATAGGCTGCATCCTCTCAATTGGGAGCTATATCTTTATATAAACTTTTAACTCACTCACTGGTGAGGGATCCAATGGATTTGATAAAAGGGGTTTATATAAAAGAAACCATGAGAATATGTTACCTTATTTAAGAAGTAGGGGTGAATCGAATACCATAAATTTTAATTTCATAACAATAATTTAAAAGGGAACAAATCACGTCAATAGGATGGTCTAATATCATATCATCTACAGATTTAGAAATGGGAATACATTTTTAATCTTTTTATCAATTGCTTTGATTCGTTCTTTGATTAATATAATGAACAAAAATTTAATCCAATTAATTAAATTTATCTTCATTCCATCCAATCATCCATAATTAACTGGAATTTATAATTTTTATCAAAATTTCTATCATTTAAAATTAATATAGTACAATATTTCACCTGGTGGAAACTTCTTGTTCTTTTCCAAAATTTTAAAATGGAATTAATTATATATTTAATTATCAATCATATTACATGGTGTGTAATTTTTCAAAATAAATGAAAAAAATCTCATGTGATTTGGTTTTATTATATATTTAATTTTTATCTATGAAAAACTAGGCACACTGTCTATAGCAGAAGGCTGGCTTGTACTATAGTATGTGAATTGTACTAAAGTACATGACATGTATCCAAGGTCCAAAACATATTCCAAATGTTTTAACATGTTTCTTTCTACAAATTAGTTTGAGGTAACCGTTATTTATTCCAAAATACATGGAATGAAATCTTAGAGTTTCACAAAATGTATATACCCATGTGATGTATATGATACATGGAATATTTGGAAACCCTTAGTTCCCCTCCATGGGAAAACAGGAACTACATGGAATTTACAGTGTTTACAAAATGTGTATTTCATTAATTCATATGCCAGTCCATTTAGATCAATGTGATGATCCACTCTTTTCGAATCATAGATCCAACTTCATCAGATTTATCTGACTTTATTATGGGATTCAGATTTGAAAACAAAAACATCATGACATGTATATGGGAATTACGCACTATGTACTTTGGTATTGTCCCAAAAGATCCTTCGGCACCTCTAATTGGTGTTCTTTTATTTCTTATTTATTTTTAAACCTTGACATATTTCTAGTTTTCTTATCGATAAAGAAGTGATGAAAAAAAGTAAATGTTATGATATTAAAACAATTATTTATATGTAAAAGAAAATGAAAAAATATAAAACCATTCAATTAATAATAAATAATAATAAATTATACATGTCATAGCTCTGATACCACATGAATCATCTAGGTGAAGTGGAAGAGTCCTATAATGATATGAAAAACATGGAATTTAGTTTTAATTTATATATAATAATTTCCACACAAGATCAAAAAGTCATGTCTAATGAAAACTGTTGATTACATGACAAGATTAAAAAAATGTCACTAGAAGGTAAGGTTGTTCACATGTAATTTATAATTAATTTATGAGAGGATATATAATTTCCTCAACTTGTAATTCTCCCTTCAATTATTATATGGTGAACTAGATATCACTATAATGGTGTTGTGATATATGATCTAAGTGTAAAATCCATCTAGAGGTTATCTACACATTCACCAAAATCAATGTACTTCATCGTATAATCATCAAGTTCTAGAAAAATCGATCCTAATTGTTTGTGTTTCCCATGGTTGATCCCCAAAGTATTCTTATCAAAGAATATATAACACATGATACTATTTCAAAGGCTTGAGAGAGGAGGAAGAGAGATATCATTTAAGATATCTAGATACCTCTGTATCAGTTTTTAACATCAAAAATAAATTCATGGTAAGTGATATAGTAAAATATTTATAAGGGTAGGTTTAGGGATAGAAAACAAGACATAACCCCCTTACCTTCTTTAAAAAAAAAATTTTAACCCCATATCTATTAATAATATTTTCACTATTATTAATCACTTGGCATTCTCAATGCATTTGGAATATAAATAAATACAATTTATAAAATTTCCAATCATACCATTAAGCTTGGTCTTCTTTCCCACATCAATAATATCGACCTTCAAATAATGACTATTTTGAAAAATAAATGGCATTGTATTATTCTATAGTAAATATAATAAATATTATATTCTCCAAACATGAAAAAAATTGTTATTATTATTTAAATCATTTACTTTTTGAAACAAATTATGATTATATTCTAACCATAAACCAAAACCAAATAACTTATATATATTATAAATTGTTAAATTAATTGATTGAATTTAACTTATATTGTGGATGCATTATGTGTGTGACCCCCTAGGCCTCTTCCTCAATGTCATTAGAAATAATTGCTTAAAATCCAAGGTTTGTGACTAGAAATGTTCCAATTCACCCATAGGGAAGGAATTAAATTTCGCAATTACATAAAACCTTCTATGAATACTTACCATGTAATATAATCTTTTTATCCTGATATCTCCAATCAAGAAGGTGGCATGTCAGTTTCATCAACCTATATACCCAATGTATTTTTCCTTGAATTTCCAGAAATTAACTCTCCCACTGTACACAATGGCCATGGATTTATTCAGGCAGTTCCATTCTCCTCAATGGGCTTTAGATTTCAACATTCTTCAAGGTATACAAGGGATAAATACTTTATCACATTATCCATTAATGAAATATCACTCATGACACAACCAATGTGTCCTACCTCTCCTCAAGAACTTGACATCATTTTTTTCAATACATCAATGTGAACACTTCAATATATCCATTAATGATAATATTAATTTCTAAGTGTCAATACACATGTATTCATGTAGGAACATCCAATGACACTTGGAAATGTGGATTTCCTATTTATGGGTTTGTTCTCATAGCCTCTTATATTAGAAATTAACAGAGGCAATCACCAAGATAAGTTTTTTCAATGTCTTATAAGCCTCCTACCCCTCATTTCATGTATCATTTATGTCCCATCAAACAATATCTTCTAGCCATAGAAAAATGGTCAAGAATAATATCCCAGAACTTCTATGTTAAGATCAAGGAAGGTAACTGCTATGACCTTTTATCCCAAAATATATTCTAAGGATATTATAACATACAAATTTCAGGAATTGGAACACTAATAATGTGATAATAAAACATTGTTAATAATGAAAACATGTAATCAATTACAAAATAATTTGGTTCTAGGGAACCAAATAAAACAACTAATAATCACTCTAAATTAGAAATAATCACACATAACAACTCTATTATTATCTTACTAGATCCAATTCCTCTATTGGAATAAATAATCTTTATTCCTTTTATCATTTTATCTCAGCTTAAACTGAGGAAGAAAACATTAACATGAATGAATGAGGTTCAAAACAAAGAGGATATGGAAGTTGGGGTGGAGTATCATCAATAGAGTTTAATCCATCATCCCCCACTCAACTATGCTCCCCTATCAAAAAAATTACACAACCCACCAATCCTTTGTTGATCATGGATTATGTTTCATATTCCACTAAAAACCCACCACTTGCTGTTGAGATCATCTTCATGATTGAACCCTTCACAGAACACATCATCTCTATAGATGAGATGGACAAGCTACTAATCTATAACAACCCCCACCTCTTCATCACCATCTTCCTCATCAACCTCCCCAATGAACACTTCTCCATAGTATATGCCAATACAGTCTCCTTTCCCTCCCTCATCCAATGCCGCATCTGGTTCATCCCCCTCACCCATCGACCATGAGGGAGAAAATGCCTTCATAACATAATAATAATATATTACATAAATTAATCGACCTAAAAATCCATTCTTAACAACCATTTATAGAGTAATTATGATTTTGTTTCATATTCAGGATTGATTATGGATATATTTTTTGTTTAAATTCATCCCCCTTGTCTTATACACCAAGCATGGATCACAAAAACATAGAGTAGAAAAATTTATGACACAATGATTTAAAGGATTTTATATCATTATCTATCGATATTCTATGTATTTATTTATAATAATGGGTGAGGGATAGAAATGGAATATAACACATCATCATGATTTTTCTAATTCACTATTGACTACAAATCTAAATGGGATATTATTAAATTCACATGGTTTGGAGTTGTATCTATTTTAAATAATCATGATGTCAATATGTGTTGAGAATATATTTTTGGAAGGATTTTTTGCTACCCAATAATTTTAATCAGAAGAATAGATATATACTCATTCAAGATTACCTACAAACAGTAATATGAGAAGATTAGAGAAAACCTTTTTCCTGGAGTTAGAATTCCTCTTATGTTTGTTCCATGAAAAAAAATCAATAAGGGTAAAAAAAATGAGGTACTTCTATTGGATATTATATAGGAGATCCATTCACATATACAAAATGTATTGAGAAAATTCCATAATTTCATGAATATTCATATTTCATTAATGTTTGAAAAAATTATATAGATTTATTGGTTGTGAGGATGTAGAATTTTGTGGAGTTTTGTGATTGCAAGATATTATTCTTATGTGAATAAGTTGAGAAATATGACTACGAATTTCCATCCTAAATTTTATTTTATGGTGAATACTGATGTTATATGGGTAAGATACTTGGTTGACAATTTAAGGAAGAGCTAAAGTTGGTTTCAAGTAGAGGAATGAAATTAAAGTTATCTAAGTGGTGTTTATTTGATGTTAGAGATTTGGGATGATTATGATATAGCTCATAAGTATTTAATGATATCCTAAAGTCATTTTGAAAATTTTAAAGTGGATTGAGTTTCCCTATGAATTTTTAAATATGTATTCAGTTGAGTTGAGGAATTTCGAGATGTGTTCTGGAAATTTTAGAGTTACATATTATTGAATATTTGAAAATCGTCATCATACATAAGAGTTACTCAGAAATGTTTAAGGATACATAAGTGTCTTTCTATGTTGAATATTTTTTTTAAAATTCTGAAGGACATAATATTCATGGGTTTTCTAGTTCATACGTAAGGGTTATCAAGTGCATGCATAAAGGTTTATACATAAAGTTACTTAGAGGGAAGATTGATAATTTAGAAATGTATGGAGTTTCTCTATGATAACATACAGTAAATATCCATTACAGAAGAGTTTCTAGACCATACATAAGGGTTGATTTAATTTTCCAGTTGAGAATTTGACTAAGTACTGAGCCACCCTATGATATGTATGTGAACTTCAGACATACGAAAGGGTTGAATTATATAAAATTTTTGAAAATTATTTAGTTTCACTAAAATTTGTAAAGGCCCAATTGAGGAATACATAGGATTTTCCTAGAGTATACGTAGGATTCATCTGCTCATATGTATTATTCCTTCTATGTTACATTTTGATAATTTTGAAAATGGAGATGTATAAGAGTCACGAGTGTGAAATATAAGAGTTAAATAGATTTTCTTATTTTTATATAAGAGTAGTTCTAAATGAAAAGAAGGGGCTTAGGAATATTAATTTTCATAAGGGGAAATCCAAATAAGAAATAATTTTCTATGAAATTATTTTGATATTAAATTTTTAATTTTTTGATGCTTTTAATAAATATGATTTTGGATGAGAATAATGAAAATAATAATTATGGAAGAAGGCTACATCGTGATGAGGGCTCCCCATTGCAAGGGTTTCTATGTATTCTTATACTGATATGAAGTAGTGAGAAGGTGTATTTTCTGAATATAAGAGGGTAAAGAAACACTTAAATTTGAGGGAAATATTTTGAGGATCCCTTTGTGGTAGATATGGGATCAAAATTATAGATCTTCCTTTAACACTGCACAAAAATGGTTTTATTGGATAAAAAGTGACAAAGTTGTAATCTACTTTAAAAGATGGTCTATTTTATCAATGATAGAAAAATCACTAATAAAATAAAATATTATGGGTGCTAAAAACACCAATAAATGGGGGCCTTTATAAATTATTTTTTAGTGTTGTTAAAGGGTGCCTTTATCAGCAGCATCTAAATAGTGGTTTTTTTTTTGCAATGTTAAATGATCACTATATCAGCACTCAAAATATAAATGATAAAAGTAGGGTTTATCCTTGCTAATAATTTCTTTCATCACTCAACAGCCACTTCAACACCTTTATCAGTGTTCACTAGAACTTTAATATCAGAACTCCCTCTCACACATGTGCCTTTATCAGTTCTCATTTATACCCTTTATCAGCACTCCACTACCAACTCTCTAGATCTCACATGACTTTAGCAGTGCTCGCTAGCCCTTCCACTTATGTATGCAAGGATGGATTTGAACCCGAGACCTCCACCTCTACACCCATGTTCCCTTACCACTACTCTATATTATTTTGATATATATTATATGATATATGTATTTTTTATAAATATTCTTAGGTACATCTTTTTAATTTATATATTTAACCATATATTTTTATATAACTATTTTAAATACATTTATAAAATATTTTTTTGTGTGTTTGTTGGTTAATGTGTGTTTATATTTATATTTATGTGTGTGTTCATATTTATATTTATATATTTATATATAAATATAAGTATATTTATAATTATTTTTAAATACATTCATAAAATATGTTTCTCCATGTGTGCGCGTGTTTATATATATATATATATATGCCTTTGTGTCTATATATAAATAAAATTAATTTTTTATATCTATTTAAATATATTATATGAAAATATTTATTTACATGTATTAGAATATATACATGAATATATATCATTTTGTTAATACACATATATTTTTATAGGTATATACATATTCATAGAATTTTTTATCATAAATAGGAATAATAATTTTTATTTTTAAAAATTAAATAATTGTTTTTATTGAAATATGGTTTCTATATTTAATAAATCATTTTATATGTAAATATATTAACATATATATATATATATATATATTATAAATAACACTAAAATATAAAGAAAAAAACTAAAATTTCAACACCATAATTTCTATATGAATGTAATCCCTTTGAATAAATTAATTATTTACTGAAAAAAAGGATAATAATTTCATCTTAAAGGAAACCATAATCCCATCGAATATTAAAAAATTAGGGTATCCCAACTAAAAATTCATTTTTAGAGGATTTCAAGACATTCTTACCTCAAATAAACAATTGATGTAGTCCCCCAATCAACAGGGTCTTGATTTCTTCAAATTTGTTATTTTGATAGGCGGTATAGCCATAATAGAAATCTGGATCAGGATTTATGGTAATTTGAAAATAAAATATATTTTTTTACTAGCGATAATATTATAAATAAATTCTATTTTTCAATTAGTTTAAAATCATTTTTTTCTAAATGTATTATATTTTAATTATAAAAACATATTCTGTATTATATAATAATATTAATGAAAATATTTTTTATATATATCAATATTAATATATTTATATATTAAATAATAGTTTTAATTATATATATATATATTGAAGATCACCATTCATTTTTGTTAAGAAAAAATGATGATAAAGGGGTAGTTTTATATACATTTTAATATATTATAAAACTATCCTTTACTAAATAACAGAGAGTTTTTTAGATGATCATGTATTCCATTTTCCCTCCCCTCAGAGTCTCCAGGCATGCTCCGACTCTTCGACTTCATCATGGACATGCTCACCCTTTTTGTGGTAGATATATCTGATGAATTCAACACCCCCACCTATGTGTTTTACACCTCTTGACCAGCCATCATAGGCCCCATCATGCATCTACAAGCCCTCTGGTATGAGCAAAACTAGGTCCTAAATGAATTCATTCATCCTGACATTGAGATGGAATTTACTAGAGAAGAAAGAGAATTGGTTCAGTTCACAGGGAGGGTAGGAGGAAGGTGTAAGAAGAAATAATGTGTGGGGGATGATGGAGACATGTGGAAATGGAGTGCATTTCCATGATGATACATGTAACTAGAGGAATAGTTTTTTATATAGTATAGAATTATATTTTTGTGTACAAGAATAGGAAACTTATGTTGGGGCAGCGTTGATGTGGTTGTCCTTACTCAATAGCCAGTATCCACTAAACAACAGTATATGGTTACGAAGTGAATTAGAAAAAAAATCATTAGAAAATTTGATTTAAGATATTCAGGTGAATTCTTATGATTAGAATAGAAAATAATGAAGAAAATAACATATAGATATAACATTCTTAAAATCCTTGGGATCCAACAAGCATAGAGAAACACCACTATGTGATACTTTCTTATCAGAAAAACAGGAACAAGAAAATGTAGACTCTATGAAAGAAACGTGAAGGACTAGAAAAACAATCTGATGAGGCTGGCCTAGCTAAACTAGGTGGTGGTGAAGAACCTCATAATGTGGAGTTAGCATCATCCACTCTAGGATGGACTCACACATGCACCTAACATTAAATAGTACAATGATGGGTTAAAAATAGAAATGATTGAATCTCTTATGGAGCCAGATTTATTTACTGAAATATCGTTATGATGAAGATGTAAGACCATCAACAATAATTTCATGCATAAAGATCATCTGGGGGACGTTTCCCACTAGAATCATGGATGGATCTCCACTATATGAGATCTCTAGTTCTAGAGGGCCAAAACTCTGAGCACTATAAAATCATAAAAAGGAGAATAAACCTCATCCTCCTCTATTTTTTTCATATCACTATAAAACCATATGGGTTTCTTCACTCTCTAAAGATCCCATAAAATGTAAAATGAAAAAAATAATCCAAACCAGTGAATCACATAAAAGAAGGCATGTATTTCATTTATTGAGAACCTGAGGGAGTAGGGAAGCCTATGCAAAACTATCAGATGAAGGGTGTGTGGATAACACAAATAGAATAAGTGGTTCAAATTTCCATAAGTGAAGTAGCTAGAACTAAAATGTGGGAAAACTATATTGGGGGAAACGTGAAAACACAGATCAACACCATGTCAAAGAACTACACCTGAGATCCATCGTAACTTTTTGATCAAGAATGATCAGTGGAAAAAATCATAATAAAAATGCACTGTAATGAATATTTGAGATAAATCCATTAATAAAATATATTTTCCATAATATTATTTTCATAAGTCCCTTTTAAGATATAAAAAATATAGATTTACAATAAAATAAATATTTTAATTGAAATATATCGAAACATGGAATTGAAAATATAAACCAATCTTTACCTTGTAGTTTACACGATTCATGTTTAAGATGGTGTTCTCATAATTACTACTATTGAGTTGGGAAAAGGATTATAATATTTAAACAATGGTTCAATTTAGAAAGGGGAATAACCTCAGTCAATTTATTCATTGGATTATCCCCTCTGTGTATCTTAGTGACACACATAGTCCCAAATTCAATAATATCCCTAACAAAGTGAAATCAAATGTTCATATGCTTCGATCTACCATGGAAAACATGGTCCTTAGAAAATTTAAAGAAGATTTACTATCGCAGTATACTATAATATTAGAAGTATATAAAGACAACTCATGACCAATATATTTCAAAAAAATAGATTCCTTAATGAATTTGATCAATGATATGTACTCAGCCTCTGTAGTGGAAAGAGAAACAACTGATTTCATGATACATTTACAAGAAATGGGACCACTATAATAAAGGAAAAAACAAGTAATTGATTTATGAGTATCTATATTAGTAGCAAAGTCAGAGTCTTTAAATCCAAAAATGTCATCATAATAACTTGTATTTTTTCTAAAATTAATGCATAAACCAAAAGACATCGGGACATACCAAAGAATCAATTTTAGAGCATTCCAGTTTTCTTTCCTAGTTTTCCCCATAAACCTTCTCATATTACACATACAAAATGAAATATCTGGTATAGAACAAAAACTTTTATACATAAGACTCCCAAAACATTAGTATAAGGGATATTTATCCTAAAATCAACCACATACTCACTTAGTGGGGATTGTCTTAAAAAATACTAAAAGTGTTGACCTAATTTTATTCCTACAAT
This sequence comes from Viscum album, assembly GCA_963277665.1. NCBI lineage: Eukaryota > Viridiplantae > Streptophyta > Magnoliopsida > Santalales > Viscaceae > Viscum > Viscum album. The sequence continues at coordinate 1,103,518 of CAUJRU010000106.1, read as the reverse complement.
TTTTATGTGATCAAACAAGTATCATTTTAAAAACCTTTTTACAAAATAATGAAGAGATACAAACATAAATCATTACTTTATATGTATAATGTTTACCATTTTATGAATCCATTTTTCATTTCCAAAATCCTTTATTTCAAAAGAATAATTCAATTTGGTTTTCATATGGAAAACTAATTTCATGCAGTTCCAAATAACTATAATGTCCTGCACATACAAAACCTGATGAATAATGTTAGTCTTAACATGTTTATAACAAACACATGTATCAAATTTTCTTCTATTGAAAACATTTTCACTCATAAATGAATCAAAACGTTTATAAAATTTCTTATAGAAACACGTCAACCAATACAAAGAAAATTTTCAATCGAAAAACTTGATTCAATTTGAATTTATTCGAAAAAAATTAGGAGGTTTCATATAAATGGTGTTGTCCAATATTCCATGAAAAAAATTAACATCTAAATATTCTACATTGAAATAATATTTTGTAGTAATATCAAGTAAAACATAATTAGATGAATTTTTAACAACAAGGAAAATATCATTGTAGTCAACTCCCTCAAGCTAGAGGTACCCCTTGGCGACTAACCATGCTTTATACTTGATTTTTATTTTTCAGTGTTATCCTCTTTCTTCTTGAATATCCATCTGAAAACAATAACCTTTTCATTTTGAGGTTTACATACAACATTCCATATTTTTTTCTTTAGAAGGTAATTCTTCTATTTGTTCATAGTAACCAGCCTCTAACAAAATTCTTTTTATTTTAAAACTTTCATAAATATTTTATGTTAATCATTAAACACGTCTTGAGAAACACTAAAGGAATACACAACCATGTAAACATGGATGAATCGAGAAGGGGGTCTAATAAACCTCCTCTCTCAGTCTCGGGTCAACTGGTATTCTCTAAGATCACTCAATACTTCTTTACTTATAGAATTAGAATTATATTCTAATTCACCCTTAGATTGTGAAGGGTTAGCTATAGGTGCATTTTTAGGGTCTTGAAATGTCCTAATATTCTGGACTAACTTCAATACCCAAAGTATTGGGTACATTGGTCCCTTTAGACCCAACAGTCTTCACCTAAGGAAGAATTGACTCTTTCAAGATGACAACAATAATTATTATACATTTCTAATAACCTGATTTTTCAACCCACACCATATACCCCCTAACACCCACTGGATAACCAAAAAAACACACTTGAAACCCTAAGGTTCTAGCTTATCATTCATAGAATTTGCATAATATGTGGATCCAAAAACCCTAAGGTGAGTAAGACTATGAGGATTTCTTGTCAGGATTTCTTCCTATGTATTAAAGTAGTTATTTGAGGATGAGAATATATAAATTAGGTACCCAACTATAGTTACATCCTCATCCCAAAAAGACTTGGGAAGGGAGGAATTGGACATTATACATCTAACCCTTTCAAAGTTTTTCTATTCATTCTCTCCACTAACCCATTCTGTTGTGGTGTTTACAAAAAAAGTCATATACCTATGAACACCCTCATAGCTACAGAATTCATCAAATTTAGTGGATAGATACAAAAAACCATTATGAATTCTAAGATGTATTAAATTTCTACCAGACTCAATCTCAGCACTAGACTTCCAATTATTGAAGTATGAAAACATATCAGATTTGTGTTTTAGTATGTATATCAAGGAATTTAGTGAGTAATTATCTATAATGGTCATAATATAGCATCCTCAACCCTAAGAGGTAGTCCTACATGGGACTTAGAGGTCAGAGTGTAGAAACTCTAATGGGTTTCTAGCTTCTTTGGATGAATTATTGAAATAATCCAATTTGGAGTTACCATACAAACAATCCTCAAATAAAGGAATAGTACTAGGGTTGGCATCGATTAACATACCTTGTTTTCTAATTTCATATAAACCTTTGGTAATGACGTTCCCTAGTCTTCTATTCTATAATTTAGTATTATCTAAGGATTAAACATCTGAAACATTTAATAATTTTATGTGATTCCTAACTTATAATAGACATAGCCAATACTAAGGTTTCCTTTAAAAACAACAAGATATCCATTGGTGATTCTATGACAACTAGAACTAGACATTATGGTGTAACCCTTATGGTTTGGGATTCCTAGGAATACATGTTTTACTTTATGATCAGGTACCCACCTAACCTATTTATGAGTTTTAACTAGTAAATAATAAAGTTATAAAGAAATAGAATATATACCCATAATGCAACATCTCTTTTTATTCCCTATGTAGACACTACACAATTCATTATCTCTAATATCAGAGAAGGAATCCCTACTCAGACACATGAAATGAGCATCCTGAATCTAGAATACATTCCTTAGAGGTAGGAGAATCAATAACATTCAAAACATCTGTAGTTTCATTTTCTTCTTCAATTAACAAACAATCGTGATTATTATTTTCATTAAATACAATCATTCTATTAGGATAATTACATTTTATGTTCCCATTCTATTTTCAATGAAAACATATGAACACATTACTATTAACATATTTATTCTTGGATTTAGACCTATGTTTTCTTGATTGTATCATCTCTCACTACTTATCTCTCTGCTCACCTATACCTCTATCATTTAAACACTTATATTCATTTTTAAAATTTTCATTATTTTGGATTTATTTAGATAATAAATCAGACTTAACATATTCCAGAGTAAAGAGTCTCTACAATACATCATCAAATATTTTATAGAGGTATATGATTTTTCCAATGGAGTTAAAAGAATTATTACTTAGTCCCAATACCCTATTTCAACATCTATGACTACAGCTCCAGGGAACATTGTGAAGGTATAAAGTCTCATTTTTTATACAACCTTCAGAATAAATACACAGTCATATATATGACGTGTAACATAGACCAAATACTAGTAGTCGATGACTCAAAAGCTACTTCCCTGTGAACCTTATCCCATAATTAATAAAAATGAGGCTTCTGGATTTCCAAATAAAGTCATCAGAAACATTAACCAAAGCATCAATGGTCTATCCATTGGAGGACAGAGGGGTCATGTTTTTTGTGGGTCCATCAAGAGAATTAATTAATTCATTATGGTCTAACAAAGCATTTATCTTGATTCTCCATATATAAAAATCACTTTCACCATCAAATTTTTCTATTTCAATCATCATTGAACTGTTATAAATGCTTCAAACAGGCTTTGATACCAATTTTTAGAGGCATCATTGATGCGGTTGTCCCTACTCAACAACAAAGATCCACTGAGGCTTTTTACGTAGTTATGAAGTGAATTTTAGAAATATTTTTCTTTAAAAAAGTTGAGTTATCAGATTATTGTGGATTCGCATGATTAAAATGGAAATTAATCTGACAAATAACAAATAGATTCAATGTTATTTTGATCCTTGGGATCCTACGTACATAGAGAGAACATCACCAAGAGATACTTTATTATTAGAAAAACATTAATAATAAAATATATAATCTTTGAAAAAAAGTAATAGGATCAAAGAAACTATCCAAGGAGGCCAACCTTGTGAAACTAGGTGACAATGATGAACCTCATCATGTAGAGTTAACGGCATCCACACCTGGATAGACTCACAGACACACCCGACAATAAAGGATACAATGATGTATTGAAAATGAAAAGATTTGGATTGCTTACAATGATATATTTCATTTCTGAAATTTATTTATGATGAATACATCAAACCATAAGCATCCATGTAATATGTAACAGTCACCAAGGTGATGTTTCTCAATTGAATCGTCAGTGAATCTTCACTAGATGAGATGTACAGTTCTAGAAGACTGGATCTTTGACCAATAGAAAACCACCAACAGGAGTGTGAACCTCATCCTCTTATGTTCTTCTAGATCACTAAAAAATTGGATGGTTTTCTTCTCTTGTAAGAGATATCATCAAACTGCAAATGAATTAAATGAGCCAAACCAGCACACCTCATGGAAAAAGATGAGCAACACATTAATTTCACATCAGAGGGCACCATGATGATTGAGCAGAACTGTCAGATGAAGGTTGTGTGGATGACCCAAAGGTAATAGGTACTTGTAATGACTACTAGTGATATATCTGGAATGTACATGCAGGATCGCTAGATTGGAGGAAGGATGAAAATATGGATCAACACTGTGGTGAAGAAACACCCCTGAGATCAATCATAGCCATTTGATCAAGGATTGTTAGCATTCCAAAATCAATTCCCTAATAAGGAAAAACAATATTAAATACAAATGAACCGCCAATAATATTTTAGATAATTCAATTTATAAAATATATTTTCCATAACAGTATTCACGTAGCCCCATGAAAGACATGAAAAAAAACATTTAAAAATAAATGGAATATTTGACTTGAAATATTTCAAAACATGGAAATTAAAAAATAATAAAATAAAATATAGTATGAATAGTGTATGAAAATAAGTGTACATTATTTCAAACAACGTATTCATATTCTAAGAATATAGAATTAAATTAATTAAAATTTTAAATCTAGAATAGGCATGGGAGGATTACTGAATTTCATATACATTGTATGCATGTGGTAATTGAATATAGTATACAATTTATGCATACTATTGACATTGTGTAACTATAGATCCATTCATTATAAATTTTTTTGGTGTTATTTCTATAAAAGAGGAAAAATTTGTTGAAGTAATATATGAAATTATCTTGTTTAATGATTATTTCAATAACTAATGTAGATATAGTCCTTAAAAATGCTATAAATATCATTCACCAGTTTTAAAAAAGTAGTAATTTTCTATGTTCTTTTAAAATTCAATGGATTTTGTTAGCACTAAAAATAGTGTTGATAAGATTCTCCTTCATCAGTTCTATAAAATGAACTGATGAAGGGGGTCCTTTATCAGTACTATCTTAGTGGTGATAAAGTGAGTGTTTATCAGCGTTATTCCATGCGCTGATAAAATCAGGCTGTATAAAGATGCTGGGGAAATCACCATACACTACAATAATTACAAAATTAAATATTAATTAAATTTTTATCAAAAATATATATTACAAAAATTTCAAATAATATTGTAAAATTTCATTGGTAAATACAATTTACACCAACATCAATAAATTCAAAAACATTAATGCATTGTTTTCTTTGACCCCTATCCCATTCTAAACGAGTTAGATCATGCTATTAGTTTCTAAAAAACCACCCCATCTCATGAAAAAGAGTTTTAAAATATAAAAATGAAATTTGTATTTTATTAATATTATAAAAAATAAACTAAACTTGAATATGGAAAAATACATTAATAAAATGTCACTTTTAAACCAAAAGCAGGAACTTCTAGTCATATTGAGCATGCCATGTGTAAGATTAATGTGTAGTAAATTTATAAATTTCATAAATGATTTATTGATCATTTTCCTAAATTATATAGACAATTTGAGTTTATTTCTTAGTTTTAAGTATGTGACGTATGTTTTGAACTAAAGTGTCGATTTTAAACTAAAAACAAACACTTAGAGTCATATCGGGAACACTATATTTAATATTAATGTGTGCATAGTTCCTAAATGTAACTAAATATTTATGGATCATTCTCCTAAAGTATCAAGACAATGTGAGTTCATTTCCTCGGTTTGAAGTATATGACTTGTGTTTTAAACTAAAATGGAAATTTTAAATAAAAACACACACTTTTCACCCTAACAATCAAACCATGTGTCAGATTGGCATGTGGTTGATTCCTAAAAGTAAAAAATGTCTTAAATAATGATTTTATAATGTATCAAGATAATAATAGTGTGTTAGGAATGTTTTCAATGAGTGAAAAAAAATTAAATAATATTTTTTTTAATTTGAAAGCCTAAACATTGAGTCATTTCGGTCATATTATGCGTCATATTGATGTGCAATAAATTATTACATGTTAAAAATAAATTATTAAATATTTTACTAATGTATGAAAAAATTAGAGTGAGTTTATTGTATTTTTATTTTGAGACACATGTTTTAACTAAAATGTCTATTTTAAATAGAAAACACACATTTAGAGTCATTCCAGTCGCATCATGTATTAGATTGAGGTCTAAATGATTACTACATGACTCAAATGACTTAAAAACCATTATATAAAATTTATTGAAGCAATATTAATGTGTTTTGTCCATTTTTTTATGTTTATATTGAACTAAAATGTGAATTTTAAATAAAAAAAACACACTTTGAGTCATACCATTCACACAGTATTTAAGAATAATATGTGATTGATTCTTATACATAACAAATGACTTAAGTATTATTATAATTAAGTATTAATAAAATTAGAGTGTGATTTATAGGTCCACAGTGATTGAAATGAATTTTAAACTAAAATTTCATTTTAAAATTGAAAACATACACTTTGAGTTATATCGACCACATCATTTTTCAGATTTGAATGCAATTAAAACCAACATGTCACAAATGAATAATAGATTTTCTTCATAATGTATCATGATAATACAAGAAATATTTCTTGATTTTTAGTGAGTGAAAAACCTTTTTAACGAAAATGTCAATTTTATACTAAAAACACACATTTCAAGTCATATTGGTCATACTGTGTATTAGATTGAGGTATGGCTAATTCATACACATCAAAAATGACATTATTTACCTAATTTATAAAAATAGTATGAATGTGTTTACCCAATTTTTAGTATGGAACACATAGTATTAACAAAAATTTCATTTATATTGGAAATGCACAATTTGATTCATACCAGTCAGACTGTGCATTAGACTGAATTGTGGTTGATACTAACATGTTAATAATGAATTAAGGATCGTTTTTTATAATGTATTAAGATAATTAAATAATTTTTCTCTCAGTATTCATTGAGTGGGACATTTTTTAACTAAAATTTCATCTTTAAACTGAAAACATACATTTCAAGTCAAATTGGACACACCATGTATCAGATTGAGGTGTGACTGGTTTCTACAAATCACAAATAACTTATGAATCATTTATATGAATTATTAATGTAATCTAAATTCTTCTTATTAGTATTAAGTATTCCATGAATATTTTTAACTAAAATTTAATTTATAAATTGAAAACACGCATTTCGTGTCATATCAATCAAACTGTGTATTTGATTGAGTTTTGGCTGATTCTCACATGTCACAAGAGACTTATGGATTATTTTCCTAAAGTATCAAAAAAATTGAATGATTTTTCTTTTTTTAGAGTACATGATGCATCTTTTGAACTAAAGTGAAAATCTTTAATAAAATCACATACTTTGAGTCATATTGGTATTATCAAGAATAAAATTAACATGAATTTGATTCATACACATTAAAAATTTCTTGAGGATCATTATCCTAAAGTATAAAGAAAATAGAAGTGTTTTTCTATGTTTTTATTTAGTAACACATGTTTTTAAGTAAAATGTTATTTTTAAATTGAACACATGAACATTTAGACATTCAAGTCATATCTTGTGACAAATTGACAAGAGACTAATTTCTACATGACACAAATAACGTATGAATAATTGTTTGAAAGGTATCATCAAAATCCTTGTGTTTTTTCTAGGTTTTTAGTTAGTGATACACTTTTAAACAAAAATGTTAATTTTATATAAAAACCACACATTTTGAATAATACTAGTCACATTGTGTATAATATTGAGGTCAGGCTAATTCTTACACATCAAAAATGATATATAGATCATTGTACTAAAGTATCAGAATAATATTATGGTTCTTGTTCATTTTTTGAGTATTTCAAACTTATTTTAAAATTAGATGTCATTTTAAACTCAAAACATCCTCCTTGAGTCATACCATTCACACCATGTGTCATATTAATGTTCAATTGATTCTTACAATTCAAATTGACAAAATCATCATTTTTCAAAATTATTAAGACAACTCATGCGTTTTTTCTTGGTTTTAAGTGAGTGAAACATGATTTTAACTAAAATGTCATTTATAAATTGAAAACACACATGTCGAGTCATACTGGAAACATTGTGCTTCAGATTGAGGTGTTGATGATTCCAACATGTCATAAATGACTTATGGATCACTCACAAGAAGTTTCAAAACAATATGAAAGAATTTTATCAGTTTGTAGTATGTTATATTTCTTTTTCCCTATAATGACATGTATAAATTGAAAGAATACATATCGAGTTATTTCAATCAAAATATGTATCATATTGAGGTGAGGCTAATTCTAATAATTAAAAAATGACTTATGGATCATTATACTAAGGTGTCAAAACAATCTGTGTGTATTTTCTCATTTTGGAGTTTGTTTTATATATTTTGAACTCAATTGTCGATTTTAATTAAAAACACACAAATTTTGTCATACAATCATAGTGTGTATCGAATTAACATTTGGTTGATTCTTATACATCAAAAATGACATGAGGATCATATTCCAAAAGTTCCAATAAAATTCATGTTTTTCTCTAGGTTTTCAGTGAGTCACACATGTTTTTAAATAAATTTTCATCTTTAAATTGAAAATAAGATTTATAAGTAATATCAGTCACATCATGTTCTATATTGATTTCAAGATTATTCCTAAACATCACAAATGACATATGAATCACTTTTCCAAAATTTTAAAGACAATTTGAACATGTTTGTTTATTTTTAGTGAGTAACACATGTGGTTATATAAAATGACATTTTTAAATTAAAAACACATGAATTGAGTCATTTATTAACTAAAAACACATAATACTAAACCTAAAATGATCAAATAAATAAAAATAGATCTATGAATAGAACAAACAATACCTGATTCCATCATGATATCTATATATAACATGACACCATGTATTCATCCCATTAATTTCTAATAAACATTTTTTACTCTTTTGAATATGTTGAAAATTGAGAGTCCTGGTAGTAATAAAAGAAATAAAGGATTAATAATTTTTTTAAAATAATTAGTATTTTCCCATAGAAATACCTCTTCACGTAAACTAATTTTTTGATGAAATATAAAAATTTTCATAAATGTGCAAATATAATAACCACATCCTCTGTAATTATATTGTTTCAAACACTAAATAAATATTAATAAAAATAAGTAATTTTTCTAATATATATTTTAATATTGAAATATTATTATATATTCCCTAATACTTATCCACATATAGAATTTGATAGTCTTTTTCGGATCATAGACTATCTTCATACCATGATTTTCAAAATATTTTAGCACTAGAATATTATAATTTTTCCATTAAAACATAATATAAAATGTATAAGTTGAGATTAATTTTTAAAATATTTCATGTAGTTTATTATAAATTGATAAATATCATCCGGTGTGGTTTAATTCATGGGTATCCATTCCCTGAATCCAAAAAATAAATCTTTGGAGTATCCAAAACTGATTGTAATGAGAAACCAATGCTGCCTAAAAAAATTAGTAATAAAAGAAATGATAATATATTTTATATGATTAAATTGTATATTTTTACCCCTAAATCACGGGTATTAATATGATTATATCATTTATAATTTTTTTTCAAACATTTCACCCAGTTTTTCCACTATTACTAAATATTCCTTTTCTTCTAATGAGATTTTTTTTTGCAGATGTGATGTGAGGGCTCATGAGTCCAAATTATTATTCACATGGGTTTCCCTTTAAATAGTCCTAATATATTCACTAGTAAAACATATGAATAGTATTAAACTTTAATTAATCTAATAGATCAGTTATTGTATAAACCATTTATAAAAACACACATCATGTATATATTTATGACCAAGACACCTTATCATCCATACTTAAGGATTTCATCTACATTCTAAAGACCAAGAAAGTTTGTAATGGCCTCTCCGTACATCTTTTCTTCAAATTAAATTATGGTCATATAACTAACTTACAATGTTTTATATTCATAAATTATAATATTAGTAAATGGTAATGTTGAACTAGGAGAGAAAATGTAATTTATAAAGGTCTTTTTTATTGATTGGTTGATCATATAGATTTTTTTTCTACCTCCCAATTCACCTTCCCTTTATCCATCTATAAAATCATTCATCTATTAAAGAATTGTTTTCATTAATTTTCAATGGTTTTTTATAAAAATATGGAAAGTAGGACCACCTTATTGACATGTACTTTTATGAGATCAAATAGTCATTCTATGAACATACTAATAGCTTGTTTGACTGTGTGAATATCCATATCATGAAGGGGAATAGGTTTCTCGGTATTAAACTTGTGAGCTACATGAATCCCCACTCTCATATTAGCTTTTTTGAAGTTGTTTTTTTAAATATATCCTTGGATATTGTTGACTTTACCCCTCACAAAAAGGTGCTTGATGGGTGCTGTTTGACATAAATCATAATTATTTTCACCATATAGAATATTAGTAAATTAAAGGTATCAGTGACTTCTTGATTAACATTTCAAAGAAAGAATTATAAAATAAACGATTACCTAAAGTAAAGAATACCTTTTAGGGGAATTACTTTTTTCAAATATGGGGGTCTTCATGTGGTGGCTATTGCTGTACTATTTACTCTCTTTGATTCCTTCCAATAACATTTTTAGAAACTCATAATGACAATTAATTTTTTTATAGAGATTCTATTTATTTCTTCATATAATCTATTTTATTATCTCTAACACCATGTACATTTAATTTTTTAGAAGATTATTGGGCTGACACTCCATAATCTACACCTCTAACCAGACCATGTTTTTCTGACCACTTCAAGGACCCTAAAATTAGTCGCTCATCGGGTACAACCAATGATGAACCATATGCCTAAAATAGATAAAAAAAATATAGTAAAATAATTAATCATTATTATGTAATATAGATTTAAGGATGGACAAGTTTTTATTATTTCATACATACACAAGATTCCCATATTTTATGTTTTTTTCTTCTATAATTATTCCAGATTTATTTATATAATCCTTCTTCCATAACAAATGATGTGAGATAGAAGTGGATTTAGATTTTTATTCATAAATATATATATATATATAAAGAATATAATATTTTTATTGTTCCATGTCAAATATATGTATTACTATAGATTTAAAATTCATACAATTTTTTTAAGGTGAAGCATATCCCATCCTTTAGTTATGTAAAGGTTAGGTTGCTTTGGTTTCATTATTATTATTTTTATCACTCCTTTGTTGTTTCAAAAATTAATAATTTTTAATCAAAGTGATAAAGAAACATATTTTCAAACAATGTATTACCAATCACAAAATTCCTGAAAATATACCTCCCCATGATAACCAATAAAGGCATTCCATGTTTCTTGGTTTATCATGTGTCCATATATTTGTAGTGCGTGTAGGTTTGCATTCCCTTGAGAATAATTGAGATGATGTTTTGTAAGAATTATTTTAAAGCCTCTATGAACCTTTTCTATGATCATTAATAAAAATTTAATTCAGTAGTCATCTAGAATAAATTCACTATGCAATGGATAATGAAGAGTAAATAAACATTTCAGTATTTTGATTTTTTATTAAAATAATAAAATTATATCATATTTTTAACCTAATATCTTCCAAAATTGGTGACTTAACAATGTGAATAACATTTTTATATGTATCAACATCAAATAAAATGTTTATTTGAGTGGTTATTCCAATGTAACTAATGAAAATGGGCTTTATGGGGTTAACATGCTCATTGCATGCATTCCATCCAACCTTAAATTTGATTCCTATGTTTATAACCTTAATAATTTATATTGAAATTTTCATGCTATAAGGCTCTTGTTTTTTGGGAATAGTTTATTCTCCTTCTACCATTTCCTCAGATCCATTATCAGCTATTGTTTCCCTTATGATTGTTTGTATCCAAATGTAGAGAAAAATTTTGTTCCTCTATATTTGGTGTATCATATTTTTGATAAAATTCTTTCTCCTCTACATTGGGAGCATCCACAATTTTAGAAATATGTTCGTTCATATGATTGGGAGAATAGATATGTGTAAAATACATTATCTAGTGGTAGAACATTTAATTTATATTACATAAATATAGTAGTAAAATAATAATAATATGAGGTATCACATTGTATATTAAAAAATATAACATGATTATTGAACTCCATTTTTTACTTAAAGGTTAAAGGTATTTGAACCCCAAATCGAGTATCAAAATCCCATAATTGGGGTCTCCTATGACATATAATACCCCATATACATTGGTACAATAATGAAATGATTGATATGTCCCAATGAAAGGTTCATCCTTAGTTGAATAGACATCTAAACCCTCAGTGATTTTGGATAACAATAGAAACATTTACCAATTTCTGGTTTCATGATATATAACAAAAAATATCTATACACCCTATGATTCAATTATAAATAGATTGACTTTATTTCCTTCCTTACTGAAATACAGTTTCATGAATCAAAATTACTCAATTTTAACACCACTCTAGTAATCAACCCACATTCATTGAAAAATTGACACTAGGAATTTTTTATAATAGAACTCCCATATTTTTTCAATGATTCCATACTATGACATATTATCATAAATTGGATTCATTTTCATGTTACTAGATACATGAATCACTTCAGTCACAAGTGTAAATACAATATTTTTTATGGTACTTTATTCATCACTTTAATTTTTATATAACATATAACCATTAATTACATAACCAATATATGACAATTCATGAAAAATTGGTACTCTGTACAGCCATCGAAGTCATTCTAAAATTTTATTCGTATTTTTATTTGACTCCTTATAAATGTGGTCTTGAAACCATCTTTTAAATTGCTCATTATGTGTATTTGATATCCATAATTTATCCCTTTATGGATTCAAATGATTAATAATTACATTGTGGGTATTAACATATGGTTAATACATTAAACTATTATACAAAACATAAAGGTGAGCTTGCTACCATTCTATAAAAGTAATTTGGAAAACATATATTTAATAAATTACATCGACCATAAGTCACCTTGTGTGATTATATTTTGGTATCCAATAATTTCCACATCAGAAATGTGGTTAGTATAGAATGAAATGGCTTCCTCAACAACATATCACTCTACAATATAACCTTTTTTATACTTTGATTTTTGGAATACCATTTCAAAATATTCATATATAGTTCTATGGGGTACATCAATAAATAATTTACATGACCACATAAATGGATATCTATAACCAAGTAAACCATCAAGTTAACTATCATATCAAAGAATTGAAGAGGGAATGACATCTGTAATTCACATTATATGATACTAATTCACTTTTCTATTGTTAGAAAGTTCACCAATTTTATCACTTTAATACATATACAAATGAAAAATAAATAGATCATGGTTAACGTATGATGATAATTCTTATGAAAAATGAAACATAAAGAAAAAAGAAATAGATCATCCATCAAAACATGTCATTCAAGTGATTTCATGCCCTTTAACTTTAAATCAGTCATTTTCAAAATATTTTGAATATTTTTTGAATACCCCTCTAGAACCTTTACATTATTTAGTAAGATAAAAAATAGATATCTATATTTCCTAGAAAAAATGTTAGTGACTTAAGGAAGGGAATTCAATCATTCACCTTTCACAAGAACCAACTCTTCTCATATCCCCATTTTAGTCATGTCTAACCTATCATTAATTACATTGTTCATTTTCTAGGTGAATTCAGTAATGTTCTAATGAAAAAATAACATAAATTTTTTCACATGAATGAAATCTATAAAATTTCTCACAAACAAACAATTATTATATTATAATTCAAAAAAAATATCCTTTTTTGCTTAGTCTTCATATGGATTTTTGAAGAAGGTTTACCAGAATTAGTGTCTATATATTTTACTTTATTAAATTGTTTATCATCTATTAGTGGATACAATATTGTTCTTTATTTGGTATTCTCATCAAATTATGTCAGTCATGATAATTATTTATGTTTTCGGGGTAAAAATTTGTGATATCCTAGAAAAAAAGTCTTTGATGAATGTTTCAGCATAATCGATCGTGTACCTTGTTAACAAACGGGACACCCCTGAATTTTTTTAAAGATATATCATTGAAATTTTACATAAGTAAAAAATTTAATTATAATCTCATACATCATGAATCTCATTATGAAGTCTTCATTTCTATAATAATCATACAATTTAACACCTGAATCCCACATTAATTTCAAATAATTGATCAATGGAGCTAAATAAACATTAATATCAGTAATTGATTTTTTTAGTCCTTATATAAGCAGATACGACATAATGTATTTTCACATCATTCACAATCATGATGGAATGATATTATTTAACGACATAAATATTTCTGTATTATGAGTGCGACATTGGAAACTAAAAAGACTAACTCTAACTTTAGGTAGTGAAAGATTAAGGTTTCTCATCTCATTTATAAATTCAGGATACTCATGATAAATTTTCTTCCATTAAAGAGAGTCTAGGTGATGAAGTTTCCTGTCATTATTTATTGTATCTATGTGCCACATGAATTGTCTTATAGTCTCCTCACTTCTGTATAGGCACCTAATCCTTATAATGAATCTAAATAACCATGTTGCTTTCAAATGAATTGATTCTCCTTTTTTGTATCGATACACACCTCACTTTTGGAATTTTTATGTTATTAATGGTCATGGAGAAAAAATATATAGTAATTTGGATAATCATGTATTCTATCAAAGATCATACCCATTGAACATACCAGTTTTAGCATAATAGGTTTGGTAAAGAAGCTCAATATCTTCTAGTTGGATATCAGTAAAGAGATTATGTATTACAGTAATGTTGTTGTCACTCCATATTCATTCAACTTTTACATTATATAGATTTATTATGGGTAAAAATGTGGTATATTTAGTACTACCAGCATAAAAAGGTGTCTTTTCACAACTCTTTTACTTATGAAACAGTTTTTTACAATCATGAAGTTCATCCTCACCTATAAATTTCATTTACTTAGTTTGATTTTCATCATCGTTCACACCTGTATATAATTGATCTAGTATTCATCATTGTTCATAATTTTAATCAAATTGGATGATCTATAAAATGTGGTTTTATCCCACTCAATAGATACATTTAGTTTTTCCCCATGGTTTACTCCCAAGTTTATAACATTGATCTAATCCCAGATAGATAAAGTGTTTTCTCATAACCTACAGACTAATTAGTCTTGAATAAAAACAGAATAAAAACAAAGGATTAGAAAAGGATCATATATCTTATATTTTTCAAAATCAATGAAATATTTCACCCCATACTCAAAGACTTTTTTAAGATGATGAACATCATTCCATTTTAGATTTATATCACTCCTATTTGATATAGTAATATTAATACATAACAAAATAAATAAATATAGAGAAATTATGAGCTTATAATGCTAAAATCCATTCTTTGTGAATAATTTAATCTATATGAATCCATTATTCTAAGATAATAAGAGTAAAAATATATGTATTGAGATTGTTTTGTGTTGGTGGAAATCATTGAAGGATGGGAATGTGTAATATATATAAACATAAAAAAAATTCAATTAAATTTTAATTTATTGAAACAAATAGAGATCAAGTATTCTCTCGATAACTTTTCTTAGTGTTACTACAATAAGAGGGAGGATTTTGTGCTTTATTCTTCACATGGTATGTAGAGAGCCAGGTGGTGATTTGGTGATGAGATTATTAAGAGGAAAAGTTTATTATCCTTTATTACAAGGTGAAAAAATTGATAGGGCCTAATAACATGGGCTTGAGAACCCATTATTTGATGAAATTATTGAATTTATATTTTTGAACTATAAGACTCGGGATGGGGTTCTCAAGATATTGGAAAAACTGAAGAATAATCTAATTGGATTTTTATAAATTCTTGAAATTTAAATTATTCACATGTTTTGTATGAAGCCTCACTACACAAGAATGAAAAATCTTTTTATGGAGGGAAGGGACAACTAACCTAAACATAAGTTAGAGAAGTGTCCCAGTGTTATAAAAAGAAACATTACTCTAAAACTAATGATTGAAGTGTAATACCAACTAACTAGGATCACCAAAAATCAAAGCTCAGCCTCAGTGGAACCAATAGAGAGGATCAACTATAGAAAAATATCAGATGTGAAACCGGGAGTGAGGTTTAAACATGACAGAAGCATATCTGGATGTTTGGAATGCTGGTCACTATTACAATTTATGGATTGAAAAGCCATCTATGTGGATCTTTGAAGAGTGTTCTTGGAGTCCCCATAACAAGGACCAAGGTTTAAATTAAACTTTGGGTCTTTATCAATGGGTTTAATTGGTAAATTCTACAGAAAAAAAATATCCAAATGATAACTTAGTGAAATCCAGTTGTTGTTGGAATTAATGAAAGTAGTTCCAATAAAAAGAATGCACTTATTACAATGACCCGCTCATAATTGGAACTGAGGTTTGAATGAGAGAATAAGGAATCACCAATGCGGTTGCCATGGGGAAGAAAATACTATGACAAAAAAATTTCAGAACTGGGGAACTTAGAATGGAAATATAGGTGAATTGAGTCAACTTAAAAATTTTCATGCTACATGAGAATGGTTGATGTGGTTGGGGTGAATCATCTAATCATAGAGTCTAGAAAAACAAGACTCATCTAATGACAGTAAGGAATTTAAGTGATGATAATCCTATAATTATCTTTCTTATTACAAATCAACAATGTTTGGACACATTCACTTAAAAGGAATAGAACATTATTTCTGAGGTTGAACTAGTGATGAAAGATCAACTAAAGGGCAAAACAAATAATCACATACCTCGTGTTTTGAGAGGGTCAATTCATCTAAGAAGTTCAAGGGAGAGAAATGATAGATATCGACTTTTGTGAGAGATTGAATGAAAAAAACAAGTGAGTTCTGTTTGGGTTGAATTACTAATATCTAGAAGGGTTTTATCATATCTTTCGAAAAATCACACATAATGATGACTTTTATCAGTTCTAAAATAATAAGCACTAATAAAACATATATTTACACATGATAATTTAGTACTTATAAAGATATAAATTTATTAACTCTACTTTTCATGCATAAAGGTAGGTTTTATCAGGTATTACTAATTTATGAAAGATGAAAACAATATATATCACTGGTTTTTTAAGTGTTGATAGAAAATGTTTTAAATAAAATACAAAATATGAAATGAATTTATATAAAAATGAATGATTAATAAAAAAAGTTAAAAAATAACATTATTAATGAATATATAATATTAAAAGCATTAATTTTAAAAATAATTGAAGTTAAATAGTTAAAAATAAATTGACTTCAAAAATAATAATAATATGGACTAATTTTATTGATTATATAAATTATTAAACAAATAAAAAATAATATATATTGAAATTATGATGAATACATATTGAAAATAGTAAAACATGGTAAATAAATATGTCTAAATATATTTTAAAAAATGATTAAATTCCATAAAAAGAAAAATAAAAAAAATGGGTAAATAATAATAATAATGAATAAATACAAGTTAAGAGATAAAAATATATTAAAAAATGAATTCATACGATTAATTAAATGAATTTTAAACACAAACCAAAATGAATAAAATATTTAAAAATTCATTTAAATAAATAAATTATATTTTTTTTATACATTTTTAAAATATTAAAACTCGGTAAATAAAATTGAATAAATATTAATCAAAAAAAATTATAACATATTAAGAATATTAAAACATGGAAAATTATTATGTATAATTTATAAGATTAATTACATGAATCGTAAACATGTACAACATTGAAGAAAATATTAAAAAATGAGTTCAAATAACTAAATTATATGAATTTCAAACATTTTAAAAATATTACAAATTAATAATTGAAATTAAATAAATATAATTAATATAAATTAAATACATATTTAATATTATTAAAACGTTGTCAATAATTATGTATAAAAAATATTTAAAAATATTTAAATTCTAAAAAAATAAATAATTAATAAATAATTAAAATTGAATAATAATATGTATTGAAAGAATATTAAAAATGAATAAAGAAGATGAAAAATTACCAAACTATTTAAGAAATAGAATTAGTAACATTAATTTCATGAATTATTGGCACATAAAAATTAATAAAAATTAATAAATAGTTAGTATTTATTAAATAAAAAAATTACTAAAAATGACTTTTATTAACTATAAAAACTATTAATAATCCAAAAAAATTAAATAAAATTAAATGGCCACACATATATTCAGAATGAATAAATAAAATAAATATGATCAAATGATTTGATTAAATAAGTAAAAATATTAAAAAATAGTAAAATAATACATAATTTTCATATATTAAAAAATTAATTTAATATAATAAAATAATTAACTACATAAAAAACAAAATATTTTTTGGTGATGATGTATGTTGGAGTTCAATTTCACGTGAAATTAGAGTTTTCATGTCAAAATGGCATTTTCATTCCATAATGTCATTTTCATGCCAAAATGGTTTGGTTTGAGATGGTCATATGTTAATCAATTATATAAATTTTACACATATTAATGACATTAAAACATAATAAATATAAATGAATAAATATTAATAATATCAATTAAAAAAATATTAAACAAAATAAAACTTAGTAAATAAATATGTATAGATTTTAAAAATTGAATAAATTCGAAATATATTAAATATTGATAAATTAAAATTGAATAAAAATATTAATAGAATAAATATTAAATTGAATAAA
The DNA here is from genome assembly GCA_963277665.1 of Viscum album. NCBI lineage: Eukaryota > Viridiplantae > Streptophyta > Magnoliopsida > Santalales > Viscaceae > Viscum > Viscum album. Next base: position 1,084,751 of record CAUJRU010000106.1, on the reverse strand, counting down.
TCAAATTAACTAAATTACAAAAAAATATTAAAAAAATCAATTTATAACATTAATTTCATGAATTATAAACAGATAAAAATGAATAAAAAATATTGATATTATTGTTAATTAATGATGTATGTACTATATTGATTGTATATAAAAAATTTAATTAATTTATTATGATTATAATTTTAAATAATTATTAAAAATATTATTATTTAATTAAATACATAAATGTTTAAAATTTTATAAATAACTATCAAAACTAAATATATTGAAAACAATTAAATGGATATATATATATATATATATAATGAATGAATTTTAGAAATGATTAAATTACATAAAGTATTAAAATAGGAAAATATTATAAATAAATAAATAATACTAAATCAATAAATGAATATGTTATCAGTGAGCCTACTGAGGATTAGAGGAGGAGTGATGGTGTTTCTTTGGGTGTAAAATTAATTCAAAATAGAGTTATATCTGAACTTGTCCAACGGGTTGGTTGTTCTAATAGGATTATCATGAAGTGCACTTGTTAGTATGAGAAGCACGCTAGTGAGGTCGGATAGTCTGAAGATGTGGATTATGGTGTTATGTCAGAGTAGACTCCCTCACAATCTGATGAAAAAGGTTGTATTATGCAGCTGTTGGATGCATACTTTTCTGGGAATGCCTCACAGGATGATGGTTATGGGTAATATGATGTTCATCATAGTGTGGATTACCCTCTATATATTCATAATGCCTTGAGTTAATCATGAATGTTTTGTATGTGAGGTAATGTTTCAGATGATGGAAGTGATAAGGAAAAGTGCATGGTTCTGCTAAACACCACTCATCTCTGATCTATGGATATCAGTGATCCAGTTTCTTTTAAGCATGTTCTTTTAAGTGGAAAGGGAAAATGGTCTGTAATGATGTTGTTTCTCCATTTCCTCCAAAAATAAAGTTGTAGATGGATTATTCTAATTTTCCCAGAAATGTGTCTATCAGGTCACCTTCCAATGCATAAAAGATCTAGCTCACTCTGGAGCGGGAAAGGTCCAAGGAGAGGATCCTTGAGATCCTCAATCAAAAAAAATCATAGTCATAGTGGGAAACTAGTGATGATGATGATGATTCTGAATATTATTATGGGAATGATCCTAATTTTCTGGACCCATAGTTTCCTTTTCTGGATGAGGGCATGTCTCTTTGTATGACCCCATCCATTTTCTTTCTTTCTTGTTTTCTTTTTCATTCACCTTTAATAAATTTTCTGGAGCTTTGGCATCTGGCTATAACATTTCGTTAATACTAAATCAATAAATAGACATACACGTACACACTTGCATACGCATATAAATACTTGTACTGATACATACACATATATATACACACATACACATACATATACACATACACATATGCATGCACATAAACATCCACATACACATACACCTACACCTACAGATAAACATACACATAAACATAAACATACACATACATATATACATACACATACACATACACATACACATACTATTATACATACACATACACATACACATACACATACACATACACATACACATACACATACACATACACATACACATACACATACACATACACTTACACTTACACATACACATACACATACAGAGACACATACACATACATATACACATACACATACACTTACACATACACGTACACATACACATACACATACATATACACATACACATACACATACACATACACATTTACATACACATACACATACTCATACACATACACATACACATACACATACACATACACATATAGATACACATGCACATACACCTACACCTACGCATACCCTTACACTTACACATACACATTCACATACACATACACATATGTAATATCATCAATTTTTATGGATAACAAAACCCTATTTTCAAATTATTTATTGGTATTTTTATGTAAAAATTTAATTTTAAAATAAATATCACTTTATAAATTTTTTAAAGGCCTTACGTACTGGAAAAAGTATTGTTAACACTATGGAATATTCTATATAATATTTTCTTGAGTTAGCCGCTTTTTTAGAATGGTATTACAAGGCTCATGCAGCATTGTTATTCATATAATAAAAATATTAAATATATTATATCACACATGTAGGATTTTTCTAAAAGAATGAAATAAATTCCAAATAGTGTCTCTGATGAGAAATATAAGACATCTATTAAATCTAGAACATGTATTTTCACCAAAATGGTGTGATCCATGGGTTTAACCCCATGATTCCAAAAAATTTCAAACATAACAGTTTGAAAGTACCTGGAGAAAAAGAAATGAGTATTAGGAACATGTGAAGAAACACCTTAAAGAAAACAAGGAATCATCTATGGGATCAACCACTTCCCCTCCCCCTCGGATGGCGAACCCTCCTCAACATTTTGGTCTGATTCCATTCAACATAATTATCATTTGATGGGATTTTCTCTTTAGATATAACTGATCCCCCCAAGGCCAATTAAATAGCCCCAGTGCATGATCCATCAATTGATAAATCACTATGAACATTTCCAAAATACTAACTAAATAATTCCTTCCATTTGGATCTATTTAAAATATCAGAGAGAATAATATTTTTTTTCTATAATTCAAATTATCTTTCATTACATCTACCAAAGAAGTGAGACCATCTCCTTTCTATCAATGAAATATTATACGAGCATGTATTTTCACTTTTCTCCAGCCTCTTTAGATGGTTTAACCTACACACATAATTCAACATCACTTTTTTTCTTCCCATTTCGATCGAAGGAGGTGATTAATTCCTCCAGATCTGATTGCATATTGGTTGTAACCTAAGCATCACATTAATTATCTAAAGCCACGTGTTCATCATCATGTTCAAATTGCAAGAAAGTAGCATGTCTGTGAAAATTTCATTCATGTGAAACCTATAATAAAATTATACCAGGCCCAGCAGTAGAGTCACCATGTGGGAACCCTCGATGAATTATTGCAGGATGTAAATCACTATCACTTAAACCTCAAGTAGCCTCATTTAGGGTGGACTCAAAAAAAATGCCCATTGTGCGAGGGTAATGTGAGGGACCTTATTTATCATCCTTCATTGCATCATTGGAAACGACATCTCCTCACTTCAATCATCACACTCCACCATTGGGTGGGAAGGACATGATCTTCTAAACTTGTTTGTATTGACAAATATCAAGCCCAACCAACTTACAAAATCTGTAGAAGTCTGGAACATGGATTTTATCCTTGCAATGATTTAACCATTGTGTGTGTGAGGTGATTGGTTATATCACACATACATGTAAATATAATATATTACACTTGCATGATTAATTTTCCAAAATAATGAAATCACTTTCAAATGGTGTCTTGGATGGAAAATCCCATACTAACATTAGTTCAAAAATTTGACTTTTATCCTAGGTGTGACATAACCTTTTTGAATGTTAGGTGTTTTCTTGCAGAACATGTAAGGGTAATTTTTTACCCTTATATCTTTTTATTATTATTAATATTTATTTTCTTCAACTTTTCCCCCTCTTCCTTTCTGAAAAATATCGTTGAATTTAAATTAAATAATGATTCCAAAATTATCAAAGGATAATTATTAAACATATTTATCAATGGATAATTATGTTAATTATTGGAATTTGGATAATGAATTATCAAAATTTAATTACATAAAATTAAAAAGGGTAATTTTTAAAAAAATTAAAAAATAATTGCATAAATTTATCAAATATAATTGTTAATAATTATCAAGCAATGGTTAATTAATTTTATTAGATGATAATACATAAAAAATATCAAAAGATAATTATTAGTATATAAAGGATAATTTATGGAAAATTATCAAAAGGTAATTATGAAAAGGTAATTTATTGAAATATAATAAAAATATAATTATAAAAATTATCTGTGGATAATTACAGGTGAATTATAATGTAACAAATATATCAAACTATTATGGGATAATTTTGAAAATATTAAGGGATAAATATATATTTTTATTAGAGAATAATTACAAGAAATAACAATTTTTTATATTATACTAGTCTATAGAGAGATTAATATTATCATGTGTGGTTCTATAATTATTCATGAGGAGTAAACCTCTAGATCATTTGTTGGTGTATAATAATAATTTAAATTATCTAAGAGAGAGAAAGTATCATTGCATGTGGTATTTTATTTATTTTTGAAATAAATTACTGGTTTTGGTTCTAGGAACCCTTGATGATCCTAGAGTATTAACATGTTGACGACTTGGATAATAATACCTAGGAGAACATGTTCTTGACTGTTCAAGTTTATAATATAGCTTTCAAACCACACATGGTGGTTTATCCATACCATTTCCATCGATGAATTTAAGTTAAGAAGTCCCATACCTCTTGGAAAGTTTTGACACATGTTTCCATATTATAAGTTATGTGTTGGAATATTCGACAACCATTCATTATTTTGGTCACATGTGGGTGTGTGTGTGTAACCCGTGAGAACCATTGTGATACTATTTTTCATGAATAATACTAGAGTAGTTATTTCCATTTTTGATTATGAAAACATGTTATTATGTGTTGCAGCTTTATTTATAATGTTGATGTTCTTTATATAATTTATATACATTGTATATGGGTTACCTTACTTTGGATGTATTATTCTTGGTGCTCATAACAATTGGATCATCCTTATATATTTATCCCTTTGAGGGGAGGGGTGTGAATGACATGTGACCATGGAAACGATGTACCTAAGTACAAGGTGGAGATATGATGATATCATGTAACATCATGTATTGGGAAATCCTTTGAGTTTCATGTCATATTTCAGGCACCCCGTCAAGAGAATTCCAATGATGGACTCTCCGTTTAGTTGTATGTTGTAAATCAGGCACTCCATTAGGTTTCTTGTTGCATTTCATGCACTCCTATGATTTTCACATCGTATATTGGGAACTCCTATGAGTTGAATTTAAAACACTAGGAATGACTCCATGTGGTTGAAAAGGGATACTCACACTATCCATATGGCCAGATTTATTACTATGAGCATCTTCCATTTAACCATTCAATACAGAGACAATGAATGTATGACCAGGGGTTTATGGTGGATTGGTTAGTGCATGAACACATGGATTTGGATTGGTTATTTATGTCATTATGCATTAATTATCATTATTGAATACACATTTTATATTTTATAATAATAGTTAAGGATGCATTGGTAGTTTCCTGTTGTGTCTTTGACTCACACCCTACATAGAAATTTGAGTGTGATTCTAGATTTCATGGGGGACCCGACAAAGGGAAAGGGACCTATGGTGGATGGATGAGCAGGGGAACATGAATTAGGTGGAGGAATGAGATGGACTTTGAAGGACCCAGATTTCTTATTTTATTGTTTATCAAGTTACCTTCTTCTTGTTACACTGGATCAAATTACCACATTTAGAGCCACTCTTATTTATATGAAATGTATACCATTTATTTGTTTTTGCATAGTTATTATGAATATTTATTATTTATTATTCTATTATACGACACTAAGGGTGTATTCTCACCACCAATAGGATTAAAACCTCATTACTAGTCGGCAACCTCTTGCACATGAGGAGGCATGCCTGAGGTCATGTGTCACTTTATCTCGAGCCTGGTGGTTCAGGTTATGGAATTAAGAAATGGTATCTGAACACTGGGATTCAATAACTTATTTCATCTCTTGTCTGGAGTTGGGTTATGGTGGATAGAAATTATTATTTTTGGGAATCATGAAAAGAATATTGCAGTTCCAATCAAACACTATATAGTAGACAACTAAGTTGTCATAATGTGGGTAAAAATATGTTTTTTTGTTGTGATATATCATTAATGGAATTAATTATTCAAACTACGAATATTGATGTGCTAGTGTTTGTATAAGATGAATATGAAAAATGTGTTGGGATGAAGAACATGATCAGGGATTATATGGTCATACATTTCTTTAATGTTATATTCTTAGGAGGACCTTATGTGAATGCCTAGAATGATTAAGTTTTTTATTAATGAATCCATTTTTATGTAATTTTTCTTTCACATTATAGAAGATATCATCTCATTGTAGATTATGGGACTACTTGGGAAGTAGGATAGAATAATCAATCAAGGGATGATGTATCTTCATTACTACTAGAAATGTAGGAGAATTTTGTTGAGATTGCTTCCATACAATATTTTTTGATTTGGAAGCATGGTCTCTTCAATCAAAAGACATTCTCTTAGTACATATTTTAGGCATAGTGTTATAAAACTATGGTAAAATATGAAATGACATAGCCCTAAAGTTATTTATCCTTCTAGGGATTTTGGGGACCTCCGGATGATGAATAATCAGTTGAAATATTTGTGGGAGTCTTTAACCTATTAGAGACTCTGAAGGATCATCAAGTTAAGATGAGGTTAAGCTCATGCTAGATGTGAAGTCCATTTTGATACCCCATATCATATGTTTATAATCGTGCTGAAGTAAATCAAGTTGTAGAATGATTAAATGAATAAGAATAGATTTATTGGGATAATAATTTCATTGTGGGTTTCACCTGTGATATTTTCCAAGAATGAATATGGTAGTTTTCTACTCTATGTTGATTACCAAAATCTGAACTAGGTGATAGTGAATAAAAGATACCCATTTTCACATGATCCATTCCCTTTTTATCAGTCACTAGATGCTTGATGTTTCTCAAAGATTAATCTTCGATTGAGATATCATTTTTCATGAGTTAAGGAGGAGGATATTCTGATGACGGTATTTTAGAGTTGGTGTGACATCCCCCCGATTTGGCACTCTATCATGTGGGAAAAAGTGACGGTTATGAGGCCTCAATTGCACCTACCCATATACTAGAGGCTTCCATGTAGCAATGGGGGTGTGAAATGTATAGTTTGGAGACTATAACTCCTAGTAATAATTGTCATCGTAGTATAAAATAAGCCATGTAATGAAAGAAATCAATGTATAGAAAAATTGTAAACTAATAATAAATTCCAACTAAATAAAAAAATAAATAATAATAGGAATACTTTAATGACATGATGGAAGGAAGATAAATTTCATGCTATAAATAATACAATTTAATGACTTGTAGACTCAATAAAGACTCAGTAGTCCATAGTCGTGAACCCCATGTTAGTCCCACCTCTAAACTCCAACCCATCCATCAAGAAAACAATTAACAACAAGGTCATTTTCCCTTGTACAAACCTATATCCATTTATTCTTCTTGGGTATCAAATAGTAACCTAAATAGGGTATGATTATAACTCATTAGGTCGACACCACCACGTCTAAAAAAACCAGACTGATTTGAAGTGTATTCAATAAAGAGAAAAATATGTGAATTTATTTATTTAAAAATTAATAAAATACCAAAAATATGCTTCATCAACATGCCAATGTATCTCTGATCATGTCTTAAAACCATTCCAACCAAAACCAAACAACCATTTTAAAATAACCTGCTTCAACATCATGCCAGAATATCTCTGAGCATGTCTTACAACTCTGCCAACCATAACCATAAACTTGGATTAATCACACAAATTCGAGTGAAATCCATATAATAAATAAAACATCTAGGTCAAATCCCTATAATAATTATAGCAGGAGACTAGATAAATACCTCTCACTAAAATAATTATAGCATGGGATTGGTCTAAGCCCACCCAACATCAGTATTATAGTATATAAGTTTTCATGTTCTAGGGACAAGCTTGATATATAAGCATCTCATCATGGAACAAAATTCATGTCCTAAAACATGGATACCACAATATAACAAAATGGGTCTCAATGGTAAATTTTGAAAATGACCATTTGTATTTCAATTACCTATTTCAATAATATTACAATTTCTCAACCATCAAAATAATAGGCAGTAGGCCACCACTTGGGGATTCTATATCAAACAATCACCTAAGGTATCATTTAATGATAAGAAAACTTTAATACACTATCCTGTTAAATTATAGTCAAGATTCACTCACCCAACGAGTAACCATAATCTAGTTCAAAATCCAATTGAAACCAAAGGACTCCAATGAATAATCTCATTCAATATTTAATTCATTCAGGCACACTTTGCATTGGTTAAATCACAATATTGCATATACATGGAAATTATCAAACCATATAGGTAAGATTTATACCCCCTATCCTTGTATGAAAATAAAAAATGATTCCAATGGAAAAATTCCATGAGGAAGAAGGTTTGTATGATAAAAACGAGGTTACTATATCAAATCTGATCATGATCAAAACCAAAAACCAACACATTAAAGTGATTACACCACCATGGTTGGAAGAACAAGTGAGAGAAGGAACTTTCTAGACCAAAACCACTTACTAAGGATATAAGGAATTATGGAGATGTCTTGAATGGAGGTTTTCACTCCAATATCACATAGAATTTTCCCTACGGTTGAGAGGACAAGGTTATAGTGGGTTAGAATAAGAATTAAACCACACATCACACATCATGATTTAAGGTTGGGGAATTTCACATAACATAATTTAGTTACATGTCATGTAATTTTATTTAATGGAATACGCTGAAAACCTCATCCCCTTGTATTATTTTATTAAAAACACCTGAAAATTACATGACGTGTAATTACATTACACAATGTTTAATTGTTCTACAGATGGGTTTTCATCCAATTATCCATTTAAGTAACCCAAACCCCCTATAAATATTCTAAAATAATCATGAACCCATGAAACACTTAACCCATTTACCAATAATCCATTAATTTAGATAAACACACATCTCTAGACATTGTGTCATTTTCCCCAACAAATGCTCTCAATGTGGATCCTCTTTAGTTTTCTCATGTTTCCCCAGAACTGAAGACTACATTTATTCCAAAAACTAGTATTCATGAAGAAACATTTCCCCTACGGTTTATGGATGAGGAAAAACATACCCAAACAAAAAAATTAATGAAAAACTCAAAGAGATTCATGCCTAGAAAATGATGAAATCGTGAAACCTCCCCACCATATAACAGCTCATCCATGAGAATCTCCAAGAATCATTGTGAGAACTTAGCAAAAATGTCTAGAAACTGTGTTCACATATCTGACTCCCACTCCCAAGTCTCCTCCTAAACTCTCCCATGCTTCCACTGCACTTGATCCAATGGTATAGTCCTACCCAGAAAACATTTCTCACTATGATCCACAAACTGTATAAGATGCTCCTCAAAGGATTCATCGGTACAAATCTAGACATCTATTATGTCTAACACATGGGAAGGGTCTGCAAGGTATCTCTATAGATATGATGCACGGTACACATCATTCATGACACCGTTGGGATTTGGTAGGGAAAAACAAAATTTCATTGGACCGACCCCTGTCACTATCTCAAATGGGAAAAAAATATTAGGCTCTAGCTTTCCCTATTTCTTAATATGGCATTACCCCAATCTAGGTGACATCCAAATAAAAACATGATGAAAAACCTCAAACATTAGAGGTAATCTATCATGGTTGAAATATGATTTCTTCCTTCTCTTCATGATCACAAATGGATATCTGATCAGTTGAACCTGCTCAGATATATCTCACACAAGACTATGCACAAAAAGTGTTGAATCACTTTTGTCATGAAAACAAAGTGTAAAATGACACAACCTACCATACCAGACCTAAAAAGGTTTCATTTGGATCAATTCCTTGAAGATATTATTATCTGAATACTACATTTTTTCCATATGTCTCTCCTATATGGCCCAAAAATCCAAAACATAGGCTCATAACATATCATCTAAAACCCAAATAGTTCACTCAAATTGACCATATGTCTTAGTATTATAGGTCATGATCAAAATTACTCATAATCCTATATGCTTCAAAATACCCTTCAAAAAACATGATGTGAAATGAGGATCTATGTTCAAAATGATACTCCTTAGAACACTGTGAATCCAAACCACCTCATGTAGGTAAAGACTACATTGTCTATAAACTATAGAGGTCTCCCAAATAAGTAAGAAGTGGTTTAAATTCATTAGTACATACATAATCACATATAAATAAGAAATATTTTGGATTTTCATGGGTAATCCAATCACAAAATCCATAGTGGAATCATCCAATTTCCACTCAGGAATTGGAAAAGGATGGAAAATATCAATTGGCCTCTGATGCTCAACTTTAACATTCCCACAAGTGAATCATCTAGCCACAAATCTTGCTATCTCCTTCTTCATTTATGACCACCATTAATTTCTACAGGGATAATGATATAGCCTTTACAAACAATCATATACCTCCCATCTAGAATCATGAAACTCCCTCATCACCTCCTCACATAAGCCCATAGGAACCCATAATCAGCTAGAGAAGAGAAGAGAATTTCCACTACTAAGAGGCCATCCAAATTGTGTCACCCAAACATATAAGTTTTATCATAGAACTGGGCCCTCTCGATCAGATCACTGCTCAGCCTTAATATGATCTACGATCATGGGTATAACAGATATCAATGTTAGATATACTTGGCCCTGAGACTCCAAGACATCTAGAAACATGTAAGAAAAATGGTCCATCATATGCCACTCATCACAAGACACTAATACTACCTATTTCTATGTCATTTAGGTCAAAGCATCAGAAATGATTATACCCTCTCCTCATGTATAATCCAATTCAATTTCAAAAGACTATAGATACTTGAACAACCTCCTTTTTTCAAGGTTTAGGTCCCACTCAGAAAAGATTTATGTATGGCTCTTATGGTTCACATGTACCAGAAACCTCTCAGCAATGAGATAGTTTCTCCAACATATCTAGGAATGTACCACTGTTTCATATTCTAAATCATGATTAGGGATAGTACTCTCATGCGGTCACAACTTCCTAGAGCCAAAAGAGACCACTCAATCCTCATGCATCAAAATTACACTGAGTCCAACTCCAGGTGTATCATAGTACATGTTATATCCTTAATGAAAAATAGGTAATGTGAGGGTAGGTGTTGAGGTCATCCTACCTTCCAACTCTTGAAATATTCTCTCATAAGAATTATGCCAAAAAAATCACCCCATTCATGGACAGCATAGACATCAATGCTTCCAAATAAGATAAATTGTGTATAAAGAGCCAATAATAACCTACTAATCCCAAAATGCTCCGAACCTCAAAGAATTTCTCAGTCTTCTCCCAAGTCACCTTGACTGCACATTTCTTTGGGTCCATTGACACTTCTACCTCTAAGACGAAATGGCCCAAGAAGTGCACATTATTAATCTCGAAACTACATTTTGTTAGTTTTTTGTAAATCTGATGCTCTCTCAATGTGCTCATAATGATGTCAAGATGTTTGAAATGATCATATTCTAACTAGATGTACAATAATATAACATTGACAAAGATCACAAAAAACTAATCCATAAATGGAAAAAATATCATATTCATCAAGGTCATGAATACTGCTAGTGCATTGTTTTAAACAATTGGAATCACTACGAATTAATAAAAATCCATATCTTCTCATAAAAGTAGTCTAATCTATTTCATTTAGTCTCACACTTAACTTGTGTTGACTAGATGTCAAATCAATCTTGTAGAAGATCTTATCACCTTTGAACTGATCGAAAATATCATCAATTCATTGAATATGATATCAATTCTTGATCATTATCTGGTTCAACCTCTAATAATACACACATATGCACAAAGACCCATCATCCTTATTGGTAAGGAGAATTGGAGAACCCCTATGAGATGTACTAGGCCATATGAGGCCTTTAGATTCTATATCCTCCAACAGAACCATGAACTCCTAAATCTTTATTATTTCCATTCTATAAGGTGGGATAGAAATTGGCTCTACTCATGGAACCAATTGGATCATTAAATTGACCTATCGGTGGCTTGGTAAGCTATAGAACTCATCATAAGAAAAATATTTGAAATGGTCTACCACTAGAGGAAAAAAATCTTACTGCATTCTACCATCATCTAGAGCATGACCCACTATTTGAGATGTGAGAAAATCCAATCTACACTGAATTAGTCATGCATAACCAACCTAAGAACCCACTCACCAGAGTGAAAATAGCTACCTCATTCTAGATATATAAGGTAACACTCCTCCTATAACATTCAACATGATCAAGATATAGAACTAGCCAATTCATACCTAGAATCAAGTTGAACCCTATCATTTCCAGTACGAATAGTTCCCAAAAGAAATGGTAACCACCATTTTCTAGAGAACATGCCTTGAAATTGTTTAGGTTTTCTAACTTCACTCCCAACAGTGTGCCAATGGTCAAATCACCATCCACAATTTTTATATCCAATCCAAACCATTTCCAAAAATAGAAGATAGAAAATAATGTGATTATACCTTATCAAACAAAACAAAATCTATGATATACGATACAATAATCATACCACTCAAGGTAGATGCTCTCGTATCCATGTTAGCTAGAGTAATCTGAATAATGTATAGAAAACTTATTCCTCTTCCATGGACCCATCCAAACTACCCTATTTTATTTTCCTTGCCTAGTAGTCCTACTTCTAGACTGGGGTACCACATCCCATTCCTCGGCCTGAATGGTCAGTGGAACTCCAACTACAAAATTGTTGAGGGGTAACAGAGCCCCTTACCAACTCAGGTTCCTATAATGAGCCCCTTACACTAGTCTAATATGGAATGTTCACACAGAACATCTAGATATGACTTAGTCATCCATAGATGAGACCCTCATATTTAGGGTAAGGAAACTGTGAGCATTTTTTGCTAAACATTCCACACTGATAGCACTAAAACAGAACAAGGTCCTAAGATGGATGTTCACTTCCCTAACTGGACTACCCACTACTACATTGGTGGAAACTATCATAGTGGTGCTTTGTGATACCTAAAGAAGATATCCCAATTCACCTTACTAAAATGGCATGGACTTTTCTTGAGGCCTATACCAGATTCCATTCTAGGATGAGTATGTAGTTCTTCACATCCTCAAAACTACTCAAACAAAAAAAATCACCTGTGAACTAATCTCATAACAAGGAACATATTGAAAATATCTCACCCTGGAGATCTCATTAGTATCCTAATATGGAAAAAAGCATATTAGGTTAGTGAAACTTTCAGAATAGCCCAGAACTGACATTCCCTCATGTGTTATATGCATGAACCCATGAGCTTTTTCATACCTCAATGTATCCGAGATACGAATGAATCATGAACTTTATCTTGATGTCCTTCCAAGATAGCTCATCATACTGCCTAGATTCCTCTATAATATCCCAGCAATGCTTGGGAGATCCATGAAGTGTATATGAATCATGATTCACCCACCTATCTATGGTTTTCTCAATATGCATGAATATTTTTTGTACTGACTCGATCCCGAACTCAGATGCATGTGGTACTCCTTCCCAAGTGAATGTTGGTAGGTACTATAACTGAAACTCTCTTGTCAGTAATGACATTGAAGGAACAGTATGAACAATATCCCCTTCCATGGATCGGATGACCCTTAGGAAGCTATAACAAATAATAACATCAATCATATCCTCAAGAACTACAGGAAACTCAGGTTTACCTATATTAAGGGAATGTTTATTTCCATTCTCCTAACACAAAAGTCAAATATGAAGAGGATGCATTTTCACTACAAGACAAACACATACCTAAGAGCACTGGCTATAAACATGTTCAACCTTAACATGTGACTACAATAGAGAACCACTAAATTTTGTTCTCTTTAATCATGGGTTAAAAGTGTTTTGGATTGACATGTCAATTCATTTAATTTATCCAGTAAAATAGATTTATCATACCAAATTTGAACAGGGAAGTATATATCAAATAGAAAATAGATATTTAAATATCATGAACAATGCATGTATATATATCCCTTTGTTCCTATTTTGATGCATGTACCCTCTTCTTGTACCATATTGGGACACAAGTACAAAACTAAAGAAACAAAAACATCATAAAACAATATCCTCACACAACATGTGAATAAATCAAGGTAAAATAATTCCAATAGTAACAAGAAAGAAACACAAACAATAATCCCATCCTTGGGAACTAGGATCTCACTCATACATGGGTAAGATAATCCCATGCACAAGCTCATTACCAAGTCCTAACACATCCTAGTAACCTTTCCATATTTTTAAAATAGTAAAGCAGAATAAAAGAAAACCTTCTCCTCTAATATCACATTATAACATCCCCCAATCTATCACTCTCTCTTGTATCCAAAATGGTTTAGTTACGAGACCTCAAATGGCCCTACCTATATTCCATAGGATCTCAACATGAAATAGTGGTGAGAAATGTATAGTGGGGAGACTATACCCCATTGTAAGAAGTGTTATCATAGTAAACAATAATCCATATAATGAATGAAATCAAATTGTAGACAAAGAGGAAAGAAATAATAAAATCCAACTAAATAATCCAAAAAATAATAATAGGATTAATGTAATGACCTTATAGAATGAAACTAAATGACATCCTAGAATCAATGCTAGTAAAAGACTAGTATACTCAACAAAGTCTCAATATTCCTCAATCCCAAACCTCATATCAGTCCCACATCCAAAATCCATCCCATCTAGAAAGTAAATAATCAATAATAGGGTCATTTTCCCATGTACAAACTTGCATCCACAAAATCTACTCGGGTACCAAACAGTGGACTGAATAGGGTGTCAGTATAACTCAGTAGGTCGACACCACCATGTCTAAAAAACCAGACTGATATTTATTGTATGGAATAAAGTGACAAACATGTGTATTAATTTATTCAAAAACTAATAATATATAACAACAACATGCTTCAGTTCCATAAAGCAATATCTATGATCATGTTTTACAACCATTTAAACCATAACTGTATAACCATGGTAAAATAACATGCTTCGGCATCAATTTGGAATATCTCTAACCATTTCATATAACCATTCCAACCAAAACCATAAAAATGGAAAAATCACAAAAATCTAGGTTAAATACTTACAGGCAATATAGAATCTGGTTCGAAGCTCAATAATCATTACACCATGGGCCTAGGCAGAGCCCACTCACTATAAGCATTACACCATGGTAATGGGATAAGCCCACTCAATATCAACATTACAGCATTTAAGTGTTCATGTTTTAGGTCCAAGCCTGATATATAAGCATCTAGTCATGAAACAAAAGTCTTATCATAAAACATGGATATCAAAATATGACTTCATGTTCCTCAATGTTTGATTATGTGAATTACCATTTTTCATTCAATTACCTCTTTCAATTATGTCACAATTTTTCAATAGTCAAAATTATAAGTAGTAAGCCACAACATTGGGATTCTACATCAAGAAATATATTAATGTCTCATGTCATGCTAAATTTTTTTTAAGGCATTATCCAATTCAATTATATTAAAGGTTCTCTCACCCAATGGGTAGCCATAAGCCAGGTTAAAATCTAATTGAAACCAAATTACTCTAATGAATAATCTCATTCAGTATATAATTGATTAGGGTTCACTTTACTTTGAAAAAATCAAAATATTTTATATACTATAAAATTATCAAACTATATGGTTATGATTTAGACCCCATACCATTAATTGGTGATAAAACAACACTTCCAATGGAAAACTCCTAGGAGGAAGAAGGTGAGGATGATTGAAACAAGGTTCCTAGATCAAAACTGATCAAGATAAAAACCAAATATGCATCTGGTCAAGATATTACTCCAACACGGTTGTAAGAAAAATGGAGAGAAGGGAAAATATTGAAAAAAACAACTTACCATGGATCTAAGATGTTATCGACACATCTAGAATAGAGGTTGGCACTCCAACAATTCTTAGAATGTGTCTTGGGATCAAGAGGAGAAGGTTGCAATGAGTTATAATAAGAATTTAACCACACTGAAAAACAAAAAATAATAGGATAGGGAATTATAGGATGTGTAATGTAGTTACGCATCCTGTAAATATTTTTAATAGAATACACAAAAAAACCATCTCCTCGGATTATTTTATAAAAAATAATCAAACTTTAAACTATGTGTAATCCATTTACACGATATGTAAATGTTCAACAGAAGGTTTTTCAGCCCATTCTAAATTTAAATAACCCAAAAACCCTTCTAAATGTTATAAAATTTCCAATAACACATGAAACACATGACCCATTTACCCTAAATCCATTAATTTAGAGAAACACATGTCTCTGAACTTTAGGTCATTTTCCCCAAAAAAATGATCCTCTTGTGGATCCTCTCCATTTTTCATAAGTTTCATCACAACCTAAGACTTCATTTATTCAAATGAAAGGTATTCATGATGAAACACGATCACCAAGGTTTAAGGATAAGGAAAAACATACCCAATGAGAAAAATAATGAAAAACATAGAGAGTGACATACTTGGAAAAAACAGGATCTTACAGTAGGTATGGGTTGTATGAGTACATGGTGTAGTCATTCAGACTTAAAAATGTAATGATAGTGTTCATGGATTTCATGAAAAAGATCTACCACACGTATTTTAACTCATTCATCATGTTGTTCGTTGATGAAATCCTCATCTACTTTTCGATAACAAAGAAGCATACTAGACACCTAAAGATAGTTTTGAGTAGGTATTGATCACATAGAATTTACACCAAATTAGTGTAGCGTGCCTTACGGATTTGAGAGGGTAATTTCCTATGATATGTGTTGTTTTTGAGAGGTATATCCATCAACCTATAATAATTTTAGGTAATTATTTTCAATGCATTTCCCCATAACGTGTTTTGAGATTTTCAAATTTCTAGGCCTATCAAGATATTACTGATGTTTTTTAGGGATTATTCCTACTATCAGCACCCATGAAAACATAGGAAAATAAGGGAGTGAAATTTAAGTACTTACACCAGTATGAATAGGAATTCCATGAGCTATATAGAAGGTTGGAAACAACTCCAGCACTAACACTCCTCAATCCTAAGATTGGTTATGCAATTTATTATGATGCATCAAGCATTAGTCTTGGAGCGATGATAATGCATAAAGAGTGGGTAGTAGCCTATGGTTCATGTTTTTTATGACCCCATGAGGGTAACTATCCTACACATGTTATAGATATGGAATATGTGGTCCAGGCTCTTATGTATTGGTAACTAAATCTTTTTAGTATATTATTTTTTATTTTTGGAGCACAATTGACTTCGCTATATATTCACATGGAAGGACCAAAAACTGAGGCTTATGTTTTGGTATGTGTATATAAATAGATTATAATTTAAGATGGATTATCCACCATGAAAATTTAATGTCATTTAAAATGACATTATCAATAAGATGTAGAGAGTATTAGAGTTTGGAGAGATACCTTTAAAGTAGTAGTGGTTCTTGATGAGCTTGTTGGTTGATAGGACGATGAATACTTCTGAGGTTCATGGATTGATGATTTGTGATTACTTGGAGATAAAATCTTCTCACCTGTATAATGAATGAAGAGTGGTCATGAGTTTTTTCTAGAGTGTGCTTTGTTGAGATAATATCTAGTTGGTTGTGACTCGATACTTGGATAGTCATTAGAAAATGATGTTCTGATCATGGTACATGAGAGGAGTAGTATTCCCCACATTCATCAGAGAGGATATGATGTGAAATTTTACATTCATATAAATGGGTGGTATATACTAGTTTGATGAATATATACCATGACTATAAATAGTAGTTTGGGTATCCAGGGGTGAAGGGATACATCACTAGGTTTGTATCTCATTGCCTTACATTCCAGAGGTTAAGGGTCAAGAACCAGTGTCCTGGTGGGTTTCACTAATAACTTTTAGGGAAATCTATAATTAGGAGGATTTCATGATTTAAATTTTAATGGGGTTACAAAGGACCCTATGTGGTCTTGATATTATTTGGTTGGTGTCGACCATCTGAAAAAATTTGTACACTTTTTAATGATCTGAGAGACTCACTCAGTGGAGGAGCTAGGTTATATCTTTCTATGATATCTTATAATTCCATGATGTTTTCTTGATCATTGTATCATATAGAGACACTCATTTCACATAATTCTTTTAGAAGGTATTTCATACATCCCTAGGTAATTAATTGGGATTAATCATAGTGTATCATCCCATGAATGATAGAAAATCCAAGAATATGAAATGTATATTTAAGTATACGATTCAAACATTCATTGTAGAATTAGGTGGAAAATATAATGATCATCTAGACTAAGTTGAGTTATTTTACAAAAATAGTTAAAATAATTCGATTCATATTTCTACATACGTGTCCATTTATAGGAGACTATATTGATCACTAATTTTTTGGAATGAGGCACATGAGGTCGTAGTTGTGGGACCATTTTGGGTCTAGAGATATCAAAGAGAGTGCATCTGATTTATAATACATTTATCACCACATAAAGAATACATAGATAATATGCTAACTATAGGAGAAGACCTTGGATATTTTTTGTGGGAGATTGGGTTTTCTAGAGTTTGACCCCTCAATTTGGCCATCGACGTCTAAGGAAGCAAGGAAAGCTAGAACCATGATTTTTCAACCACTTTTTGTCCCATGAATGGATTGGGATGGTGGAATAATATTTTGACCTTCCTCCCTGTCATCATGGTATAAAAATGAGTTTCATGTGTCTTAGCTCCAAAGGTATGTACCAAATCCTAAAAAAGTCGTCAACTATGAGGAAATTGAGGTGGATCCTTTCCCATGTTATGAGGAGAATTCAATGTAGATAATAGACCAAAGTGAGATGGTCATATGATGGAATATGGTACTACTTTTCTAGATTCATCGATAACATGGATGGATCCATGAGGTAATGTGAGAGTGAAATTATATTGAAAAGATGGTTATTTTTGGAATATCATGTAAGATAAGAAGATGAATAGTTTGAGATCATGGGGAGTAGGTCCAAGAAATAATAAAGATAAATTCAATGAGATTATTGATAAGATCATGGGGAAAAATATTATGGTATTTTTATATTCCAAATATTATAGTAATTTTCATGAGGTTCTATAATGATAAAAATTATAATATTATGATTAAAAATAAGAAGAGAATGAAAAATGAGAAAAATAGAGATGATCTCAATAATAAACAATTTTAAATGTCATAATTATCAATGAAATCAAAAAGGTGGAAACTAAATTTGATCCTATATATTTTTTATATCAAATAAATGAAAGATCAAATGTCTCATTCATTGATAGATTATTCTTGAGTATTTAAAAACAATAGAATATTGAGTTATGTTGATTATACATCTACTATATATCTCAAGAATCAAATAACACAGTGTACCCTAACCATAAATTCCTTATATCATTGGGGATAATGTATTCTGAGAAAACTCAGTGATTGTTCTGTGGTAAAGGAAGATGATTACTAATTTCTTCATACTTAGAAAGGAAATCGAAGATATATTTTCAGAATAATACATGTGTTTACCTTTTAATCACATTTCATGTAGGAGGAAGTTGAATCCCATAATTTTAGACAGTGATGTGGTGTGTTCCAGAGTCATTAAAATGGTGATTTCATGTAATTTGGTTGGTATTGAGACAATATATTCAAGGATATAACCTTTTATGGGATGCTTCTTAATAATAATAATGGATATATGTGGGGGAGAGGATAAAAACAATAGATTAGGGTCATATTCACCCATATTACAGATGAACCACATTATCAAAAAAAATTCTTCCCTTATTGTTTTAATTTCCTATTCATCATTTCATAAATCTTAACCAAAGGGGATTATATGAAATGGGATTTAGATTCATTCACTAAAAAGGTTAAGATGTATGATATGGGAAATGTTTTTAATTATTCAAAATTATAACATACCAATTCATACCCCCCCTCACGCACTATGTGGTTCATTGATCCTAGTAGAATAGTAATTTTTATTATTTCTATGATTCATCCTTAGATTCGATTATCAATTAATAACTGATTTTAATTGTTTTTTATGTTTTTAATGTTTTTAATGTTTTTAATGTTTTTAATGTGTTTAATTTCTCTTTTAATGTAAACATGAAGTAAATGATTGGAGAAGAAGACTAAAATATTGATCTGAGTATCATATCTTTCAAGTATTCATGGAATAGAAAGAAAAATTAAATGAATAAATTAAAAAAAGCCATCCCACTTATGTAACGTTGAAAAACGATTAATCTTTCACATATTAAAATCAAGGATAAATCAATTTTTTCAAGATAAAATAAGAACATGTGGTTAAATACACTATTTAGAATAAGGGAAACACTTCCACCTCATAATTTTTAATGTATTAATCTGATTAATTGCTAACTGAAATCTCTTATTAAAAAAATCCTCTAGATGATCAAAGTACAAGTGGGGAAAATTTTATATTTTATGATTTGAATGAAAATTCCTATGTTTTTTTGAAAAAATTCCTATATAATTTTCTTGAATCAATTACCATTGATATTTATAGATCATTGAAAGACTTTTAAGAGGAGATCTCCCCCATAAAAAATAATCGAATAAGAGAAATAAAGTAGAAAAGGTAATGAAGATCATAGATCTCACTATGAAATATAAATCTAAGAGTAATATTATTATGGATATTTAATAAAAATTATATAAAAATAGAAAAAATTATCATGATGAAATCCTAATGAATTATTAATCCATGGGACAACATAAAAACATTTCATGCATTGGAATAAAAACAAATGTTTTTCATTTCAATCAAGAATACCTAATTGGAATACAATTCTAACAAGCTAAATAAGATTCGTAATTCACTGTAATAAAGGGTAAAATTCATGAGTATAATTTTAAGAGGATCAAGAAGGAATTTTAATATAGAAAAGGGAATGAATGTTTATTTAAATTCCAAATCTAACAAGATAAAGGAGTTTAATAATGCATTTCAAGAATTAATCAAAATGTATGAGGGTAATAATAATATGATCAAGAAGTAATATAAAGATAGAATAAAAATTATTGATAATGGGAATAATATACTTAATATAAAGTGTATTCATCTTGAAGTCATACTAAAAAAATTGGAAATTTTTTATGATGAGTCTCCATAATAAATTGAGAAAAGAGTTGATTCCAAGAATATTCCATTTTAATTTGTTTTTATTAGATAATCCCTTTTTAATTGGGTTGAGTGGGAACTATTACCTAGATTGGAGGTCCATAATACATGGCCTAAATTCCTATAGTAATAAAGGACATTTCATACATTTTTCATTGACTTGACTACACTGAAACAAGACCTCCCCATCACCACTTAAATGTTAATTCCTAGATCACAACCTAAAGACACAGTCAAATTTTTCCCACATAAAGCTATGTAGGGAATAAACCCAGTGGTATTTCTACAATGCCTCTCCTTATCTATGTATAATTATCACCACAAAGACACTGATATCAATCCAATGCATCTTATAGAGGCTTGTCCAAAATAGTCAAGATTCTCTACATTGATATCCCAGAGGCCCAGTGTCCCAAAGGCCCAACACATAGCCCAAAATCAAAATTTGGGATAATAGTAATGCTAGTAGAGTACCTATATAAAACACCTACTGTAGTTCTCACGGTGCTATAGTAATGCTATATTACAATTGAAAATTATCTCCCCCCAATTTTTAGAATAGGGTTTTATACAGGATTATGGGGAGTCATTGCCACATGGGTAAGACACCAACTATGTTCCATGAACACTCTATAAGAGTATATTTATTCCGAAACACATATATTATGTTAAAATAAGGGATTGAGAAAATCTAATTATAAACCTAATGTGAGATAAAGGAAAAAAATGAAACCATTATCCTACAAAAGGTTCATTCAACTATTGTTGTTTTCTTGAATAATCCAGGTAATAAAATAAAATCAAGACACATATGGTTTTATAGAAATTGGGAGTATCCCACCACTACATCTTTGGTGAAGGGAAGATGGTTTAGAAATAAAAAAATCACTAAAATCATTCAGAAATATAAGCTTTCTACAAAACAAATAGTGAAGTTCTCATATTTGATATATTGTTATTCAATGTAAAATATTGGAATTTTTTTATATATTTCTTGCACTATTAAGGGTTTGGGAATAATGATATTATATATTGGCATAATTTGTAAATTTTATTAAATCAAATAAATATTATATTATGGATAAAAGGTTTATATGAATTAAATTACTTAGAAGAAAGGTAATAATCGATTCAAGTAAATTAAATATCAAAATATTGAATAATTATGTGGATGCTACAAAAAATTAGTCATAGGGAAAAATCATGTAGGTATAAAATAACCAAGAACATGTAAAATTATTCTAAAGAAAGAAAGTTATATATTCTATGATGAAAAGGATGTAAATAAAGGTGGTGAGTTACTACTTGGGATTGATGCAAATGAAACATATTATGTCCAGCACATCCAATACATCTAAGAATAATGTTACACCAAGAACAAGAAACTGGTTCTATTATAAATGTAAAGGACACACTATGGATTTCTTCAAACAAGATATGAGTATAAGTGTTGATGGAATCACGATATAGTAACCAATGTGTAAAATAACCAATGTGAAAAATAAAAGGATTGGTTTAGTGAAAATAATTTCTGAGAAACCATGATAAATTTTTAAGAATGTTGATAATGTTGTAAAATAACGCACGATTATTTTTTAGATCAATTTTAAATTGAAATAGAGATATAGATATCACAAAATAAGGAAAGTTCCACTAGTGTAGAAAATATTTTTTCCAAAAAAATTAATTTTTTACATTGGTTAATTAGATACATATTTAAAAGTAATCTTTTAAATGTTTTTTTACATTGGTTATTATAAATTATGTAAAAATTTATGTATTAGGTTATTTAGTATAAAAATAATTGTAAAATACCTTAAGAAAATTTAAAATTGGTTATTTTTTTAATATCAGTTATTTAAAATAAGTGATGTAAAAAACATGATTTTATGATGATTATTTTATAACCAATATAAATTATATATTTTTACATCATTTATAAAGTAATTTATATAAGAAAATTAATAGTTTTAAAAATATATTTTAAAAATAGTTTACCTAAACAGGGATATAGAAAATACCAAAAACAACAACAACACAAACACACTTCCATAAAAAATATCTAAATCAAATGTTCTTTTAAGTTATAAAAACATTACAATTCTAAATTTAAACACTGAAATCTATATTGAAAATTAAAAAAGATAAAAAAACATTAGACATGTATTATAATCAACCAATGTACATCATATATGATTTAAATAATTTCTAGTATATGAATGAGAGTCATAAAAAATATAAAAATTAAAAAGGAAATTATTTAATTTATATTTTTAATATAATGATAAGATAAAAAATGTTATAAAAAATCTAACAATATAATTTTTTATAACTGTCATAGTTTAAATTATTTCAAACATAAATCTTAGAATATAATATATACATTATATTATTCCTACATGATGATGAAAATTATTGTTGAAAGAAGCTTTCAATTTAAAATAAAATTTTAATTATCTACAAAATTATATTCATTATAAGTGATGTTCCTTTTACACATACATATTTAATCTTTTTTCCCTGTTTCTTATTTAATCTCATAGTAATCCCATTATCTTTTTAAAAATTATATGTATAATAGAAAATTAAAATTTATTATAATATATATTTATTAAATTAATCATACTTATATCTCCAAAACATACGTAAATGTTTCTTACATGTCACTACGTTTAGAGAATAATTAATAATTGGTCCCTTCATTTGAAAAAAATCACAACATCCAAAGCCCACTAATAAAAATATATAACATCAGTGGTCATTTAACTAAGAGAAAAAATACATTGTGGAATATAATTTTCATACCTATCAATATAAGGAAACATCCAACATTTAACAACATCATTTTGAAAAAATTTAGAAAAATATTTCATTCATTCAATATCCTTCATTATCTTTGTTAGCAGAGAAATAAATTGTGTGTCCTAGAATCCTTACACTAATGATGTATCATGATGAATAAAAATTTTATAAGGATACCTAATAAAAAAGAATAAGTATTATGTTAGATCAATAAAATTGATATAATTGAAATAAATATGATAATCAATATTGGTGGAAATGGGTTTTATCATGGTGCGGCCCCACAATTCCAAATTTATAACCTCTAGTATATCACTCTAAATAATAATCTTAATAATGTTGATTTATGAAATTATGGAATTCATTGGAATTTCATAAACATCCAAGAACATAGATTCATATATTTATAATTTATAAATCCCTTTATAAAAATTTATATCTGAAGTCGAAGGGTCCTCAACATGTTTTACCTTTTATACAGTATTTATTTCTCTTTAATGAATTCACATATATATACATATATATAGATATATTAAAATATAAAAACAATTTGAACATTAATATGAATAATATTATTTTTAGTATATTCATATCTCCTCTATAAATTATATAACAAGTTTATATATCCAATGTTGAAATTGTTTCATGCTTTTTCTAACTCTATAAACCACATTTGTATATAATGGTTCTTTTACTATCAAATCTACAGTATCTTGTATCGTTTACCTTTGTTCTCCCACCCCCATCTATTGATGATTTTTGGTTTCATTAAAATAATATATGAACCCATATGCTATAAAATAATTCTAGGTATCTTTAACATATAACTCACAATAGATGGGAAGCTATGGAGGAGAAGGTGTAGGTGTGAGATATATAGTTTGAGGTGGAGACAGTGATATGTAACCAAAAGTATAAAAGTGGTACATATAGACTAAAATTTTATTTTTATGAGAGAAAAAATATACTATAATAAATCTATAATCATGTCCTCTATGATCTAAACCATTTTGATAACATTAGCTTCTAAAGTGTCTATTTTTCCTTAATATAAATCCTTCCATGAAGAAGTTCCTAAACAAATAAAAAACAATTTTAATTGATTCAACCACCTTATATCCTCACTCATAACCTAAGTGTTCAGGATTTTCAAATATAGTAGCATAAATTTACTTCCTACCCAAATTTATAAAGATCCAATGTATTCTTTGATCATCAATGGATTCTTGTAAAGAATATTTGAATAATTAATTAGTGTATTAAAAAGTATAAAGTGTTTTAAAATAACATAAATAACTACTTACAATAGTATCATATAAAAACCTCAATTATTCTATAATATATGTTTCCATTTGGGTTATTTGGGCCCTCTTTCATTTTTTTAGTTTCAATTGGAGGGGTGGAGAGTCAATCTTTGTTGATCCTGAAGACTAAGTTCTCAATTTTTGTAATTTTTTAGCTAGAATTTCTTCTAACAATAATAGATACCATTTTTTAGATAGCGTAAGAGTGTATACGTATTTATATTTGGTATCCTAATAACATCTCTTTAGTTCATATTAATTAAGGGAACCCAAATCATTACGATGATCATTTTTAGTTATTTTACAATAAATTTCAAAAATATGACATTGCATTTACAAAAAATGATTGTTTTTATCTACATTAAATAAATTTATTCCATGTATCTTCACCAATAAAATGATATATGTCACATGGATTTTTCTTTTTTTTCTTTCACCAAAAATGAAATATAAATTTTGAGTTGATTTAAAATCCCCCCATATTACAATGGAAAAGATAAATGTTTCTTATTATCTTATTTAGTATCGTATCTGAAGGTAAAAATTAAATATAATACTAAAAAAATTCATGATAAGTAAAACATTAATAAATAATATTTATAAAATTATCTCTCAAAGCTGAACTAGTTTCATCATTTCGACACTTCTACAATCTGAAATCAAAATTTTTACTTTCTCTATAACATTCATTACCATAAAACTTATAAATTATTTTGAAATTAGACACCTATGATTACCATTTTAATCAAAATCAATTGATTTAATCTATTAATAGCTATGAAAATATGATAATCTATGTAAACATGTGATACCATGTTTACAAACCATAGAATCTTTCTCTATCTCAGTTAAAGTAGACAGATCATATCCTCATGGATAAGGATCTCCTCAATAGACGTATGTATAGGGTCCTATCTAGAATATAAATATGAATTAGATATTATATTTGAAATTATCCTATAAATATAGTTAATAAATAATTATAAAAATATTATATAAATCCAATTGTTATATATAAAATTATATATAAATTGAAAAATGGTCTGATAAAAATAAAACTAAACTAAACACATTTTTAATTAAATTTTTTAAATTAGTTAAAATAAAATTATAAAAACATAAAAGATTAATTTTTTAGATAGGAATTGATACAAAAAGAATAAAAAATAATGTAGGTAAAAGATTATTAAAATTTAGATGTTAAATTTAAATTTTATTAACAAGTGAAAAATATTTAAACCAAACTAAAAAAACTATACTTACTCTATCATATTCATTAGAGTAGTTAATGAAAGTTCTAAAGATAGTGGAATAGTTTATAAAACATGAAGTGATATATATAGTATAAAAAAATCATAAGTATAAAATTTGAACAAATCAAATAGTTACATATAACATTGAATACATGGAAAATTATATAAAATAAACTAAACTAAACTAAACTAAACTAAACTAACAATTTATCATATATGTTAAAATATGTGACTTAAGTAAAAAAATTGTACTTGAAATAGTTTATATATCATTATTTAAAATTTAAAAGGTTAAATAATAAATAAATAAATGTTTCCTATAATATTAGGATATTTCTAAAGGATTATTTTCCCATATCTGTTCATTGTGATCATTCTGTATAGAGAAAAAAATTCTAAAACATGTTCACCAACATCCTACGATAAAATTTACCTAGAAGTAGATATACCAAATAAATCATCATCATTCTAATTTTTTCCATCACCAAAATACTTTTTTTCCATTTCAAAATTATAGATCAATGCAAGTTTGATGGATCAATAACACAAAACCTTTTTCATGTGTTTCCATGATAAAAGGGTCATTTGTTTATTCTGGTCTTTATAGATTTACCATTTTCAGGCCAAATTCATCATGTTTTTAATTTTTGTTACTAAAAACCCTTTTATAATTGAACATAATGACTCATGTAATGAATCTACTATATTTATTCAATACCTCTATAATATGCACTAGATGTAGAGATTTTTTTAAACTCTTCACATGTAAAATGTGTTACTTAAATGACAACCAATACAATAATATATTAAACCACACCTCTATTTTCAATAAAAAAATTATAAAATTATATTCATTAATCTCATATGTGTACCATGTTTTCACATTTAAACTTGGGCCACTCAATAACCATATCAATGTTTCTGATAAATTTTATTTACAATGCATGATCTATTTAAACAATGAAAAACAATATTATTCTCATTAAACGACCAAAAATATTTATTCTAATGATAATTATAATTTAACACATTAATATTTTATGGTATATATAGCTAAGAATAATATATGTTATTCAAGATGTATAAATGTTCCTTCTTTATTTGTTCACCTATCAATGATTTTTTTAACCATGGATACCATTTCCCCCCAAAACCAATGCATTCATTATGACATAGAGTAAAAATTAAGTGTTCCAATATAAATATTTATTCAATAAAAATAGTGAAAATTACTTAGAAATATACAACATGGTAATGGAGGATTCTTGTTGATATAGATTCTGAACATATCCCTTCAATATTTTCGTGTAACTTTCAAATGGATATATCCAACATAGATATATGAGGCCATAAATAATTATTTATCTCCCCAAATTAACCTATAAATACAAAATTATATCAAAAAATAGTGAAAAATACATTTCCCATTGACCTAGTATATAAACTACATCATTCTATAAATTGTTCAATAAATTCATATCAGTCACTTTATTAAAAGTAGAATTAATAAAATAATGAACCTTCATGATATTCATTCTGAATCGGATGGGTGGTATTCCATGCAATGAAAATTTTAATATTTAATGTGTCATAACATGAAAATATTATGATTTAATGCTAGTTAACTTCAAATATTTTAATCATAGATAATTTTTTATATTTTAAGAATAACCCTAATGAAATTTCATACCATTGAGGCACTAAAAAATTATTGTATCCCACTTAGATAAATTATTACAAGACAATTTAAAATATGTTCATCTTCAATTAAGAGTGGGAGATAAATATAAACATATTCTCATTGATAATAAATCCAATCCTTCATTAAAACGTCATTTATCTTTCATTTAATTTATAACAATATTCTAGTTAAACTGTCATAAAAATATTTCTCAATATGCATTACATTAATGTGATGTTTGATCTCATGATATCTCAAATATATATTTCCAAAAAATATTTATTGTTTCCTTTATATATTTTTGTCATTATCAGATCTTTGTGTCTTTCCAAAAATCAAGACAATGTTTTTTAGTGTCTTAAAATATTTATTAGTTGAAATATTATTTTTAGTGATATCAAATTCTTTTGAGATATTGAATTCCTTTTTTAATTTTTTATAATATTTATTCATAGAAAATGGATTTCAATTAAATGTAAAAACTATTTTCCTCCCATGCTGTAGTTGAAAAAATGAAGTCCCTTATTCAAAAATTGGATAAGATTTTTTCCCTTTAACACTATTTTTGGAAATATTTCCTTAGGATAGGAAGTCATTTATGGTAAACATAATCATTACATGTAGTTGAAAATATTAATTTTTATACAAATCATAAACTTTGATACCATGATTATATAATTATATTAAATCATAAATTTACAATGATATGTCAACATAAATATAATTTATAGGTTGTTTTGGTCCTTAAATCATTAAGTTCAACTTGATGTATTTCTACATCTTAAAAAATCAATATATATTTTAAATTATTAAAAAAGTAGTCCATGTACTATGTTTTATAATATGTCTTGGTGGGAATTCATTCCATACATATTGTAAGTACCTTCATCTATACAGAACTTAAATTTTTGTGAAAATTAAATTTTTTTGATTGGTAAATGGGTTAGATTTTGAACAAGAGTTAGAAATGGAATTATGAAAGTTTGAAAACCTCAAACCAGTGTTTTGGGCCTGGAATGGAACTCATAGGCAAGAACATAGGTTCAAGAGATGAATAAAGGTCTGTTGAGGCTCCAATTATAGCCATTGTCTAGCCACTAATAGACTAGTGGGCTATCTAGTCACTAGGAAGGCTAGAGCAGGCCACTAACTAGGCAGAAGCCCGGTACCGGTTAGCCAGTGGCCCAGTACCGACATACTAGTGGATTGTTTTGGGGGAAAATTAAATACCCCCTTGAATTTTCAGAGGTTACCATCCCATATTTCATCTTTATTCCCCTCACACTACCAACCCTCCCTCTCCTTCTATCCTCCCTTCAATCCCCCTTATCTGTGGGGTATTCTCATTTCATTTTGTTGAAATTAATGGCAAGATCTATTTTTTATCTCCCTCCTTCCTCATTATTCATTCCATGTCTCAGTTCATTAATTTCAAGATTAGAGTAATGATTCAATAATTGAACGTTGGAATCATATAATGATGATGAAGGTTTTATACAACTTAGCTAGAGGAAATCTCAATACATCATATACATTCTATCATACATCATTTTAATTAATTTATTTCATGGTATGAATTTTTCCATAGTTTTGAGTTAAATTAAATGAAATTTATCATAAAATTGTTTGAATTTGATAGATATTTAAACCACGTTAGTATTAGGAGCATGGTGCAGACCTCCTAAGGATAGTTGCTCATGGTTTAGGTGCGGCGGGAGAACCCTCTAAGTAATTATGTTTTTTAGAAAATTTAGAGGTTCAATCCCCCTTTATAGAACCATAAAGGAAGGAAACCCTCATTTAATAATTGGGATAATAGATTAACCATTACATGAAAAGGGAATAGATTCCTTATAAAATAGGACCCCGAGGCCTAAAAAATAACCTAAATGTCAAAAGGGAAGCATAAATCAATACTTGCATCAGAAAAAATCCCATCATTCCCTCTACTGGGCCATGAAAAATGAAATCCATCGAAAAATATGCTTCACTGCCTGCCAAGCAGTTATGTCATGTAGGAAACATAATGTGGCAAAGTACACCTCCAACCCACATTGAAATATGGATGGAGTATCAGATGATAGGTGCCAGTACAACTATCTCTCTTTTGAGCTCCCCAGTTGAAAATTCATGCGAGAACACTCAGCACTATCAACTTGAAATAAAGAAAAAACAGAAAGAAATAATAGTGTGAAAGATCAAGAATAGTTCCCATCCATCGAAATGGACAAATGGATGATTATGGGTTTCATAACACCCATCCCTCCTTTGTGTTCTCCCACCTGACATCCACTACAAGGTGCAGTAGCGCCTGACAAATGAAATGAGGTAGAATACATTATTCAAAAGTCTATCAAAAACAAATTATACAAAGAGATCCACACATTTAATGTAGTCCAGGTTCCCCTAGACCACAAAATAGAACAATCAGAACCACCAAAATTCCATCAAACTGCCCAGCTGCTAACCAAGAAACATTGGCAACAAAATCTAAAACTCAATCAATTTAAATATCATGTCATCATCGTCAAACTCAAAATGACCCCAACTAATGGATAGAAGTGGAAATATGTCACCAAAATGTGAAAAACCGATGAAATAGTTCACCACCTGATTCCCAAATGCATCATCAGTCATCTGCTACTCGTTGAACTACCACCACCCTTATCAGACCACCACTGGAGATCAAAGGATGATTTGTGTCAGGGTAATATCAGTTCTATAATAGCTCTAGGTAAAATATTATGATGGAAATAAAATTGGGATGATCAGATTGAGATATCCAGAAAAATATTCAAATAATATTAGAGGAATCCACCACAAATAGAGGAGTCGATAAAGATCATGAAAATTGAAGTGACGCTAAACATCCACCAATACAACTAAGCAGTGTAAATGACACCAAGAAGGAACTCAAAATATGTGAGAGGGTATCACACTTCCAGGAGACTATGGAACTATCCACCAATGTTCCACTAAGTAATTACGTGTTTATACTTAAGTAATAATAATTTATTAATTAGTTGTAGTTTTCTTATTTATTATAAATTGATTATAATTAATTAAAATGGGTTTTTATGTGAGTTAGGGACTAAAATAATTGAATGATGATCATTTGTTCTTGGAAAAGTCATGAAAAACAGATTTTAGGATACTTTACTAATGTAAATGGCTTGAAATTGAGTTATTTAGATCCAGTACTATCCCATGGGAACATGATTTTGGTTATATGTGTGTGATATGTGGTCTCTTCACCATTATCTAAAAATCCATTATATTAAATGGAATAATTTATAAATTTAATGGGGTCTCTTACTAATACTAAATATTTATTTATCTAAAAGTCTTGGAAAATAGTCCATATGACAAGTTCCACATTTTTACATTAGGATGTGTCTTATTTCCTTGGTCATCGATGTTATAGGATGTTATTTTTACAAAATTCCAAATATATATGAAACTTCCTTGTGAGGTGGAAACATAATGAATTAAAATGAATGAACATAGTGGAATTTGGTATAGTGCTTTAGTGACCTCTTTATAGTGGTACATATTGACTATAAATGTGTGGCCTTATGGTAGGACTATGTGAACCATTACATTACCTATATCTATTAGGTTCATCGAGATAACCATGGAGTGAGAAAGAATTCCTATAAAATATTTGTTTACATTAGATTGATAGACTATGGGTAGGATAGAGATAGGTTAGGTATGCAAACAAAGTTAATGTGTACATGGGAATGGAGAAAGGCCTTGCGCCATCTCTCAGGAGTGATACCTATAAGGCTTAACCCATGATGCCCAAAAATGGTCACAAAATTAGTTCATTTGTATCAAGGGACATGATTCCCCATAGTGAAGGGTATTGGACATTGGTTTGTTAATTGGGATTAAAGACCTCAAGCAAGGTAGCATTGTGAATATTTGGAGGAAGGAAACCATGTTATGTGACCATATTATCTAGTAATCTATAGAACCCATGTAGGGTGTCGTTAGTCTATTTTAACTTAGGGGTCCTCAATATTTTACCAATGATATGATAACCTTGGAATGTTTAGTGATGATTTAGAGTGTCAACATAGAACCTAGATTGATTTTTTAGGCCTGTTTGGTTGTGGCAGGTTAGGTCATGCTCCTAGGAGTAAAACTATGGTTTCCTGATAGGTTGGGAAGATGTCCACCCATGTCTGAGGTTTATTTCTTGATATATTTCGATACATTAAATGATATATTCCTATAGGTTGGCTTTGATATAAAATATAAAAAACCCAGGGGGTAATGTTTATATTGTTTGAAAATAAAACACCCTTATGGATGGTTGTTTAAACTCCCTATGAGGAGTTCCTGAAAAATCCATACGGGGAGGTTGTGAAAACACCCTATAATGAGTTCCTGATATTAAATAAAACAATCATTATGCAATGTTATTTATAATACTTATGGGGATTCCATGTATTTTGAGCTAGGATTATTGGTTCTAGGTAGAAGAGAGAGTTCCTTTAACAATCTATTTTTCATATTCTTGTGTAGTATTCAATGGGTTTGATTGAGTCTTCCACACTTATAGAGCACTACATCCATGAAAAAATTTATAATGGGATGGTTCATTCCTTGGTTTGTTCTTCTATGATAGATCATTCCACATGTTTTTATACTAGATATCGAGTTAGATCAGGCCTATGGGTCTTCATATATATACCAGATTGAAAGACCCCTAAATTGTTATTATGGTAAGAATAGTCATCGAAATATTATCAGAGTAACTTCAGTATTGGATGGTGTAGTTATGGTCAATATGGGTCACAAAATTGAGGATTGAATGTGTATTATTTATTGATTTAATTTTTTTTTATCGTGGTTTTTTATTTATTCAGAGAATGTGTTGGTGCCTTCCAAACAATCATCAACAATTATATAATTGAATAAATACTTAAATAATTGGTATTTTCTATCTTCAAGGAAAATAATGGATCAGAATAGCTACATAAAGATCAGAAGTATGGATCACGTTATCACATAACCCTGGGAAGTACATGTGGAAGAAAAATGTACTTCACATGATTTGTGTATGATCATATGAATCCCATTTGGAATGTCCCTTTGATCATACAAATCCCCTCTAACAAACCTTATTGTTATTGTAAAGACATGCAGACAAGTGTTGTAAATCAAACTAAGGATGATTGAAAAGTATCTTTGATACTGAAAAAACCTCCTCAACAAGAAACTTTATCTAGAAAAGACTCTCGGACATTCAAGATCGGTCTCAGAGAATCCCTTTAACATGTCAATTTGATCATAAAAATGGTCATAGACAAGAATAGTGAATTAATATAACAATGTCCACATACCGTTGCAATATTCTATAATGACCATTAAATGATCTGATGTAAAACTAATGAGAAAATTCCCAAATCCTTGTAAAATAAGAAATAAAAAACTAGAAAAGATTGATGTTTCTCATGGAGATAAGATATGATTATTTTCATGTGAAATGGGTTATTCTCCTCATGTGATCACCATTGATAATGTGAATCCCCATTTATATGTCTATCTGATATCATGGAGGCCCCCTTGATAAGCCAGCCAAATCTCATGGAGACCCCCTTGACAAGAAAGATTGGTTTTGCGAATGGCCTCTGGAAATGCAAATTGATCTCATGAAGGGATTCGTAAAAATATCCCTCGATCACACAAAATCCATTGAAATTGTGACCTGAAATAGTAAAGAATCCCAGAAATGTCAACATGGTCTTGCACGGGTTCTTTGACATGTTGATATGATCATGAAATGTCTATTTTATAATCCACGAGTCCAATAAATATGGTGATGAAGGAGTGTTCTAAGGGATATTTTTTATCATATGAGACCATGGGTGACCCATGGAGGCATCATTCCAAGCATGCAATGTGATAAATCCTCTACCAACTCAACCCCATATCTTTAAGATACACATTATTCATAGTGGTGTAGAACCGGGGTGGTGAGGCCTATAAATTTCTCCACCTCGGTATAAGAAATATTACTATGAAACGTGACTACACATCCTTAGGGGAATATAAGAGTAGAATTATCATTATAGAAATCCTTGTGATCGCAAGGTACTTCCACCAGGTAAATTTCAAGGAACTGTCTAAGGGATTATGCTGCATGAATATTCTCTTCATGTGATCACCCTGATGATAATTCAAAGGAACTCATGTGTGTCGCCCATATTATGTGAAGAAATTTACACATGTCTAATTGGTCATGTAAAACCTTAAAAAGTAAATTATAGAAAATATTGAGTAATATATTCAATAAAGTCTTAGAAATACATAAGTCTTGTGAAAAATTATATGTGTTTGTTTTCAATTGAATCCAAAATGTGATTCACATGACCTATCTACATCATGCTACAACACCAGTACATGTCAAAAAAGTCTTGAAAATTCTTAGAGGCATGTCGGTCAATTCTTGAAATGTATTTTAGACATACTAGACAAGTTATACTAATACCTCCAGATTTTTTAGTTGAATATTATGGAAGACATCTAAAATGTCTCCTCTAATCCTGAAAAGCCCCCTAAGACATGCCATCATTATTAGAAAAACACTCAAGACATATCAGTGGTCACTTGGGGCATGTAATTAATAGAACCTCCAATATGTCAAGCATGTCAAGAAGACACCCCAAGAGAGGATAACATTATCGATAAGACATATTCAGACATACCCTGAACTAAACTATGGGGACTTTGATTCCTTTCCAAATATGATATGTAGGCTAATTTCTGAAGGCCCGAGCACTAAACAAGCATCCACCTCAGTGTAAGTCCCTCCATATTTAAAACACTCTAAAACCATGGGACCAAAACTCTCTTATGGTTTTATCATCCATTCTCATCCATTAGTTGATTGGGAATAAAATAAAACTATTAGAACACTGATTCTTATTACAAATAAGATACATAAGATGCCTTCCAAAGGCTGGATATATATATAAAGAACCTCGTTAGGGTATCCCTAGTTCATAAGTCCTATGTCCATATATAGTGAGACTGATCACTTTCTATCCCTTGTTTCTTACACCAAACACAGATCACATGATCTCATATATTTGAAACAATGATATCATTCATATCATAAATCCACCACAGTCAAGGAAGCCTCAGTGTGTAATCCCTATTTAGTATCATGATATGATTTTCCCCTCTCAAGGGAATGCACCTCTATGTATGTCTTGGGGTAATGTTCATATTGATAAACCCTAGAGAAATAACCCTCTATTGTATTTATTATATATCACATCCTATCAGTGGGTTAAGGGAAGATCGAACTAAAATGACTATGAATCATGTTATAAATAGGATACGTAGGATGCCTTCCAAAGGATCAAAATCCATAACTGGTGCATAGGTACCATCATAAATTTCCTTTGTACATGATGTTAAACTATACTATTAAAATGAAGTACATATTTTTTTATTATTTTTACACAAAGGATACATAAGATACCTCGTGAAGGTTCAATATCGTACTTAAAATATCAATCACCTTCCTAAATGGCACTAAACACTATAGTTTTAGGTTATATGGCATCAAAAAATAAGCATCTACCCATTGATAAGAAATAAAGGGGAATCTATAAATAAGTCCATATGTATATAGATGGGTTCATTAATATAACCCTCATTTACTCATAGTAGGGTTCGACACCTAGTAATTTTTTTAGGTTAACTAGTCTTGTATCAGGATTTGGAATATATTAACAAAAATATATTAAATATATAAGAGAGTCTCGGAAGATGAATTAATTCCCCCAAAAATGGTGCAATGATCCTATAATCCCATCCTCTCATCCAATGAGATTTCCTATGCACTATTGGGTATAAAACCCCAATTTAATTCTTGTCTTTTGAAAGAATGTTTGTGCCGAGTTATGTACATGGGAACCATTGAAAGTTTCTTAGAAATATGAATATGGTAATCTTGATGTGAATGACTATGAAA
The DNA here is from genome assembly GCA_963277665.1 of Viscum album. Lineage (NCBI taxonomy): Eukaryota > Viridiplantae > Streptophyta > Magnoliopsida > Santalales > Viscaceae > Viscum > Viscum album. Next base: position 1,048,569 of record CAUJRU010000106.1, on the reverse strand, counting down.
TCAAAATCCCCCCATAATCAATTCTCATATATAAAGAAAAGATGGTGACCCAAGTGTGAAAAAATTAATTATAGAATTACTAAATTATTATAAACATTAGGCATCATGCCTTAAGAACCCCAAGGAAAAAACATACTCTTCATCTTCTTAGAAAAAATGGTGAACCTGAAACAGATATCTCAAATAATAAAAATGATCAGTTGATCATGAATTGGTCCTTTTATTTTTTTTGTCTCTTATGCAGATAAAAATGGTATGGCTGACTTAAAATTCTATATAATCGGCACAACAGGAAAATAAACCTATACACGTTATTTGAAATAGTGGTTATAATCTCTAAAACCATGGGTATAGCCCATTGAGATTTTATCATACTAAAAGTTTTACCAAAACCATGGGTATATATCTACACCCATGGTTATATAAATTGTGGTTATAGCTTTTCCCGGTATAAAACCTATACCCACATATTTATAGAACCATGAGTATAGGTATCTATCCCCATTCGGCAGCAACCACATCCCTTTGGGCACTTGAATCAGTAAATAAAATAAAACACATTGTAAAAATTCAATGAAATAAAAATTTTGTATATTCATAATTCAACCAACTTCTTATAATAATTATCAAACCATTTACAATAATAAAAAACATATACATCCATACAACCAATCAATTAAAGTCATTAAACAACCTTGACGTGTCTCATTACTAGTAACTCAAAAATAGCGGGGATTAATATCTCCTTCATCACCGACATCCCCATCCTCATCACTATCAGCAACATCCTCATCACCAATAGTATCAACCAATGTAGAAACAACATCATTATCAACAACAACAACATCAATATCATCATCATCAAAAGGCCATCATCAAGAGCATGATCAAAAAATATATCGCCACCACCATCATCTCAACTGCCACTAGGATCCTCATTATCATCACTCAAAGAATCATTAAAAGAAAAAATTGATGTTATATATAAATAAATATTACTAGCATCCTCTTATGGAAGTCATTAACTTATAACTAACATAGCTTTTGGGAAGTGTTAAGTGATCAGTTTACTTATTACCCGCTCATGTAAAGCAACTTTTTTCTTTGTCTTATTATGAATACTCATTTTTGCATCTAAGGGGTCTAATAGTTTTCAGAGGAGCCTATAGAGGACAAATACCTATGGAGGAATATTTTTTCCCTAGGTTGACAGCATACTCTCTCCTAGTTCTCCTCACATTATACCTGAATGAAATGTTCATTTGGCCCAAAGTTGTTTTCTTCTTTATTATCGAGGGCCTCCAGGGATGACTCATGAACACATAAACAAGATATTTAATTATGAATTTTGTATAAATATTTTAAATATAAATAAAAAAATTATAATCTTTTTAACTATTTTAAAATTTACTACACTTCTATCATTTTTTCTTCCTACTCAAGCAAATTAATTTTTCACGTGGCACACAGGATTGGATTCCCTATACCACTTGTTGTAAATGACATTAATTGGTATATAGATATTAAATATATAAAAATTTTATAACATTGAATAATAATAAAAAGTAATAACTTTTAAATGAATGAAAAATTCATGAATTTAAACATGTGGTAAACATTGATGAAAATTTCATAAATAAAATTTAATCATAAACACTTTATAATGTTAACTACTCATTATGAACATTAAAAAAAATATAATCTATCATTTAGTGCTAAAAATGGAAATAAAAACCAATTGAACACTACCAAAATTAATTTAAATTTAATATTATGATTGTATAACAAATTTGGAAGAGGGTTATACTCTGTTGTTTTCTACACTACTAAATTGATATTTCACTAAAGTGATGGAATCCCCAAATACATATTGAAATCCTCAGTGGGAGAATGAAATTGAAAATCATGACTAAATTTGAAACATGTATCGTCCAAAAAATGTATTATAAATCATTTAAAAATATATTTTAGAAAGATAATGATGAAATTGAAAAACAAGGAATCATACACCATGATAACTCATCAGTAAGAACTCAAATAAGAGAAAGAGTAAATTATGATTAATGATATTTTAATTACACATCACAAATGAAAAATTGAAGAAAAATACATTTCCTTTGATTTTTCATCATGATTTTATGTATACGGATTATTTTGAAAAAAATGGCTTCCATATGTATAATAATTCTTTCATTAATATCATATTTTAACTAAGTATTAAATTACCTAGTTTTTCTCATGCGCAAGCATTATAGTGCTCCCCAATGTGTGTAGAAACATCATTGAATATTTGTTTTTTTATATCTTCCCAAATCATCCAAAAAAAATTCAATACAAGTAATAAGAATTAAATTATATATGAAAACAATTAATGATTTAGAATACCATAAACTCACCAGTCTTTAAATATGTGATCATTTTTTGATATTGTGTTTCTGGATAGTCAGGGAATATGGGTACACCCCCTAAAATAGAACCAAATCTAATCCTCCAACCAACATATAACCCATTCTTATAAGATCTCCATAACTCCACAAGATCCATCAACCTCTCAAAATTATCAGTTTTATTGCTGCGAAAGTTAAACTAAATCTTCAAGGAATATGTTGATTCATATAAATAGGACAATAATATAGATATAAATTTATTAAATTTTCTTACCCATATATTTTACCATGATTTTTCCATTATTTCATTATAGATATGTCTCCATGAGATCGGTTAAACAAGAATGACATTGTGGTACTTGGATAAAGTTTCCATGAAACTTCTACACTCCTTGTAATTTTTACCTATCATATGATTTTCATTATTATAATACATCATTAATTATGATTAGAGATTTCAGGATTCCAAAATACGGTTGCAACCACATTGCCTACTAGAATATACCACAGAATAAGACAAAATTGAAAAAAAGAAGAATTATGTCTGGGCACAACAGGACAAAAATGATGTGATGTAATTTGATATATTTTTAATAAAAAAACCAAATGATTGCAGATCAATATGATCTGATGGATCTATGGTTTGTCCTCGATGAGTATCCTATGAAGGATTTTTCTATTCCAATTCATTCTCTTGGTGATCAGTATGCACTATAGTGGGAGCTAAAGGAACAGAATCATCAGATCCTAGAAGCATAATAATAAATGGAGGCAACATAGACGTGGCATGATATGTGAAGTAGTGTTTGAAATACATCAAAGGATATGGAAATGGTAAAGGTGGGAACATTCATGGAGGTGGAGTATACATGGTATGGGAAGAAGAGGGTAAATGATATGATTATGGAGGCATGGATGGGAATATCCATGGAGGAGTTATAGACATGGTATTGGAAGAAGAGGATAAATGATATGATGATAGAGGCATGGTTGTTAACATTACTTGAGGCGACATAGACATGGAATGGGAATAAGTGACTAAATGAGATGATGATGTAGAAATTTGTTCTATAATCACTAGAGGGTCAAGTGGAGGATGGAAAGGTGTGGTAGATGGGGTATTTGATGGTGGGTTAGGGTGGAAATGGGTAAGATTGGTGATCCTCCTAGGACTAGAAGCATCCTCTCTCAGACCCATAGAAATAGGATGAGGAGAATTCTAATTTGGATGAACTAAATGTACCTAAATTTTTTTGATAAATAATATGAACAAGACATTATATGTAATCTAAAAGAAAAAATATTATAATTATTAGACTCACTAAGGTGGCCAAAGGAGGTAACCCACACTCACACATATGTCTATCTAAATCAAATAATACTTTCCTTCGATCTTATATAGAATTTTTCTTAAGACAAATAATATTGAAATATACATCTTTTAGAATCATTTTTTAAAAATAAATCATACAACTTAGAAGTATAAGAATTTATAAACAATTTCAAAACATTTTTTACTAACATTAAGTTAAAACCAAGTTTTACATTTTTTTTAACCCATTTTAAACCTAGTTTTCTAAATTGAAATAAATATAATTAAATGCGATGAAAATAAACAAAAGTAAAATGAACATATCAATCCAAACTGAAACTAAATAAATGTAATTACAATAATACAAACCTGAGGAACCCATGTCATGGTAAACTGGATGAATTGTGAACATATATTTTTATTTCTATATATTACCCACCACTACATCAAGTTCAACAACAACTCTTATAATGCGACAATTTGAGTCATCAAATTAAATATTTTGTTCAAAACCAATGTGGTGTCAATGGTGTCTATTTAGTCCCCTGCATCATGAAAAATATTTCAAGGGATTACAACATTAATGAAATACTAATCAGATATCATTTGATCTTTCACAAAAAACACTTTTTTCATTAATTCTAAAATTTATAGTAAATGGGTATCTAGGAATTGACTCATGTAAATAACATCGAATCCACAATCATCAATAAATGTACCATGGAACATCATTGAATCAAACCATTTACATTTCATCATAGTGAATCGACCTTGAGAGTAGTGATCCAATAACAATATTTTCCCAACAATTAAATAATAATACTCATTTTTATATCAAGTCCGACTATCTGATGCATTGGAATAATAGTCTTCTGTAATTTTTAACATCATACCATCATGTTCTATTCTCATTTTCACCACTCAATCATTTGTATCAAATTTATACACATTTATTATTAGTGATTTTCATTCATGAGCTAATAAATTTGGACAAAAACCTAGTGCTCTTAATTCTTCAAAGATGGAGAGAAAGGAAAACTCCATATCTGAAATATAAATTAAGAATTAAAATAAATTAATATATATTTTTTAAGTTAATTAATGTACTAGACATAACATTGATTTCAACTAAGGAAGAAACTCTTGGAAATACAAAGCCTATCTCCTTCTCAAAAGAAAATATCAATGAACTCTACATATAATTTTTTATTTTCCCCCCATAAAATGATAGTAATAGTTTAATGAATATGTGAAATGAAAAAGTATGAGATAATATATAAACATTCAAATTACTTACTTGATATATTCATCAAACAAACCATGGTTAAAAAAGACTGTGTGATGGCCCATATCCTACTCTTTGTGGCTCAATGTGGCCAATTTATATGATGAAATAACTCCTCCTATTTGGGATAGAGAAGGAAATGAGGGATCAATTTCACCATAATTCTAATATTCATTTCTCATTGTCCATTTAGGTATTTTGACTCACATGAGATAAATACATCGAAAAAAAATCTATACCATCTTAAGACAGATAATATCTCACAGTGGAACCTTAAGGATGATTATTGTTTCAAACATAATATTTCCTTGTGAACATATTTATTTTAGTAGTATACATCCATTAAAAATCAATGGGTCCCCCAGAAGTGTTTTAGTTAGAATATGAACTGTTAAATACAACCTGGAGGTGAAAATGATGGAGGATATTTTTTCCAACTCACAAAGAATAAATGGTTCCTATTACTTTATTTCTATCAAGAATTACTTATATAACATTTTGGCACTAAGGTCTTTAAAAAATGGCACAATATAATCACTTTCACCCTTACATTATCAGACAAAAAATTCTTGATTTCTATTTGAATCAATTCATAAAGAAGGATGTGATGGTCATGAGTTTTAAAAGATTTTTTTTAAAAACCATATATTGAATCATTTAGATATGTTGACGGAATATCCCTCAATAACATTGAAATTATCAAATACTTCCCTAAATTGATTTTTCTCTAAAGTTTTCATCACATAAGAATCACAAGGAACATTCCATTTGTTTTCACCAACAGACACAGGATGCAGTTATGGTTAAATACCCTAATCCAATAAGTCTTGATAGGATTGGAATTCATATTTGGTATTACCCTTGATATTTAGAATAATTTAAAGAAACTTTTACCATATATTTTTTGAAATGTGAATTGCATCTAAAAAATGACGTAACAAATTGGTAGACTAATATGGAAACTCAAAAAAGATACTTCACTTATTCCAATTATTAGTGGATATAGTGTTAGAATTCTTCCCCCTTTTATATTTAATTTAACCCTTCCCTAATGAAAAATTAAATCTTTCAATTCAATAAGCACATAAATTCCGAACATATGTTGAGTTGGATGTCTGGATTTAATAGTATTATCAAACCTCCATCGATTATTCCTGAATTGATGATCCATTGGAATGAATCATCAATACCCCATGAAACTGAAACTACGATGATATTTAATCCCTATCGATCATGTATTCTTCATACAAAAAGTACATGATAGTTTTCCCTTAATTATCCAACAAAACATAATTGCATAAACATTGAAATCGTTTATAGTCTATAGATGGAAAACACACATCTCAAAAATATTTTTTTAAGAAGCATCGAATATGCAAACACCCATATCTCAATACTAATTCAACTATATTATTAATGGTTTACAGTATAGAAATACATAATTGACAAGATAAAGAGGGAAAGATATCATTATACTCATGAAAGTGAAAGGTTTTTACATACACATCCATGGAGAAATATTATAAATGTAAATAAAAATTGGCCATGTACTGTGAGCAGTAAGAATATAACCAAACAGATTTAAACCATCATAGATTTTCCATCCTAGGAATCAATGGAATGAGACACATGAATTTATATGGAAAAAGTGATGGTGTTATATCATAATTTTCCTTCCATAGATATGTACCAAATTCTTTTCATTCATTAAGGTTAGTGACTTCCTCCCAAAATAAATTTCAATCTTTCAGACAAGCATGAATCTTAATAGTATAAAGTTTTATCTACTTTATTAACTTCCAAGAGTGATAATGATTTTAGGGGAAATAAGAATCATTTGGAAGAAAGTACTTTATAAAGGTAAGAAGATAATCATTGAAGGTATTATATATTAATTATATAGATTTTATAGGATATAACCTCAATAAAAATTCCAGCTTTGTAACTTTAGTACATTCCTGGTATACACGAGTTCTGACGGAATCCATTAAATTTTTCACTTACTCAATATCATAATCTTAATTATTTTTCCCATTTTTATTGATATAATTTCCTTCATTCACTTTCATACTATCTCAATCACGATGATTCACAAATGGAAACTAATAATAAAAAAATCCATACCACTTCATTCTTATCATTAATGAATAGTATAAGATTGTCTCATCCCTCCATAGTGATACAAAAAGTAATAGTTTGTTTGAAATAATTTTTTTTATATGGTAGCTAACTTCTTCTTAGTTTAACCATGGTATTAAAATAGAATTATAACATGTAGAATGTATACAACCTCCATCTAAAGTATTATTAAATGAAAAATCTAAAAAAATCCAAATTCTTTTCAAACTCGGTTGAAATATAACCGGTACGATTCAACCATCCTCTATATATTATATTACACCGAAAAAAAGTTATGTTCCAAAAAAATGTAAAGCACAATTAAAAACATCATTACAACCAATTCTAATAATAATTTCATAAAAGCATACTAGTATCTATAAAAATAATGAATAAGATAAATAACAAATGCTATAAGCGATAACAATAAATAATGAACCAAGGTGGGTATCCCTGACATTTAATAATTCACTATCATGGATGATAAATTGAATAACATTGAGACCCTAAAAAGAAACCTTGTGATTTAACTATGATTACTCAATCAATATGTTCAAAAAACAAGGCAAAACCTTAGTTTCACAAAAAAAATTCTTACATTTCAAATGATCACAATACTTAAAATATCCCAAAATAAAATAAAAAGGTCAAAACTAGAATCAAAGGATAAAAATGGTCGATATAATGATTATGGAAGGAGAAGAAATACTATAGAATATATGTTAATTAATCATTGAGATCTGGAAGATGGTGGCAACATTTTCTTCTTTAGATAATTTAATCTATATTTTTTTAGATATCCCAAACAACCAAAACATTGGGGAACATTTTCTACCCCAGAAGAAGATAAATATTTCAAACTTATTTGGTTTTGAGTAACTCACAAAGAGTTATTAATTAATAATGCGATCAATTAGTTTAGAAGTTAAAAAAACAAAACCTAAATCAATAAATATTAAATTAAGTAATATAGGACCATGAAAGCTAACTAAACATGTTTAGTCAAAAAAATAATTTTGGGGTATAATATTTTGGAGGGATGCATGCATCATTTTCGTATATTGGATTCATGTTCTGGAAAAAAATATTTTCCTTAAAATCATGTTGTGGTTCTATAAAATATTGTGATGCATGCTAGTTCCAAGTACTACTAAAAAGGAATTAACATTTTCTAATTTTAAATTAAGAAGTAATGTTATGTACCAGGACTGGTTACTATTTAAAGCATGCATGATATTTCTAAATTTTGTTTTATGAAATTATGATAAATTGTCTGAAATTATGATTATTATTATGGTGTGTTAAGATTGATAATTCTCAAAGTTATATAATAGTTTAAAATTCAATGCATAATTATATTATATGATATCTAAGTTAACTACATGAATTATTATATATTCGTAACTAAATGAAAATCACGAAGGGAAGACATGGGGAAATATGAAATAGATGAAAAGACTATTAAATGTTAATGAATAAAATGATTTAATCTCTATACTGTTAAAGGTATGTGACACATATGCAAGAATTGGAAATAAAATACCATGTGTACTCTCATGAAATGTCTATTTTTTGTAAATGAGTTGAATATTGACATTCCATGTTGATAAAATAGTTTACTTAAATCCTCAAGAAATGGTTTTTTATTGAAATTGTGTATATATTTCTAATATTTTTTATTTAAATGGAATTGGTGTGTATTTATTATGTATTTTTTTAATAAAAACAACTCCAACACATTGAAATTTTTTAAGGGGGTTTTATTTAAACATAGGTGTTTAAAATTAGTTAAAACATATTTCAATTAAATTTATAGTTTATAATTGATCTTAATGTTTAATTTTTTATGGAAGTTTGTAGATTCATTTTAATGAAATAATTTATTTCTTATTGATATCGGTTGGTTGTACTCCAACTTTTTTAATGGAAAGTTTTGAAGAAATTTAAATGGATTTTATGTAAATCACAATTGACATTTCAACCCTATTTTTAATTTTCAAAAGTATATAGAATATTATTTAAGAGTTATCTTCTCAAAGAAATTTTTATAGATTTTAATAAGAGTAAATCTCAGTAGTCTTATGTGAGTAAACTCTAATATGTTTGTTAGGTATTTTACTCAAAATAAATTCTATTTTCTTTTTCCATTCTCCAGAAACACAAGACACCTGAAAAAATGATTATTTTAAGACAAATAATCATGGTAAATATGTATTTATATTTTTCCAATAATAATGTTATGATTTTAAATATTCAGATGCATAAAATAAAAATGTAGTATAAAGAATCAAAATGTGTTAAATTATATAAAACCTAAAATAAAAAATGAAATTTTATATGTGTGTGTGTGTGTGTGTGTTGAAATGGAATTTTATGATCTTAAATGGGGTTTTTAAATGTAAATCATGGGAATATAAAAAAATTATCATTAATACAAATGAAAACCATACTGATCATAAGAGAAGAAATATTTGAAACTCACTTATGTGATGTCAAAGAAGATATTAATACAAAAATAATGGAAATATAAGAGTTCATTGAAGGATATGGTAGATATTTAGGGGAGATGGGAGGTCTTCTCTCACTCAGGAGTTCTCCACTCATTGGGTGGCTACTCGCTCAGGTGATAGGGGAATTAGAGAAGGAGAGGATCATGGTTAAATGGGGGTTGGGAGCAGCCTGATATGTGAAGAGGTAATACCAACAGTTTATAAAGACTGTTGGTATATCCCAACATATACCAATTATTTTTTTAAACCGTTGGTATAGGTTTATCTATACCAATGGCTCATTAGAATCATTCGTATACGTTGGCTCTATGAACTCTATACCCACAGTTTATAAAAACTATGGGTATAGAGGTGTGCGGGTAGCCCCACTTTCTAGTAGTGTGGGGTTCCCATGGAATAGGCCATTCCCTCCATGAATGTTTTGTGTGAGTAAAATGCAAAAACATAGAATAAGAAGGTAAAATTTTGCTTCAATTGCATAGATGAATAATAATGATTCAATCTTATGATGATGCGCTGATCAGAAACCATATTCCTTATTGTATTTGTAACTATTGAAATTTCTTTCACAAAAATCTTGATTGAAAATCATGTATTTATAAAGTGAATGTTTTATAATATGATCTATGTCAATAACCCCTACAGGTCATAGAACAAACTCACCCACTTAACACCTTCATTTTCCATTGGAAATGTAGTAGTTCATGAACACCACTAACATGAAATGATCCTGGTCCTCAAGGCTACATATAATGGTAACTAGATGCCGAAGCTGATGAGTCCATCCTCTTTAGGGAAAACTATAGTGAAATTAGTAGTACTAATTTCTACTTTTAATTTCTTTGGAAGCTTGTCCCTAAAGCATAGAAATTGGTGCCTTCCATATATTGGAAAGGTGGATCAAGGATTTGACCATGACTTCATTCCAGTTAAGAGTCACTGATGAGGGAACTTGTCAACCATTTTCACCAGCATCATCCCACTAGTGAACCTAAATCGCCTACTAAGAGCCCCATCTGACACATTTTAACCCTAGATACTCATGCGTGGGTATCGAGGAAGTCACATTAGGTGTCGAAGGATATGGATAACCGAGAGTGAGCTTATATCCTTGCTTTTTCTAATAAAGTTCATCACAATATTTAGGTGGTAACAAGTAGGAAATATCATATCCTTTCTCACTCAGATTAAGTCTATATGCATATTCCTCTAATAATCATGTTGGAGGAACATTTAAATTCCAATATTGATGAATTCCATCAATATATTTTAATGTCACAAGACGTAAATAATTGGTCTTATATCCTCCTTCAATCTATGATATATGACACCATAATTTGGAGACAGAAGATTTACAAGGCTATATTCCTGAACACAATTTTCTAAAGTGTTACTACATTTAATAAATAGATGAAGAACTCCCCTAGAATATTCGAGGGCTAGTATAGACATAGGGATAGGCACATATTTCTATCTCGATGGCCAGAGTAGCACATCACTCTGATAAATATGAATATGTGGCTAATATAGAGAAAGTGAACTTTTGTTATCTCGTACAAGATGATTATCAGTATATTACATTAAATTATAAGGTGTAGAAAAAGGTTCATATCCCCATTACAACCAGGGCTCAACATGTGAGATCGAAACATGCTTTGGAATAGGTTCACATTCCTATCAAAAAATATCCAAAACATACTATAAAGGCATAGGACCAAAATCATATGTGTGTTTCGATGGGGTATTTACAACTGAGAGAATCACATTACTATAGATATAATCATATATATATAGAAAATGACTATCTATATATTCCAGAATTATGGAACTGGGCTCATATCCCCATTCCAACTGATTGTTTTCAGGAAAATATGGAAATCACCTTAGAGAAAATGTGTATCCCTTCCAATGAAGTTACTCACCATATTCTAAAATCTCATGGAAGCCAAGATCATATCCATAATTCAACTGATGAATGAATGAATCAGTATATTTCAGAGGATATAAAGGTGTAGGATCATGACCTTTCTCGAATTACAAAGTTCTATCAGTATATTCCAACAAGGAATTCATATTTGAACTGGGCTTATGATCCCGCTCTATTCAGGGTTGATCATCATATTCTGAAAACCACCTATAGGAAATATCATATTCCTATTAGAAATAAAAAATCTCACTAGAATACTTTTAGACTCTCATCCACAGGCTTATATTTCCAAATAACTATATGGTTATCAATATCATCCACAAGCTGCCATGAATTAGTCTCATATCCTTTCCCAACCCTAAAAAAGAATGTTATAATTTTATGGACACATGTAGAATGAGGCTCATATCCCATATCTACTCAATTCTAGTTTCCTTGAGGCTATTCAACACATATCTACAACACCTCAAGAGTCTATCGACTCTTCAAATGAAATAAAAGTTGGTCATTTCCCTGATAGTTCTCCTCATGGTATTGTAGATATGGATCTTATGGACACTTCTCCTAAAATTTTTTGTGGTAAAACTCCCAACTGTGATATCTCTCTTGCACAAGGAAATCCCCCCCTTTCCCAGAAATCTACATAAATATAGGTGGTAAAAAACATAGACACCTTCATATATAGTGTTTCTCAAAACACCAAGGATTTCCATATATAGTTCCACATCAACCATCAACATCAATTCACCATAGTCTGTAGGAAACCCATAGAAGTGACCTCTAGGGTCTGGCATAGTAGAGGAATATAAATCTAATAAAGGGAAGACCAAAATGGATATATATATATTTTATAAGGAAACAACCTCCAACCATTTTATAGCCCCTCTCCATTTCCAAATATGAGATCCCAAATGAGCTAGATAAGGGGTGAATGCCTTACCTATGCCAAAAATATGCGGGAAACTCATCAGATATTGAAGGATAAACTCATACCTTATCAATGATTTTTGGGTCACTTTTATACCATAAATACACTCTATTGTTAGTTGGACATAGCCTCATTCTCTATAAACCATAATCTAGGTATGGAAGAGCATGGTAAATTCCTATCTAATTTTTATTTCTATATATTTATAACTCTTCATCAACTAATCTCCAAATCCTCATTAGATTTTCATATTAGAGGATGGGGAAATATGGGGCATTGCACTTCACTATGTCCCCAGAAGAGAAAATACCCCCAAATACACAATTATATAATTTTATATCCTCAAGAGAAATTAAGGGATTGGGAAATGTGCATGACAATTTGTCAATATGATGAAATACCCCCTATTTGAATATATAAATACATCATAAATATAGGGAGAGGACTACCTATAGATTTTTAAGTTGGTCCCCTCAAAAAAGGGGAAATCATTTCAACCACGAAAGTAAATTTTTTGGAAAACCCAACAATTTCATAGAGAAAATAGATCCCATCATGGGCTTCCATTACACACAATGCATACACATGCATAATTGTACCAAATCAAAAATATGATATTAGATGTTTCCATAGAAGTTTTCCCAGACCAAACCCAGCCTATGGGGCTGGGGGAATATTTTCATCACTGCCTCTACCCTTCAATTCATCAATACCTGAAAAAATCAAGTAAATATAGAGGGAATCTACAAGCTAATCCCAACCCATTACAAAGGTGGGATTTTTATCACAATTTCCATAACCAGGTTCATCACACCCTATGATAGTCTGAGTGATATCAGTGGCTGTTCCATATCAACCCCATCCCACAAGGATGGGGGAATTTATATATCAATTTCCATATTATAACCCATAAAATACTCGACTTGTATCATCAAATTCTCAATAATAGCATCATAAAGTGCCAATTGCATCCCTAAATAGTCTTCATCCCATAGGGTTGTTGGAATTTTTATCATTATCAACACCATGAAAAGAATATATCTTCTCTAGGTTGGGAATTAAATATCCATAGTCAAAATCCCATTCATTCATCCTATCATGACACAAACCATTGATTTGTGGAACCCATTTAGAAATCAAAACGAGAAACTCCCTCAAATTCAATATTCACATATGGAGATAGGAAGAATATATGGCATAGGAAATCAAACCTTGAAAGTATCATAATCTAAAATATCTCAATATGGATAATGTTTAGAGAAATAATCTTAATTCAACCATCGAAGGAAGATAAACTAGTACAAAAACACACTAGTATGCTAAGATTAATTAAATAATAAGCATTTCCCAATATAAATCATTTAATTTAATCATAATAAATATAATAGATGATGTGGGAATGATGAAAATACAGAGGGATGGAATACAAAAATCTTACCTCAATGGGAGGGTGATCTGGATGGAACAATTGAGGTTGAACATAGGCGTAATTAGTGGAGAAACCATAATTTGGAACCCCCAAGCAATGAATCCACACCTCTGCGATGGAAAATTTCCAATCATAATGGGAAAAGTGTTGCCACATCTCTCTACCCACCTAGATGTCCCAAAATTCCCACTATGGAGGAACAACTATCGCAATATGAGAGTGATATATAGAATCTCAAACATATTAATGAGGAAAAACTTAGGGTAAACATCATTTATGGGTATTATCTTTATATAGAGATAAATATCCCTCATCCCACACATTATGAGAAAGAAAATACACCTACACTAGTGGAATCTGACTATAAGGTTGGATTTAGATCCAAGAATACGATCTATATAAATGGGGATGTAAAAGATGATCACAACTTCCCTCCATTATGGTGATAGCCTCTCTCCCACTGGTATGATCATTATTTCCTCACATGGATAAAAAATAATCAAGATATAAAAATTGATCAACCTTGTCAAGCCCTTCCCACTTCATATAGATAGGATACATCCCAGACAGTGGTAACTTCATAATTTTCCAATTCCATTGAACCCCTAGCTTCATGAATAGAAACCATGGATGGGTGGTGCCCACTAATGAAACCTGAGAATAATACATATCCCAAATGGGTGGATGATTCTTTTCCCCCATCCAAATTCTATATTCCAACCTTCTCATCCTTTGATGGTGTGGTGGATTCAGAATAGAATCTCAAACACTTCATGTCCCAATGTTGCCCAATGATGGGCCCTTGATACCAGTGTGAGCCAACCAGGATTAGTTTTTTTATACATAATCTTATTTTTATAGAATTTTTTTGGTACAAATTCCTCCCAGTGTGATTCTTTATAGGATGGGAAGACCTTATTCATCAATTCCATTACCAGTTCTATTTCACACTAAGGAAAATGAAAAGTTTCAAACTTAAAATCTACAAATAATCTAAAATGATAGGGTTTATAACTTCATCGCATGATGGTTGGGTTTAACTTTTTTATTATGTATCCCTCCCTCTTAAGATAAATTGATAGATATATATACTAAAATTCATTGGGATGAGCTACAAACTCCTTTGATCCTGATGAAATATCCAGACATATTTTTTATGTATCTAGAATGAATGAAACCCCTAGAAGATTCCAATTGGTGTACTTGATCATAATATCATATCATGCCCTCTTCATATGGAAGAATTATTGGTATGGAAGATACTTCCTCTGTTACCCTTCAACAGGTATTTCCTCCTATTCAAGTGCCCAGGTAGGTAATAAATCATTTAGAGCCTCCCAATGATTTGAACCCAAAAAAACATCCTCAACAAGAATAATAAAAGATCAGGGTCTCCCATGATTAGAATAATGGATTAATAAATTGTACTTCTTCTTAAATGAGTAGGTACCTGGTTATTTCATTGAAACTATGGAAAATTACTTACTCAACCTATTGTAGCCCAAGAAACCTAGTTAGTTCAACCTCACCGATCATCCTAAAAACATCCCTTTGTATAGGAGGCTGGGTCACACCATACCTGATTTATTCATATTAAAAGGCATTTTCCAAAGTAAGGTTGATTTTGAATAGGTGATGTAGGAGAAATCCTCAACATTGGTGACTTGGGTAACCATTACCCAACCAAAGGAATATAGTTAATGGAATGAATTTCTAGATTGTAATGGATATAAATTAGATAACTCGATGACTTGAAAAAAAAATTGACCAAGACTATATCACTATTAGAGAAAAACTTCACAAACCAATAAGGATTTATTCACCTAGGGTGGTTACATCGAATACGGCTCCCAAAGGTGGTTGTAATGGTCTAACATAGAAAAATATATAAGATGAAGATTCATATGCAATTCCTGTGAAAGTTCATACCATCATATATTTATTTACTTCAGTATCCATAGAAAAGGAATTACCCCCACCAAATAGAATCCTCATCAGATAAAGATATCATATTTGGTTTTGAAAATATATTATAATTAATAGACCCCTTCTCTAATTATGAATACGCCCCCAGGTATGAGTTTCTCATACTTGATTAGGGATCCAGAGGATGAAGGTGCAGGAAATGATGATATAGGGTGTATCATGGGAATTTTTAAACCCAATATTTTAGACACATCCCTATAGAATTCATATATACAACTAATACTCATGGGATAGCACTGTAGTATGCCCAACAGAAACATGGTGGTGCCCTAGATCCCTCCAACAGTGATCCATGCCCAGTCATCTTACCCAACTGGCTAGCAGGGGTATCATTTTTTGATCTCCCAAATAAAGGGATAGGTTGGTGCAACCTACACCACTATAAAAATATACTCCCTCAACCTTTTATCAAGTACCAAGCACATAAACCTTAAACACCTCAACTCTAAAACCCCATAATAAGGGGAACCCCACCTTGGGAAGAACCATCCTTTTTCATAAAATTTTCGTATTGTAAAATAGTTTGCTGTTTTCATATCTATGATATAAATTCTCATTTTTCCATATTTAAAATGAAATTTGGGAGGCACTCAATGAGTTCCTCTAGAGACCACAGGATATTGAGTCATAGGTCACTACAGACTGGGTTTATCAAGTGGAGAATATGAAATCAGAATGACATTTTTTCATCTCGTTCATAGATCAGGAACATGAATAAGTTATCTAGGGACATATCATAACCCTATATGTTTCAAGAAAACTCAAAAATTTCAACATCATAAGGGCTCTGATTGAAAATTATTCCAGAATCAACCTCATCCCTTTTCAGACCCTCCAACATTTGGCACATAAAAATGGTGACATATCTCCAACAAAGATATCCATTCAAGGTTATGATAAGAGATAGAAAATTAAATTTTAAAAGACTAATATTGAGTCTCTGTTTATGGATATAACATCTAATGTTGTGTTCATGGTTATCTCACAATACATAGCATATAATTTCCTATTTGGTAGACCATGGCTTCATATCCATGTAGCTGTACCTTCAACATTTCATCAGTTTTTAAAATAAATAATTGATTGGATGGTCAGTATACTACATGGTGATAGTTCCCCATTCATTTCCTTTGAATCCATATATGTTGACATAGTTTTATACAAGGGGAAGGTAGAAATTTGATGGTGGATGATGATATGTTGGTTACATCCTCCTCATTCTTGGGGAACACCCATGTAAATCCATGGAGTATAATTGAATAAGAAGATGATGACCTTATGAACTCCCCTCTCATATTAGAGGAAGGCGTCCCCACCACCATTGATGAACTCTAGAAGGTGAATCAAGGAAAATAAGTAGACATGTGACTTAGTTTGATTTTTTATTCTATTCCTCTTGAAGATTATGAGATATATATCACATTTCTAAAGCATCATAGATATTTGTTCTCTTGGAATTATACTGAAATTCCCAGAATAAACCATAATGTGGATACACACTATATAGGATTACCTGATGACCGTTGAGGTTTCAAGTAAGTGGCTAGAAGAATACACCCCTCCCATGATAATTATATAGAATCATAAGTTGAAAAAATAATAAAATACTACTTTTTATGGGATTTGAAATACCCAAAATGGCTCACCAACATCTTCTTTATCATGAAAATAATGGCACGATCATGGTCTGCATCGCTTTTAGGGACCTAAATCGACACTACCTAAAGGATAATTTCTCATTTACAATCATATTATTATCAATGAAAATTATAGCTTCTAATACCTTTTTTATGGATGGGTATTAAGTGTATAATCAAATTAATATAGACCATGAATACGGGGAATCCACCACCTTTAGAGTACCTCATGGGATCTTTTTCTATCAGGTTGTTCCCATTAGGTTAATAAAGGTTGTTTATACTTAGCAATGCCTAAGGATCATATCATTAATTCCTTATTATGATGAATATCATAATTCTATATCAATGACCTGGTAATATATTCTCAATAGCTATGTTATCACCACATGGATCTCCAAAAAATATTCAACAAGTTGTTGTATCATAGTTTGATGATGAATCCTTTGATGTTTTATATTAGAGTTACACTAAGGAAATTATTTGAATTTTTGGTATTCCACTGCATAATGGAGGTTGATCTAAAAAATACTAGTGTATTTCTAGAAATTTCACCCCCTTATAATCTTAAATAATTTAGGGTGATCCTAGGGAACATGTCTTACATTTGGAATTTCATAGCTTACCGGGCCGGAAAATCTATCCCCTTCACCAAGTTAAATAAGATGGGAGTCACCTATAGATTGTATTATGAGTACCATTTAGACTTTACGAATCCCAATAAATATACCCTACACCCACAGGTATTGATGCCACTGGTGAAAGGAAATCAACTCATCTTATATGTGGCCACCAAGGAAAAATATCTTGGTTCTCTCCTCGCATAGAAAAATTATGCAGTGGATGAAAAAAAGTATTTATTACCTCAACAAAATAATGCTAGGTATTGAGACCTAGTATTATAATGTTGAGAAGAATAACCTCATGCTCATCGTTGTGGTGAAAATGTAGTGTCATTACATGCACCACCATGAATTTAACCCGGTCTCACTTATTTTCATGTACAAGTACATCTATGGCCTTCCTATGTTGAATGGGTTTTCAGAATGATGGGTAGTTATTCTACTATAATATGAGATCCATTTCATGTCACAGAAGGTAGTGAAATGGAAATCCCTGGTTGATTTCCTTATGGGACTTCCTGCCTTAGAAAGCACACTATTGGACATTATACATTAAGATGGAGAGGTTTTCTACAAACATGACACTCCTCAAACATGAGATATGTACTCTGATGGTGCTTCCTGAAGTCCAATAATCAAGTGACTGGAAAACCCAAAGCTCAATAGTGTTGGTCTATGGATTTTATTTGTTTCCCTAGACAAAAAAAACTTTTCCGTACTCCTTCCCACTGTTTGGAGGATGTACTAACAATGAGGTCGAACAACAGTCCCTCATTTCTATCTTCTATTAGCCCTGTAGTTGAAAATAGCCTGCCTAAACATCAAAGGGGGTTTAGAGTAAGTGATAAAATAAATCAGTGGTGAATATTCCATCAAGAAAGAATCATTAGATCCTCTTATCAGCTATGTAATATGATTAATAGTAGATTACCCATTTTTACCCACTTACATCATGTAATTCAATCACAAAATTATCATTTTGAAACATTGGATAATGCATCTAGAGTTCGAGAAGACCCTGATCGGGATGATCTGATCTTCCACATCATGCACCAAAGGGCAGTCTCATCATTCATCTTCTGTGACATGGAAAAAGCAATTAGATAAATACTAACCTATAGAATGAAGAACTGATATCCACCACTAGATGGTTTGATCCTATATTTTATTACCTTCAAAATAGAACCCTCCCATTAGGTTTAACCCAAAGGGAATAGAATCTATGTCGAGTAGTGAAATTTCTCTTTTAGGGTGGTCTGAATGAGAAAAAAGACCTCTATAAGAAAGGTTTCAATGGAATCATACTCAGATGTATAGGCTAAGGAGAGATTCATACCATCTTGGAATAATTCCATACAGGGTCCCATTCTCATCAAACTAGTACCAAACTCTCCCACCAAATTGAAAGGCTTGGTTACTACTAGAAAATAGTGATACAAGAAATTGTGGAATTCACCCTAAAAAATTAGGCATTCTATATTCATGAAAACTTCATCCATAAACCCACATATTTTCTACATATATCTAAATATTACTGGAAATTTTTTGTATGGGGGATGGATGTTGTGGGGACATATCCCCATTAATAGTTAAGTAGTTTAGGTACATCATTATTGCTACTAAATTATTTTCCAAACTGTATAATGTAATAAAACCCAAGGAATTATAGATATATAATATCATTAACTTCATAAAATCTAATGTAATCAAAGTATTCAGAGTCCCTAAAACGATATTAACATAAAACAACACCAAATTATATTCTAATCAGTAGAGTAAATTATACTAGGAGTACAACATAAAATTAAACAACTCATCAATCTATCCAAAAGAGAAAACAATACATACAGAGGCCTTCAAAAAGACTCTATTTAATATACCCCCATATAAGGTGGACAAGGAAAATAGGTCCCAACCAGCCAAGTTCATTCATTCTTTATGGGCCTACCATACCACCATGTTAACTTCTACACAAGCAACCACATATTCGATGGTGTGTGGAACTAAAGTAGTGTTACCCAAAGAATTATAGTTTCAATTAATTCAATTAGATATCTACATAAAAAACTCAGATGAAGATCAATTGAAAACATGGCTGGTTGAGTTGGAATAGCTTGATGAGAAAAGGATGTGTACCCTAAACAACCTCGAAGTCCATAAAAATCAAATCACATGAGCCTTCAGTAAAAATTTTTTCCTATGATCCTTCCTTCAAGAAGAACTGGTATTCTCTATAAAAACCCCAATAATAATAGGAAATAAACCTCTAAATATATTACCCAAATGGGAAGGGTCTTAAAATATACATAATGTTTATTTCAATGGATCTTACTCAATGGACACAATGTTTGTGGAATGTTTCGCAACCCCCCCCCCCCTAATGTTAGGTTTCTCAATAAATACATTGCATATCCACCATCAAGCATCCTACATCCAAGTCACATGATGTCAAACTGCCCCATATTCCCATACCATATGACGTTAAACTACAAGGAAGGTGTCTTAGAAAAAACAATTTAAATGGAAAAACATTCTTAGTCCTAGTCATATGACATAAAAATACAAGAAACCATATAATTATATTCATAAGACATTAGACTATATAAGAACATCTTTAGAACATGATGTTAAAATGTATTCTTACCATGTGTAACAATCAAAAGATTCCTTGTGAAACTAGATTAGGAAAAATCATATTATAAACACTAGGTTCATCTCATGAGATGATTTCTTGAATGCATGGATAGAATATATGGGGCTCCATACATTCTTTTTCATGTCGAGAAACCTACATCATTACCATAAGACGTTAAACTACATGGTTTACAAGAACTACATACAGATTTATTATACTTTTAAAGATATATATAAGTAATCATATATAATATATATTTTCCTATCCACTAAATGATACAAAATTTCCATGTACTTTCTTTTAATTTCTTCTATGTGGTGAAATAAACTTTTTCATTGCTTGTTTATCACACCGAGCAAAGCTCACATTGGATTAGTAATTTTGGTAAGGTATTTACCACATAATTGAGAAAAATCCATTAATGTTATGGTTAGTATGGTCCTATATTCAAGACCATAAAAGGTACACCATCTGTCCATATAGCGTGATGTTAAAATACATCATTGACATCACTTTAATGATATAAAAATGTGCATTACTATGGACCTATCCTGAGAGGGCCACTATCCTTGGTGTCGGTCTCACACCACACCTCCACTAAATATCTATGTGTGTCTTGATTCCAACCATCATAGGATATGTAGTGACACCTGGATCTCTAATACTAGGTATAGTCATAATATTCAATGGGAAAAATGACCACCTCTGCATATGGGTCAGACCTATGTGGAGAGTTTCCCATTAAATAACTACATGTGGCTTGATTCATGGAATCACAGGATACATAGTGAGGCCTGAATCTCCATTCGTAGGGAGAAATTCAATAGTTAATGTGAAATTTTAACCCCTGTGAATATGGGTAAGACCTATGTGATGAGCTTTCCATTCAAGAACTACATGTGGCTTGATTCATATTAACGTAGGATACATAATGTTGCTTGAATCACTAATCCTAGGTCTAGCCACAATAATGAAAGGGAAAATTCCCCCCTCTTCATATGGGTTAGACCTATGTGGATATTTTTTTCATTCAATAACTATATGTGGAATGATTCCAACCATAATAGGATACATATTGTAACGACCCAAAGTTTCATTAATGGAAAATCCCTCTTGATCCAGTTAAATGTCTCTTTATAAAAAATGTTTTTATAAGATGTCAAATTATTTGGTTCTATGATAAGAGTTGTGACCGTTACTTTTATAGCCGTTCAACAGTGATCACATGATTACTATAAATATAAGACTTTAACGAACCCAATTTTACTCAGAAAAAAGAAGCGATGGCCTCATCCAGTAGAATTTCCCCATATGAAGCCCATTTGTCGGAGCTCGGAAAAGAGGTGGCATCTTTGGGCTTCGCCCTTGACCAAGACCAAGCTGAGCTTCACCATGTCAAGCTCGAACGGGACCGTCTACGGGAAAAGTGGAAGTTGATAGAGATTACCACTCGAGCGATGTTATCCGATCCACCCTAAGAGTTTGTCACCATCACTCACCTTACCCTTAGGTCTTATGCGGCTATTTTAAGGGGTTATGTAACAAACAAGTAGTACTATGTTCATGTACATTATTTTTATTATTTTTTTATATAATAATGAATATAATTTCTCTTCATTTTTGATACATTGTAAATAGTTTTTAAAGTAAAAATGGTATTTTTAGTTATTATTTAATTAAGAAATCTATTTTATTAAATTAAGGGATTTTTGAATTAAATAATATTTTAATAATATAATATTATTATTATTAAATTAATTTTTATTAAATATAAATGATCTTATAATTTTATGAATGCAATTAAAATTTTTATTAAGGTTTGAAATCCATTTCTGTCAAAACCGATGAATTTTTGATAAATGTCGGTTTTTATTTTAAAAGTGAAAATTCACATTTTTAGAAAATTATTTAGATAAAATAAATGTTATTTTTGAATCAGGATGTCGAAATTATCCAACAGTGAATTTTTCATAATTTTCTGAGACAGTCAAATTTTTGGGTAAAAATTAAATACCTTTTAAATATATAATGTGTTTTATGACATCATAATGACCCAATGGTGATATAATAAAGTACCATAATCCTTATGTTCGGCCAATATATGTTTTATCATTAAAATAATAAGGTTTTGGGTTTGTTTGACTTACTTTTCAAAGAATTAATGAACCCCTCAAGACATATTCAACACTTTGCCTTTTTAAATTAATTTCCATGGGAGTGTGACTCACCTCCACATAATAAACCCTAATATTTTAATAAGTTCGGACTTGGGCCTTATAAAATATAGTTTTCCTATTTCCTTTTCTAGAAACTATGGGAAAAAACCATGGGATGGTTTGTGGTTTGGATTAGTTTAATATAAGGGTTCCCAAACCTAAATAATAAAGAATTATCTCACCTTTTCTATATAAACCCACCCATGCTCCCACTTCCTCCTCACTAAATTCCTATGGAGTTCGTCCAACCTCTGCACTATTCTCTCTAGAATCCTCCCAAGATGCCCCAAGCTCCCAAGAAGCCTCTCTCAAGCCTCTCTCTAACCTTTGGAAGAACACTTCCAAGTAAGGGTTTTTTCTTCCTTTCTCATTTTTGTCAATTTTCATTAAGTTGTATTTCCCTTTTAATTTCAATTATGAATGTTGGGGTATGGTTTCGCACCTCCCCCATACTACCCTCTTATTGTTTGAATGATGGGATACCCCTTTCTCTCTCATTAAATGCCTCCCATGTAGACCCATTACTATGCCGAAATTCCGAAAGGAACTTCTCTCTCTTCTTTTACATTCAAGCAATACTTTTGTATCATGAATCTAAATTCCTTTTGAATTGTTGGTAAATGTATCTATATGACCTCATTACTTTCCATTACATGTAAATATGATGAGGAACCCATTTCTCTCTCATCAACCATTTTTTATGAATTCTTATATCACGCCGTTATGCTGCCGAAATCGCACCGATTTTCTAAGCCAATGTCATTGTGTAGTGAATACCATGCCCATTTCTCCATCAAGGGTATTCAACTTTATGCACATTTAATTATTGATTGTAAATATTCATGTATGACTTCCACATTCCTTTATCATGGAATAAATGATTATATTTTATGAATCCATGTTTTATGATCCATGTGGCACACTTATGCATGAAATGAAATGTTTAAGAAGGGTGCGCCCTTATAGCACTCCAATGCATTGGGTAAAGTATAGTATCATGATACGTCATGTGCAATGAGTGTTGACTCATGATAATTAAAGTGAAATGAGGGTTTACTCGTGCTTCATGTGCAATGAGGGTTTACTCATGCTCCATGTGCAACGAGCCTTGACTCATGCTAATTCAATGTTAAGTGTTGTTGCCACATTTCCATGTTATGATTATCATTCTTTATCATGCCTTTATGTTCATGTTTCTTTTATGATCTATTTATATGCCTATTGTCTAACATGTATTGTACTCCTCATGTTATTCCATGTGTACTCCCTTACTGGGCTTTATAGCTCACCCTTTTCTTATACATGTCCTCAGGTTATCCCATGCAATGCTAAGTACGAGGGAATGTAGTGGTCATATAAAGGAAGTTTTCAATAAAGATGTTGTATTTCATGTTTTAAGTTTTTATGTAATGATACTAATCCCCAAAGACACTAAACCTCTCAATCTTATTTGTTGTATCAAGTGAAGCTTTATGTAATAAATCATGTTTAAGTTGTAATAAAAAGCAGGGTTGTCATAGTTGGTATCAGAGGATAGGTTTAGTTATTTTTGGGATTAGGAAACCCTATTAAAGACTTAGATACAAGACTAAGTATATTAAAAACATCCCTATGTTTTGGTAAGTGCTGAGTAAGTGGTTTATCAAACAAATACATCCCTTTCTGGATACGAGCAGGTAGAGGCGGATCTGGCACAGATGTATCCTAGGGGTAAAACCCGAAAACACTGCTTTAAGCTAGACTCGAACGGGAAATGGTGCACGACAATGGGCCTTGTTTCACTCTTGGTTATGACACTCCCGGGGGATATGTTTTGATAAATTCACAATCTTGGTATGAACCCTTATTAAGGGAAAAATGCCCCTAAGAATATATGTTAGAAAGTAGATCATGAAAAGCCTAAATTGAAGCCTATAGACTCATGAGTTGTTAAGGAAATACAAGTTTATTTTTGAGTCATCAACTTTTGTCTTTGGATTACCCTTTATGTGTTACCCCTAAATTTCCTTTTATTCCAGCCAATGGCCGGTAATAGGAGGACTCGGGCTAACAACCGTTGTGAAGATCAGTGTGATGATTGTACTAATGAGATTCTCAATCCAATGGGAGTGGGAATCGCGAACTTTGTCATGATTATCTCATAGATAACTCAAGTTTTTAATAGAAACACGGGTCAAGAGGAACGTCCAAACCCCCCTAAGAAGGAACAAGTCGCTATCGAGAGCTTCATGAGGAAAAGGCCTCCTAATTTTAGTGGATCATTCGATCCCACAATCGCTGAAAAATGGATCAACTCCACTGAAAAGATCTTCTCCATCCTTCAATGTTCTGAATAAGAGAAGGTTCTCCTAGTTTCTTATCGTATGGATGGTGAAGCTGATCAATGGTGGACGTTGATCAAAAATATGAAGCCTGAGGAGGAGATCGAGGCTTTGGATTTGAAGGAATTCCGGAAGATGATTTTCGATAAATATTTTCCTCGCACCCTTCGGCTTAAGATAGAAAGGGAATTTCTTTCCCTCAAGCAAAAAGATGAGGAATCTATTGGAGCGTATGAGGAAAACTTCACAAGGCTTGCACGATACGCTTCCGGCTTTGTCGTTACCCCCGAATGCAATGTTGACAGCTTCTTTGGTTGGCTGAAGCCAAGCTTGCGGAAAGAATTAGCGATCCGTGACTTCGAAAACTATGAGGAAATTGTCTGATGTTCCCTCAAGGTTAAAATGGAGATCAGGGAATCACAGGGGTATCTTGGGGACAAGAAGCGTATGGTGGACTTCAATGCTGGTCGGCCGATGGATAAATCCAATGGTACTAAGAAGTTTCATCACCCCACTTTCCAAAAGTGTGGGAAGAAGCACCCTGGAAATTGCCTTAAGGGGACGAGAAAATGCTTCAAGTGTGGAAGAGAAGGGAACCTAGCTATTAAATGTCAGCAAGAAGGACCCACGGCTGAGACAGAGGAGAGGAATGCTCTGTTCGAACCTCAACGCGTTGTTCAAAGATATAAATGCAAAGAACCGGGTCATTTTGCAAATCAGTGCCCTAATCCGTGGGTTATCGGAGGCAACCAACAACCTCCAAGACAGCAAGGAAGAGCTTTTGCCATCACTTCTACCGAAGTGAACCCCGACAACGAAGTGGTGACAGGTACGCTAGTTATTCATTCAAGAATAGAGAATGTACTTTTTGATTTAGGTTCTACGCATTCTTTTATATCTCGAAAGCTTAGTAGAACAATCCCAGCACCACCACAAATCATGGAAGTAAAGATGTCGGTGAGTACGGAAAATGGGGAAATCATTGCATCCCATGAATATAATTCCTCCCCTGTTATAATATGTGGATTGAATTTCCCGTAGAACCTCTTCATACTCCCTCTGGTGGAATTTGATGCAATTCTTATCATGGAGTGGCTTTCCTTATATAGATCCAACATAAATTGTCGGGAGAGGGAAATCACACTCCATATGAAGAATCGACCCCTGATTCTTTAAAAGTGTCAGGAGGAAGAGGAATCTCCTTTAGCTCCATCATCTCAAGCATGGATATTACTGCCCTATGAGCATGCGTATCTGGCTCAGATGATTGAGTCCAAGGAAGAAACCATCCTTGAAGAAATGCCTATTGTGAGGAAATTCGCGGAAGTGTTTCTCGAGGAGCTTCCTGGTCTTCCTCCTAGAAGATATGTTGAGTTCTCAATTGAACTTATACCTGGGTCATTACCAATATCTAAGACTCCATATAGAATGGTTGTTGTTGAGCTTGAAGTGCTGAAGAAACAACTACAGGAGAATCTGGATAAAGGGTTTACACGCCCAAGTGCTTCACCATGGGGTGCACTAGTCCTCTTCGTCAAGAAGAAGGATGGGTCAATGCGGCTTTGCATCGATTATCATGAACTTAACAAAATCGCGATAAAGAACAAGTATCCTCTCCTAAGAATCGATGACTTGTTTGATTAGCTG
This sequence comes from Viscum album, assembly GCA_963277665.1. Lineage (NCBI taxonomy): Eukaryota > Viridiplantae > Streptophyta > Magnoliopsida > Santalales > Viscaceae > Viscum > Viscum album. Next base: position 1,021,608 of record CAUJRU010000106.1, on the reverse strand, counting down.
CATGGAGCACAATACTTCTCCAAGGTGGATTTTTGGTCAGGATATTATCAAGTAAGGGTGAAGAAGGAAGATGTCCCTAAGACTGCTTTTCGTACAAGGTATGGGCACTATGAATTCATAGTAATGCCTTTTGGACTCACCAATGCTCCAGAAATATTCACGGACATGATGAATAGAGTCTTTAGAGATTACCTTGACAAATTTGTGGTAGTCTTTATAGATGATATTCTAATATACTCCAAAACCAAGGAGGATCATGAGGAGCATTTAAGAACTGTACTATAGACTTTGCACAAGGAGAAGCTCTATGCAAAGTACAGCAAGTGTGAGTTCTGGTTGAAGGAGGTATCATTTCTGGGCCATATCATCACAAGCAATGGGATATCTGTGGATCCCTCCAAAATAGATGCAATTGAGGGATGGTCGACACCAACATCGGTAACCGATATCCTAAGATTCTTGGGGTTAGCTGGATATTATCGACGATTTGTGAGGAATTTCTCATGATTTTCCAACCCTCTTACCAAGCTAACCTGAAAGGGAGTAAAGTTTTCTTGGAGTGATGAATGTGAAGAAAGCTTCAAGGAGTTGAAAAGGAGGATTATCACTGCACCCGTTCTCACTTTACCCACAAGTGGGGAGATTTTTGTGGTATTCAGTGATGCTTCGAAGAAGGGATTAGGATGTGTGATGATGCAGAATGATAAAGTGATATCATATGCCTTAAGGCAGTTGAAAATCCTTGAGCGAAACCATCCAACCCATGATCTAGAGTTGGCAGCTGTGATCTTTGCCTTGAAAATCTGGCGGCATTATCTCTATGGAGAGAAATGTGAGATATATACTGACCACAAGAGTCTTAAATATATATTCACACAGAAAGAGCTTAATATGCACCAGAGAAGATGGATAGAGATCATCAAGGATTATGACTGTTCAATACATTACCACCCTGGGAAAGCGAACAAGGTGGCATATGCCCTAAGTAGAAAGGATCCAGCGATTCTATCAATGATGATAATTGAGAAGGATCCAATCTTCTTAGACTTGATGAAGATGGACGTGGGAATCATAAAGAAGGGAACATCATCAATCCTTTCACAAATGATTACTCAACCATCTCTTTTGGAAAGGTTAAAGGATGCTTAAAAGGATGATGTGGGCATTCAAGGAAAAGTGGAAGCTATCAAAAAGGGAAAATCCTCGGAGTTTATTGTTAATGAGGAAGGAATTGTGCGGTTTGGGAAAAGACTATGTGTTCCATCATGTCCGGAGCTAAAGAAGGAACTTTTGGATGATGCACATAGTTCAAATTTCTCTATTCACCCAGGGAGCACAAAGATGTATCGAGATCTCCGAGAAAACTTTTTGTGGGATAATATGAAGAAGGAGATCGCCGAATATACATCAAAGTGTCTGGTGTGTCAGCAAGTGAAGGCAGAGTGGCAGAAGTCTAAGGGGATGATGCAACCATTTCCCATACCAGAATGGAAATGGGAAAACATCACCATGGACTTTGTCACCGGACTTCCAAGGACATCCAAAGGAAACAATGCAATCTGGGTTGTTGTGGATCGTCTTACAAAGACTGCACACTTCATTGCTATTCGGGAGGATTTATCTTTGGATCAATTAGCACAGATATATATCAGGGAAGTGGTAAGGTTTCATGGAGTACCACTATCTATTGTGTCCGACCGAGATCCAAGATTCACCTCTAAGTTTCGTAAGAGTCTTCAACATGCTCTGAATACTGAACTGAACTTTAGTACGGCCTATCTTCCTCAAACTGATGGCCAAACAGAGAGGACTACCCAAACACTTGAGGATATGTTGAGAGCATGATCAATGGACTTTAAAGGAGGATGGGATCAACATCTTCCTCTGGTTGAGTTCTCTTATAATAACAGTTTCCACTCGAGCATCCAAATGGCACAATATGAAGCCATTTATGGGAAAAGGTGCAGAACACCGGCATGTTGGGATGAGGTCGGTGAACGTAAGCTGCTTGGACCAGAAATGGTTGAAGAAATGGTGGAGAAGGTGAAAACCATTCAGCAGCATATCAAGGTATCCCAGAGTCGACAGAAGAGTTATGCAGATAATCGTCGACGAGACCTTGAGTTTAATGTTGGAGAAATGGTGTTTTTATGCATATCACCATGGAAGAAGGTCATGAGGTTTGGAAAGAAAGGGAAGTTAAGTCCAAGGTACATCGGCCCCTTCGAGATTCTTGATCGTGTTGGGGATGTGGCCTATCGACTAGCACTTCCACCTACTATGGCCAAAGTGCATGATGTATTTCATGTATCCCTCTTAAGGAAGTACATACCAGACCCTTCACATGTACTCTCTTCTGAGGTGGTACAATTGGAAGATGATCCTTCTTATGAGGAGCAACCAGTGAAGATCTTAGATCGTAGAGAAAAAGTTCTATGAAATAAGACAATGCCCCTCGTCAAGTTGTTGTGTAGAAACCAAAAGATTGAAGAAGCAACTTGGGAATCGGAGGATATGATGAAGCTGAGTTACCCACATCTGTTTTAGTGTGGTAAAAGGAAAATTTCGAGGGAGAAATTTCTTAAGGGGGGAATATTGTAACGACCCAAAGTTTCATTAATGGAAAATCCCTCTTGATCTAGTGAAATGTCTCTTTATAAAAAATGTTTTTATAAGATGTCAACTTCATTGGTTCTATGATAAGAGTTGTGACCGTTACTTTTATAGCCGTTGAACAGTGATCACATGATTAGTATAAATATAAGGCTTTAACGAACCCAATTTTACTCAGACAAAGGAAGTGATGGCCTCATCCAGTAGAATTGCCCCATACAAAGCCCATTTGTCGGAGCTCGGAAAAGAGGCGACATCATTGGGATTCACCCTTGACCAAGCCCAAGCTGAGCTTCACCATGTTAAGCTCGAACGGGACCGTCTACTGGAAAAGTGGAAGTTGATAGAGATTACCACTTGAGCGATGTTATCCGAGCCACCCCAAGAGTCTTTCATCATCGCTCACCTTACCCTTAGGTCTTATGCGGTTGTTTTAAGGGGTTATGTAACAAACAAGTAGTACTATGTTCATGTACATTATTATTATTTTTTGTATATAATAATGAATATAATTTCTAGTCATTTTTGATACATTATAAATAGTTTTTAAAGTACAAATGGTGTTTTTAGTTATTATTTAATTAAGAAATCTATTTTATTAAATTAAGGTATTTTTGAATTAAATAATATTTTAATAATATAATATTATTATTATTAAATTAATTTTTATTAAATATAAATGATCTTATAATTTTATGAATGCAATTAAAATTTTTATTAAGGTTTGGAATCCATTTCTGTCAAACCCCGTGAATTTGTGATAAATGTCGGTATTTATTTTAAAAGTAAAAATTCACATTTTTAGAAAATTATTTAGATAAAATAAATGTTATTTTTGGAATCAGGACATCGAAATTATCCAACAGATAATTTTTCATAATTTTCTGAGACAGTCAATTTTTTGGGTAAAAATTAAATACCTTTTAAATATATAATGTGTTTTCTGACATCATAATGACCCAATGGTGATGTAATAAAGTACCATAATCCTTAATTTCTGCCAATATATGTTTTATCATTAAAATAATGTGGTTTTGGGTTTGTTTGACTTACTTTTCAAAGCATTAATGAACCCCTCAATACATATTCAACACTTTGCCTTTTTAAATTAATTTCCATGGGAGTGTGACTCACCTACACATAAGAAACCCTAATATTTTAATAATTTCGGACTTGGGCCTTATAAAATATAGTTTTCCTATTTCATTTTCCAGAAACCATCAGCAAAAACCATGGGATGGTTTGTGGTTTGGATTAGTTTAATATAAGGGTTCCCAAACCTAAATAATAAAGAATTCTCTCACCTTTCCTATATAAACCCACCCAAGCTCCCACTTCCTCCTCAATAAAATCCTTTTTAGTTCGTCCAACCTCTCCCCTACTCTCTCTAGAATCCTCCCAAGGTGCCCCAAGCTCCCAAGAAGCCTCTCTCAAGCCTCTTTCTAGCCTTTGGAAGCACACTTCCAAGTAAAGGTTTTTTCTTCCTTTCTCATTTTTGTCAATTTTCTTTAAGTTGTATTGCCCTTTTAATTTAAATTATGAATGTTGGGGTATGGTTTTTCACCTCCCCCATACTTCCCTATTATTTTTTGAATGATGGGAGACCCCTTTATCTCTCATTAAATGCCTCCCATGTACACCCGTTACTATGCCGAAATTCGGAAAGGAACTTCTCTCTCTTCTTTTACATTCAAGAAATACTTTTGTATCATGAATCTAAATTCCTTTTCAATTGTTGGGACATGTATCTATATGACCTCCTTACTGACCATTACATGTAAATATTATTAGTAACCCCTTTCTCTCTCATCAACCATTTTTTTATGAATTCTTATGTCACGCCGTTACGCTGCCGAAATCGCACCGATTTTCTAAGTCAATGTCATTGTGTAGTGAATACCATGACCATTTCTCCATCAAGGGTATTCACCTTTATGAACATTTACTTATTGATTGTAAAGATTCATGTATGAATTCCACATTCCTTTATCTTGGAATAAATGATTATTTTTTATGAATCCATGTTTTATGATCCATGTGGCACACTTATGCATGAAATGAAATGTTTAAGAAGGGTGCGCCCTTATAGCGCTCCAATGCATTGGGTAAAGTATAGTATCATGATACGTCATGTGAAATGAGTGTTGACTCATGCTAATTCAAGTGAAACGAGGGTTTACTCATGCTTCATGTGCAATGAGGGTTTACTCATGCTCCATGTGCAATGAGCATTGGTTCATGCTAATTCAATGTTAAGTGTTGTTGCCACATTTCCATGTTATGATTATCATGCTTTATCATGCCTTTATGTTCATGTTTCTTTTATTCTCTATTGATATGCCTATTGTCTAACATGTATTTTACTCCTCATGTTATTCCATGTGTACTCCCTTTCTGGGCTTTATAGCTCACCCTTTTCTTATGCATGTCCTCATGTTATCCCATGCAATGCTAAGTACGAGGGAATGTAGTGGTCATGTAAAGGAAGTTTTCAATAAAGATGTTGTATTTCATGTTTTAAGTTTTTATGTAATGATTCGAAGCCCCAAAGACACTAAACCTCTCAATCTTCTTTGTTGTATCAAGTGAAGCTTTATGTAATAAATCATGTTTAAGTTGTAATAAAAAGTAGGGTTGTCATACATATTGACTCACAGACCACCAATCCAAGGTCTATCTGGAATAATTATTTTGAAAAATTACCCCCTCTTTATATTGGTCATACCTACATAAATATTTTCCCATTCCATAACTACATTTTCATTGATTCCTACCATCACAGGATATGTACTGATTCCCAAACATTCAATCCCAGGTTAGCCATAAGCTAAACATTCTCCCCTCATGGTGTGTGGGTCAAACTTTCACAGAGAACATTCATACAAGAACTACATGTATCTTGATTCCATATCTCATAGGATATTTTGTGATGTATGGATCCTTTATTTTGGGCCCATATATGGGCTTCCATCACCCCCAAAAATGTTCTTCCATGAGAGTCAGATCCGTGTAATGGTTATATTCCACGATAAGTTGTGTAATACCTTATATATTCCCCATAAAGTACTCATGTGTAGAATCATTGACATCCCCATTATATCTTATTTATCACACCAAGCATGCATCATGTGAGATTAAGTAATATTGGAGGCTTCCCTAGTCGGTGTAACCAAGACATGACGTGTATAGGGAACCACATTCTACTCGCATGAAGTTAAAATTCATAAATCTTCCTAATTTCATGACATTAAACTACATGATGTATGATCCATCCTACAAGACCTCAAATTCTGTAGAATAGGAAATCCTATCCACGTAGATGTGATATTGGTGAATTTTTCACCTTTAAGCCTAAATGAATTATCAAAATATGTTATCCCTGCATATTCGCCCGATCTACATAGAGGACCCATTAGTTAACATTTATTTTAGGAATCACTGATGGAAAAAAGATATAATGTCCATATCTCCAAAAAATGAGTCTGATATATGTAGTGATACCTCCTTAAAAGAGTTGATTATGGAAATATTCCTACCATTACAATGTTTATAGGGAATCTCGTCCATAAAAGTAGTATATACCTCTATTTAAAGAGGGAAAGTCACATAGACTTGTTCTACTTATGTATGAGTTAAATATACACATGGATTTCTTGTAGATAAAATAAATATTTTCAAAAGGGGATTAGATATATGGATAGCCATAAATAATCATGTGCATAGATAAAAGGTTTTTCAAACATCTAAATTCCTCTGACCAGTAAAAAATTCCCCTGGGATATATTCCACAATTTCATATTGGTTCCCACATCCTTACCGCATAAAATTAAACTATAAGGAAAATATATTTATTGAATGACTTAAACTATAAGGATAAAATCATTATCGCGTGATATTAATAATAAATAAAAATACATCTCCACTACATTACAATAATGTGTAAAGATCTTCACCCATCATCATTCCTTAATAAAGTACCAAAAGACCCTGACCCTGGTCAACATGAGTATGAGTTGTTTCCATCATCTATTTTCCACCTCATCCCATAAATCAAACTTCATGACTTGAGTGCTTCGGATATCCATAAACCTTTCATGGACCTTGATAAAGGGAACCTGACTTCAAGGGACCCTTATTTTAATATACATTTATTCCTCTGGTTCCTGTATATGAGCTCCTAGCTATCAACCAAATGTTTCATTACCCTGAAAAAGGTATTTCAGATCCTTTTTATCCATGATGTCACCACGTTAGAACTCAACATCATAGGGTATTTTGGGTCATCCTCATCATTGTTTTCCCATACCATTACTCATGAACTAAGTACCTTGATCCATTATATACAATATTTTCATCTCCCGCTCAAAATGATATTGGAGTAATATTGACACTTGGTATCTTAATTAGGATATTTTGTAGCATTCCCCACATACTAAGTCCAAGTGTATCAGGGCCACAATATACATGCACTTTGGTCAAAGTTGTACGACCATTAACTTTAACCATTAATGGTCCAAATCAAAAGACCCTATACTACTAGTGAAAGAGAAATAATACATGTCATGATGAAAACTCACAAATGGGGGCCTAGGAAAAATTCAAGTCTCCTATCACTAATCTCTTAATATCTATAGTTTTGATAAAATATAGATAATAAATAAATAAATCATAAAGCTTAATGGGGGCCACTTTTTCTCCCTAGTAAAATCCAATCCATGATTGTTGGACCCCATAATTGAGGAGATAGTTAGAGTAATGATTTTCACATCTCCTCACTATGATAACAAGTTCTCCAGGAAGTAAAATAACATTTAAATTGATTGAACACTTCTAAAATCTTACATTTTTCATAAAAAACATTCATGTATTTAAATTTTGTACTATCACAACCAGATCCATGAGTTGATACTAGTCTATTAGAACCTTGTGACCTTAGTATTCCATGTTCATGGATCTTCACTATAGAAAACTGGTAGGAGGAACTTTTTAATCCAAATACACTCTTTAAACCCAGAAAGGCCCCCATTAATCTAGGTTTTATTTTCCTTACCGTATGAAACATTATAATATTCTTATTTTAGCAATGGTAGACCTCTACCCACCGGTTCCCACCTATAGTTAACTTAGATATTCCTAGACCATTTTTTATAATATACATAACTAGACAATTCAAGTGGATTCAACATCATTGATGTTAATTCATAGTTTATAGTACCCATTATCAAAGTAGTAATTTCACACTCTATTCCCAAACCTTTTTATGGACCATACCATATGAATCAAAACAACATGGCATAGGGTATGAGCCTCCCAAATAAAATCCAAACTTCTCAAGGGTTCTAGAATCATCCTTAGATAGCTTCATCTTTATACCCCACTTCATCATCTTGGTATTTTCATCTTCATAAATATTTTATGGCCCTATGAAAGGGGTGGGACACCTCTACATGACCCTTCATGTAATCCCTAAGGGACCTCACATAATAGTTTTTGATCTATCAACAAAATGAATTTTGGCCTTGCAAGTAAGGAACTTTAATCCTCATAAGACCCATCGACACCATGGTGGAACGTAGTACCCTAGGGTTTTTTGGGTTATCCCAGGTATTTCTTCCCCATTCCACTTGTAATCCCAAACAACACCCAGGTGGAACTCAATACATTAAGATGTTTTGGTAATATCTAGTATGTTTTTATAATTCCATATTTATGAGTTCAAACTCCTTGAAATTTGATTCAAATGACCCATATTCCTATTATCCTAGTGAACCTCCTAGAAGTAATAATTTAAACTATATGGAACCCTATGCCATAGCAGTAAGACTTTAAACTACATGGAACACTAAGTCTTGGATGTAAGTCTCTAAAATGCATGGAATCTAAAGTCTTGTAAGAAAGACTCTAAACTACCCATCATCTCAAGTCCTAGTTGTAAGAATCTAATGTGTACAAAATCTCAAGTCCTAGAAGAAATACTTTAAACTGAATATAATTTTTCATCCTTACTGCATGACATTAATCAACATAGAAGATATCCATACTGCATGATGTTAAAACTGCATGGAATATGTCCTTATCACATGATGTGAAAATGGATAAAGATTGTTTCTTCATGAATGGTATATTACAATCAGTGTATTTTCCGAGCTAGAATACCCAAAATTATAGAACCATAATTTTTTAGTTTTCATGACCTTAAAACATCCAACTGAAAGACCCAAAATTCTCACCAGGTTTAAAACCTAAAAAGGGGAACCCCAAGGAAATAGTTCGGTCTCTGTTCGCTAGATTTTCAATTTGAGGGATTCATTCAATATTGATCATCTAAAAAAAGTAAAAGGCATAAAACATGTTAGGTAAAAAACCTATAATAGGGAGACCCAATAAAATTGAAAATTCCATGCCCACTATAAATTCTCCATATAAACATTAGGAAAAAGTTAGGTAACTGTAAAATAGAAAATATAAAAAAAAATTCTAGGGGTCATTACTTGTCCTTAGAAAAAATAAAGTTATGATTGTTAAGTCCACTAACATAGGAAAAAATTCAAAAACTCTCCCTCTATGAAATAAATTCTGCCCAAATTATCCTTTGAAATCAAGTAATCTCAAGAAAACTAGATAATATACATCATTGAAGAATCTCATTTCGGTGGGAATTCATGGGAAATCATAAAGAGAAATCTTTTGGGACTTAAGAATTAAGATCTAGAAATATGGTTTTACTTGGTATTATACAAATTATGGGTTTCATTAATGATTTGTATGATATTAGGTCAATGAAATTTCATGCAAATCATGAATGAAAGATGGTTGGACAATGACATGTAATGATCAAAAGTTTTATTATTTGATAAAGTGATAAAGTTTGTATCTCCACATTTTGGATCCTCTCTAATGATACCATAAAAAAACACTTTTCATCATACTATAATTCAATTTGATCATTTGAATTATCCAAATCCACCAAATTATAAAGAGAATTATCAATTGATAATTGAAGTGGTGTCCAACTTGCTTCTTTTGTTGCTTCCTAGGGACAAAAAGTATCAATAAAAGAGGACAACTCCTAACCTCATTTTTGAGTAGTCTCTAATAAGAATGATTATGTCTAAAGATTAAACATTGAGTGATCTATGATCTCTTCATATTTTTCTATCTGTGTGGTCAAGTCATCCATCTGAGAATGATGCTGAGAGATTATAAAATGTCTCTATTCCATCACCTACAATGATTCCATTATTAATTAAACTAGGGGAGCTTAATAATAAAAACCACAAAGGTCCTCCTAATTACTTTCCATTTATTTATGTTCATGAAAATTTTTCTCCTGATATCATATAGTGGCTAAAAATCAAATCACCTTCCCCTAGATTGCAAAAGTGTTGGAAAGAAACTCCTCAAAGGGAGTCTCTATAATCAAGGTATTTAGTATTTTATATATTATCCTTCAAGATAAATTTTTCTCTATAACCAATGGGGTGGGAACATCTGAAGAAATAATGGTTAGCTGAGCTAATGAATAATAAAGAGAAGAAGTTTCATATGATCTCTTCTAAATCAGTGCATTGTCTATTATGGGTTTTTAAGTATCAATCTCCTCAAAAATATTTGACCCACTAACGAGAATTCCATCATTATAACAAGAGTGATTTCTTGGGGGCTCTCATAAGTCCTACAAAAACTATATCTCTACCACATATATGGGGTTCATTAAAACATAATTCTTTTCCACCTAGAATATGGATTGATTCAATATACCACCTGGTTAGGCTTCCAACCAAGCCTGGGCATAGTCATATGACTATAAGAAAAAGGAATTTGTTGATGGAATAATAATATCATCATTTTTCCCTTTAAGTGCCAACATGATCCAAAATTGTTGAATGAAAATAGGATGTCGTTCTCCCAACATTATAGCTAAAGGGAGATGAGAAACCATTTAAATACATCCAAACAAGAGAACTGGCCTTTAAGGGATATATAGTTCCCAAATAATCAACTCATCTACATGGGCTGTAAGAACTCCATCCTAGATAGATTTTTTATATGACCTCTCATTGATATATCCACTTTTTTTATCAACAATTATCCAAATAAATGCATGATAGCACATGAAGTTGAAACGATCATGCCGACTCAACATCCCAATAACATCATCAATACATAGCAAGATCACTGCAACCGCAGAAACATTCAACTGCTTGGGAAGGAATTAAGCATTAAGTATTTTACTAGTGTTTTTATATTTGTGACATTATAAATTCTCTCTTATCCATCCAAATAATACTTGTATGGGGATTCCAATATGGTAAGGTATTTTTCCTTGATGGATATTACCAATCAGATGATAAAGGATAGCATGGGTTGACATGGATAGATTAAGAGGCCTCCCCTCTACTAATCAAGATTCCATCACATGCATTCCCACTTGAATTCCTAGTAATTTTTCCCCAATAGGGAAAATCCATCCATTAAAAAACATTGATAACAACCCCTATAACCTAAGGTTTATGTATTCCTATAGTCCCACCCATTATCCGCATGGGGAATACTCACCAACATCATGAATATCCCAATAATATTTCACAATGTTAAAAACCTATCAAGAAGGGAACCAATGTTGGTGTATAGTGGTTGGATGAGTCATGCTATTAAAAAGGAATATGTTGATGTAGACCTTAATGGAAACAAGTGAGTATAGGTTAAAATCCTTATTTAACTTATCTTCCACGATGGTGAGAAAATCCCTTTCCATGTTCATATTTTGTGCAGGGTCATCCCAATCATCCAAAATATGAATAAATTCATCACACATCACCCCATGAAGGGATATTCTGCCCAACCAGTACATATTAAAAGGGATGATACCCACTTCACCATGGGAAAGATGGAATGAATTAGTGCCAGGACATAATAACTAATTATCTCTTTGATAATTTCTGATTAGTTCAACAAGAAAAATTGAAAATTCCATATCACCTCATAAATATGAATATAAGTTGCTGGATGGAGAATTATAAGAATCTCTTCCAGACCCAGAATGATTATTCCCATTCCTCATAGAGATTACCACTAGATAAAAAGTCCCATTTTGATCTCCAACCACTTCTAAAAATATACAAGGAGGTGATTATTATGCTTGAATAAGTTTGATAAATTGGATGTTATGTAAGATCACAATCATCTAGACCATGAGGGGAGTTATCCAACATATAGGAAAATCCCTAGATCAATGTGGCAACCAATTTAATGTCATCAGAAAAAAAAACATTGTCAAGGGTGGAAAACATCCAACAATATGGAAGTTTTTAATTGGGTGACGGAATGATAGAATCATCTTGAAGACTAACTCCATATAAATTAATTTTGTGTGACATGGGATAACATTTAATTCTTGGTGCAATAATCCCCCTCAAAGTCTCAATTTCATAGAAAACGTGCTACAAAGGGTTGGTATTTTTATTACCAACAATCATATTCCTCTATCCAAAGGCATTGGAATATGTTTGAGAACTAGATTTAATCTATAAAAAACAAGGAGAACATGTCATATGAGTGTGGAACCTTGAAGAAAGAGGTGGATTACTTGAACAACATCATGAAAATCTCATAAACCACAAAGGGATTTGCGATCGCATGACCTGATATAGGTCTCACAAATTACATGACCCATGTCTCACAATTCACAAGACCCATAGATCATCTCATGACTGCATGACCTATCATAATACTTGTGATCACATGACCTTGATATGGTCACATGAATTGCATGATGATAAACCGATCACGTGATCGATCCAGCAGACTATGTGAAGCATGCAATATAGCTATGTAGCTGAGAACATATACCAAGGTTCAATCAAGTTACCTTGTGTTGATTCAAATATTTTTTGATCAATTAATTTAGATGAGATAAGTCACATGGTGAGATAATGTTATCGAACCGTGAAAATAGATCTTTTGAAATGTTCTTTTAAATATGTCTTGCAAAATTGTTTTTGTGGTGGGGTCTTGTGAAGGAGTTACATAATGGATGAATCCTGAGAGATATAGATTTCATGTCACCAGGGGAATGAGCCACAACCTCATTAACCTATTTATAGTACATACCATATAATACCAAATGTCACCTGGAATACCAAACACTTATCAGGAAACCAATTATCATAAGCCTAATGAATTAAAGTGAACATTTATTCTTCTTAGAACTGAGTCTTTATCCCTGCAGGCCTTTCTCCAGTTGGGGTGAGCGGTTTGGAACCCAAAAAATAAGAATCAACAATTCTATAATTGAATAAATACATGAATCATGGGTATTTTTATATCTATAAGACAAAAGAATGATTAATACAACTACATAAAGATCATACAACTGGATCACATGATCGCATGACCCTGGGAAGGTCACGCTGATGAATCATGAACTTTTCATGATCTGGGGAAGATCACACGAAGATCCTTTGGTATGTCCCACTGATCAAATAATGATCCACTAAAAATATGTCCTATTATTTCAAATACTTCTAGAAATGTATTTATGATCATATGAAGGATTCTATAAAATTCTCCTTGATCATGTGAAAACATCCTCAATGGGTGACATAATCACATGAAGATTCCCATACAAGTCATACTCGTCTCTTGAAATACCTTTATCATGTCAATTTGATAATGTAGCATGTCACATAAATGTAAAGAAATAATCAATGACAATGATCATACATCATCTCAATATCCCCTATTAATCATGTGATTCCTAGATGGATAACCAATGGGAAAATGTTGAAAGTCTTGTAAAATGAGGAATAAAAAACTGGAAAAGATACAAGACTCTCACAAAAGTATGACATGATAATTTTCATGAGAAGAAGGTTATGTCACTCATGTGATCTCCATTCATCATTTGAAGGACATTTAATATGTCATCCTAATCTCTCAGAGGCCCCCTTGACAAGAAAACTTTATATTATGGAGGTCCCCTTGACAAGCTAGCTTGGTTTTACGAATAGAATCTAATAATACCACTTAATCACATGAAGTTCCCTGAAAAAATATCCCTCGATCACAAAAACTACATTCAACAGGTGACCTGATCTAGTGAAGACTCTCAGACATTTCAGCATGGTCTTACAAGTGCTCTTTCAAATGTCGACATGATCACACAAAATCCCTTTAATAATCCATGGGTTCAATAAATATGGAAGTGACGAACTGTTCTCGAGGTTAATGTTTACCATACAACACCACGAGTAACCCATGGTGGGATCATGTGAAACATGTGATTGGATAACCCCTCCACTAAGTCAATCCCATATTTTCGAGATACACTCCACCCAAGGTAGTGTGGAACCTGAGGGGTAGGGGATATAAACCCATCCCCCTTGCCATAAGAAAAATTACTACACAACAAGACTACACACCCATGAGATAACATATAATAAAAATTATCAAAGTAGAAATCCATGTGATTATGAGGGTCTTCATCCAAGTAAAATATAGATAAATACCTAAGAGATTATGTGACCTAAATATGAGTTTAACTTGATCACCTCGTCAATAATGTGAAGGACCATCATTATGCTAGCAAGATTATGTGAAAGAATTTTATCATGTTGGCATGGTCATGAAAATCCTAAACAAGCTAATTTTTTACATACATTGAGGAATATATGCAATAAAGGATAATAAATATGGAATAATTACATGAATTTGGATACAATTATTTTCATGAGAAGTTATATTTAACTTCCCATGAACTATCCCAATCATACAACAGTAACCGAAATTGTCATCCAAGTATTGATAAGTCATATAGAAATTTATTCCAACTATTTTAAATTATTCTAAACATAGTGACCAATCCATGTGAATCCCTCCAGATATTCTATCTATATCTTAAAAATACCTATAACATGTCCACTTGAATCATGTAAAACACCCTAGGATATTTCACCCTTGTCAGATAAACACTCAGGACATGTCAAATAGACAATCATGACATGTCATGTAGACACTTGGGACATGTTAGGAATAAAACCTCTGACATTCCAAACATGTCAGGAAAAAAACCTAGGACTTGATAAGCTTTTCTATTAGATATTTTTAGACATGCCATGAACCAAAATATGATATGTAGTATGTCTTTCTAGGCCTGAGCTACAAATGGAAATCCAAAATGGTGAAAGTCTCTACATATCTCAAACAATTTAAACCCATGGGGCCCAAACTCTCCTATGGTTTTATCATCCTTTCATTTAAATTAGTGGATTTGAAATAAAATGAAACAATGAGAAATCTAATTAACTCTAAAAATAAGACACATATGATTCCTTTCTAAGTCCTAGTAACTATATCAAACACCTTGTTCGGTCTTCCCCATTGCATAAGTGTTGTATCCATACATTTTGAGGCTGATCGCAGATTATCCCTTATTTATGACACAAAGCATGGCTCACATGGGCTATGGTATTTTCAATGATCTTATCATTCACATGATAAATATCCCCCATATATGGAATCCTTAGTGCGTAATGCACATTCAATGGCATGATTTGATTTCCCCAATACAAGGGAATTCACCTTGTTGTAAGTCTCGAAGGCATTCCCATATTAATAAAACTAGTGTAAATATCACTCTTAGGTATTAATTGTCTATAACCACCCTCCAGTGAGATGAGGGTAGGTAGATCTGTCATGAATTTGATTAATTTTATAGATAGGGTATATATGATGCCTTCATATGGCTCAACATCCACAATTGCTGCCTATATACCATCATATATGTCCTTTCTATATGAAATTAAAATGAATGGTTTTAAAAAACATGTGTGTTTTGATTCTAGTTATACACAGCACATGTAGAACACCTCATAAAGGTGCAGTCCCATCCTAAAAATATTAATCACCTCCCTAGAAGGTAGTAACCTCCAAATTTCCTAGTTTTATGGATTCAAAATATAAGCATCTTCCCATTACTAAGAAATAAAGGTAAAAGGATTAAGAACCTTTGATATATATGTATGTATCCATAATGGGACCCCTACCCCGACACATAGAAGGATTCGACACCTATCATATGGTTGGGGTAACCAATCATGTATCAAGATTTGGAAGAGAATCATGAACATATATTAAATTTATAAGAGAGTCCTAGAATAGGAAATAATTCCCCTAAAAAGGGTGAGACTAGCCCAACCACCAATCCCCTCGATCAATGTGAGTTCATAAGCACTGTTGGGTCTAAAACCCCAAATAATTTCCTGAATTTAGAAATTAGGTATGTACCCAATAATGGATGTGGGAACCATTGTTAGTATCTATGAAATATGGAAATGGTAAACCTGATGTGAATGAATGTTCCACCATGAACCCCCCCCCCCCCCCCGCCCACAATCAATTCTTAGACATGGAACAAAGATGATGAATCTATTGTGAAAGCATGTAATGATTGAATAAATCTATCATTATAAACATTGGGAATCATACCTCCTGAACCTTGGGAAACCAGTTAACCATAATATTCTAAGTGAAATAGTATGTAACATGAATATATCCTGATATTTAATGGTTGTTCATAATATCACATTTTTGGGGCCCTATTGAGTTATGTACTCACTCTCTTCCAATATGTCCTTTGCACTTGGGTACCTAAGCATAGCTCACATGTTTTAGCTTTAGCTTAGGTTGAGGCTAGTATTTCATGACTGATCTAGAGCATCTCAAATAGGATATGAGACTAGGATGTGGTAGGGCACAATGATGTAGTATAGCCTAATATTTACATTATTTCATGTTTCTATTTGGTATATGTGATCTACCCAATTGATGATTAGTCTTATATGCTTGTATGAATGCATTCTATTCTATTATAACATGTTTCTATTATTTATTTTCTTTCATACTCTAATGTGTTGTATGTGAATGATTTATTTTTATTTTTTGATTAATACTCTAATAGATGGGCTATAATTTCGTCATAGTACTACCCTAGACCCTCGCTGCTAGTCGGAATCCTATAGAGTATGAGGGGTACCTGAGATCACATAGATCCACTGGTCAAGGTACTTTTCATAGTATGCCAAGTCAGGAAATTACAAAGTGATGTTAGAGGTGTTTTATTTTTATATACTAATTTGGATATGGTATCCAGAATATATAGTAATGTGTCGAATCTTGTGATGTACCTTGAGCTAGTGTGTCATGAACACCACTTATGATAGGAAATATAGGTTACCCGATATGGTATAGATGTTTTGGTTTTTTGATTTTATAGTTGACAGATTTCACCTCATGTGACACACATTATTTTTAAGATTGATGATGACTTATTTGATTTTTTCTCTCTCCCTATTAGAAAGAATACAGTTATTGGATTTAATCTCTTGGCTATAGAGGTAAGAGTTCTCTCAGGCATCATGATTAGGCATATAGGATTCACATGGAATGTAGGGGCCTGTTAGGGTGATTATTTCCACAAATAATAGAGGTTAAAATATTTAAAGTTTCAACAATAGATCATATGGTGTTTTACCATATAAGTTATTTGTGGAATTCTACTCAAGTAGACTGCCCTTTATATGAATTATTTTCAATGATGGAAGGTTTTTTGGATCTATAGTGAGATTATTTATGATAAGAACAATGATGGTATGGTGACCCTTAGTAGGAAAGAATTGAAAATTGGATCCTTGAAGATAGATAATATCAATAAGGTGGGTTCAATTATTTAAAGATTCAGTAACAAACTATATGGTATCCTCCAATAGAAATTTGAATTATTTTCTACTTAACCAAACCATGTGATTGTGATTCATTGGATACCTATTATCATAGGTAAATTCTAGTTGTATGTGTATGCCTATGTAAATTGATATTTTACCCACTAGGGAGTAGTATTCTAGTTTGGATACTTAGAGAGGGTGGGTTACCAAGGATTGGGTTGGGATTTTGGCATGTGATTCTTATTATATGGGTATTTGAGACCCTAGAGTGGGGGTAGTCATGTTAGATGTCATGATACCTTGGACAAGAACATGGGGAATTACATGTGTGTTTTGGATTATGAGTAATGGGAGGATTGTGCTAGGTGAAATACCCAAATTACTTTTGAGATGTGACGTGGGATTTTAGGGAATTAGTTCCTAGAGATTTATGAGGGTAACCCATGAGAGGGGATAACCTGGGTTTGTAAGTGACTTTAAGGTAAAAAGTATGGGAAGGTTGTTTCATTGGGGATCAATTAATGGGAATTTATGTCAAGGATGTGTTATATGAATGGAAATTACTGTGTTCCCTTTTATGTGAAAACCACCTTGAGTGTTAGTGTTGGGAACATGTGGCACATGGATTTCTTTATGGTCAAGTTGATATTTGGAGGATACAATCATTTAGTTTTCCAGCCCTGTTGATTTTGGATATACATTAGAAGAATAATGCAAGAATAGGTGGATGATTTTGGTTTTAGTATAGTTCTAGGTGATGGATAATCATTTGTTTATATATATAATAGAATCTATGATCGATTTTAATGGAGAGTTCTAAGGGTGATCTGGTTATATGATACTGGCGTGACTAGGATCATGGTTAGTAGTTCATATGTTTATGACTTGGTTAGATGACTTGAGACTTGGGAATTTATGATCCAAGTTTTGTAGTTGATCCCTTAGGGAGTGTATGGACCATATGTTTTGATCATATTGACGCATTATGTGTGGTTACATGTACTTCTAGGTGATTTATGGATTAGGTAATCGTCTTGTGTGGGCTGAGGAAAAATAAAATTTTACATGAAACAAGAAGGATTGGGTGGTTGAGGTTTGATAATGGTTACATATGTCCCTCTATAGTATATGAGATGTTGAAAATGGATTTTATTCAGTGTAAAAATTGATCTTGAACTACATTAAAGGAAATTTTTTCATGGGATGAAATGAGTATGGATCAAAAGGAGTGGCATAGGTGTTTGATGATGAACCGAAGGTGGTTATGCTTAAGGAGTTGTATAAGGGAATCCAGATGGTGGGGAGTACACCATCATCCATTTTGAGGTGTGGCCCTCATTATTGATGGATTTTTAGTGAATTTCATATAATGACATTTCCATGATCTGGAAATGATCGTTAAACTATGTTTCATGTTGCTCCATAAGTATGAGTGGGTTCCTCGACATATAATCATCTCGTGTGGGGATGGATTGAGTGTGTGATGTGGTGATCAGGGATCTTTCCTATTGATATTATTAAAAATATAGTCCCATGGTGTTTATTGGGATTTCATTCATAGTGATGTGGCCCTCATACTATAAGGGATGTCAACATGGAAAATTATACATTAAGCTTTCATTTGGAATTTAAACATTGGTGATTAAATGGATATGAAATCAGTAGATTACATGGTTAATTCCAAGAGTGAGATTTGATGTGATTTTGGGTGGATTTGGAGTGCATGAATTGTTATCATGATGGTTTAAAATGGTCTAAATGTATTATAAAATAGATGCACTAGTGATCGGGTGGGAGCATCTTTGTGGTTTTGGATAGGTGGTGTTTTGCTGTGGGAATTTCATTCAGAGTCAATAATGGTATTATGTGAGTGTGTTCAGATGATTATTGGATGCCTTTAGGATTTAAGGACGCATGATTAGCTTAGTTGTCCACACAATGGTGGGGGTAGATACACATTTTGACCTAAGAATGGCAGTAGAGTTATGACTATTGTTTTGGGTGTAATTTGATGTGGTGGATTGAGAACCACATTAGGCACATTGTATGGGTTGCAATTATGGAATTTTAGATATTTTATAGGACTTTCAAGTAAAATTTAACTCAATAAGGCCTTATTCTTGGGTTATTAGAACCCATATAATTCAATTAAAAATCAATAACAAAAAGTGGTGCATGCCTTGGGATAGTTATTTCAACTATGTCCAGGTGTAGGTGTAGAAAACTACATCAAGGGGAATCATTAGAATGTTGGTATCATTTTTTAATAGAAAATTACACTAATTTAGGGTTTTATATATTGAAATTTTACTTTTTTAACTTTGTCTTATGGTGGTGAGTATCATGGGACAGATGATTAGTTAGACAACACCTTAATATATTAGGATAAGAAAATCTCAGGTAAGTTCCATATCAATGATTCTGTAATCCTAATAATAATTTTCTCTATATATATAGCATAAACACCATGTTATTAGAAGTGGTTCATTGTAATTTTTTAGTATTTAGGAAATAAATTTGGTCCACTGATAATGATTTGAAAACTATGGTGGGTCGGGATTAATAGTCATATAAACACTAAGGATTATCAAAGATGATAAGTGTTATGGTGGGAAGGTGTTAAGAACCTGTTTCTATATAGGTCTTGAATTTCAGTGAAAATATGAATTTCCAATTTGAATAGGGGGTAGATTTTGAACCAGAGTCTAGAATGGAATTAAAAAATATTGAACCCCTCAAATATGTGGTTTTGGTCATGGGAAGGATCTTGGAGGATAGGCTGGAGGATTAAGAGATCACTAGAGGGATGATGGGGCTACAGCTATAGCCATCAACTAGTCATAGCCTAGCTATAAAATATTCATTGGGCTAGCCAGTATCCTAGCTGGATATAGTAGGACATCACCTAGACCAATGGTTGTTTTAGGGGGAATATTACATTTTATCCTATGAGTTTTTATAGTTGGGTATCCCCTCCGTCCTCTTACATTCCCTTTCATGACCTTCCCTTCCTCTCCAACTCTCTTTCCATCAATCCCCCTCAGATTTAGGGTGTTCAAATGGAATTTTGTGGAAATTAAAGGTAATATCAACCCTTTTTTGGTCTCATTCATTCCTTTCCTTCATTAATTACTGATTTTAGTTCTTTTGATTTGGGATTAGAGTAATTATTCCACCATATAATGGTGGAATATTCTCATGATGGTGGGGTTACTATGTAGCCTAACTATAGGATGTCCTGAAATAACATCTTCACATAGTCTCCCATTTTTTAATGGAGGTGTGCCTCCATATGATTTTTTACAAGAGTTTTGAGATAAATTTAATGAAATTTCATTTGGAACTTGTTTTGTTTGATAGTTATTTAGCTTTTGTTAGTTCCAAGAGTATCACAAAAACCACTTGAGGATGTTTGTTCATATTTTAGGTGTTTCAAGATCACCTAGAGAATAATAAGGCATTTATTTTAAAGTTAAATTAATTGATTATTTATTCATTAATTTTTTAATAAATAATAACTTGAATATAATAAATTAAATTGGTTATTGGATATGACTTAGGGATTATATTTATTGGATGGTGACCGGTTGGTCTTAGATGAGTCTCAATGAGAGTTTTCAGGCTACTTAATAAGGAAAATGACTTGAAATTGACGTAGGTGGTTATAGTATTAGACCTAGGGTATATGATTTAGGTTACATGCATTTGATATATTATCTCTCCAACTTTAGGTGACTAACCTATATATTAAATAGAATTATTTATAAATTGAATGGGGTGTCTTGTTAATCCTAAATAATTATTTAATTAAAGTATCATAGAATGGGACAAGTGTGATGGGTTGCATTCGGCCCTTGGGCACTGGCTTGTTTCCTCAACCACTGATGGTCGAGGTTATGATTATTATAGAATAACCTTTATATATTAACATTATTTAAGAGTTGGAATCATAAATAACTAAAATTAATATATGTAGTTTCATTTGGAATAGTGATTTAGTGACTTCTTTATAGGGATGCATAGTGACTGGAAATGGGAATCAACATGCTTGTCTATATGTGAACCACTGTATTACATACAGATATTAGGTGAATCGAGATAAACATGGTTTGAATGATCCATACCCTTTTTTATATGTTTATACAAGGTATATTTCTATTGTGAAGGATATATATGGGTTGGATGAGAGGACCAAGTTAGTGAGAACATGGGAATAGAGATCGACCTTGATTCATCTCCCTAGAGGGATACCTATAAGGCTTAACCCATGAGGCCCAAAAAGGGACACTAAATTTTTTTTGTTGTATCAAAGGAAATAATATCCCTGAGTAGCAAGAATTTCATCTAGCATCCTGAATTGGCATTAAGGGATTGGTATGAGGTGGTGGGAGGGACCCAATTTGGTTTCGATGTTATATAGTGATCTAGAGAACTCATGTATGGTGTCTTTACTATGTTTCGACCTACATGACCTTGGTTGGTTCCTAATCATATGAAAAACTATGAATGGGAAGTGATGATCATGAGTATCTCCATAGAAACTGGATCGATGTTTTACGGCATGTTTGGTTGTGGTGTGTTGGGCCGCGCTCCTATGATTCTGATTGGGGTTTCATGACAGGTTAAGAAGATGACCTCATAGATTTATGTTTTGTTTTTAGATATATATTGATAATTGATATGGTATAAAACCTCAAGGATGTTTTTATATGAAATGGAAAATTACTATAGAGATGTGTTTATATTTATTGAAAAGAAAAAACCCATATGAGTTGCCATGAAAACACTCTATAGAGATGTCTAGAAAACTCCCTCTAGGGAGGTCCTGATAAAAAAACCATATGAATGTAGTTCTTGTAGTACTGGTGGGGATTCCATGAATCTAGAGTTGGGATTATTAATTCTAGGTATTAGAGGGAGTTCATGTTGCGTGTTATTTATCAGGGGTTTATGGGGTCTATATGGATAGGCTTGAGTCTTTCACACTACTAAAGATTTTCTTCCAAGAACCATTGAATACTAGGATGGTGCATTCCTAAGGTTGTTATTTTAGGATGGAGTATTCCTAAAGTCATTATACTGGATTCTGAGGTGGATGAGACACTAGATTATTATCTATACACTGAGGTGAGAGACCACATGGTCATTATTATTGTTGTCATGGTTATCATGACTTCCTTGGAGATACTCCAATACTTACTGAATATGGTATGGTAGATTGGGTTTATGAACCTAGGGATTGAAAGTGGTTTATTTATTGAATTATTTATTTATTTCTAGTAGTTTTATATTTATTCATAGTAGGTCACACTCACATATCATGAAATTTAATGGTTATGTATGAGGTTGTGTTGGTGGTACCCTACAAAATTTTGTACTCAAACCCTGCTCTAATGTCTACAGTACATGGGTACCTAATAAACCATCATTTATTATAGGTTCATGTTATTCTGAGGTTGGTATTTCATGATTTATCAAGAGTTTCTAGAGTGGGATATGGTATTGGGATGTTGTATATATTTATAATTTTCTAGGGCCTTATTTTTATTTTATTTGGTTTCTTATTCTATATATTTGATTGAACTTATGGGAAATCAGTCTTGTATGCTTATATTAATTCATTACAATTTTTTATAGCCCGTTTATTTTTTTTATTTTGTTGTATAATCTAATGTGATGGATGTAATTGATATTTTGTTTCTTTCTGTTGTGATTGATACTCTAATGTAGTGGGTAAAGTCTTTTTAATGTACCAGCTAATACCACCACTATTAATTGGAAGCCTCTAGTGTATGAGGTGGTGTACCTAAGGTTAAATTGTACCATCAGTCTAGTTATAGTTAATAGTGATCTGGGGTGAGAAGTTATTTGTATAAAACCAATGATAAATATTTCTAACATCATTTCCAAATTTAGGAAATTTTTTATCAAATTTTTTATATTGTTGACAATCATCTGGATGATGTGACTTGACTATGCCCATTTTTATTCCAAATGAACCTTTTAAAATTATTTTAATTTGTATGTAAATTTTTAAATTGAGGAATTATGGGAAGATATCGTATTTTATTATAAATATGCCTGGTTCCTCGCATAACAGATTAATCGACTTTTGATTTTTCTTCCAACTTATACAATGATGTCCCACATTTAGGACAAGCTAAAGTACCTTCACATTCCTTCTAATATAACATATAGTCCTATTGGAAAATGTGTGTCTTTTTTAACCCAATCCAATGTGGAATAATATTTTTTTCAAATTATAATTTGAATCGAGAAGACCATTATGTTCATGAAGTATGTATTTTTGCTACTATAGTAATTCTATAAAACTCATATCACTCCATCCATTCCTAGATTAAAAATTCAATAATACAAGCACTAATGACAAAACAATGAAATTTATATTACATGGAAATATAATTTTTTCATCATCACCATATAATCACTCAATCAATTGTATTTTATCAATTTCTTCCACTTTAATGTCACTAATCATTTCATCAATTTAATAAAATGTTTCATTTTCATAATAAAAATAATAATTTTATTTTTAATAAAATCCAATTTCAACATACCAAATCCAAGGAATGTGACTCTAATTAAAACCATTGAAAATTAAATGATCCTTTATTTATTTACTTTACATATTTAATCTATTTAAACATTACAATAATGGATATAAAAATAGGTCATTGTTTGCAGAATTTCATTAGGAAAATTCCAAAAAACAATAGCATGAAACCCTTCCTCCAATCCTCCAATGTCCCGAAGGCCTTCATTTTTTATTTATTTTTAATAATCCACCTTTCAAGGGGTGAGGTGGAACCCTTACAAGTCCCATAGGTGTAAGTATTGCATGTCTCGTAGGACTTAGAGGATTTCATTTCCCATTGTCTTCAAACATTAAATACAACCCAGACTAACTACTTGGAACAGCTCCTCTACATCATCTTCATATTGAAACCATCTCTCCACCTTCGCATGGTTATTTGGCTAGGATTTCCTACGCATGCATAGGCTTGTCCCAATGGTAGGTGTCATACCATCTCATTCT
The DNA here is from genome assembly GCA_963277665.1 of Viscum album. Lineage (NCBI taxonomy): Eukaryota > Viridiplantae > Streptophyta > Magnoliopsida > Santalales > Viscaceae > Viscum > Viscum album. Next base: position 997,215 of record CAUJRU010000106.1, on the reverse strand, counting down.
TTCAATCTATTTAGATTCAACTATGGTGAAAGATCCTTTCTCATCCTCCTTCTAAAGCTTGTTACTTGTAGGTTTTCTATTTTTCATCTGCACTTAAGGTTTCATAAAGGCCTTGATGTGGCCCGAAGGCCTTACTGGCCTGAATGCTTGGGTGGCCCGAAGGCCTTAAAGGACTCGGGGACCATATTGGAGGCCCTAAGGCCCAAACAGGGGAATATTCCCAACTGCTACAGTGCCAAATAGTGCCTTCTACAGTCCCCACTACAGTACCTACTATAGTACTGCATAGTTCTTTCTATAGTACCACTATAGTGCCTGCTATAGAACTTCTATAGTACCCGGAAATTAGCCTCCACCAGGATTTGATCCCGGGTCTCCTGGATGCACTTAAGGAGTCCTCACTAACTGGGTTGAGGCTCATTTTCATCAAAATTTTCCTTATATTGATCACTTATTCATCATTCCATAATATAATTATTATTAATTATCACCAATAAAGTATTTAATATAAGTTATTATATTTAAAATTTTGAATTAAAATTTACTTTTATATGCTAAAATACAAAATAATGTTTTTAAAAAATAATAATAATAATAATAATTACAAAATATATTATAAATAATTAATATATTTTTAATCTTCAATGGTAAACATTTATTATTTGAAATTATTAATGAATGCATGGTAATAAAAAAATGAATTATTAATTATAGTTGTGCATAAATGGATAAAAATAAAAATTTTGAATTTCAAAAAAAAAATGAATGAGATGTAGAGAAACAATATTTTTTATATTAGAAGTGTTATTTTTATTAAATACTCATGGTAAAAAAATATCTAACAATAATTTGATAATTAAAAACGAAATTTTATTATACAAATATTATATATTATTAAACAAATGTTGTACAAGAATAAAAATATGTGTACATAGAATAAAACAAATTTTATTTATAATGTCAAATTGTAGAAAAACTATTATAAAAATATTATACACTTTTTATAAGAATATTATGAGATATATCATCAATATCAATATCAAGTGGTTAAAAAATAGAAATCTAGGACACGCAAAATCCAAATTGAAATACATACATAGATTATATTATACAATATACAAATTGATTTTAAAAATAGGTAAAATTTAAAAATTTGTGAAATAATAATAGTATACAAATTTCACAAAATTACTAATTATAAAAAAAATTAAAAATTAAATAAAAATAATTATTAATATTTTAGTACTGTTATTTCACAATAAAATACATGAATTTCTGATTTTACAAAAAAAAGATCGTGTGTTTCTTCTTAATAATATGATTATAATACAAAATTAAATTAATACTATTTAATAATATAATATATAAATAATAAATTCCTAATGAATATATAATAATTAATGAATAGATTATCAAGGTTTTAAAACATAGATTTCAGGCCATCTATCGATTAATACACAAACATAATACATATTATAAAATAAATAAAACTAATAGGTATGATATGTATAGAAAAAAGAAGGAAAAAGACATCATTGAGAAATTAAAGGAGGCAACTGAAGTGAGTGGGTAATCATTCATGTTCACTAAGTGTGGTAGAGATGGGGTTAGAACATGGTCAAGAAATCCTAAAGTAGGTGGTGTATAATGAAGTATGGTGGTTGGAAGTGGTGGAAAATATTAGAGAATGATAGATCAAACAATGAAGGATTAGGGTTCACTACATGAGAGAAAACATTTTGGTGTCATGTGATTGAAACAAAACAAAATAGATGGGCTCCTAATATTTTCACCTTTTTTAAAAGGCTTTAAAAGTTAGTTATTAAATAAAAGATGTAAAATAAAATTCCTTCATTTTAATTATTTAATAACCAATGTGAAATACTTTGGATTTTATTTAATCATGTTAGTTATAAAATAATTGATGCAAAGACCCATTTATAACATCATATTTAAATAAATTATGTTATAAATGCATTATTTTAAATAATATTTGAAGTAGTGTGTCAATGGGAAATTGGTATCTCTATATAATGAAGTCAAATTTCATGAGATTTTTTCTAAAAAGGATGAACCAATAATTTTTGAGGTCCTATGTTAAAGGTGAAATCTATATGTTCTCTTTTCTAATAACAATTCAATTATATTACAATCCCAATAAGAGATGTTGGAAAAAACTAAATTTAACACCAAAAGACTCATGTTCTTTGATATATTATGTTAATCAGATGATTCTGCACAAGAAGTTTTTTGAAATAAGTAATAAGTCTATGATACCCAATATTTCTACTTAAAAGACTATGGGTGCATGCATGAAGAGTTTTCTCAAAGATAGAGAATAATGTTAAAGTGTATCTTGTTTGAGAAACAAATCTAAACCTTGGTACTCTCTCAAAAGAGCTGTGGAGATTCAACAATATTCCCAAAAATATTGTGTTTTTCCATCAATGAAGAGAATTGAAGGTTATGCTTATATTGAGGTGGAATTAAGTTGATGTTCAAGTTTCCAAATCTAAATTTCTAATTAAAAAACATCTACTGATCCTTTGGAGTATTTTTATTTTCATTTTTATTCACTAATTACCATATAATTGTGAACATGTTTCACCTCATGAATTAACTTTTAATTTTATATTTCTTTAATATTTTTTGTATGGATATGGAATGTCACGATATGGGAATTGATCCCACATTTGATATGTTGATGTATATTTGTATAAGAGGATCATCTTTCTTGAAGAATTTTATTGAGTGTACCTATTAAGGGAGAGTTTGATAAAGATACCAAAATATACTATTACAATATTTTATGGTATAATGTAAAATGTTCATATGGAGTTTCTTGGAAGAGGTATGCTTACCTATTCTGTCATAATTTCTTTGAATGAATAAATTTCATTCTAAAATGGGGGAAAATGAATTTATTAATTGAATGAGAGACACGCAAAACAAAGAACATCAAGGGTTGATTTCTAAAACTACCCATGGTATCTGTTTTTTAATGTTTTTAATTTGTTATTGTGATAAGTGTAGGAATTAATGATGGAAAATTAATGATAATTTCTTCAATAATTAAATCATCCTGCAATTATATTTTGAGCATCCCTTGAGAATGTAATTATGATTTGGTATCATATTTTTTTATTATTTATAGGTTTTTTGTCTAAATTCATCCCTCTAGTTTTCTACACCAATCATAGATCAAATTGACATAGAGTGGAATAATTGATGACATGATTCATTAAGTGAATTTATATCATTATATATCAAGATTATATATATTTAATTAATATAATGTGTTAGAGATAAAAATGGAAGAGAACATATTGACAAGATTTTTCTAGATGATTGTTGAAAGAAAATTTATAGGGGGAGATTGGTGAACTCACCTGGTGTTGATTTGTATCTATTTGCAACAAGAATAATGTCAATATGTTTTGAGAATATAATCATGGAAGGATTTTTCATTACCCAATGATGTTAATGATAATAATAGTTATATATCCATTCCAAGTTCTCTACATTCACTGAGTCAAGTATATTGTACAACACATTTTATCCTTGAGTCAGAAGTCCCCTCATGTTTGATCCATGATAAAGAAATATATGAGTAAGTGTAAATAAGAAATCTAGGTACTTCCATTGGATATATTATTTTATATCCATTCTCATATTGAAAATTGATTAATAAACCACCAACATTTCATGAATCTTCCACTTTTGTGAAAGGTTGTAAAATTTAAGTAGATTTATTGAGTGTGAGGATGTAGAGTTCTATAGAGTATGGTTATTGCTAAATGTTATTTATATATGAATAATATGAAAAATATGGATATTAATTTCGTACTAAATATTATCTTATGGTTAATACTACTGTTATGTGAGAAATATAATTGTATAATATTTCAAAGAAGAGTTGAAGTTAGTTTGAGGTATTGGATTTCCATTAATGTTTTCTAAGAGGTGATTGTATGATTAAAGATATTTAGGATAATATTTATATATATGAAGAAGATTTGAAGATATGATAAAGTGATTAAAATTAGTTGATGTGACTTGATATGACCAACGAAGGTTTGAATAAGTTTTGAGATGAGTTGAGAAATATATAGGTGAAATATGAAAATTATAGAGTTACATATTACAGAAAATTCAATAAAGGACTCCATATGTAAGAGTTACTCGGAAATATTGAAGGATACATATGATTATTTATATTTTTTTTATTTCTTGAAAAAATCCATGTACATAATACATGAGGGTTCTCTAATAAATACACAAGGGTTCTCTAATGATTTCATAAAGGTTGATATGTAAAGGTATATAAAGGGAAGATTGATAATTTCAAAAATTATGGATTTTCCCTATGATATGTAAGGGTCAACATCCAATACATATAATTTTATAGGCCATACATAAGGGCTGATTTAATTTTTCATTTGATAATTTAAAAAGGAATGATCCACCTTGTGTTATATAAGGGTACTAAAGACTTGTGTAAGGGTTGATTTGGTTGAGAATATGGAAAAGTATTAAGCTGTACAAAAATCTATAAATGTCCATATGAGCAATATATAGTATTTTTCTGCAGTATATATAAGATTCATCTACTCATACATAAAAGTAAATATATGTTACATATAAAGAATTTGTAAAAGGTAGATATGGAAGAGTCACTTGGGAAATACATAAGAGTTATATATATAAGAGTTTTTCTGAAAGTTAACAATGAGTTTTATAAGATTAATTTCTAAAAAGATAATTTTGAAGAATAAATAATTCAGATGATGATATGTTGATATTAAATTTTTAATATCATGATTTAATGAATATCCAGGATTCTAGCTAATAATAATGGATATAAGAATTTTGGAATAAGGTTGTGTCATGATGAGTGTTTCCACCCCACAAGGGTTATTGTATATGCTTTTGTAGACATGTAGTAATGAGAAAGAGGATTTTAGGAAAGTAATAAGGAAAAGAAACATCAAGATTTTAGAATAATATTTTGATGATCTATGTACGATAGATCTGGGATTTCAAATATGAATATTTGGAATCATTTATGAAGATAAAAAATTGGTTGAATTACTAAGAATATTTTCAACCAACTTTATTGATAAGATGATTATTTATAGAATACCAATTGATATAAGAAGTGAAATATTTCTAGGTTTGGGATAATTTCTAAAAAACCTTCTTTGTACATAGGTTTAGTGCAATGGGAAAGATACATGTTACCATATTTGGGCCTGTAGCCATTACCACAGTCTCTTGTTGTCATAGGGGTTATAATGCCATGGGCATGCAGCACAAGGGTATAGATTGACACATGAAATAAATTTTGATTGTGGGAATAGATCGATAATAAGGCGATAAGTACCTATGACTACATACCACACTACCAATGACCATAGGTGAGTGTAGAAATTTATTTTAGTTCAAAAACTGTGTAGGAAGTCAATATCACCATGGATAATTTTTCCATGTGTCAGCAAACTGAAATGATTACCAACTTAAATAGACATATATATGTATGTGTATATGTATATAAATATACATAAATAAATATTAATATCAATAAATATAAATAAATTTACATAAATATATATAAATACATATATACATACATATACATATATACATATAAAAACTGCTTGCTAAATGCTTTTTTGTAGTGGGAATGAGATATGATTGTATTGTCAAGAGTAAACCTGTGATTACCTACTAATGACACTCTGAGGAGATAGCTGAATTTTTTATTTGCGTAGGGATACGTGGTTGGTTCTCTAGTTTGAAAAATAAAAAATTGGGGCTTGCATGTCATAACCCCCTACCCACAAAGGTACCCCTCCTAGACCGACAGTGAGAAAAGGGAGATAGTGACCATGTGAATCTTGACACTAATAGGATATGGGATAGTGACATGAACCTACTGCATACTTAACATACAAATGGGATGAATTATCCTCTAAAAGATTATGTGGAAGAGAGAGACAATACATATGCACAAATCTGTTCATTCACATAAATATTAAAAGAGATCCCAAGTGCATATGTGTAATTTCTTATATAATTGATACAATAGAAAATGAAACTATAGGTGCCAAAAAGGTAAACATGGAAGCCATCATGAATCCCAAAAAAACTCTTAAAAACCATGACCTAGTAAAAATTTTCCTGATCTCTAACCTCTTCTTACTATGCTAAAAATATTATATATATATATATATATATATGGGGTGAGAATAACAAATATACTTGGTAGGATCATCCCAGGTGCCTATCATGAAAAAGTTAAAGAAAGCATACTGAATTCCAATCAACAAAAAGTGAAACTAACTCATCACCTAAATCGTTATACTTAGTTCATAGCCTTACCATGTATATCACACAACTAGTATCACATACAAGATATCATATATTGTAGTAATGAAATTTCAAGGGTACCTCGCTACCACTTCCCCAGTGGTTTTCTACTTTTCCCCAACATCACATGTCCTGAGCCATCTCTCTTCGATAGAATCCTTCCCAAAGACACTGAGCTATGTATCACAACATGAATCTCATGTATCACATCATCTCATCATCCCATTCCATATATTTATATAGTAACCAAATGTTTTTGAGATCCACCATAGTTTTTGTGATGTGTGTCATACATCAGGTATTATACCTCAATCCATCACAGCCCCTATACCGAGTAAGTTACTGCCATCCATCACAGCCTATACACATAATACCTATAATAACAGTTTGGATACTATATTTGGAGATACATGTGTTTGAAATAACCACAAGCCATTACATCCCTCTACACACATATACAGGGAAAACTAAACACCTTTCATACAAGCACATGATACTACCAAGATAAGAGAGTGGGACCATAGGGGTACTCATCCATCCATCACCACCAATGGGATATTAGGAAAAACACCCTCCCAAAGTCCACAAGGTATCAGTCTCCCTAACAGACATGGGTGCGTAATAACCTTAAATCAAACAAAATATAGAGGATATAATATATATTAGAACCAAACAATGTTCATAACCTAGTATTATGGTCAACTACAGTTATCCTCTCTTAGAAACCTGACTTCCACTTGAGAGGACTATATATTTTATAAGAGATTAAACATTTAATAAAGATATATTAAATTACTTCTATCCATTTCCATTATATTTCATGTTAATAAATTTGGTAAAAATTAATTAACATTATTTAAAATCACATTCCTTTAATCATAAAAGTGAAGTACATGCCATATAGGCATAACCTAACCAAATCTATAGTTATTAAAGATTAACATTAACATTTTAATTCTAGTAAGAACAAAAACCATAGTTTACCATATTTATTAAACATTTTTACCATTAAATAATTAACAATACTCTAAGAAACATCCTAATCTACCATCAAAGGGACATGCAATCACGTACATCCTACTACCTCAAAAAAATGGGGAAAGGAAAGAAGATAAAAAAACATGACCATCTATAATTTAAATATATTTATCAATAAGAAAGCCTCCAACCTTGATCAAAATAATAGGTAATCCTGAATTAAACCTTATCCATCAACTTTTCTACCATCCCCGACACCACCATTCATATTTTCAGGCATCTCACCATCCCAAACATCAACTCCTTCCACAACCTCAACCCTCTACAACTAAATATATTTATCCATCCCCAGATTACATCACATTCTATAGATATTATAATATCTGGATCACATCATAGAAGGAAGAAAACAAAAAATAGAGTCTATAGGTAATTTGGGTCCCAATAAACAAGGAATTTATCCTTTACATTAAAATAGGATCACTCGAATCTAAATATAAGGAATTCAAACATAACAAAAAAATGGGCTCACTCTACCCCAAATATTTATTATTATCAAACAATTAGTTTTTATTTAAACAGGAATTAATTTATTCATTATCATAGGTTATGACTATTGGAAAACTAAGGAATAAACTATAATAAGTTATTAAATATTTAAACATGATTCTTATAATTTTCTAGATTTAACATGCTTTTATGAATAAAAATTCTCATTTTACATGACTTTTATCATTTTAGAATTAAAATGTATTCTATCTTAATTTAATTTAAACAACCCCAAAAATTAATGGACTGACATATTTAATTAAACATGAGAAAATAACCAATTTGAATTTTTTCATATTACAAGAATGAATTCATTAAACATGCCTCCTTATATTATTACCAAACAACTAATTTACTAGCTTTTTGTTCTTTACCAATTTAATGAAATTTTTCTTGATAAAACTAGCATAACAAACATGCTAACAATTACAACATATATCACATAGTATCATGTGAATTAAAGGGAAACCTATTATCATGGAGGAAACAACTACATCATGTGATTTCTTACCATAAACCAAGTTCATTCTATAAATCAATTTAATATTTATTAGCTTAATTACATCATCATCCAAAGGGATAAATAATTATAAATGTATAATTTTATGTAAAAAAGAGAAGTCAACAAGTCCCCAACCTCAAAATTTTGACTTTAATTAAATAGAAATGGAACACTAATTTATATCTCTAATCACCTATCCTATAAAGAAAATATGATCCCACAGGTACAACATTCCACAACCACACACAAATATGAAAATGGAAAATCCAATAGAAATATAGAAATCAAACGCCATGTAATAACAAGAATAATGGGAGGAAAATGAGATCAAACAGAGGATAAAATACTAGAAATATAGGATAACCTACCTCATATCACTGCATATTGATCTCTAGAATACCTGGCTTAACCCTAATGAAAAGGGGAATCAAAAGGCCTATGGAAAGAACTTTAGGGAACCCATATTTTAAGTGGATGAGATGGGAGAAAAGTGGGTTTAGAGATATTTGGGGTGTTTATAAGAATTATGACATTTATAAGACCAAAAAATAATCCCTAATACCATTCTATAGATACACCTAACATAGGTTATACTACAGCATAACCCAAGTGACCATGTTGCATCCCCCTTAGTCAAAGTTCATGTCTGAGGAACATAATGAAAATATCGTTACATAATATTTTACCAGGGGGAGGGATAAAGATGTAGCCAAAATCACATGGTGTAGCCACCCATTATTTATAATAACTTCCCAAAATACCTAAGTCGTAGCCTCCTCGTGAAATAATATAGTTCTCGACACCAAGGAAGGGCCTACGATGCAGCCAACCACCCCTACGCAGCTCCCCCCCCCCCCACCAAAAGGTGTTTGTATCAAATCCCATCCATGAACTCCCCTAAACCATAGTTAGACCTCCATGCACACATAAACCAACCATTCTAGACTAAAACCATAAACACTATGCCATATAGGATTGATTATGACATAGCTTAGGGGTCTATAGAAAAAAATGGATTTACTCCCCCGTTTTTTCTCCAAACACTATCCAAACACCATGGAACATCCTTCAAGTGATTACAACATCCATAAAACATAAATGAAGGGATAATAAGATTTTTTCCCCTACATTAGATACCGCTTAAAATATTCTCATCTTCAAAAATTTAAAAACACATTCTAAGAGAAAGAAGGGAAATAGGTTGTTTGTAAAACCACCTTGTGAGATATCTCTCATGAATCTCACCATCATCAGAGATCAACCACATTTCTCAGAGAAACCAAGTGAAAACTTATGAAACACCCAAAACTATATCCTATGAACTCCCTCAAGGGATATACCTATCAAACAGGAGCATGGACATAATATGAAATAAGTGGAAGTCGTCTCATAGAATAAAAAAGTTTGAAATTCACAAAATGAGTAATAATACAAGAGAAGAGATAAAAAAACAAATAGCTAATGGAACTAAGAATGTATCTATGAATCAAGCTACCAATTTCTCTCCCTTAGGACATTGTCTTTCCACATGACACAAACCAATGGAGTATCACAATCATGAATCACCTTCTCCTATAAATCCTAGATCTCCAAATTCTAGTCCTGGAAGGTAACATCATATTTAACATCAATATCATCCAAATATATGATGTGAGAGTAGTCCAGAAGGTAATGAAAAACCTGTGACACATTAAATACAATATGTGTCTAGATCATCTATGGGTATGTGTTATAAGATATTACATGAATCCAACATGATCTAACACCTAAAAAGGTAAAATAAACCATGGATGAATCTAACTACCATGACCAAACCCCCGCTACCCATGATGTGGATTTAATTTCAAGAACACATGATCTCGAATGTAGAACACCATAGGTATCCTCCTATGAACGGTATAGTACTTGTGATGATCATTTACTTCCTTAATCCTCCAAATAATTACTTTAACCATCTCAGTCATTCTCGATACTAGTTCTTGCCTGAGAATTGTTGACTCTCCAACCCCAGTCCATCACAATGGGGAAAAGAAAGGTCTATCATAAAAATATTCAAATACTTTCATTACAATGGTGGAGTGAAAACAATTTTTAATTATAATAAAACTCAACCAAGGGTAAGTGCCTCATCCACGAATATAAAAATTCTAGGGAAAAATAATGAAACATTTATTGTAATTCATAGAGTATCACAACCTCTTCCAGATATTCCATTGACAAAACCTCTATAGAACTAAACTCCTTAACTTCTATGGAGTGTTTTGATTTCATCAAACAACCCACTATCACCCATATAGAATCAAATCCCACCTATGATTTAGGTAAATAGGTAACGAAGATCATAGAAATTTCCTCACACATAAATTGGGGAAAATACAAAGGCTGGAGAAAACTACTAGGAACATGGTGCTCATTCTTTACCTTATAGTAGAACAAAAATTAGGAAAATGCTCTGAAATTACACACCTCAACCTAAGACACCAAAAATATTCTCTTAGATCTTGGTACATCATTATCATTCTAGAATGTACAGCTAAGATTCAGCTATATAACTTATAGAGAACCATTCCAGGAATCAACTAAGGGAAGAAAATCCTACCCTAGAGCAACACTTGGTGTTGTTCATCCTTAGAACAACCATTAGGGTCATCAAAAAAGAAAAACAAGTCTCACAAAACCTCTAACTCAGAATCCACTAGAAGGGAATCCTCCATCTTCTGCACCAAATATGACTTCACTATCATCTAAAAAAGAAAACATCTTCCTCTAACCTCTCCCATATTGAGATAAAATGTTGAGAGATCTTTCATCACTCTGTAGAAATGTCCAGATTCAAACATGGAATCATTATGTGAGTTCTTCTCAGTTTATTAGCTACAATATTACACTTTCTCATTGTATATCAAATCTTAACATCATAATACTTGAATAATTGCATCTATTTATTCTACCAAAAGTTCAGGTAATGTTGGGAGAAGACATACCTTAGGCTCTTATGATTAGTAAAACACATAAAATGTTGGCTCATGCTGTAACTTCTCCACATCATTGTAGAAAACATGAATACTTCTAACTTGAGATCATGGGTGGCCTAGTTACACTTATAGGGATTTAAATTTTGAGACTCATAAGAAACAACCTATAATTGTTTCATCATAACACAACCTAGACCAATACATGAAGAATCACAAAAAACCCAAAATAAACTCCCTCTACTGGAAAAAAATGGACTGAAATGATGACCAACAACTCCTTTGGGTACTCAAAAGTTTTAAACATTGTTAATTACACAAGAATACATGATTATTTCTATTCAAAAACTATTAGAGGAGTCACAAACTAAGATAAATCAGCTAAAAATATCCCTTAATAACCTTCAAGGCCAAGGAAACTCTACACCCCTACAAAACTCTTCGGGGGTACCCATGAAACAACTACTTGTATCATTGAAGGGTACACTGTTACTCCTTGTTGGGACATGACATGCCTCAATAAATGAAATTCCTGAGCCGATAACTCACACTTATAAAACTTTATTAAAATTTTTCAATGATGAAGAACCCCCAAAATGGAATGCAGATGTTTTGAATGTTCCTCCTTAGATATGAAGTACACAAAAATTTCATTGATTAAAACCACCATGAACATATCCAATAACTCTCTAAACACTACATTAATTAAACCCATGAACATGGATGGGTTATTCTTCACACTAATCACCATCACAGACACATGTAATTCTCCTAATGATGTCAGAATGTGTCCTTGAGAACAACCTCCACTTTCACCTACATCTGATGATATCTTGATCTTATATCAATCTTAGAGAACCTACATTATGCTTTCATCTGATTGAATAAGTCATTAATTCATCGAAGAGGATAGAGGTTCTTCACTTTCACCTGATTCAAGAGATAATAATTGATATATAGAAGAAAACTACCATCAAACTTCATCAAAAACAAAAATAGTTCTCTTTAGGGTAACACACTCGCCTGAAAAAACCTTGATATAAAATATCATCAATCTATACTCAAATATCTCAAAACTCAATAGTTTCCATTCCATATAGAGACATCATGATCAAGGAAGAAAACTTCTATAGCAAAATACCAAACTCAATCTCTCATTAAGTGGGTCACACCATTACCTCCTTGTGAAAAACATCAAGTTACTCTTCCTCAACCCAAGGAAAAAACATCAAATAATCTTCTAAAAAACTCATCATCAACTAGAATAACAAGGAAGAAAAATAAAAAAACATTTCTCCAATCCATTTAAGGGTATCTCTCATAATAAATACATAATAATCTCCAAAAACATTATAGAACATAATATATATCCTAGGGAAATCCACAATATCCTACACTAAATACAGCCAATCCATGATAGGGGTTATGTCATAGGGTTGTATCCATAAACATAGGAAGTATCCCAAAGATCAATTCTCCATTAAAACTACCTCATTGTATCTAAAAATTTGATAAAGGTTATATCAACCTTTAATTTTCATATTCAATACAAGGGGAACTAGATTTATATTCACCTCAAGCCCCAAATAATAGACTAGGGAGGTGATATGAATTAGTGTATCTCCTGGAGATGGTTACCTCTTGAAGCCATGATCCAAGAGGCCATGGGTTGATGAAAAGTAATGATGGTATAATTAAGATAAAAATGAGAGGCATTTCCCTCTAAAAGAACTTATAGAAGATGGATATAATACCTATTAACCAATAAAAACCTTCTTATAATGATAAAAGAGATCATAATTATGTATATGTAATGTCATAAAGAACTAATACAGTTGAAAAGGAAACTATAGGTAGAAAAATGGTATACTTCGCAGCCATCACGGTGCCCAAACAACTCCTAGAAAAACCTGAGCTAGTAATATCCAGCCCAAAAAAAGTTCCTAACCTCACCAAACATGTATAATAAGATCCCAAACTCACTATGGATATCTATCATCTAGTATTTCATACAAATGATCTTATATTTTAGTAATGAAAAAAAGGGTACCCTGTTACCAATTCCCAGCTAGTTTTCCTCTCTGCTCCAAAATCACATGTCTTGATCCATCTCTCTCTAAAAGAATTTTTCCCAAAGACACCTGAGCTATGTATAAAAACATGCATCTTGTGAATCACATAATCTCTTCATCTCATGCCACATCTCCATATATTAACCAAATAGTTTTTTAGATCCACCATAGCATGTACAATGTGTATCATACTTTAGTTATTATACCTCATTCCATCACAACACATACACCAACTAAGGAAACTCAAGACATTATAGCCTATACCCTTAATACCTATAAAAAATTTGGGATACCATAACTGGAGAAACATGGGTTTGAAATAATAATAGGATTTTATACCCCTCTACACTCATAAATGGGAAAGCAAATCGTCCTGAATAGAATCACATAATACTACTAAGAAAAGAGACCAAGGCTAGATGGGGTTGTCATCCATCCAGTCTCACCACCTGGATGTTAGGGAAAACACAAAACCTAAGTCCACTAGGTTTCAGTCAGCCTACATAAAATGGGTGGGGTAGTTTATGAATTCATAAAACATACATGACATAATATAACTCCGAGCCACACTATGGGAATATCCTAGTCCTAGTCTTAACTAAAACTATCATATATTTGACACCTGACTTCTACTGTTAAGGAATGTATATATTATAATCACACAAGCATTTGAAGGATCTATATTAAATTAAATCTTCCCTTTTTCATTAAATTTCATGTTAATTAATTAATTAACCATAAATTAACATTATTATAAATAAAATTCCATTGAAAATCAATGTGAAGTACATTCCCTCCGTACATAATCCAACCGAATAAATTGTTTCTCAGTATTAGCATTAAAATTTTCTTTATATAAAGAACCAAACTCATGGCTTAAAAAATTTATTAGACGTTATTACCATTCCATAATTCAAGGTACTCTAGGAAACATCCTATGCTACCATTAAAGAAAGATGAAACCAAGCACATCCTACTACATCAAGAAGCGGGGAAAGGAAAAAATATAGACAAGAAACCAATCTACCTATAATTTAAATATATTTCTCAAAAAGATAGTATCCATATTTCATCAAAACACTGTTTGATCCCAACTTCAACATGTTTCATTAACTCTAGTACCATACTTTACACCACAACGCATCTCTTCATCACATGTGTAAACTATAGCCACAACCTCGGGACTCCCCACCCTTATGTCAACAACCATACCATACTAACATCACTTCACATAGTAGGGATCGTGTCTATACCACATCACAAAAGTTAACAAACATCAAAAAGAGTCAACAAGTAAATATGGGCATAATAAAAAATACATTTATCATTCACATAAAAATGGGATCACTCAGCCCTAAACACAATGCATTAAACATTCACATGGAAAAAAGTCACTCTCAACCTCAAAAAAATATTATTATAAAACAACTAATTTTAATTCCATCTAATATTAACTAATTCATTATCAGAGGTTCCAACTATGGGACACCAAAGGCATCAGTTATACAATCTATTAAATAATTAGATATGCTTCCTAGCATTTTTCATCTTTAACAAGATTTAAAGAATAAAAATTATCATTTAGGATACAATTTATATTTTTAAAATTAGAAAGCATTCCATATTCATGTTCTTAAAAAAAATAAAAAACTCATGGAATTTTATATTTAATTAAACATGCACCAAAAATCAGTTTGAATTCCATCAAATTAGAAGAATGAATTTAGTTAACATGCCTCTTCTGATTATTAGCCAAAAAACACATTTAACATATTTATGTTATTTAAATATTTCATCAAATTATGATTTCTAAACCAAGAATAAAAAACATGATAATAATAAAAACATAAAAATTTCCTCTCTCCTAAATCAAGAGTCAAACCATTATCATGATGGAAACATCAACATCACTTGATCGCTATAAATAAAAAAGTTCATTCATTAAACTGGTTTAATATTTATTACATCAATTAAACCAACTTCCTAAGGGATAAACCATGATCAATTTATGATTTTATGTAAATAAAAAGGATAAGAAACAGATTCCCTACCTCAAACATCTAACATTATTGAAATGAAAATGAAATGACAATGCAGATCTCTGATCACTTCTCCCATAAGGAAACTACGATCTCCCATGGACATCATGCCATGAACACACTAACTTATATGAATTAAAATTCATTATAATGATTCATATCAAACACCATATCATGACAATAATAATAGTATGAAAACAAGATCAAACAGAGTAGAAACTGCTATAAAGAGAGGAGAACCTACCTAAGATGACCAATAATTGATATCTAGAAGTTGGGGAATAATCTTGATCGAAATGGGATTCAAAGGCCTTAAAAATTAGGTTCAAAGGTTTTTAGTTGTTTTTTTTAGTAAATTTATTTTATAGTTATTGTGGGTATTTATAAGCATTCTAAAATTTATATGGCCACAACGCATCCTCTTTGACCATGTCGCAGATCTACAAAAAAACATGGTTTACTACGATGCAACCCAAGTGACCATGCTGTAACCCCCTTTGTCAATGATTATGTCTAATTAGCACAGAAAAAACCATCTAGGTCCTATTTTCATAATGGTATGGATTACAATGCTTCCTAAAGTCTTTTTAAATAAATTTTGTAGTGTACCAATTGAGGGGGATTTTGATAAAGCTGTTAGAATATATCCTTACAAAAAGATACTGTATTATGTAAAAAGTTTTTAGGAAGTATCATTAAATAAGTATTGTTACATATTATCTCATTTTAACTTCAAAAGATTAAATTATATTCTGAAAGGGTAGAAGTTAAAATGTTTAATAGATTGAGAGAAATAAAAAACCAAGAAGTTTAAGGGTTGACTTTTGAAATGAATCCTACTAGCTATTTTTAAATTTTTTTTAATATGTTATTGTGAAGAGTGTTTTGATTTATGTTTAAGACCATATGATAATATATTTAACATTTGGTTCGTCATATAAAGCTATTTTGAATATCCCTTGAGAAATGAATTATGAGTTGGTATTATAATCTGGTTTTGTTATGGATAACTTTTTTGTTTAAATCATTCCCTATTGATTTCCACATAGAGCATGGATAACATAGATTTAGAGTGTAATAATAAATTAAATGAATCTTTAAGAGAATTTGTATCATTATATCTCAATATTCTATGTATTTATTTTAAATAATGGGTGAGGGGGATGTAAGGAAACATATTGACATCCATTTTATAGATGATTATTAACAAAAAATCTAAAGGGGGAGATTGTTGAACTAATGTGGTGTTGTGTTATATTATTTTTGAATAATCATGATGTCAATACGTGTTGAGAATATAATCTTGGAAGGAGTTTTTAGTACCAAAGAATTTTAATGGTAAGAGGTGTTTTGTTCCAATGTCAGGCTATCTACATGCACTAAGTTGAGTATATTAGAGAAAACCATTCATCATGGAGTCAATGTATCCTCATGTTTGATCCTTTATTAAGAAGTATTTCAATAAGTGTAAAGAAAAAAATGATGTACTTCCATCATCTATTTTATTGTATATCTATTCACATATAAAAAAGGGATTAAAAAACTTCCAACATTGCATGAATATTCAACTTTTTTTAATTTTTGGATAATTTAAGTAGATGTAAGTGTGAATATGTTATAGAGTATGGTGATTGCTAGATTTTATTCTTCTATAAATAATTTGAGAAAGATAGCTATGATTCTCTATTATAAATATTATCTTATGTTGATTATTGATGTTAAGTGAGTAATATACTTAGATAATATATTAAGGAAGATATTAAGTTGGTGTGTTGTAATGGAATGCCATTAAAGTTCTCTAAGGGTACATATATGTTCAAAGATATTTGGGTTAATTCCGATATAACTGAGAAATATTTGAAAAAATTATATGGTGATTTTGAATGAGTTGAAGTGGCTCAAGATACATTGAGAATTTTTAAATAAGTTTTGAGTTGAGTTGGGGAATATGGATATGATTTATGTAAATTATGGTTTTCCATATTTCTAAAAATTTGACAAAGGATTCCATATATATAAGTTACTCTGAAATGATGAATAATACATAAGAGTCTTTCATATTTTCATATTTATAGAAAAATTATAGAGGAATTAACAAATAATGGATATTTCGTACATATGTAAGGGTTCTCCATTGCATGTGTAAATGTACATCAAGGGAAGTATGAGAAATTTGAAAAGTATTGTGTTTCCCTATGATATGTATGAGTTACCATCCAATAGGTAAGAGTTTCTAAACCATACATAAGCATTTATTTAATTTTCTATTTTGGAATTCGACACAGTATTGATCCACCAAATGATACATAAGGGTACTTAAGACTTACATAAGGGTTGATTTTGTTGATAATTCTATAATGTATTGAGCTACACTTAATTATGTAAGGGTTCACTTGAAGAACACATAGGAGTTTCATAGAGTATACATATGATTCATCTGATTATACATAACATTACTTATATGTGATAGATAGAGAACTGTTCAAATGGTTATATTTGAGAGTCTCATGGATGAGACATAAGAGTTAAATAGATATTCCAGAAATTACATAATATTAGTTCTGAAAGATGACAAGGAGTTTTATAAGTTTAATTTGAAGTATAAGAAATCAAAATAATAAATAATTCAGAAGATTCTATATTTATATTAACATTTTAATATCATGATTATTTGAATAACCATTGTTAATAATGGAGATAATAGTTGTGAAAGAAGTTTGTGTCGTTATGGGGGTTTCCATGACGCAAGGGTTTCAATATATGGTCATGTAGACATGTAGTGGTGAGAAGACATATTTTATATAGGTAAAAACAAAAAGATATTTGGTATTTTTATAAGGATACGTGGTTAGTGTCAGATCATGAAAAATAGTAAATAGGGGATTTCGTTTAACATAGTTGGATTCAGGACAACAAGTTCAAAAATATTCCATTATCTTTGCTTCTTATTGATAATAAAAGATGTGGGGGTAACAAAAATCATAAATAAGGAATTTCCTTTTTATGCCACTCTCGTGTTGTGATCCTTGTGTAATGGAAATATGGAATGACATGGTAATAAAATAACAACACTTTGGGAAACACATTTCCTATTCATGATTATTTATTTAAAATTAGTAGTGCGATATAGTGTTAATGTTTGTTCATCTTATCCAAGTCATCAATCAATGATTTTATTATTATATTGAAATACTACAATTTTTGAAATGGTGTTATAAGTGTAATTCCATGGAAATAACATTATTATTTTTAGATGTCAAAAATTCACTTGGGGGATGATTCTCATCAACTCTAATTCAAAAATTGGTATCCCCATTTTTTTACTCATTTTGTATATTTGATGTTCCAAATTTTTTATCTCATTTATTGAATCTAAATGGAACTATATCTGTGACCTTATCATGTTCAAGTATACTAATATGTTAACCAATTTGAAACTCTTCATCTACACATGTTCTCGTTTATCTGGTTCATTTATTTTACATTTGTACTTTTAAACAACATTGGGAATTGGATTTAAAAATAATTAATGTTTTCAAACATCATAAGACATTAATTAGTGATTTGATGGTGGAATAAAATAACTAATAATCATTATAAATTATAAATAATCACATGTAATCATTGTATAGTTGTTTCCTAGATCCAGATTTTTTATTTGGAATAAATAATTTTTGATCCCCCTATCATTTTATCTCCTAGTAAACTAAGGAAACAAACATAAACATGATTGAACGAGGAAGAAAACAAAGTGTATAGGGAGTTTGGGGATGAATATTATCATAAATAAGAGGTGACACCATCACCCCCTCCCCCCACTCCAGTCCCCCATCCAAAATAATTACTCCACCTTCCCATCCTTCACCAATCATGGATTATATTTCCTCATCCCCTAAAAACCCATCTCCTGCCCCTGATATCATATTAATGATGGAACCCCTCACTATCCATATCATCTCCACACTTGAGATAGAAAAGATTCTTGTCCATCAGCACCCCTACCTAACCATCATTGTCATGCTCATCAACCTCCCCAAATACCCCATCGTCACCGCACATGCCAATATCATCTCCTCCCCTACCTCCATCTCCCAACACCGCATCTGATTCATCTAAGAATTTCTAAAGGGATTAAAAGACTACCCTAGAATAACACTCAGTTTTGTTAATACTCAAACTGTCTATTAGGGGAATCATAAAATGTAACAATCTCTCCAAATCTCGAACATAGAATCCCCTAGCAGGAAATCCCCCATCTGCTACACCAAATATGACTTTACAATCATCTAAAAAAGACAACAACTATCTCCAGCCTCTCCCATATCAAGATGAAATGCTAATAGATCTTCCATAACTCTGTAGGAATATCTAGATTCATGCATTACATCACTATATGACTTCCAGATCAGCACATCATCTAGAACATTACCCTTTACCAGTGTATATGATATCTCAAAGTAATGATCCTGCAAGAATTTCATCCATTTCTACTACTAAATGTTCAAGTAATGATAATAGAAGTTATAACTTAGGCTCTTATGATAGATAAAACCCATAAAATTCTCTCTCATGATTTTATGTCTCCACAATTTCATGGAAAACATGATTGTTGCAAACTCTAGATCATGGGTGGCATAGTTATACTCATAGCGATATAACTTATAACACCCATAAGAAACAAATAATCTATATTTAATAATAAAATATCATATCCCAATACTAAAAGTATCACAAAAAACTCAAAATGAACTCCCTCTACTAGAAAAAAAAGACTGTAATGCTGACCAACCTCTTATTTAGGAACTAGAATGCTACCTAACACTAGTCATTCCACAAGAATACCTGATCCTTTCTTGTAAAAACTATTAGAGGAGTCACATCCTGAGAGAAATCAGTGAAAATACTTTTGTAATAGCCTAAAAGACCAAGGAAACTTCACACTTCTATAACTATCTTGGGGATACCCATGAAACAACTACCTCTATCTTTGAAGGGTCCATAGATACTCCTTGATGGGAAATGACATGCCCCAAGAAATGAACTTCATGATCCCAGAACTCAAACATTGATAACTTCCCAAGCAACTATTGATGATGAAGAACTCCCAAAATGGCGCAAAAATGCTCTTCATGCTTCTCCTTATATACAGAGTATAAAAGGATGTCATTCATTAAAACCACCATGAACCTATCCAAGAACTCATTGAACATTACATTCATTAGTCCCATGAACATAACTGGATCATTCAATATAATTAACAACATCACAATGAACTTGTAATGCCCAAAATGATATTTGGAATTGGTATTCAAAATAGCCTCTTATTTCACCAACATCCGAGGATATCCTTACCATATATCAATCTTCAAGAATTAACTTTCTCCTTTCATCTAACCAAATAAGTCACCAATATAGAGAAGAGGATATATATTCTTTATTATCACTTAAAAAAAGTGACAATAATTGATAAAGATAATCAAACTTCCACCATAATTCTTCATGATAAAAACTGGTGCACCCTAGATAACATGCTCATCTGATCAAAACCTTGTTGTAATATATCATCAATCTGTTCTCATAGATCTTGAAGCTGAAATGTTTTCCTTCTATTTGGAGACATCGATATCGGGGAAGTGTATGTCTATAGATCTATCCCAAACTCGATCTCCCATTAAAGGGATCACACCATAATCTCTTCATTAAAAATATCAGGTTAATCTTTTATAACCCTAGTAAACAACATTATCTAAACATCTAATGACCTCAACATTAAATCAACTAAAAAGGACGACAAAAAAACATGCATCCATCCCATCTGAGGGTCTCTGTCACCAATGAACATGGAAGACTCTCTGTCTTAATAATTTAACACAATATGTATCTAGAATAAATCCACAATATCCTACACCAAATACAAATATTCCATATTGAGGATAATATCATATGGTTTTATCCATAAACATAGAAATTCTCCAAAATAATGGTTCTTCCCAAACACTCTCTCGTAGTCTCTAAATACTTCATACAGGTAAGCTAAACCACCAACAATCATAGTCAATTCCAAGGGAATTGAAAGACTCTCCACCTCAAGTCCCAAATAAATGACTATGGTGGGTGATATGAAGGAGTGTGAAACCCCTAAATAAAAAAAAGAATTCACCCAAAGAGAAAATAAGAAAAAGGTATGTTGAATGATGTATGGATCCCCTATACGGTAAATTCAAGGGCATAAAGTTGAACACGACCTACTCCATGGACTCTTAATCCCTAATGATGACCACTTATGTGGACATGATATACACTCTTATGACAAGGAGAATCTTAGGGTTATTCTGTTCATGCCTCATCTCCTCTCGGTTGATCCGAAGTTAGAGCATCCATTTGTTGCTACCTCAGCTAAAAGTACCTCAATGGTGAAACTTGAACCAGAACACCTATTTCATGATTCTAGATCAAAAATCCCAAGACCTATATCTACTAATAACCTCAACCTACAAAAGAAAAAACATGCTTCCAATCCCTTAGAAATGGAATGAAATCCACCGACCATAGTAAAATGAGATGGTGAGGGCTTTGACCTACCCCCAACTATCCCAAAACTCTAATTTATAGGAAATTAGGAGACCCAGACCATAGCTCTACTTCATGACGAATCATGAATACTCCCCTATAATTATGTTTTGGTTCTAACCTGTGTCCTCTCAATAACCTCTACCCTCTCATGCACCATGAGAAAAGTTAACTAGATGAATGGGGTGACTTGATGCTGGATATCTGGATGAAACTCCTCATCAAAATACCTCACCTTAGCCTATCCATCTACAAAAATACTAGATTCATATCATTTAAGGGTCCTAAAATGGATCCAAACGCTCACATGTTGGAACTCACCTATCAAAGGGTAAGAAAATCCCGATGACTAGTTTCCTTTGTGGTCGATGAAAGAAAATATTCTCAGAATCAGTCTCTGAACATCTCCCATGAGACCACGAGATTCTCATGATCGCTGATGAACAAGTCCCACCACTAACTCACTACTCCATTCTGAATCATCACAACCAATAAAACTGAGATCTCCATCCAATCATAGATAAAACTAAATGCTATCTCAACCTTCTCTTACCATTCCTTTTGGACATAGTCCAAAATGGAGACCTCATACTTTTTCAAACTTTGGTACTAAAATTCTCAGAGTATCCTCCTCCAAGATTAAACATCATCAATAAATACCCTATAGTGATTTTTTAAAACATAATACTAAATATATTCAATGAAAACCTAAAAAGGACATCAACCTAGAACCATACCTACAAAATAAAAAATGGTTAGAGACTCATAAATGGGGAATATGGAATAATTAATTTTAATTAATTAATATTTTATTTTATTTTATGGTTTAACCTTTCTTAAGGTAAACCCATTTCAATCATTGGTTCAAATAATAATGATGACTGATCTATTCCTAGGTCCTTACCTCAAGCCCAGTATCACTTTTTTTAGTAGGCTTGGTAAACTTAAAGGTCTGTGAATTAGGTCACATAAGGCCCTAAATACCCATGTCTCAACTGGTATCCATTTCTTACACTTATAATTAAACTTAGGTGACATTGTTTCCCTACCAAACCATGATTTTCTATCCTATTATTATCTTCAAACTTCATCATATCCCTCAACATGAACTTATAATAAAACTTTATCACAACCCCCTCCACCCAAAGGTATCCCTCCCCAGCTAGAAATGAAATAAGTGAGACGGTGACTGCCAAAATCTCACATCCAATAGGAAAAGTTTTTCCGAAAAACACTGAGGGTATAATAAACATAAAATGGGATGAATTTCCCTATAAATGAACATACATAAGATAGATATAAGACAGATGCACCAATAAACACCATTTCATAAAGATAAGATAGATCATAAGTACATATATATAATGACATACAGAACTGATACAAATGAAAAGGAAAATGTAAGTACCAAAAAGGTAAACTCGGTAGAGACCATGATACCTAAACTGCTCCTAAATAACATGAGCTAATCATATCCATCCCGATCACCAACCTACTCCTGCAGACCTAAAATATTGTAACACTCCAAGGATTTATAAATAAATTTAATATTGAAGGCATGAAACACTGAGTCTTTACAAAACACCACTTTTTTATAACCTAGCCAGTAATCATAATTCTTCAACCTCTATGATTTTAATTTTGAAAAAATTACATACACAGTTGCAATCCCAAAGATATTTAGAGTCTAATAGGATCAACATACATTTTTGGGGAATAGTAACTCACCTTTATGAATAGTAAATTACCCTTATGAATAGTAATATAACCAAAGGATTATTAACCTCACCTAAGAAATTATAAATAAATTTTGTGTTCCATCATTTTTGTTTTGGGCTTAGTTTTTTTAAGAAAATATCACAAATTTTATAAATTTATTTTTTAGGTAAAAATTGTATATTTCAGAGATATTTAAATTATAATATCAAAATAAGGTTATATTAATGTTTATAATAATGAAATAGTCTTATCAAAACATAGTTATTTAATTATAAATGATAAAATAATTTTATTTTTTTTAGCTGTTGAATGTTTTATTATGCATTTTATTATGTATTTTATATCCGCTATTATTTTTAATTAATAATTATTTTCATAGATAAATTTTAAAATTTTCATATTTACAGAATTATTATGATAAAATAGATTTAATTTTGGAATTAATAATGTTGATATTAGGTTGCACTAAATTTATGATAATTTTATAAAATACATTAGTTTTTCATGAATATTAAAAATATAGTTTTGAGTTTTTAGTATGTTTAGTTATATAATTAATGATATAATCATGATGTAATAATTATGGTAGACTATTGAGTAATAAAATATTATATGAGGTGTTCCAAGTGGAAAATACCATGGTAAAATGCCATGGGGAAGCCCATGGTTTTGAAAATACCACTAATGAGGTGTCCATGGAAATTAATAAAAAACTCCCTCTCTTTTACTATAAATACCCACCCATTCCATCATTTTCTTTTTTCCAAATTCATAATCCTCAAGTAACGGATAGTTATACCTCCTTATGAGTCCTCCCAATGTGTCCTCAAGCCCCCAAGGTCCCAACCTTCATGTTTTAGGAGTTACCCTACATGGTAAGGGAATCTATCACCCTTCTCTTTTTCAAGAACTCTTTTTATGTTCTTCTCATTTAATTTCAATTGTCTTATTTTGGTATATAACATTAAATATCCACCATAATTTCCATGTTATTTAATAATGATGATATACCCCTTTTCTATAATAAAAATATTTTATGAATTTTTAAGTGACGTTGTTAGGCAGCCAAATGTTCTTAAGGGATTTCTCAACTTTTCCTTTATTTCAAGTTCCATTATTTTCTTTTTATTTCCTCACATAATTTCATCCAAATGTTATGATAACTCCAGTACCTTACATGTACTATAATTTTTTATGATAATTTAATAATTATTCATCATCTATCCTTTAACCTTCTTTATACTAGAAATGAAAACACCATCTGAGATGTGTTAATTTATCACATTCAAGGATGACGGGTTTTCAATTTCTGTTAACATCTTCAATTATGGTTATGTAACCATTTTTATGGTTTAATAAGACTATATTATATGTATTATAACTTATTTAATTTTTTTTAATCTTTTTACACATGATATTAATTTATAAATCAAAATGAGTTCATTGTGATCAAAAACTACCAATTAACCCAAACAATTATCATTAAAGTTTTATATAATGATTCATATTCACTCCCAATAACCAAATGAATTATATAAACATGAAATCTTAAAGATGTTAATAAATAGATAAAAATGTCAATTTTGGATAACCATTCTCATATTACATGTTTATCATTACATGTATATAAGTAAACTGGTCGTGAATACCAAGGAAGAAAACGCTCCCAAACAATATAATTGAACCTATTAAACCCATCAAGAAGACCATTAATGAACTTAATAAGGCTATAATAAATAAATTACATAAATAATAGGTTCTATAAATATTAATTAATGAATTTAATTTGGTTATCCAGGAAACTAATATCAAGTGAAGAACACCATCGAACTTAAGGTAAGGGTTTCCTCATATCACTTCCATTTGTGTGAGACATTCCTTATTCGCTACTATTACTTATGTATGGTGTATGTATACTGAAAATTGATGTATAATATCAGGAATATATTTAATTACATTTAATTCAATGTATCATTTTATGATTAATAGTTTTCAGTAATATTATTCGATTGATTACAAAGTTGTAAGGGAGTTCTACCAACACCACCATTTTCTTTCAGGTTACTCTTACTCTCTACATACCTCAAAAAAATTCTTATTTATTCTTATATAATACTCATTAATTATGTTTTAATGTCCTGTATATTTTTACCAATCATAATATTTCTTTATTTTATGGGATTTAAGTGTTTTTAAAGTATCTTTCAAAAAAATCCTTCTCGATAAAAAACCTCATTTCACGGGAACTTCTTCAATTATTACATATTTTCAAATGCACTATGTAATATATTTTAAGACATTATTATTTTTGTAAAATCACACATTTTTTCATGAAAAAACATCTTTGTTCATATATGGTCTTATGAAATAAAACACTCCTTTTATTTTGAAACCACATTATTATTTTCCTAAAATCGCACTAAAATGTGTTATTTCTAAGGTTCCTTCAAAAACACTTTCTACCTAATTTCACTACAGTGGAAAAACATTTATGCCTCAAATATAATTTCAATGTTCTTTACTCTTATTTTATAGGATATAAAATTTTAAAAATATTTTTTCATGACAAATACAAAAGAACTCTTCTTTAAAAAGTAAAAAAAGATTTTTCTCATCTCAATTTAACGTTTATGAGATATACAACTTGTTAACAACATATTCCTTGAATGTGGGGTATGTACTTCCCTTTATTATATCATATCCAGTGTCTCATTATTCTAATTATGTTCTAATGTATCATGATTCTAATTTTTCAAGGTGGTATGGGACACTTTGAAATGTTTAAGGATTATTTCCTCATGAAATTTTCAATGGTAACATTTAAAAGTATCTTATCTATGAAAAAATCCTTGTTGAATATTTTACATAATTGAGGTGTTTCCATTATGAAATCATCTAAAATATTTTGATGAATGGTTTCTGAAATATTTTGATTATAAATGTGAAATCCTGATACCATTCGCTAAATTACTCCGAATGGTTTGTGTTTATATTTGATGACTGGAAAAAGTATTTATATTTCATATGTTAGAATCTATATGAATGTATATATTAATTATTTTCACCCCATTCATATGAGTAATGATTTGGAATTAGTAAGTGATGGGTGGGACCGTTGATATCCCCTCGATGCATTGGTAGGTCTCATGAGACAAACTATGGTCTTGGCTTGAGGCCTTGATAAATGGTTATTTATGGTTTTGGAACAAGGCATTGATGGTATTTTTATGATGTCCTTCATTAAACATTCTATCATTATGAAACTAGTAATTAAAATTTCATGAGATTATTCGACTAGTAGAATACTGATGATAGTTTTTTATTATTGCATTGTTTATTTAGCTATTATTCCTTCCATAATGTGTCTAAGTTTATTTTTAAAGGCATGTGATTTTAGTTATTCACCATGCCAGATGTTTATGTTTATGATATCTTACATTGTATTGTTCACCCTTACTAGGCATCTGATCTCACCCCTTTCACATGTTTTATTTTTCCCCAAGTTGTGAAGAAGTATATTATGAATGATATACATGCATAACTTAGGAGTTATTGATGTTGTCAAAGGAGTTTCTATTTTTTTTCTTTCAAATTGTGTTGTTTAAATAATGTATGTATTTTATTTTCCAAAACTATTAAACAATTCATTCCATTGGGATATGAATTTCTTATAATCATGCTAATGTAATGAATTAGTGCACCAGCTCCAGGAAACTGGGGATGGGGCATTATAGTTGGTATCAAATATAATTTAGTAGAAAATTTGGAAGCTATATTTAAAATACCTAGATTAGGGAACAAAACCCTTAGATAGATTGGACGATACACATATAATAACATCCTATAATTTTGTAAAGTAATAGATTATTTGGATCTTACTAGAAAATAAATAATTGTCTGGATACTACAAGTAGATGTGGTTATAGCATAGATGTACCTAGATGTAACAACTCTGACAAGGTGTTTCAGGCTTGACCCAGGGTAACCAGGTACATGACAATAATTCTTTCTGCACACCTAGTTTTACACTCTTAGGGGATATTCTTAGGATAATTCACAAATTCATTACAAACCATTATGAAGTATTTATTCCACTAAAGTAACCAGAGTGTATGGTTCTAGGATTTGCGAGGCATAAATTTATGTTATGTGATATATCATGTTAAGATTTATATAGAGGCCATAATGTTTATAACTAATATAGTATATGGAATTGATTAGAAATGGCTCCTAGTAGAAGGAAGGATAACTTCACCAATGCACATGATGAAAAGAGTACGAAGGATCATATCTCTTTTGGTATTAAGCTATCATTTTGAAGGAAGATAGTCTCCCATGTATCCTCTCCATATGAGTAAATATTATCATGTGTTAATAATATATGTTAAGAACTATCTAAGTCATATGGATTTGAATGGAAGCAAGAAAAAAATATGATGGATGTGAAAAATGGGATAAAGGAAAGAAGGGAATGAAGAGTTTTCCCATATGTGATTACTGTGGAAATAATCACCCTAGTAAATTCTTGAAGGGAATGGGAGTTTTTTATAAGTGTTGAGAAAAAGGACACCAATTTCATGATTTAATGGAAAAGAAAAATGTTTCTAATTTTTAATGCTTCAAGTACAAGGATATGGGACACTAATCAAATCAATGTCCCCAAAATCAAAGGAATAGGACCCAAATAATGTTATTGGATACTGATCAAGTCATTATACTACTGCAGTTAAAGTGGAATGATTAATATGCCTCTTCAAGAATCATGTAATTTGATTATTTTATCAGCAATGTACTGGTTATTTGAATTATGGAATATATAAGGATTGTATTTTAGTACTATTTCATTAAGTATTTGAGGTTGTATGATGAATTTTAACAAGGATAAGTGACTTAGTATAAAGTTAATATCTTGGGAAAGTATATGGTTGATGGGAAGAAAACCCTAAATTTATTCCTTATGATTAAGATAATGATGAAGAAATGATTGATTTGGATAAGTACTGAGTACCTCAAAACTGATTGTTGACTTGTCGATAAGTGGTATAAGCTATCATTGATGGAGTTTACAATATTTTTTTATATAATTAATATATCTAACATAATGTGTAAGTATGAATTCATGTTTCCAATACGGTTTTATGGTAATTACTATATTTCAATCAAACACATGATGAGGATATTCACAGGTTTGGAATATGAAAATTTAGGGTTGATTCGTGTTGATTAATGGGAAATAAGGTAAGAGATGCATTGAATAGGATAGGTCAAGGAGTTCTAAATAAATGAGGATTGCTAAGGACAACATGAACATGGATCTAGAAAGGATGGATATGAGAATGATTATAATGTATTGGATCAGGATATTTTGGAATGTTAAACCATTTATGAAATGGTTTAAGTTGATCAATGTATGAGTTTTATATTTTAAGGTCACCACATGATGCAACATGTGCTAAGAGATGAAGTATAGATAGTTCATGGAACAAAAAAATGAAAAGATAGTGTTTATGAAATAGAAATTTATATTTGTACTATTATAGAGTGGAATAAGTCATCAACTCTAGGAAAAGAATCTTAAATAAAAAATTTGTCCTATTATCATATTTTTTCGTTATATCAATGAAATCTTTCATAACTATATTTTATTCTTTTGTGGTAATGATATTTCATCTGAGCATGTTCTCTATCAGTTTCCATTAGAACATGATTGTTTGATTATTCTTCCATGGCCATGTTTTCCAATTAGAATTCTTAGATTTGTAGTAACTAATTCATTTCTCTTTCTCTTTTATTTACAGTATATTTTAATTATATTCTTGATGTGGGTTTCCCCCAAGGGAATTTTCAAGTATCAACCATTAATTTTCGAAATTCAATTTCAAATTCTGAGGGAAAAAATTTAGTGATTGGGGGAGAATGTAACACCCCAAGGATTTATAAATAAATTTAATATTGAATGAATAAAACACTTAGAATCTACAAAACAACACTTTTTTATAACCTAGCTGGTAAATATAATTTTTCCACCTCTATGATTTGAATTTTGATAAACTGACTTACACAGTTGCGATCAGTAAGATATTTAGAGTTTGATAAGATCAACTTAAATTTTTGGTGAATAGTAACTTAACCTTATGAATGGTAATGTGACCAATGTAGTAGTAACCACACCTTAGAACTTATAAATAAATTTTTTGTTCCATCCTTTCTGTTTTGAGTTTAGTTTTTCTTAAAAATATGATGAATTTGATAAATTGATTTTTATGTAAATATTTTACATTTCCAAGATATTTAAATTATTAAATAAAAACAAGGTTTTATTAATGTTTATAATAGTGAAATATTCTTATCAAAAACACTCTTATTTACTTAAAAATAATAAAATAATTTATTTTAAGTGTCAAAAATTTTACTATGCATTTTATATCCGCTATTATTTTTAATAAATTAGTATTTTCATAGATAAAAGTTAAAATTTTCGTATTCAGATAATTATTATGATAAAATAAAATTTATTTTTGAATTCATAAATTTTATATTAGGGTATTATGAATTTATGAGAATTTTATAAAATACTTTATTTTTTCATGAATAGTAAAAAATACAGTTTTGAGTTTTCAGAATGTTTAATGATATCATTAATGATGTGATCATGATATAGTAATTATGGTTTAATCTTGAGTAATAAAATATGATATTAGGTGTCCCATGTGGCAAATACCATGGGAAAATACCATGTGAAATCCCATGGTTTTGAAAATATAACTAATGTGGCGTCCTTGGAAATTAATAAAAAACTCATTGTCTTTTACTATGAATTCCCGCCCATTACTACATTTTTTTCATTAAAAATTCATCATCATCGATGATCTTGTAGTTATACCTCCATATTAGTTCTCCAAATGTGTCCTCAATCCCCCAAGATCCCAACATTCATGTTTTAGGAGTTACTCGACATGGTAAGGAATCTATCACCCATCTCTTTTTCAAGCACTCTTTTTATGTTATTCTCTTTTAATTTCAATTTTATTATATTGGAATATTTCCTTTAATATCCCACATACTTTCCTTGTTATGTAATAATTATGAGAGAACCTTTTTCTCTCATCAAAATATTTTATTAATTTTTAAGTGACTTTGTTTGGCCGTCGAGTTTTCTTAAGGGATTTCTCATATTTTCTTTTATTTCAAGTTCCTTTATTTTCTTTTTCTTTCCTCACCACTTTTCATCAAAATTTTATGGTAACTAAATTAAATTACATGTATTTTAATGTTTTATTATAATGGAATAATTCATCATCATCTAACTTTTCCCCGCTTTTATACTACAATGGAAAACACCATCTGAGATGTGTTAATTTATCACATTCATGGATGATGGGTTTTCAATTTCTATTACCATAATCAATTCTGGTAATTAAAATATTTTTATAGTTTAACAAGACTATAATATTTGTATTATAACTTATGTAAGGTTCTGTAATCTTTTTTTTAAATGATATTAATTTATAAATCAAAATGAGTTCATTGTGTTCAAAACTGCCAATCAACCCAAACAATCATCATTAAAGTTTTATATTATGATTCATCTTCACTCCAAATAATCAAATGAATTATATAAACATGAAATATTCTATATGTTAAAAAATGAAATACAACTTCCATTCTGGATAACCATTCTCATATTACATGTTCATCCTTACATGTTTATAAGTAAACTGGTCATGAATACCAAGGAAGAGAACACTCCCAAACAATAAAATTGAACCACTTAAACCCATCAAGAAGGCCATGAATGAAATTAAATATAATAAATAAATTAAATAAAGAAGAGGTTATAAAAATATTAATTAATGGACATAATTTGGTTATCTAGGACACTAAGATCAAGTGAAGAACACCATCAGACTTAAGGTAAGGGTTTCCTCATCTCACTTCCATTTTTGTAAGATATTCCTTATTTGCTACTATTACTTGTGTATGGTGTATATATACTGACCATTTATGTATCATAGCATTAATATATTTAATTTAATGGTATTAAATGTATCATTTTATGGTTATTAATATTGGGGAATATGATTCGATTTATTACAGAGTGGTAAGGGATTTCTACCCGGACCTCCATATTCTTTTGGGTAACTCTTATTCTCTAATAAACTCAATGAAATCTTTATTTATTCATATATAATCCTCATAAATTCTATTTTAATGTCATTTATATGTGTTCCAATCATAATCCCTGTTTATTTTATGGGGTGTTATATGTTTTAAAAGGATCTTTCAAAAACATTCTTCCCGATAAACAACCTTGTTTCAAGGGAACTTCTGAATTCTTACCAATTTTCATGTGCACTATGTAATCTATTTTAAGAAATTATGTTTTTTTTAATCACATATTTTATCGTGAAAAAAAATCTTTGTTCATTTATGGTCACATTAAATAAAACATACCTTTCTGTTTTAAAATCTCTTTAATATTTTCATAAAATCTCACTAAAATGTTTTATTTCTAATGTTTGATTAAATACTCTTTATACGTGATTTAACTTTAGTGGGAAAACATTTATACCTAAAATATAATTTAAATTTTATTCCCTCATATTTTATAGTATATAAATTTTTACAAAACTTATTTCATGACAAATAAAAAATAACTTTTCTTTCCAAAGTAAAAAAGTATTTTTCTTATCTCACTTTTACGTTTATGAGATATACACCTTGTTCAGCACTTATTCCTTGAATCTAATGTATGCACTTCACTTTTGGTATATCATATAATAAAACTCCTTATTATAATTATATTCTAATGGATTAGTATTTGAATGTTTCTAGGTGGTATGGGACACTTTGTAATGTTTAAGGAGTATTTACTCAACAAATTTTCAATGGTATCATATAAAAGTATCTTATCTATGTCAACATCCTTATCGAATATTTTACTTAATTGAGGTGTATCTCTTATTATATCCTCTACAATGTTTTTTTAAGGGTTTATGAATTATTTTGATTATGGATGTGCTATCTTGATACCATTCACCACATTACTCTGAATGGTTTGTGTTTATATTTAATGATTGGGGAAAGTATTTACATTTTATATTTTAGTTTCAATATGAATGTATATTCTGATTATGTTCAACCCAATCATATTATGAATTAGTTTTACTTAGTAAGTGATAGGTGGGGCCTGCGATAGCTCGTTGATGCATCGATAGGTCTCATGAGACAAACTACTGTCTTTCCATGAGGCCTTAAAAATGGTAATTTATGGTCTTGGCATGAGGCCTTGAAGGTATGGTTATGATGTCCTACATTATGTATTCCTAATTATGAAACTAGTAATTTAAATTTCATGTGTTAATTTTATTAGTAGAATACCAATGATAGTGCTTTATTATGGAATTATTTATTCTTCTCTTATTCCTACCATAATGTGTTTGAGTTTAATTTTAAAGGCATCTATTTTTAGTTCTTATTCATGCCTAATG
The DNA here is from genome assembly GCA_963277665.1 of Viscum album. NCBI lineage: Eukaryota > Viridiplantae > Streptophyta > Magnoliopsida > Santalales > Viscaceae > Viscum > Viscum album. Next base: position 963,954 of record CAUJRU010000106.1, on the reverse strand, counting down.
TTTATGTTTATGATATCTTCTATGGTATTTTTTACCCTTACTAGTCATCTAGGGCCACCTATTTCACATGTTTTATTTTTCCCCAAGTTTTGAAGAAGTATATTATGAATAATATAGATGGATAACCTAGTAGTTATGGATGTTTTCAAAAGAGTTTCTATATTTTTTTCCTTTCAAGTTGTAATGTTGATCTTATGTATGTATCTGGTTTTACAAAATTACTAAACTGTTCATTCCTTCAGGATAAAACTTTCTTGTAATCATTCCAATGTAATGAATCAATGCACTGGCTCCATGCAGCTGGGGTAGGGGTGTTATATAAATTGTTTATATATACAAGGGGTGATAATAATAGTATACTTATTATAATTTTCCATGGAGATTCTTGTGAAAAAAGATAAATAAAATATACCAAATTTCCATGAATAATAAGTTAAACTAACTTAGCACCTAAAAAGATATACTAATATCTCATCCTCACTATGGTTATCTCTCACCAAGTATCACATACAAAAGATCATATATTATAGATATAAAATAAAAAAGTGTATTTTGTTGCTGCTTCCCCACAGTTTTTCTTCACTTCCCCAACATCACATTCCTTGATCCATCTCTCTCAAATCATAGTCGTCCCTAAGACACCTGGTCTAAGTATCACATCATGCATCTCATGCATCAGATCATCTCATCATCTCATGAAACATCCCCATATAGTAACCAAGTTGTTTCTAGGATCCACCATCTCTCTTACGACGTGTATCATATATCATTTATTATACCTCAAGTCGTCATAGTGCATACACCAACTATGGTAACTTAAGACATTGTAGGATACCCCCATTATAAATATAATAACCATTTGAATACGATATTTGTAGATACATGTGTTTGAAATAACAATAGTTCATTAAATTCCCACCATGCTTAACCCAACCAAATCCATGGTTTCCCATGATTAACATTATCATTTTCAATATATAAATAACTAACCTCATGGGTTAAAACATTTATTAAATATTATTACCATTCCATAATTATACGTTCTCTCAGAAGCATCCTAATATACCATCAAAGGGATATGTAACCAAGCATAGTCAGTTGCATCGAGCAGTGGGGAAAGAAAAATAGAAAAATAATAAACTCATCCATCTGGCCATTAAATAGATTTTTCAATAATAAATTATCAATCTTTCATCACAATAATGTTTAATCTTAACTTAAGCCTATTTCATCAAATCTGGTATCATCCCTGACACCACTATGCATCTCGTCTTCATAGGCGTCAACTACTGCCACAACCTCAGAACACCCTACCCATATCTCATCAACCATACCTTGATCAAATAATATCACATTGTAGGGATCATATCTTGATCACATCATGTAAGTCATCAAAAAAAATAGTCAACAGGGAAATCTAGGCCCAATAATAAGGAATTTATCCTTCACATTCAAATGGCCTCACTCATCCCTAAACACAAGGCATTCATCTTTCACAAAAAAACTAGCTCTCTCAACCATAAAAAAATATTATTATCATATTTCTATATTTAATAGAATCTTGAATTAATTGATTAATTATCACAGGTTCCAACTATGAGAAACCAAAGGCATCAGTTATAACAAGATATTAAATAATAAAACATGATTCCTATAATTTTTTGCTCTAACGAGCATTAAAAATAAATATTCTCATTTGAAATAACTTTTAATCTTTTCAACATTAACATGTATTATAGCTTCATGTTATTTAACAAATTCCAAAAGAACATAGAATAAAATATTTAACTAAACATGAAAATAATCAATTTTAATTCTGTAAAATTAAAAGAACTAATTCATTAAACATGCCACTTAATAACCTCATCCAAACAAACCATCTACCCAATTTACATTTTCTATAAATGTCATCAAATAATCCATTTTTACCCAAGTATAAGAAAAATAATAATAAGCCTAACATAAATAGAATATTATCTCAGAAACCAAGAGGAAAACTGTTATCATGACAGAAACATCAACATCATTCAATCACTAAAAATAAAAATGTCTATTTATTAAACTATTTTAATATTTACTAGGTCAATTACATTTTTATCCAAAGGGAAACCCCATGATCAATTTAAGATTTAATGTAAATAAAAAGGATAAGATACAAGTCCCCTACCTCAAACATTTGATTCTGTTGAAATATAAATATAATACCACTACGGATCCATGATCGCTTCTTTCATAAGAAAATAATGATCTCCCAAGGATTTCATGCCATGAACACACTAGAAAACCAAAAAATAAACTCCATTAGAATTATGTAGATCAAACTTGATAGAATGATAAGAATAAAGGGATGAAAACAAGATCAAATAGATTAAACACCTATATAAATAGATAAGAACCTACATAGATCCCCATGAATTTATCTCTATAATCCAAGGATTAATTCTGATTGAATGGGTCTTTAAAGGCCTTTGAAAATCTCATTGGGAGACTAGGGTTTGAGTAAAAGATATGGGACAAAAGTGGGTATAGAGGGATTCAAGGTATTTATAGGAATTATGAAATTTATAAGACCATGACACAGCCCCTTGGACCACACCACAGATCTACCTGACACATGGTATACTATGGTGCAACCCTAGTGGCCATGCCATGACCCCTAGGTCAAAGTGTAATGAACCAAACAATTATGAATAAATTTCCCTTTTTTAATTAAAGTTATTATGGATATTGAAAACACATGAACCCCTTTTTTATTATATCCAATTGGAATTAAATGATCATTATGTATCCTTATCATTGATAATATAGTCATTGAATTGTGATTACATGACTAGTATAAATATATAGTTTTAACAAATCCTTTTTGAAACAGGAAAAGGAAGTGATGGCCACAACCAGTAGGATCATACCTTATTAAGCCCATTTATCGGGGATTTCAAGGGAGATAGAATTTATGGGCTTTTCCCTAGACCAATCTCAAGCTGTTATCTAACAACTTAAGCATGAGAAAAAACTATTTACGGGAGAAGTTCAAGATCATCGAGATCACATCCCAAAAAATGTTCATCGAACGGCCCCATGAAAGCCCCCCCCCCATCAAACAGCTTACTCTTAGGGAATATGTTGGTGTAATAATGGTATAAGTAAAAATACCCTAGCATTATGATTATGTGCATTATTTTTTATATAATAATGAATATAATTTAATTTTATTATAGTTTCTATGTAAATGATTTTTAAAGCATAAATAGTCTTTTTGGTTAATATTAAAATTAAATTAGGAAATCTATTTTGATGAATTAATATATTTTGGAATTAAATAATATTTTAATAAAACATTTTTATTAAATTAATTTGATTAAATATAAATGATCATACAATTTTAAGGAAGTCAATTGTAATTTTTATTAAGGTTTGGAAACTATTTTTTTCAAAACCTGTCAATCTTAAATAAATGTAGTTTTTTATTTTAAAAATGGAAATTCAAATAAATAATAAATTATTTAGATAAAATGAATGGTATTCTTGGAATCTGGACATCGAAATTATCCAATGGTGAATTTTTCATAATTTTGTGAGACAGTCAAATGTTTGGGTAAAAATTAAATACTCTTTAAATATATAATGTGTTTTATGACATCATAATGACCCAATAGTGATGTCATAAAATACTATAAAGTGTATATTCTTCCAAATATATTTTTTCCATTAAAATATTTTAATTTTAGGTTTATTTGATTTATTTTATAAATCCTTAGTGAATTTTCCAAGACATATAAAATATTTTATGATTTTAAAATCATTTCCTTGAAAGGGTGGCTCACCTCCACATAAGAAAGGGAAATATTTTAATATATTCGGCCCTTAGCCTTTTAAAATAATTTATACCACTCCCATTTTCTATAAACCATGTCAAAAAACCTTTTAATGGTTTTTAGTTTTGAATATTTTAGTGTGTAGGGGTCAAAACAAAAATAATTAAGAATTCGCCCAGCTTTCTTATATAAACCAACCCAATAACCCATTAATATTCACTCAATATCATTGAATATCAAACACCATTTTCCCCATAATCTAGATATTCCTTCCAATGATCCCCTAATCTCCTAATAAGCCTCTCCAAATCCTTTGGGATCACAAATCCATGTAAGGTATCTTCCGCTCTCCTTTCTTATCAAGCACACCTTTTGTGATATGTCTTTTAATTTCAACTTGAATATGTTGGTATATGTTCATGAATACTCCCCATACTGTCCATTTTATTTATAAATAATGATATCATCCTTTTACTCTCATTAATCCATCCATGATCCTCTTTATACACATGTTACTATGCCGAAATTCTGTAAGAGATTTCTCTTTTCTCATTTCCATTCATGTACTTATTTTATATTGTGTATCTAAAATTTCATTTCATATGTTGAAATATTATGTTCCATTATCCCCTTAATGACCATTTTTTGTATAAATTATGAGAGACATATCTCTCTCATCACCCCATTTTATAAATTTCCACATGACACCATTATGCTTCCGAAATTGCACCAAGATTTTCCTTGCCAAAATCATTGTGTAGTGAATATCATAACCATTCCTATATAAAGGGTATTCACCTTTATGCACATATACATATTGATTTGGGACTTAAATTTATTTATTCCACATTCTTCAATCATGGAATACATTATGGTTTTTAATGAATTAATGTTATATGGTCTATGTGGCACACTTAAGCATGAGATTGAAATGTTTATGAAGGGTGTGCCCTGGTAGTGATCCAATGCATTGGTTAATGTTTAGTATCATGATACATCATGTTGGGATAGGGTTTTACCTTATTAATTTATATGACATTTTTTTATCATGTTTGGATAGGGGTTTACCTAATTCCATTATGTTCATTATGTAGTTTTTTATGTTGTTTCCACATTTCCATGTTATGATGATCATGGAATATCATGCCTTAATGTTCATGTTTCTCTTTTGATCCATTGATATATAAATTTCCTAAAATTTATTGTATTATTAATTTTATTCATTTTTTACTTCCTTATTGGGCCTTATAGCTCACCCTTTTCTTATGTATTTCCTCATGTTATCTCATGCAATGCTAAGTACGAAAAAATGTTGTGGTTATGTAAAATATGTTTTCAATAAAGATGAGTATTTACTGTTTTAATTTGTTATGTAATGTTCCTAAGCCCCAAATAAACTATACCTATAAATATTATGAGTTTTATTAAGTGAAATTTTATGTAATTAATCATTTTTAAATATTAAATAAAGAGTAGGTTCGTTATAGTTGGTATTAGAGGATATGTTCAGTTATTTTTTGGATTATGATTAGAAAAATCTAGTGAAAGTCTTAAGGACAAGGATATGTATAAGAAAATAATACCTAAATTATGGTGATTATAGAGTAAGTGTTGTATCAAGAAAATACATCCCTTTCTAGATATGAACAAGTAGAGGTTCCTCTGGGACAGATGTATCTAGTGTTAAAAACTAAAAACACCGCTTTGAGCTAGACTCGAATGGGAACTGTTGCAAAACAATGGGCCTTGATGCACTCTTGGGTTGACACACCCAGGGGATATTATTTGGTGAATTCAGAAGCATAGTATGAAAAATTATTAAGGTAACAAAAAAATCTCCTAAGAATATATGTTAGGAAGTAGATCATGTATCACTTAGATCGAAGCATGGAAATTGATAAGTTAATGAGGAAAATGTAATTTATAAGTTACCCCTTTAATTTCATAGATTACCATTTATTTGTTTAACTGTTTAAGATACTCACCCCTAATTTTCATTTTATTCTAGAAAATGGTCGATAATATGATGAATCAAGTTAACAACCAATGAGATGGGCAATGTGATTTATTCCTCAACGAGATTCCCAATTATATGGGAGCTCAAGTAGGTAATATCATGATTTCGCCGAACCAACTATCGAAAATAATGATTATAAATTGGAACTTTTTTGAATTACCAAGTAAATCAAGGAATAGGAAGATGACATCACAAAATAATCCATATGAAAAATCTGATAAGTATATGATGTCCCAATTTCCTTCATGTGAAAAGTGTGGAAAGTGGCATTAAGGGAATTTTCACAAAGGGACAGGGAGATGTTTTAAATGTGGAAAGATAGGGCACAAGGTATCCAATTTCTATGAAAAAATGGATAATGTGATTGATGTAAACTAATTTCCACCTAAATGATCTTTCATATTTCTATGTCACAAATGTTGAGAAGTAAGGCATTATCCAAGACAATTCCTTATTGTAAGGGCTGAGAAGAATGATGGGAATGAACAATCTCTATGATCAGGGGATCACATAAATTTATATACTACGATGGATAATGATGAATAAATTACATGTAACCACTACTTCAAATTAGTGTATGTTTTAATGTATTTCAATTTAAGTCCTATTAGAATATATTTTATGTTTTCTAAGAAAATTGAGTACCCGCATTAAATGATATTAAATCATTTGTGAAAACTTATGTGACTATTGTATCATATATTGAAGTTTGGGGGAATGTTATTATGGAAAATATTATAATTCTACCTCTGGTTTAATTTGAGGAAAAATGACAAATTCATTTCCTGTGCCTCAAGGAAGTTGAAAATTAAAGGGAAAAACAATCCCACACATGATCTATATTTGGCATCTGTGATCTTTGTATTCAGAATTTGGTAGCATTATCTCTTTGGGGAGAAGTGTGAAATTTATATACAAACCACCAATGTCTGAAATATATACACATAAGAAGATCTGAATATTCACCAATGAATATGGTTAGAGCTTATCAAGGATTACGACTACTCAATCCATTACCACCCTTTGAGAGTGAACAAGGTGGAAGATGCTCTATGTTGAAAGGACTATAAATTATATCATTAATTATAATTGAAAAGGATCCAATATTTATTTATTTGATAGAGACGGACATGGTAATCATAAAGAAGGGAACATCATGAATACTTTCACAAATTATTTCTTAAATGTATCTTTTGGAAAGGTTAAAGGACTCTCAAAAATAAGATGTGAGAATTCAGAGGAAAGTGGAAACCATCACATAAGGGAGATCCTCAAAGATCAATTTTAATGAAGAATGAATTGTGAGATTTGGGTCAAGACTAGGTGTTCCCTCAAAAACAGAGTTAAAGAAATAACTTTTGTAAGATTCACATAGTTCAAATTTCTCCATTCACCCAGGAAACACAAAGATGTATTGAGATCTCCAAGAGTACTATTGGGGGGATAACATGAAGAAATAGATCGCTAAATATACATTAAATTTCCTAGTATATCAGAAAGTGAGGGTTGAGAGGAAAAAGTTTTAGGGGATGATGCAACCATTACCCATACCAACATGGAAGTGGGAAAACATCACTATGGACTTTTTTACCAGACATCCGTAGACATTCAATGGAAACAATGTTATCTGGGTTTTTATGGATCATCTTACAAATAATGAACACTTCATTTCAATTCATGAGGATTTCTCATTGGATCAACTGGCATAGATATACATTAGAGAAGTGGTAAGGCTATATGGACTACCACTATGGATTGTTTCTGATTGGGATCCAAGACTCACCTCTATGTTCTTGAAGAATCTCCAATATGCTCTGAAAATTGAGTTGAACTTTGGTATGGAGTATCACCCTCAAACTGATGTACAATATAAGTAGACTATCTAGACACTTGAGGACATGTTAATAGATTTCTCAATGGACTTAAAAGGAATTTGGGAAAAAATCTTCCTTTGGTGGAGTACTATTACAACAATAGTTTCCACTCAATAATCCAAATGGCTCTTTATAAATCCCTTTATGGGAGGAGGTGTAGAACACTGGCTTGTTGGAATGAAGTTTGGGAACAAAAACGTATAGGTCTAGAAATGGTTGGAGAAATAGTGGAGAAGGTTATGACCATCCAGCGGCACATTGAAGCTTCTTAGAGTCAAAAAAAGATTTATGCTGACAATATTTGATGAGACCTAGAATATGATGTTAGAGACATATTACTCCTCCGCAAATCTCTATGGAATAGAGTTGTGAGATTTGGGAAGAAGGGAAAGATTAGTCCAAGGTACATCGTCCCTTTGGAGATCACATCGGAGAATTGGACTATCGATTATCACTCCCACCAGACTTGTCTCAAGTACATGATTTATTCCATGCATCACTCTTATGTTAGTAAATACCAGGCCCATCACATGTACTCAATCCAAAGGTGGTACCATTGGAAAATTTCCTTTCCTAGGAAGAGAACCTGGTGAAGTTCTTACATCGTAGAGACAAATTTCTACAAAATAAGACAATTCAACTCGTCATAATATTTTGGAGAAACAAAAAGTTTTAAGAAACATCATGGGACCAGAGAAAGTGATGTGGAAGAGCTACCTTCATCTATTTTAGTTTGGGAAAATGAAATTTCGAGGGTGAAATTCTTAAGGGGGGAGGGTTGTAATGACCCAAACTGTTATGAATAAAATTATTTTTCTTTTAATTAAATGTATTATAGATATAGAAAAAACATGAAATCCTTTTGTTTTATTATATCCAATTGGATTTAAATGATCGTTAAGTGTCCTTACCATTGATATAACTATTTAATAGTGATCACATGACTAATATAAATATAGGGTTTTAACAAATCCTTTTTGGCACATACAAATGAAGTGATGGCCTCAAACAGTATGATCATACCCTATGATGACCATTTATCAGAGCTTTTGAGGGAGATATAATTTCTAGTATTTTCCCTATACCAATCCTAATCCAATATCTAACAACTTAAGCATGAGAGAAACTGTATACATGAGAAGTTCAAGCTCATCAAGATCACAGCCTAAACCATGTTCACCGAACGGCCCCATGAAAGCCCCACAGTCACACGCCTTACTCTTAGGGTGTATGCTAGTGTAACAAAGGGATATGTGACAAGACCCTATAAATATGATTATGTGTATTATTTTTCTTTATAATAATGAATATACTTTCATTTTATTATTGTTACTTTGTAAATAATTTTTAAAGAACAAGTAATATTTTTTGTTAATATTCAAATTCAATTTGGATGTATATTTTGATGATTTAATGGATTTTCAAATTAAATAATATTTTAGTAAAATATTATTATTAAATTAATTTTATTAAATATAAATTATCTTATAATTTTTATGAAGTTAATTATAATTTTTATTGAGGTTGGAAAATTATTTTTGACAAAACCCATTTATTTTAAATAAATGTTAGTTTTTATTTTAAAAATCAAAATACAGATCTTTATAAAATTATTTAGATAAAATTAATATTATTTTTGGAATTAGTACATCAAAATTATCCAACTGTGAATTTTTCATAATTTTATGAAAATGACGAATTTTTTGGTAAAAATTAAATATCGTATAAATATATAATGTGTTTTATGACATCATAATAACCCAATAGTGATGTAATAAAATACTATAGTAGGTATATTGTGCCAAATATATGCCTTACTTTGGAATAATGTAATTTTAGGATTATTTGATTTATTTTATAAAGTATTAGTGAATCCTCCAAGAAATATAAAATATTTTAAGAATTTAAAATCATTTCACTAAAAAGGTGACTCACCTCCACATAAGAAAGGGAAATATTTAAATAACTTCATCCCTTATACTTTTAAAATAATTTATACCACTACTATTTTCTAGAAACCATGGGGAAAACCATGGTATGTTTTTCAGTTTTGAATGATTTAGTTTTTAGGGTCCAAAACCAAAATAATAATTAATTTCCCCACCTTTCCAATATAAACCCACCCAAACACCCATTCCTCTTCACTCAAGATCTTTGAAATTAAACCACCCTATGACCCCTCCTCCCTTGAGTCCTCCCAAGGAGACCTTAATATCCCATGAAGCCTCTCCCAAGCCTTTGGGATCACACATCCAAGTAAGTGATCATCCACTCTCCTTTTTTATCAAGCACTCCTTTTGTGATATGTCTTTTAATTTCAAATTGAATATATTGAGATATGTTCATAAATACTACTATTAATGTAAATTTTATTTATAAATAATTATATCTTCCTTACACTCTTATTAATCCATCCATGATCCTTTATATACACCCATTACGATGCCCAAATTCCGTAAGGGGTTTCTCTCTTCTCATTTCCATTCATGCACTTATTTTATATAATGTGTCTTAAATTTCATTTCATATGTTGGGATATTATGTTACATGATCCTTTTACTGTACATTTTGTGTATAAGTAATGAAATACCTCTTCATCTCTCATCAGCCCATTTTATTAATTTCCACAAGATGTTTTTATGCTGCAAAAAATTGCACCATGATTTTCCATGCCAAAATCATCACACAGTGAATACCATACCCATTCCTCTATCGAGGGTATTAAATTTTATGAACATATAATTATTTATTGGGGACTTACATGTATGTATTCCACATTATTCAATCATGTAATAAATGATGGTGTTGAATGAATCCATGTTATATGATCTATGTGTCACACTTAGGCATGAGATTGAAATGTTTATGAAGGGTCTGCCCTGATAGTGATCCAATGAAATGGGTAATGTTTTGTAACATCATAAATCATGTTGGGATAGGGGTTTACCTGATTACTTTATAGGAATTTTTTACATCATGTTGGGACCGGGGTTTACCTGAGTCCTTTATGTTAATGATGCATTGTTTTAAGTTTTTGCCATATTTCCATGTTATGATGGTCATGCTATACCATGCCTTTATGTTCATGTTTCTCTTATGATCAATTGATATGTATATTTCCTAACATGTATTGTATTATGCATTGTATTCCTTGTTTACTCCCTTATTTGGCTTTATATCTCACCCTTTTCTTATGCATATCCTTAGGTTATCCCATTCAATGATATGTACGAAGGATTTTTGTGGTCATGTAAAAGAGGATTTTAATAAAAATGTGTATTTAATTTTTTAAGTTGTTATGTAATGTTCTTAAGCCCCAAAGACACTATACCTCTCAATCTTTGGAGTTGTATTAAGTTCATGTTTATGTAATAAATCATTTTTAAATATTAAATAAAGATAGGGGTCATTTTTCAAAGAGTATGTCTAAGAAACACAAAATAGATCCATCTATATCCTATTTTACTAAGGGGAGGGAGAACAGAACAACCTATATCCATGCTGAAGAAATTTTTCGATTGTACCAATTAAGGTATATTTTGATACTACTATCATAATGTATCATTATGAAAAATATGGTATTATTGAAAAATTTCTTAGTAAGTGTAATTTAAGAGGTATGATTACATATTATCTCATCCTTAAACTGAAAAATTAAATTATATTCTAAAAGGGGACAAGTTAAATTAATTAATGGCATGTGAGACATGAAGAACCAATAAGTTCAAGGGTTAATTTAAAAAACTAAACCTTCTAGATATTTTTGAATGATTTTAATTTTTTATTTCAATAATTTTAGGAATTTAGGTTGTTAACATAATGATTATTCAACAATTATATCAGCCAATAAATCTATTTTGAATAGACCTTGATAAAGGAATTATGATTCGGTATCGTAATTTGATTTCATTATGAATATGTTTGTGGTTTAAATTATTCTCTATTATTTTATACACAGAGCATGGATCACATATACTTAGAGCAGAATAATTGATGAAATGATGATTCATGTGAATTGATATCATTTTATCTCAAGATTATATGTATTTATTTTAAATAAGGGGGTGGGGTGAAAGAGAACATATTGACATGCATTTTCAAGATGATTATTGACATAAAATCCAAAGGGGAGATTATTAAACTCATGTGGTGTTGAGTTATTTATATTTTCAATAAACATGATTTAAATATGTGTTGATAATAGAATCTTGTAAGGATTTTGGAGCACCCAATTATGTTAATGAGAAGAAGATTTATGTACCCATATCGGGTTATCTAAATTCGCTTATTTGAGTAGATTAGACAACACATTTCATCAGGGAGTTAGAAGTCCCATCATGTTTTATTTAGGATAATGAAGTCTTTCAATAAGGGTAAAAAATAAAATGAGGTAATTCCATTGGAAATTTTTTTGGAAATTCATTTAGCTGTAGTAATGGATATATTCAAACTAGTTTAATATGAAAGAGTTTCTACACCATACGTAATGGTTGATTTAATTTTCCTATTGAGAATTTGACAAATTAATGAATCACCCTATGATAATTAAGGGTACTTAAGACTTATAAAAGGGTTTATTTGGTTGAGAATTTGGATAATTATTGAGATACACTAAAATACATAAGGTTCCATTCAACGAAATATATACAAGTTTCCTAGATTATATGTATGATTCATCTTATCATACATAACAGTAATTCTATATTATAGATTGAGAACATTCAAATTGATATATTTAAGAGTCGCATAAATGATGCATAAAAGTGAAATATATTTTCTTATATATACATAATAATTGTTATAAAATATAACAAGTAGTTTTATAATTTTTATTTCGAAAAGGAGAATTTAGAAGAAGAAATAATTATGATGACTCTATGTTTTTATTAATGTTTAAATATCATCATGCTTTGAATAACCATGATGAATAATGGATATTATAATATTATTGTGGCATGGTGAGGATTTACATACCATAGGGGTTTCTATATATGGTCATGAATACATGGAGTGGTGAGAAGAAAAATTTTATTAAGGTAAGAAGGAAAAAATGGTTAGTATTTGTAGAAGGAGACTTGTTTTTGGGTATTTAAAAATAGTAAATTGGGGCATGTGTGTAACATAGATGGTGTTAGGGAAACAATTCCAAAGATATACCATTGTCTTAGATTATTCTTGATAATAAAAGTTTTTTGGGGGAGAACAACTAACATGCACTGGGAAGTTCCTCTCTCCACCACTATGGTGTAGTAATCCAAGTGGAACAACAATATGGAATGACATGGTAATGAAATAATAACTCTCTCATAAACACATTTCATTCTCTTGTTTTTTATTTTATATTATTATTTTGTTTCGGTGTTAATATTTTTTCATTACCTCCTTTTTATCAATCAATATTTTTCGTCTGATTTTGAAATACTTCATTTTTATATAATGATGTTTTAAGTGTATTTTTATAAAAATATTATTATTATTATTATTATTATTATTATTATTATATGTCACAAATTTTCATGGGGTGATTCTCATAGACTCTAATTCAAATATTTGTATCACTTTTATTATCCGTTCAATATAGGATATGATCCTATTTTTTTGTCTAATTTGGATAATTTGAATTGAACTAGATCCATGAACTTATTTTGTTCAATTATATTAATATGGTAACCAAATAGAAACTTATAATATAAAAATTTTATCATTTATCTTGTTTCTTTATTTTACAAACACAATTTTCAACAAAATTAATTGTATTTAAAAATAATTAATGTTTTCAACCATCATAAGACATTATTTAGTGATTTGATGGTGGACTATACATAACTAATAATCATTATAAATTATAAATAATCAAACATAATCATTGTATAGTTATTTTCATGGATCTAGATCCATCATTTGGAATAAATATGTTTCGAAATACCTATCATTTTATCTCACCATAAATTCAGGAAGAAAAAAATTAACTTTACTGGTTGAGGAAAAATAATAGATAGGGAGATTGGGGAGGGGGATTATCATAGCTAGGACATGGCTCCATCTCCCCCCACTCCACTCCCCCATCCACAAAAATCAATCCACATACCCATCCTTTTATGATCATGTATATTTATTCCTCCTCCCCTCAAAACCCACTTCCCTCCACTAATCTCGTCTTGGTGGTGGCACCACTCATCGGGAACATAACCTCTACACTTGAGTTGGACAAGATTCTAATCCATCACCACCCCCACCTCACCATCACCCTCTTCCTCATAAACCACCCCAAAGACCCCATTGCCTCCACTAGGGGTGTCCATGGGTCAGGTCAGGTCATGTTTGGGGATTTTTTGGACCCGACCTAACCATAATAGGTCGGGTCAGGTCGAGTCGAAGGTGGTTTTTATTTGAGACCTGAACCGACCCAACCCGTCTCACATCGGGATGGGTCAGGTCGGGTTAATGGGTTATGGAAAAAAATCGTCCGAACTGCACTCATTTTAAAACCCCATGCACTACGCAGCCATGTATCCTTCCCCCACTTCGACACTTTACCTTCCTCACCACAACAGGAGGAAACCTCATCCAAGTGAAAAATCGACCTTAAAATTCATCTCCTAACTTTATATATCTCAAAAATTTGATCATAGATCCCTAAGGTGTTGCATATCCTTTAATCTAAATATGATTTAATAGAAAATTCGAATCCCCCAAACTCACAAATATAAACTATAGAAAATATGGTCACCTAGATGATCAAACATCCATCATCCATCCTTCTTCGACTGCAACAACAGCTATGAATTAGAAATCTAAAACTAGAGAACTCCAGTGTGATAGTGACAACTTAACTCAAAATAAGAATTACTTTGAGCAGTAGATTTTAGAAGTAGCACCAACATGGTGGTCCAGCATGAACTACTCATATGCACTATTCAAATTCTTCAGCTATAGCAGATGAACAACTTAGACCACCACCAATATTCGAATAAAGTAGTAATGATAGAATCCCAATATCTAGATTATCGACTCCCAAGTGAGAGAATAGATTCGAACCAGCTTCAATATCGATCTATAGAGAGACCGATGAATCTGAAAACAAGGGGTAAATTTGAAGGTTAGGGTTCATTGATAAAAATTGTAAATAGAGGTAGATTCGAAAGTGAATGGGGGGTATCCTCCGAAGAATCTAGGGCTATGGAGGGGCCAGTCTCTGGTGGATCTGGAGTCGTGATGGTCATTGTTCATGGTGGAGATGGACAGAAAGAGGTGAGACAATGGGTTACAAGCCATGCGGAGCTGCGCATGTGACAGGGGAAGGAGTAATCTTCCAGGTTCATATAGAAGGGGGATGAAATGATAGTGAAGATGACGGGTTTCAAGGAAAAGTAGTGCACACATTGGAGGGGAAGGATCTGTCAGGTCGTTGGGTGTGGTTGGGATATTTTTTCCTCAACCCATGACATGACCCAACCCGACCTCAGGTCAACCCGACACAGCCCAACCCGTGCATCTGGAATTTGAACCCAACCCATCCCAGTTGGGTTGGGCCGGGTTGGTTTGGGTTGGGACACCCTAGCCTCCATAGATATCAACATTTTCCCCCACTCTACCTCCCTCACCCAATGTCACGTGTGGTAGTGATGTCGCACCCAGTAGCAGGGGTCTTCGTGTCCCACTCCAGGTGGAACTCTATAATGGAAATCATGTGGTTGGGAGTGCCTATAGACAGGTGGACAAAGTATTTTGAATAGTAGTTGAATGAATTTTTAGTTGAAAGGGATCTGAGGGTGGTGATAGAGATGACAGTGGATTATAGAAAAGTTCTGAAGCTAGCAGCAGGTAACATGGTGGCAAGTAGGAAGAGGTGGAGCAATGGGTTATGAATGTTATGGAATAGAATGGTGAGGTGAGGAATAAGGTGAAGAAGTCATTGATATGAGTAGTAAAGATATCAAGGAAGTTTTATCCTCAAACATGTTCCTATGGAACATACATTTTGAGAATATCTCATATTTGCACAAAAATAACACCTCAATCTGGGTGAATTCCTGTGATTCATTATTGTTGGAATGGTTGTTCCTTGGATTCTCTAAACCTATTTATTATGATTTGTATCCAAATAAATTTTCATCCTCAGAGTGGAAATTTATAGTCAAAAATAAATCATCACGGGTTGCCTTTTTCAACCAAACCCCATACCATCCATTTCATTTAGACACGACTGTTTCATATGTTTTTCTAGACCTCTAAGATTTTCTTCAATATTTTCAATTGCCTGAGTGGTATTATTTCCCAATGTCATACCAATAGTCAAGATTCACTCTTCTTTAGAAATAAAGAACATATATTTTTCTCTACTCACAAGGTTGAGGTTCCCCTTTGTGTGATTTCCCTATAAAAACAATAACATTTTTTCTCTTGAAGATACATAAATTCTTGGTAATGCTTATAACATGACATGAGTTGAAAAGTTAACTAACACATAAAATGTTGTGACTGGGACCTTT
Organism: Viscum album; assembly: GCA_963277665.1. NCBI lineage: Eukaryota > Viridiplantae > Streptophyta > Magnoliopsida > Santalales > Viscaceae > Viscum > Viscum album. Next base: position 947,756 of record CAUJRU010000106.1, on the reverse strand, counting down.
AAATACCATGTCATTATCATGTCTCATATATTTCCACCAACATTTGGCTTTTCTCAATCCAATATTCTTTAAGCATTCATCATTTCCAAATTTTACATCAACTTCCCTTTCATATTTGAAGCATATAACAAGATCCTTTTTTATCATCATATGGGATGTGCTTCAACTATCAGGGATCAAAACATGGCACAATCTGATACTTTTAGAGAAATATATGAAACCACTATCTTCTAAACTCTTTTGTTTTTCATTCACTTCTTTGACTCCATACCTGTTGTGGAATGATTTTATTGATCTTCCTCAAAGTTTGATGAACCAAATTCATCTTGCAAAGATCCAAATCAATTTTTCATTTTCAACTCATTCGATAATTAATTTGTTTTCTACTTACGAGAACTTTGGGTCTACATAAACACATTCATATGTATTGTTGATGAGAAATATCTATCCATGTGTCTGAATCCCCCACACCAGAAACAGTAACCTTCAAAATCATTCTTGTAATATTAAACACTATAGTGACATATTTTTTCTCTTGTTCCCTTTAGTTCCTTTTGTCTATAAAACATACATTTTTGGAATTTCCCATATTTCCACAGTAATAAAACATAATAAAAGATTATTTCATGGATTCTCTGAAATTTCAATCACCGATTTATAGCCAAATAAATTTTCAACCTTAGTGTGGGAGTTTGTAGTCTGACATCAATCATCAAAACCTTTTGTTTTTAATCAAGACCAATATTAACCTCATCATTTTGATATGATTATTTATTCAGTTTTTATAATCCTCTATGATCCACTTCAATATTTTCTATTTTTTGAGTTATCTAATTTCCTAATGTGATAGGGGATTCAAGAGTCTCTCCTAATCTTTAAATTTTTTAGTAGGTCGAAAAATTCCCCCTTCAAGTTCATTGATGATTTTTATTTGATCTTTTTTTTTGTTATTCAAACCATAAATCACTCTTTTAGATTATTTAACTTTAATGTTGTACTCAATTAAATTTTTTGAGTTCTCTAGCATTAAAGACTTATGAATTTCAATTTATTCCCTCAATTGAGACTTCTCTTCTTCCGACTATTTTATATAATGTTTGGCATCATGAACCACTCAATTAGATTTATTTTTTTTGGCTCTCTAAACATCAATATCCTCAAGTGTGGCTAATAATTTAACCTGGAGATCAATTCTTCCTTCGACTACTCCTTCTTCATTGTATCATTCCTCCATTTTATGGGAGTTAGCTACAAATATCACCATATCAGTTTCTCCATGATCCTTGCTGTACTCTATTTCTTCTACCCCAGATTCCTTAGAACTATCATTTTATTGTGAAATAAGGATATTCTTCTTGAATAAATTTATGTTCAAATTTTTCTTACCTTTTTCATAGGCTAAAGACTTATTTTTTGGAATTTAAAATTAATCCCCTTCAACATATTAAAATTTCATGGAGCACCTTGCAGCAAGATGTCCAATAATTTCACATCAAAATCATTCTAAAGGAAGTTTCTACTTGAAAATTCATTTTCCTCTATGTATATTTTAGGGAAGGAATGTCATAAACTCATCCACATCTTTTTCTTCCTAACTATCCTTTACATTGATTTTTTACATGGCCTTGAATACCACCTCTTTCGAATTACCTTTTTAAATAGACTCATTATCATCATTTCTAATATCATATGAGACAATAGAACTTTGAAAACTATCTAATGTATGTTTAATTTGATATTTATCTTCTAGTACAGAGAATTTTGGATTGAATCGAGGTTGAATTCATCACATGATTCACTGAAATCTGTTTATAACATCGATAATTTCTCTAAGATCATTCATGTCTTCCACAACAACATTCACCCAATAATAGAATGCATTTATAGGGTTGTTGGGGTACATTCTTAGGTACTAATATTTTTTCCATAAAACCTATAATTTTTCTTCTATGACTTTTTAATCACCTTCATATATATTTAACAACTTTTCCCACATAGAATGAATTGACTTATATGACATCACCTTCATGGATATTGTGTTAGATACAACTCCTCCTAAGGCAATGATTCCTTTGGCATCTGTATCCAACTCTCTTAATTATTCTTCTGATAAAACTCCAATGTCCACACTTGATGAAATACCATGCATCACAACTGTGAAGGAATCCATACATAATGATTGGTAATAGTGATTCATCTGATTCGTCCCTAATAACAAAATCCATCGAAGTTTAGAATCCCTTTGTGATTACCAACCTCCATTGAAACCACTAATATATAATCATTATTATCAACCATTCCCTGTGATACTCATTTTTATCTAAACTAGGATAAATATGCTAATAGTGGGGTGAATCAGGCTATAAAAGATTAAAACAAAAATCCCTTATGGATCTTGTTTTATCATTAAAAAACACTTTTCTCTCTCCTTCCTATATCACAAAATAAATACAGAATATAACATGTATAGAACACATAAATTTTACTTATTTATCCCTCACTAGGATATGTCCAAGGATCATAAAATGGTAATTTGTTGATGTACTGAATCCACTAAAGTCTATTGTTTCTACAAGGTTTAGAGAGGACTCACTATCTATCCTTGTTTACAACCAATCACAACTTTAATGATCATTTCTCTCTCAATTGAAGTGTGTTCACAAGTCCTTAAAAAGATTCTTCTTTTGATCACCTGAATCAGTATTATATACACCTCATTTAGTTTATAATGAATCCCTAATTTCATCAATGTTATTGTTACGACCCGTCCCTTGGGGACCGTGCTGTGACTATCCCAAGCCCACCTTTCATAGGCCATGGGTTGGCAACTAAAATTGGAAAGGAATATCCCTAAAATGGGAAGACAATTCCTTTAAACCTGTACAAACACAAATCCCAAGAACATAAAAAGATGCAACCAAGAAGTAAACAATTGTAATAAAAAGATATACTGAAAGTAAATAGGTTGGAATATAAGACAAACTGAAAAGTGAAAGTATAACTGAAAAGAGAAAAAATAGATCTTGAATCATCCACTAAGGATCCTACCTAAAGGGTAGGTACAGCTCACGATCAGTAGTCACTGCATCACGTCACGTCAAAAGGTCGACCTTCAAGAATGTCTTGTCTTGGGTCCCTCATCCACGATCAACGTTGCCCGTCGTCTACATAGGACACAACAAGGTGCGGGTGTAGCCCGTGCAGAGGTGAGTATAATGATACTCAATAGGGACCCTGAGACCATCGATGGTATCCTAGAGTTTCACACAGAAAAAACCACAAATCAAGACCTCAATCACAAAGCACGTAGCAGCCAACAAATCTACTTAGGTATATGCCCAGACATATACCTAGGTAATCAAGATACTCATCTCAAACATGAGGGAAGAATACCACAATTGTAACACCACGAATGTAAAAGTACCACATAGGTAACACCATGAAGATAACACCACGAAGGTAAAAGACTCAACTCACAGTAGGTATATATGTAAGGCACAGAAGTACAGATGATTAGTTGAGAAGCTATATCATCTCATTCTGTTGAGAGGAACTGCTAGTGATTATACGGATTCTGATTCACATAGGATAGATAGGTACTAACACTTGCTGACCCACATAGGATCTGAACCACATAGGATCGGTATGCACTAACCAACACATGATCACTGAGCACTAACTCACACAGGATCTGACCCGTACAGGATCGGTGCTAACCCACAAAGGAACGCTCGGTTCTAAACCCCATTGACCTACATAGGATCTGACACACACAGGATCGGTATACACTGAACCACACAAGATCTTTGAGAACTGACCCACAGAGAATCTGACTCATAGAGAATCTGACCCACACAGGATCGTTTCTAACCCACAAAAGATTGCTCGGTACTAACCTCTGTACAATCTAACTCCAACCTCCGCCTCACTTCCAGCCACTAGATTCCCACTCATAGTACGCTTGATTCCAGGAGGATCCTCTCCTCAATCAATCGGTTATACTTCAACTACCACGAAGTTCTGTGAATAAGTATCCCAATGGACCACCATGTCGTAAGGGTTCGAACACCACAGACATCGCATCAATCGGACGCCTGGTCTGTGATATATAAGCATTTTAGTTCAAAGGGCCCAGTTGGATTTGGGTTCAATCCAACCCGGCCACACTACAACTTTCTCCAAAACTCAAGTGGAGTATACCAAAAGGACCACCTTGTCCTAAGGGTTCTGGTGTCATAGACAGTTCATCAAATGGATGGTTGGATTTCATGTTATGGTTCTTTATGTGAAACTGGCCTAGAAGGGCCCGAGTCCTGTCCGACCAGGTCAGACCGACCCAACCCGGTCCGGGTCTGACTTGGCCTACAAGGGAACAACCTACTGAGTATTCATGGACCACTACAGTGGGGCCCGCCCAAGCCAACATATGGGTTTTTCCCCTCGGTTTTCTCGAATGTTCGAGCGGTTATTCGGCTTTTGAAGCGGTGGCACCACAGGGCACCACCCATTTTTCATGGGACCTGATGAAGGGTGGGTCACTCCACCGCTACGGCATTGAGCCGCGGCCACTTCTAGAGGCGTGCGACGGTGCACCCCTCCGTCTCTGCCTTTCGCGGTCGGCTCGAGCCAGCCACCGTCTTGACCTTCCATGGCTACGGTTGTGTCCTTCCCCACCAGCGGCATGTGACAGCACATTTCACCACCTCTACGGTCGGTCGGTGTCGGCCACTTTTCTAACCTATGCGGAATAGTGTCACGGCCTCCTCCTCTAGCGGCGCATGATGGCACGCCACCTCCCTCGTGGCCGGCCAATTCCACCGCGCAGGTGGTCTTCCACGGAGAATGCAAGAGTAAACGAGGTGTCGGAGGGTTCATGCCTTGTTAATTTGGCCCGCGCCCTCTAATTTGGCTTAAAAACATGAGGGAGGAAATAGGATTCAACAATCACTTGAAATTATAAAAAAATAAATCCCTACCTCATGTTTATTGGATAGCCACCGCGCTTGAGGAAGAGCTGGTGTTCCTCATTTGATGGTGTTCATCACCGCCCTCTAGACTAAACTCTGTCCTCCAAGTGATTGGAATCGCAGAACTTTATTATAACATCGTCGCTTGGTGAAGTCATGTCAATACCTCTCCCCAAGATCTATATAAATAGGAGAGGGTGAGGGTGAGTATTTCTCGTGGAATTAATGGGGGTTCATTTAATAGGAACCTTTCTAATTCCAACGGTGTTGTTACAAAAGAATTGAGGAGTTAATCCTTTTAAAGTCTTGACACATCATTGGTCCCGCTATTTCCGCTTGTCTATTGGAAGAAAAGAAATAAATAAATAAAATAAAAATGTTATTTTATTATTCTTTTAAAAATTCAAAAATATAACTTTTTCTCCATGCTTACTGTGGTCGAAGTGAAGCCTCCCTTAAGAGAATCTCGGCACTACGGATTCATCGGTGCCCTTAGATATTAAATCCGAGCACTGGTTCAAAAGATATAAAATGCCACCCTCGCGTTTACTGAATGTACCTTAAAAAAGTTCAGAAATTCATTCTTGGCACACTGGGCCTCAGAATCATGCCACATCAATTTTCACAAACTCGTAATAATTCTATATAATTAAAAATAATTACATGGAAAATCCAGGTCTTTATATTCTCTCGACCTTAGGGATTTTCATCCTAGAAAGCCACAACATAGATTAAGGAAACAAATGGGGGTACTGAGCACAGATCTGAGCCTCCCGCTCCCATGTGCTCTCATGGAAGTTCCCATGCTGCTAGTGAATGTGCACCAGAGGTATTGATTTTACACTAAAGACCCACTCTTTTCAATCCCCAATCACCATTGGAACCTCCGTAAACGTCTCCCCATCATCAAAGTCCAGCTCGTCATGGTCGATGATGTGAGATGGATCATGCACTTATCTCCTCGGCTGGGATATGTGGAAGATGTCGTGCACCCTCTCCAATTGTGGTGGTAGTGACAAGCGGTATTCTACCTCACCAATCCTTTGAAGTATCAGAAAAGGTCTGATAAACCTTGGTGAGAGTTTTCCACCTCATCCAAATCTCTATAAACCTCATCAAGGTGAGACCCGTAGGAAGACGTGGTCTCCCTCCATGAACTCCAAAGGCTTTTGTCTCCTATCAGTATAATAATTTTGTCTACTCTATATAGTCTTCATCCACTCCTAGATGATCTGAACCTTTTTAGTGGTAGCCCGTACCAGCTCTGGACACATAAGTGCTGACTCCCCAGGGTCTGTCCAGCATAGAGGTGATCTAAAAGGTCAACCTTATAAGGCCTCAAATGGTGTTATATTGATGGTGGAGTGATAACTATTATTGTATGAGAACTCCACCAAGGGAAAATGATCCTCCCAACTATGGCCAAAGTCTAGGACACAAGCACGTAGCATTTCCTCTAGTGTATGAATGGTCTGCTCTATCTGACCATCCGTTTGTGGATGAAAGAAGGTGCTCAAACGTAGCTGAGTCTTGAACACCTCATGTAATCCCTTCCACAATCGGGATGTAAAATGTGCGTCATGGTTAGAGATGATCATCAATGTAACTCCATGAAGTTGTACAATCTCTTGTACATAGAGGAATCCTAATCCCTCCTCTAATCTCTACTCTTAGATAGGTAGGAAGTGGGTCGACTTGGTGATTCAGTAAACGATCACCCAAATGGAATCATATCCCCTAGATGTACGTGGAAGCCTTGTCACAATTTATATGGAGATACCATCCCACTTCCACTCTTTCACCTCTAGTGGTTGCGCTAAGCCACCTAGAACTTGATGCTCGGCCTTTACTTGCTGATAAGTGAGGCATCGCGAAACAAACTCGGCCACTGCCTTCTTCAGATCTGGCCACCAGTACTAATGCTGGAGGTCCTAGTACATATTTTCCTCACTAGGATGTACCTTCATATGTGACATATGGAACTCCCTCAACACCTCCTCTCGTAGCGCCACTAGTATCAAAGTGTGTCCTCTAAAGAGGATGGTGTGCTCCCCACCTTCAAAAAATCCATCAGGTGCTTGTCCTGCGGATATATGATCATGCGAGCCTCACAATCAATGTCCCCAAGCTATGCCTCCCACACTCACTGAATAAGTGGGGGAGTGACAGTCATAGACTAGAGGTAAGCTACTCCATATCTACCAACAAAGGATATCTATAACACGGCTAGCTGCTATGTTCCCTCACTCATCAGTTGCAGACCATACCTCCTGTTGAGTGTATCTTCCACTAAGTTTCCCATCCCATGATTATAAACTATATCAAATTCATAGTCCTGGAGGAACTCTATCCATATTCATTATCTTGGGTTCAGGTCATTCTGTGAGAAGATATACCTGTGACTCTTGTGATCAGAATAGACTGTAAATTGTTTGCCCATAAAGTAATGTCACAAAATCATTAAGGAGAAGACCACTACTGCTAACACCAAGTCGAGGGTAGCAAAGTTTTTCTCACACTTTCTTAGCTGCTGAGAGCCATATGTGATCACTGCTCGCTCCAACATCAGTACACATCCAAGTCCGGACCCTAATGAATCGCAGTAGACTACATACCCAACACCCTCTTCTAGTAACCTCAAGATGGGGGCACTTGTCAGTCTCCGCCTCAGCTCCTGAAAATTGTGTTGGCATCTGTCTATCCACATGAAGGGTTATCCCTTATTTTTCAATGCTGAAAAGGGTTCCAAAACTCTGGAAAAATTGGTTATGAATCTCCTATAGTACCAAGCCAACACCAAGAAACTCCACACTTTGGTCACACTTCTAGGTGGATCCCAAGCTAGCACTGCCTCTATCTTTTCTAGATCTACTACAACTCTAACCTCCAAAATAACATGTCCCATAAAATGAACCTCTTGTATCCAGAACTAGCACTTCAAGAGCTTAAAATAAATATGGTGCTCTCAGAGTGTATCCAAAACTATCGGCAGATGATAGGCATGTTCCTCCTCTGTCGCTGAGTACACCAAGATGTCATCGATTAAGACCACCACAAAGTGATCGAGGTATGGCTGGAATATCCTGTTCATGATTCCCATGGACACTACAGGGGTGTTGTTCATACCAAATGGCATAAACAAGAACTCATTGTGGCCATACTGACATCTGAAGTCCGTCTTCTGCACATCCTTATCTCGTACCCTAAGCTAATGATAGCCTTACCTAAGGTCTATCTTCGAAAACCATCGAGCTCCCTTCAGCTAATTGAAAATATCATCAATCCTCAGAAGTCAATACTTTTTCTTCACTGTCACATGGTTCAGGTGCTGATAGTCCACACAGAGTCTCAAACTCCCATCTGCCTTCATGGCGAACAAAATTAGTGCTACCCCTGGAGAAACACTAGACCTTATGAACCCCTTTCTCTACAAGTCCTCCAGCTATACCCATAACTTAGGAAGCTCCACAGGAGCCATCCAATATGCGGGGGTAGATATCGGTGTCATCTAAAAGTACAAGTCGATGTAGAAGTCCACCTCTCTGTGAGGAGGTTGTCTCGAAACATCATCAGGGAAGACATCGGCATACTGGTCCACCACTACAGAATATCTCTGACTCTCGGCATAAACTGTGTCAAGGGTAAGGCTAGCCAACTGATGCATGATTGGTTTCACCCTCCTTTGGGAAATTCCATCATGTTCTGAAAAGGTTCCCTTCTCACCGGAGAAAAAAAACTTGGTTCCATCCACACAGACACACCTCACTTTGCGCCTAATACAGTCTATCTAAGCACAGTATGTGGATAACCAGTCCATACCCAAGATGATGTCGTAAGGCCTCGATTCCACTACTAGAAGATCTCAGCTAAAAATCTCGCCTTCTATAGTGATATCACTCTACCAGAACCAGTGTGTAATCATCGAATCTTCTCCCGTAGGAGTCTCTAATTATAAGGATCGATCCAACAGCTCCACCGGGATCTCTAAGCTTTGAACGAGAGCCGTGGAAATGAAAGAGTGACTGGAACCTGTGTCTATAAGTATTTAATCTAAGGTGGAGTAGACACAGATCATACCTCTAATAAGATCTAGAGCACCATGGTTGAAGGCCTCAGCAGCCTGGAGCTGAGCTCGTCCCTGTCCTCCTGCTCTTTGTGGTCGGGGCGGACCACTTGGAGGTGGTGGTGGTAGAACCTCGAATCTCCACCCACCACCTGTTGCATAGCCATCACTTATACCAAGTCCACCACCCTATAGATCTACTCACTCAAACCTCTAACTTTGCCTTGGTAGTCCCTCAACCATATGTTGTTTGTCCATATGTTGGGTCGGGCAGTCGCAAGCCATGTAACCCTGCCCACCGCACGAGCAGCACTGCCTGATCCTCAACTGTCCTCCTCTGTCCCATGATCCCCTCACCACCAAAATTGTATCCTAAGGCCATCCATCAGAAGTTCTGGCCCACTTTGGCCACTGCATCATCCGTCTACTACCTGTTGTGTATGACTCCTCTACCAAACATCCAGTGGTGGCTCTCATTGTCGTTTTCCTTCTCAGCTATGAATCTCTCCACCAAAAGCACTCACTCTAGCACCCCATCCTCCATCGGAATGTTGAGTGATATCATCGGTTCTTTGATCTCCCATTGAAGACCCATCTCAAAGGCACTGGCCCTAATGAAAGGGTCTTTACCATATTAGTGGAGTAGTGGGAGGGATCAGTGAACCTCACCATGTATTGGGTCATGGTCATGCTGCCCTGCTATAAGTGCATCAACTCCTGTATACGCACTGAGCGTACAGCCGCTGGGACGAACTCCACACTAAAAAGTCCCTCAATTTTTCCCAAGTGAGGGTCGCCTCATCATGTAAATGGAGTGTCAGACTCCACCATCTCCCAGATGCTCCATGGATGAGATTGGTAGCTAGGATCACCATCAGATCAGCTGGTGTCCCAACTAAGTGAAAAACTCTAGCCACATAATCCTGCCAGTCCTTAGTAGCCTATGGATCCATCTTGCCTCAGAAAATTAGAGCTCCCTACTGCTGAAACTCATGAAAAGCTCTCATTCAGCATGTACCCTCTACTGGTGGGGCCGGTGGCATCAGCTTCCCAACGGGTGGTGGTGTTATTGGTGCACCACCCGATGGTACTATCACTATAAGAGGGCCATGCACTGAAGCCTCATCACTTGGTGGTCCGTCGTCATGTACACTCTCAGGAATCCTGGCTGAATGTTTATGTGGAAACATATTGGAATAAAACAGGTGCACCATGGTCAATAACTTATACCTGGTGAGCTGATTCAAAGAAATAATAAGAAAAAAAATTTCAAAACACACTCAATCAGTGTTTTCATGCACTGAGTCAAAAATCAGAATTCAGGGTCATGTTGTATGGATACGTCAGCCGCCACACCATCACTGGATTCCCCAAAATTAAAATCACATTCATAACACTTAGCACTATTTCCACATAGAAAATATCAGAGTCCTAGTTCTTTGGTAGAACCAACTCCTCTAATACTACTTTGTCATGGCATGTCCCCCGGGGCCCGTGTCGTGACTACCCCAAGCCCGCCTTCCATAGGACAGTGATTGGAAACTTTCACCAGAAAGGTGTATCCCTAAAACAGGAAGGTATTGCCTTTAAACATGTACAAACACACAGCCCAATAACACAACAAGATGCAACCATGATGTAAACATCTATAGTAAAAAGGATGTATTGAAAGTAAAGGGGTCGGAATACAAGTCCAACTAAAAAGCACAAGTACAACTGAAAAGATAAAATAATATCTCTTGGGTAATACACCAAGTATTCTACCTAAGGGGTAGGTATATCTCATGATCAGAAGTCACTTCAGCACATCACATTAAAAGGTCCACCTCTAAGAACATTCAGTCCTATCTCACTCAACCTCAATCAACTTTGTTTGTCATCTGCACAAGACACAACAAGGTGCGGGAAAAGCCTATGTAGGGGTGAGTATAATGATACTCAGTAGAGACCTCGAGACCCCCAATGGTCTCCAAGAGTTCCACAAATGAAAAACAAGAAAGAAATTCCTTAATCACAAAGCACGTAGAATTCAAAAAATCTACTTAGGTATATTCCCATACATATACCTAAGTTATCAATATACTCATCTGAAACATGAGGGAATAATACCACAAAGGTAACACCATGAAAGTAAAATTACCACATAGGTAACACTACGAATATAACACCATGAAGGTAAAAGACTCATCTCACACGAGGTATATAATTAAGGCACACAAGTACAGATGATTTGTTGAGAAGCTAGATCATCTCATTTTTTCAAGAGGCACTACTGCTGATTATATAGAGTCTAACCCACATAGGATCGATAGGTACTAACCCCCACTAACCCACATAGAATCTGACCCACAAAAGATCGGTATGCGCTAACCCGCATAGGATTGTTGAGCGTTGACCCACACAGGATCGGTGCTGATCCACACAGGATCGGTCGGTACTAACCCCCAATGACCCACATAGGATATGACCCACACCGGGTCGGTATGCGCTGACCCACATGGGATAATTGAGCACTGACCCACATAGGATCTAACCCACATAGGATTGGTGATGACCCACACAGGATTGCTCGGTACTAACCTCCCTATGATCTTTCTCCAACCTCCGCCTCACTGCCAGCCACTAGATTCCTTCTCATTATACGCTTGATTTCGGGATGATCTGCTCCTAAATCCATCAATCATACCTCAACTACAATGAAGATCCATGAATAAGTATCCCAAATTAATTCCATTTTGTAAGGGTTCCAACGTGATAGACGGCATGTCAATTGGACGCCCAGTCTGTGATTTATAAGCGTTTTAGTTCCGAGGGCTAGGTTGGGTTCGGGTTCTATCAAACCCAGCTACACTCCAACTTTCTCCAAAACTTAAGTGGAGTATACCAAAAGGACCACCTCATGCTAAGGGTTATGATTCCGTAGACGGTTCATCAAACAGATGCCCAGATTTCAAGTTATGGTTCTTTAGTTGAAACTGGCCGGGAAGGGCCCAAGTCCGGTCCAACCCGGTCTGACCGACCCATTCCGACCCAGTTTGGGACGAATCGTCCCAATTCAGGTTGACCTGACCCGGTCCGGGTCTGACCTGACAGGGCTGGGACTCGGTGGGCTTGGCCCGCTAAGCCGTTGTCTAGCCCAGCCCGCAAGGGGCGTGGCCAGACCTACAAGGGCGCATCCCGCTGGGCATGCATGGCCCGCAGGAGCGAGGCCCGCCATAGCCGACATGGGGGGGGGAGTCCCCCTAGTTTTCTCGAACAGCCAAGTAGTCATTCGGCATGTGAGTCGGTGGCTCCACGGGGCGTCGCTCGGTCACTGTGGGACCCACAGGAGGGTGGGTCCCTCCACCGTTGCGGCTTCAAGCCGCAGCCTCCTCTAATGGCACATGACGACACACCGCTCTGTCTCTGCCTTCTGCAGCCGGCTCGATCTAGCCATCATCTTCACTCGCCAAGACATGGGTCGTGGCCTTCCCCACCGATGGCGTGCGATGGTGTGTTGCACCACCTCCACAGTCGGTCGGCGTTGGTCGCTCTACTAACCATCATGGAATAGTGACGTGCCCTCCTCCTCCTACAGTGTGCAATGCTGCGTTGCCTCCATCATGGCCATCCAGTGTCATCGCATCGGCGGTCTTCCAAAGAGAACTCAAGGGTAAACAAGGTGGTATAGGGTCTAGGACATTTTCATTTGGCCCGCGCCCTCCACATTAGCTTGAAAACATGAGGGATCCAATAGGATTCAACAATCACTTGAAATTATAACAAAATAAATCCTTAACTCAAGTTTTTTTTGAGAGCCTTCGTGCTTGTAGAAGAGTCGGTGTTTTTCATTCTATGGTGCTCAACACTGGCCGCTAGACTCGGCTTTGTCTTCCAACTGATTAGCATCACGGTACTTTATTAGAACTTCATCGCTTGGTGAATCCATGCCAATACCTCTTCCCAAGATCCATATAATTATGAGAGGGTGAGGGTGAGAAACACCCATGGAATTAATGGGGGTTCATTTAATAGGATCCTTCCTAATTCCAACGGCACTGTTACAAAGTATTTGAGGAGTCAAGCCATTTAATGGATTGACACGTTGTTGGTCCCTCCACTTCCGCTTGTCTGTTGGATAAAAAAAAATAACAAAGTTATTTTGTTATTCTTTTAAAAATTCCAAAAACTAACTTTTTTTCTAGACTTGTTGTGGTCAGAGTGAACCCTCCATTAAGTGAATCCTAGTGATGTGGATTCAACGGTGCCCTCAGATTTTTAATCTGGGCACAGGTCCAAATGATAGAAAATGTTGTCTGTGTGTTTGCTAAATGTACCTTAAAAAAATTTCATAAATTCATTCTTGGCACCCCGGGCCTCAGAAACACATGCCATCAATTTTCACAGACTCATAATAATTCCATATACTTAAAAAAAATTACATGTAAAATCTGGGTATTTATAGTGATAAATTCCTCTTTGACATATATATTCTAGGAAAATTCTTATAGGTTCTCACTTATTTGGATTTCATGGAAGCTTTGCATGATTTGCACAAAACATTATGAACTTTTATTAAACTTTTATGTTCTTTCATGAAATCCTAAACATTATTACAATAATTCATCCCATCAGGGAAATCTAAATTTTCATGCAGTATTTGGATTACCATTGAACTCACTTGGTCTAATAGACACTAGTCCCTTTTCTGCACTCAATTGATGTTTGATTTGTTTATTCATACAAGAAATAGATTTTTGAAAATATTACACGGTTCAGAGCCCTGATATTCCCTAAGGGTTGAGATACTCAAATTATGGAGATATCCACCTATTTATAGATGTTTTTACACTTCATGCAACTACCTTGTGTGCTTTTATTTGTGTTTTCAACATTCTATATGCTCTGAACATCAACAATTTAACACTGCCTTTAGCACCCAACTCAATGCCTTCATGAAACTGAATCCCTATTTCGTGGACTCACAAAAATTTCCCTTTATCATGTAATTATGAATTTCAAAAAGGTTTTGAACAAACATGAAACACTATCATTTTCTGTATATTGATTCGATGACCTTAAATCATCACTTGAGCAAAATATTATTACCATTCCATAATTCTAGGTACTCTATGAGACATCCAAATCTATCATATAAGGTAGATGAAACCAATAACTTATGGCTCCATCAAGTAGTGGGGAAAGGAAAATAGGTAAAAAAATTATCGATCCATCTGGGCTTTAAACAGATTTCTCAAAAATAAAATATCCATCATTCAACAAAATAATGGGTAACCCCCACTTCAACCTATTCCATAAACTTTGGTACAATCCCCAAAACCACCATCCATCTCTCTATCATAGGCATAAACTATGACCACAACCTCAGTCCTCCCCATCCATATCTCATCAACCACCCCAGACTCACATCACATCACCTGGTAGGGCTCATATCTATAAAACATCACAAAATTCAATAAGAATATAAAAGTGTAAAAAGGGAAATATAGTCTCAATAAATAAGGAATTTAGTCTTCACATAAAAATGGGCTCACTCGACCCTAAACACAAGTCATTCGAAATTCAAAATAAAACATTCTATCTTAGTCCCAAAAAATTATTATTATCAAACAACCAGTTTTTATTCCTTCATGAATTAACTGATTCATTATCATAGTTCCAACTACTGGAAACATAAGGAATCTGTTGTAACAATATATTAAATAATTAATAATGCTTCCTAACATTTTTTATCTTTAAAAAGTTTAAAGAATAAAAATACTCATTTAACATAACTTTTTATCTTTTCAACATTAACAATAATTCCAAATTCATGTTCTTCAAACAATTCCAACAATTCATGGAATATAATATTTAATTAAACATTCACTAAGAATCAATTTGAATTACATAAAATTAGACGAACGAATTCATTAAACATGCCACATATAATTTTTATCCAAACAACCCATTTACCAGATTTAAATTCTTTACAAATATCATCAAATTATTCATGCTAATATAGGTATATAAAAAATTCCGATAAGCATAAAATAAATACCACACTATCTCCTAAATCTAGAGGCAATCCATTGTCACTATAGAAACATCAACATCACTTGATCTCTAGACCTAAAAAATGTTAATTTGTTTAATTGGTTTAATATTTATTAGATCAATTAAACCATCATCCAAATAGATAAACCATGATAAATTTAAAATTTTATGTAAAAAAAATTCAAATCAAGAAATCATATACCACAAACATCTAACATTCTTGAAATGGAAATGGAATTCCAATATAGATCTCTGGTCACTTCTTCCATAAGGAAACTATGATCTCACAAGGTCATCATGACATGAATACACCGAAAAAAATGAAACTATATTTCAATGATGGGGATCAAAATTCAAATATTAAAAAAATAATGGGATGAAAACAAGATCAAACAGAGCAGAAACTACTAGAAATAGAGAAGAACCAACCCCAGATGTCCAAAAATTTATATCTAGATGTTGAGGAATAATAGTGATCGAAAGGGGGTTAAAATACCATCTCAAAAAAACTTGGTTTCCAAGGTATTGAGTGGAATATATGGGAGAAATTGGGTTCTAAAGGATTGGGGGAATTTATAATCATTTTTAAAATTAATAATACCATGATGCAGCCCCTTGGACCATGCCACAGATCTACCTGACATAGGTTATACTATGGCACAACCCAAGTGACCACACTTTAGCCCCCTTAGTCAAAGACAATGTCCACAGAACATGGAAAAATCTAACTAGATCCAATTTTCTAAAGGGTAGAGACTACAGTACTACCTACAACCTTGGTTAATAAATTTTTGGAGTGTACCAATTGAGAGAGAGTTGGATAAAGTTGTCGGAATATATCCTTATAAATAAATATAGTATTATGGTAAAAGTTAATAGGAAGTGAAATTTAATATGTATGATTAAATATTACCTCATCTTTACTTGGAAATATTAAAATATATTCTAATATGGGAGCAGTTAAATTGGTTAATTTGATGAGAGACATGAAAAACAAAGAAGTTTGAGTGTCGATTTCTAAAACAAAACATGCCAGCTATTTTTGAATGTTTTTAATATGTTATTATGATGAGAGTAGGAGTTAAAGTTTAAAACTTCATGAGAATATATTAAACAATTGGATCATCCTGAAAATATATTTTGAATAGCCCTTAAGAATTAAATTATGATTTGGTATCATAATCTGGTTTGATTATGGATAACTTTTTTGTTTAAATAATTCCCTCTTATTTTCAACACAGAGCATATATCACATAGAATTAGAGTGTAATAATTGATGAAATGATAGTTTAAGTGAATTAGTATCATTATATATCAAGATTATATGTATTTATTTTCAATAATTTGGTTAGGGGTATGTAAGAGAACATAATGACATGCATTTTCTAGATGAGTATTGACAACATGTCAAAATAGGGAGTTTGTTGAACTCAAGTGGTGTTGAGTTATATAATTTTTAAATAAGAATGATGTAAATATGTGTTGAGAATTGAATATTGGAAGGATTTTGGAGTACCCAAGCATGTTAATGGGATTATGAGTTATGTGCCCATGTTGGGTTGCCTACATGAACTGAGTTATGTAGATTCGAGAACACCTTTCATTTTGGAGTCAGAAGTACCCTCATATTTGATCCATGATAAAGAATTATTTCAATAAGGGTAAAAGAGTAAATAATTTACTTCTATAGGATATTATATTGAAGATCCATTAATAAATTACAAAGGGAATGAGAAACTTACAACATTTCATTAATATTCCATTTTTTTAATGGTTGGAACATTTAAGAATATGTGTTATGTGTGAGGATGTAGTGGAGTATGGTGATTGCAATATATTACTCTGTGAATAAGTTGAGAATGCAAGATATGAATATCCTTCATAAATATTATCTTATGGAGAGTAATGATGTTAAGTGAGGAAGATACATGGATAATATTTTAAGGAAGATCATAAGTTGGTTTGTTGTAGTGGAATTTCATTGAAGTTCTCTAAGGAGTGATTTCACATTGTAAGATATTTAGGATAATTATGATTTTATAAAAGAATATTTGGATATATCCTGAGGTTATTTGGAATGATTTTAATTTTCTAAAGAAAAATTTAGATGGTTTGAAGTATTTTTGAGTTGAGTTGAGGAATTTGGAGATGAGTTCTAGAAATTCTGGTGTTTCGTATTACTGAAAAATTTAAAAAGGACTCCATAGGTTAAAGTTACTCCAAAATGATTAAGAATACATAAGAGTATTTATATATTGTTGATTTCTAGAAAAATTACAATGGACTAAATATGTAATAGATCTTAAATACATGTGTAAGGGTTCTCCAGTGCATGTGTAAAGTTAAATTGAGAGAAGATTGACAATTTGGAAAAGTATTCTATTTCCCTAAGATATTTAAGTATTAACATCGAATATTTAAGAGTTTCTAAACCATACACAATCATTTATATAATTTTCCATTTGAGAATTTTAAAAAGTAATAATCCACCCAATTATATGTAAGGGTACTTAATAATTAGATCATGGTTGATTTGGTTGATAATTTGTAAAAGTATGGAGCTACATAGTAATATGTAAGGGTACACTCAAGGAATACATAAGAGTGATATTATAATACATAATTGTTTTTCTACGTTATAGATTGATAACTTTTCAAGTGGATATATTTTAGACTCTCATGGGTGATACATAAGAGTTAAATTGATTTTTCTGTACATATATAAGAGTTGTTCTGAAAGATAAAAAATATTTTTATAAGTTTAATTCCCAGAATGATGATTCAGAAGAAGAAATAATTCAGATTTTTATATATTGGTATTAAATTTTAAATATCATGATGATTTTAAGAAACATGATGAATAATGGAGATAATATTTTTGGAAGAAGGTTGTGTCATGATGAAGGTTTCCATGCTGCAAGGGTTTCAATATATAGTCATGTAGACATGAAGTGGTGAGAAGACAAATTTTATGAATGTAAGAAGGAAAATATTTTTGGTATTTTTAGAAGGATACATGGTTGGTTTTAGAGATTGAAAAAGATTATATTAGGGAATGCGTGTAACATAGTTGGTGTTGGGGAAATAGGTAGAAAAATATATTTTTTTCTTAGCTTATTCTTGATTGTAAAAGTTTTGTGGGGGGATAAAAACCAACATACATGAGGAATTTAATCTCACCGCCATTGTGGTGCAGTGATCCTTGATGAAAGAAAATATGGAATGACATGGTAATGAAATAAGAACTCTCCAGGCAATACATTCCCACTTCCTGTTTATTTATTTTATATTAGTATTTTTATTCAATGTTTATGTTTGTTCATCATCTCCATGTCATCAATCAATATTTTTCTTCTAATTTTTAAATAATTCATTTTTTAAATGTTGTTGTTAGTGTAATTTCATGGAAAATTTATTATTATTTAAGGTTGTCACAAATTCTCTTAGGTCATGTTTCTTACAGACTCCAATTCAAAAATTTATATCTCTATTATTACCCATTTAGTGTAGAAAATGATCCTGGTTATAGATCTAATTTAAATAATTTGGATGGAATTTGATCCTTGAACTTATTTTTTTTAAGTATATTAATATGGTAACAAAATTGAAACTTATCATCTTCACATTTTCTCATTTATCTTGTTCCTTTATATTACATTAGTAATTTTCCACAACATTAGGAATTGGATTTAAAAATAATTACTCTGTTCAGCCATCATAAGACAGTAATTAGTGATTTAATGGTAGAATAGACATAAATAATAATCATTATAAATTATAAAAAATCACACATAATCATTTTATATTTATTTTCATGGATCTAGATCCTTCATTTTGAATAAATAAGTTTTGATCCACCTATCATTTTATCTCTTCATAAACTAAGGAAGAAAACATTAACTTGTTAGTTTGAGGAAAAAAAAGTGGATAGGGATTTTGGGGTAAAATATTACCATGTATAGGAGGTGGATTAATCACCCCCCCCCCACTCCCCCACTTCACTCCCCTATCCAGAACAATTACTCCACTCACCCATTCTTTGTTGATCATGAATTATGTTTCCTACTCCCCTAAAAATCCACCGCCTACTGCTGAGCTCATCTTCATGTCGATGCCCCTCACCGGCCATATCATCTCCACACATTAGCTAGCCAAGATTATTGTCCATCACCACCCATGCTTGACCATCACCATATTCCTCATCAACCTCCCCAAATACCCCATCGTTGTTTCACATGCCAATATCATCTCCTCCTCTTCCTCACTCTCCCAACACTACATTCACCTCATCCATGCATCATTAAAGGGATTATAATCCCACCATAGAACAATATTTGGTTTCGTTCATCTCCGTAACAACCATTAGGGGAATTAGAAAAGATGACACGATCACTCCAAACCTCTAACTCAGAATCCCCTAACTGGGAATCCTCCACCTGATACACCAAAAATAACTTCACTATCATATAAAAAAGAAAACATCTACCTCCAAACTCTCCCATATCAAGATGAAATGTTGTGAGATATTCCATAACTTTTTTGGAATATCTAGATTCATGCATGGAATCACTAAATTGCTTCCGGATTAGTGCATCAGCTACAACATTACCCTTTCCCGATGTATATGAACTCTAAAATTCATAATCCTACAATAATTCCATCCATTGTTTCTACCACAAGTTCAAGTATTGTTGGGGGAAGAAATACCTAAAAATCATGTTATCATTAAAACCCATAAAATGGTGTCTAATGATGTTATATCAACATAGATTCCTGGAAAACATGGCTACCACTTGATATCATGGGTGGCATAGTTATGCTCATAGTGATTTAAATTCCGACACACATAAGAAAAAGATGATATTTGTTTCAACAAAACACATCATATCCCAATACATGAATCATCACACAAAAAACTCAAAATAAACTCCCTATACTAGAAAACAAAGGACTATAATGTTAATTAACCTCTCTTTTACGTATAAGAAAGATTACTAACATTGGTTATTCCAGAAGAATACCTTATCGTTTTTAGTCAAAACTATTAGTGGTGTAACAATAGTAGAAAAATTAGCTATAGGGATTTTGTAATATCCTACAATACCAAGGAAACTCTACAACTATACAACTTTATTGGGGGATACCCATGAAAAAATTACATCTATCTTCAATGGTTCTATCAAAACTCCTTGTTGGGATATGACATTCCCCAAGAAATGAACTTCATGAGCCTAGAAATCAGACTTAGACAACTTCCTAAACAGATATTGATGACGAATAACTCCCAAAATGGCACATATATTCTATACATGATCCTACATTGAAAAATAGTATACAAGGATTTCATTGATTAAAACCACCATTAAACTATACAAGATCTTTTTGAACACTACATTCATTAATCCCATAAACTTGGTTGTAGCATTCATCACACCGAAAGACATCAAAATGAACCTTAATTCCCTTAATGATATCATAAAGTGGTCTTCAGAATAACCTCATATTTCATCCACATCCGATGATATCCTTACCACATATCGATCTTTGATAACCAAATTTATCCTTTATGCTGACAAAATAAGTCATCAATACATGGGAGAGGATATATATTTTTCATCGTCACCTAATTCAAGGGAAAATAATTAATATAGGGAAGAAAACAAACATCATCCTTCTTAACAAAAAAAAATAGGTTCACCCTAGTGTAACGTACTCATCTGAATAAAACCTTGTTATAATAGATCATCAATATATACTCATAGCTCTCGCAACTCAAAATTTTCCATTCTATTTGGATACATCAAGATCAGAGAAGTTTCCAGCTATATCTTTATCCCAAATTTGATCTCCATTTGAGTGGATCACACTATAACCTCCTCAAAAAATATTAGGGTACTATTCCGTAACCCTAGGAAATACCATCAGCTAAATGTCTAATGAACTCAGCATCGTCTCGGCTAACAAGGAGGATGAATAAAATACATGCCTCTTACCCATATTAGGGTATCTCTCACTAATGAATATAGAATAATCTCTGTCATCGTCATATAACTCAATCTATATCCTAATGTAACCCACAATATCCTACACTGAATATAGATGGTCCATGTTGGGGATGATATCTTATGGTTGTATCCATAAACATAGAAACTCTCCCAAAGATAGGTTCTTCTCTAATACTATATCACAGTCTCTACATACTTCATATAGGTAAACTCAAACTCCAAATGTCATAGTAAATGTTAATATAACTGGAATTCTTTCATCTTAAAGTACAAAAATATGGACTATGGTAGGTGATAGGAAGGAGTGTGTATCCCTTAAATCAATAAAAGAATAAACCCAAGTACAAAATAAGAAAAAGGTAACTTTAATGATGTACGTATCTCCTCGAACTAGAAACACTGGGGAATGAATCTTGCCACAACCTACTCCATGGACTCCTTGACCTTGATGATGATCACCTTTGTATCCACTCTCTACTCTCTAAGGATGAGGAGGATCTCAGGGTTGTCCTCCCAATGCATCATCTCCTCTCTACTGAACCCATGTTGGAGCATCATGTTGTTGTTTCCTTAGCTAAAAGTTCCTTAATGGTGGAACCTTAAGTAGAACACCTAGTACATGATGCCTGCATGGAATTTGTGGGTACTCTCTACACTAATAACCTCAACCTACACAAGAAAAAACATTCATCTAATCCCTGGGAAAAGGCATGATGTCCACCACCCTTAGTGAAACGAGATGAGGAGGGATTGGTCCTACCCCCATATATCCTGAAAATATTATTTATTTGAAATTAGGAAACCCAAAACATAGATCTACTTCATGAGGAATCACAGAGACTCGCCTCTCAGGATGATCTGGTTCTTTCCAACATCCTCTCAACAACCTATACCCTCACCAACACCTTAAGATATGTCAGAAACATGAATGGTGTGACATAAAGTTATATATATGGATACATTTTCACCTTAAAATTACTCTCCTTGGCATCCACATCTAGAAATAGGTTATTTTAATATGAGATAAGGGTCCTCAAATTAATTCAAACTATCACATGTTGGAACTCACCTATCAAAGGGTAAGTAACTCCTAGAGATAGGACTCTTTTATAGTTGAAGAAAGAATCTCTGCTTGGACCTAGTATCTAATATTCTCCCATGAGACCTAAAACTTCTCAAAATTCTCAAGTAACAATTTCCACCAATTCCTCACTACTCCATGTAGGATCTTCACATACAATAAAACCCAATTATCCTTCTAGTCACGTATCGAACTGAAAACTATCTCAACTTTATCCTCAAAAAAATTAACTGAGTCCAAAATGGATACCTCATACATCTAAAAAATCTGACACTAAAAATCTTAGAGTTTCCTCCTCTAAGATTATTCATCATCGACTTCTACTCTATAGTGATATTTTGTTACATCTTGATAAACATCTTCGATGTGAACCTGAAAAGGATGTTGACCCAATCTATTCCTATAAAAGAAAAAATTGTTAGAGGCTTCTAAATCTAGAATATGGAATAGTTAAGATTGATTAATTAATCAGTTTATTTATTTTAAGGTCTGACATATCTCAAGTTCTACCCATTTCAATCATAGGTGAAAATAATTATGATGCATGGCCTTTTACTAGGTCTCTACCCTGTAACAAATATCACATTTTTTAGTAGTCTTGGTAAATTTAAAGTTCTATGTGTCAAATCATATAGGCCCCTAACTACCTGTGTCTCAATGGGTATCCCTTGTTTACATTTCTTACTAAACATATCTAACATTTTTTACCTTCCAAACCATGTTGTCCTCACCTATTATTAACTCCAACTTTCATATTATCTCTCAACTTGAACCTTTGATACCACTCTATCTCGAAACCCTCCACCCAACGGTACCCCTTCTGGGTAGGAAATGAGAGAAGGGATATGAGGACCATCTGAAGCCTACCTCTAATAAGCCACAGGTTATTAAAAAACATTTATGGTATAATAAACATACAGATGGGAGGAATTACCCTATAAAAATAAACATAAGATAAATTGAAGAAGTTGAACCAATCAACACATATTCATAAAGATAATATAGTTCCCAAGTACGTACATATAATTTCATATAGAGCTAATATAACTAGAAAGAAAAATTAAAGTACCAAAAAGGTAAACTCAATAGTGACCATGATGCCCAAATAGCTCCTAAAAATCATGATCTAGTAATATAAAGCTTGATCTTCAACCTAATACTATATACCTAAAATGGTTTATATATACATGGGTTGATCATAATAGTATACTTATTGGGATCCTCCCAAGATATTATCATGAAAAACATAATGAAATTATACAAAATCATAATGAACAATAACTGAATCTAACTCTGCACCTAAACATGTATACTATGATTCTATCCTCATTATAGATATCACTCACCAATTATCACATAAAAATATTATATATTATTATAATGAAAAAAGAAACATGTACACAACTACCACTTCCCCAATGGTTTTCTTCTCTACCCCAACATCACATGCCTTGAGCCATCTCTATACAATATAAGTCATCCCAAAGACACCTGGTCTATGTATCATAACATGTATCACATCATCTCATCATCTCATCCCACATCTACATATACTAACCAAGTAGTTTCTGGGATCCACCATCACACGTACGACATGTTTCATACATCATATATTGTACCTCATGCCACCACAACACATACACAGACTATGGTACCTCAAGAAATTATGGCCAACACCCATTATACCAATAATAACCATTTTTATACTATATATAGAGATACATGTGTGTGAAATAACAATATGACATTACATTCTCTCTATGTATAATCCTACCAAATCCATGGTTTCTCAAGATTAACATTAACATTTTCATTATAGAAAGAACCAACATCATGGCTTAAAAAAAATATTAACATCCCCTAATTACATGTAATCTAGGAAACGTGCTAAGCTATCATCAATGGGATATCAAACCAATCACATCTAGATACCTTGATATGTGGGGAAAGAAAAACAGATAAATAAGAAACATGTCCATCCAAATATTAAATATATTTTTTAATAGTAAAGGATCTAGTTTTCATCACAGTAATGGGTAAACCCATCTTCATCCTCTTCCATCAACTCTGGTATCATTCCTAACACCACCACATATCTCATCTTCATAGGTTTAAACTGTTTCCACAACCTTGAAACTATCTAGACATATCTCATCATACATCCTAGGATCACATCACATCACATAGTAGAGATCATATACATATCACGTCAAATAACTCATCATACATCAAAAATACTCAACAAGGAAATCTAGGACCAATAAATAGGGCATTTATCCATCACATGAAAATGGGATCACTCTGCCCTAAACACAAGGCATTTATCCTTAATAATAAAATCAACTCTCTCTACCCCAAATAATTATTATTATCAAAAAACTATATTTTATTCCATCTAGAATTAACCTATTTGTTATCACATGTTCCAACTATGAGAAACATAATACATCTATTATAACAAGCTATTAAATAATTAAACATGATTCCTAATATTAGTCATATTTAATAAGAATTAAAGAATAACAATAATAATTTAATATATCTTTTTATCTTCTCGACATTAACAAGAATTCTGGCTTCATTTTCTTTAACCATTTTCAACAGTGCATAGAATAAAATATTTATTTAAACATGCAAAGCATCAATTTGAATTCCATAAAATTAAAAAGAATATATTCATTAAAGATTCCTCTTAAGATTATTATTCAAACATCCTAATTACCAAATTTACATTCATTAAAAAAATTATCAAATTATTCATGCTAAGCCAAGAATAGAAAACATAATAACAAGCATAAAATAAATAGTGAACTATCTCATAAATCAAGAGGAAAACAATTATCATGATGAGAACATAAACATCATTCGATCACTAAACATAAATAAAATCAATTATTTAAACTATTTTAATATTTATATGGTCAATTACACCATCATCCAAAGTGAAACCCCATGAACAATTTACAATTTCTTGTAAATAAAAAGGACAAGCAACAAATACCCTACCACAAACATCTGATGTTCTTTAATGGAAATTGAATGCCAATACAGATATCTAACCACCTCTCACATAAGGAAACCATGATCTCCCCATGATTTCATGCCATGAACATGCTGTAAAATAAGAAAATAACCTCTATAAGAATGATGGATATCAAAATATATATCATTAAAAGAATAACGGGATGGAATTGATAAGAAACATAGTAAAAAATTAATATAAATAGAGAATAAACTACTTCAGATCACCACAAATTGATATCTAGTAGTTTTGGATTAATCCCAAATGCAATGGGATTCAAAGGCCTTCAAAAATCACTCTGGTCATAGGTTTTGGGTGGAAATATGGGAGAAAAGTGGGTTTAGAGGGATTTGAGGTATTTATTGGAATTCTGAAATTTATAAGACCATTACACAACCCCTTGGACCATGCTATAAATCTACCTAACACAGGGTATAAAATAACATATCCCAAGTGATCATACTGCAACCCCTGGTCAAACAGTATGTCCAAGGAACATGGATAAGATCCATCTAGATCCTATTTTTTGACGGGAGGGAATATAGAAAAGCCTACAGCCATGGTGAATAGACTTTTGGAGTGTTCCAATTAAGGGAAAGTTTGATAAAATTAATAGAATATATCATTACAAACAAATATGGTATTATAGAAAAGGTTCATAGTAAGTTTCATTGGGGAGGTATGATTACATATTATCTCATTATTACTTTGAAAAATTAAATTATATTCAAAAAGTGGAGAATTTAAACTGATTAATGGCATGAGAGACATGAAACCCAAATAATTTCAAGGGTTCATTTCTAAAACTAAACTCAGTAGCTTTTTTGAATTTTTTTAATATGTTATTGCAATGAGTGTAGGAATTTAGGTTGATAATTACATTATAATATATCAAAAAATGTAAAATATTATTAATA
The DNA here is from genome assembly GCA_963277665.1 of Viscum album. Taxonomy (NCBI): domain Eukaryota; kingdom Viridiplantae; phylum Streptophyta; class Magnoliopsida; order Santalales; family Viscaceae; genus Viscum; species Viscum album. The sequence continues at coordinate 921,665 of CAUJRU010000106.1, read as the reverse complement.
TATTTTGAACAGAACTTATTAGAAGAATTATTAGTTAGTATCATAATCTGATTTGATTATTGATTACTTTGTTTTTTAAATTCTTCCATTTTATTTTCTATACAGATCATGGATCATATAGACTTAGAATGGAATAATTGATGAACATATGCTTTAAGTTAATTTATATCATTATATCTCAATATTCTATGTATTTATTTTCAATAAGGGGGTGGGGGAATGGAAGGGAACGTATTGACATGCATTTTCTAGATGATTGTTAACAACAAATCCAAAGGGGAAGATTATGGAACTCATATGGTGTTGAGTTATATATTTTTTCAATAATAATGGTGTCAATATGAGTTGAGAAGTGAATATTGGAAGGAGTTTGGAGTACCAAAATGTGTTAATGCGGTGATGAGTTATCTACCCATGTTGAGTTATCTACATGCACTAATTAGAGTAGATTGGAGAACACCTTTCAGCCTGGAGTTAGAAATCTTCTCACATTTGATCAATTATAAAGTATTTTTTCTATAAGGGTAAAGAATAAAATTAGGTTTTTCTATTAGATATTTTTTTGAAGATCCATTCTCATATAAAAAAGGGATTTACCAACTTCCAACATTTTCTGAATATCCCACTTTTGTTAATGTTCAAAAATTTAAGCATATTTGTTAAGTGTGAGGGTGTAGGGAGTATAATGATTAGTGGATTTTATTTCTTTTTGAATAGGTTGAGAAATATAGCTATGAATATCCATCCTAAATATTATCATATAGTGAGTATTAATGTTATGGGAGGATGATACATGGATAATGTTTTAAGGAAGAGCTGAAGTTGGTTTGTTATAGTGAAATTCCATTGAAGTGCTATACGGGTTGAATATATGTTTTAAGATCTTTGGGATAATTCTGATATTACTGAAGAACATTTAAATAAATCCTATAGTGATTTGGAATGAGTTAAATTGTCTCAAGATACCCTAATAAGGTTTAAAGAAGTTTTAAGTTGAGTTAAGGAATCTGGAGATGAGTTTTGGAAATTCTCGAGTTACATATTATTGAAAAATTGGCAAAGGAATCCATACATATAAGTTACTCTAAAATGATAAAGAATTCATAATATTCTTTCAATGATGTATATTTATTTCTGAATTCCAAATAACTTAATATGTTATGGTTCTTTATTACATGAATAAGGGATCTCTAGTTCATGTGTAAAGGTACATAGAGGGAAGATTGATAATTTTTGAAAGTATAGTGTTTCTATATATTATGTAAGAGTTAACATCCAATTTATATGATTTTATAGACCATATGTAAATTTTTATTTATTTTTTCTAGTTGAGAATATGGAAAATTTTTGAACCACCCAATGATACATAAGGATATTTAATAAGTACATGGGGGTTTATTTGGTTGAGAATTTGGAAAAGTATTGAGATACACTAAAATCCATAAGGGTCCATTCGATGAATAAATAAGATTTTCCTAGAGTATACGTAAGATTTATCTTATCATACATAATAGTACTTATAAGTTACAAATTGGGAACTTTTCAAATGGATATATTTAAGAGTCACATGGGTGATTCATAAGAGTTAAATATATTTTCCATTATATACATAAGATTTGTTCTGAAAGCTAACAATGAGTTTTATATGTTTAATTTTATGAAGGATAATTAAAAAGAATAAATAATTCATATGATTATATGTTAATATTAATGTTTAAATCTCAGGATGCTTTGAATAACCATGATAAATAATAGAGATAAATTGGGGTTGTGTATAACATAGTTGGTGTTGGGAAAACAGGTTCAGTGATATATTGTTGTCTTAGCTTCTTCTTGATAATAAAAGTTTTGGGGGGATAACAAGCAACATACACCAGGAATTTCCTCTCACCATCACAATGGTGCAGTGATCATAATAGAAAAACAATATGGAATGACATGGTAATTAAATAAGAACTCTCTAGGAAACACATTTCCTCTTCTTGTTTCTTTATTTTATAATAGTATTGTGATTTAATGTTAATGTTTTTCCATCATCTCAATGCCATCAATCAATATTTTTCATGTGATTTTGAAATAGTTCATTTTTTAAATGGTTTTGTAATTTTATCATTATGGAAATAATATTATTATTGATATATGTCACAAATTATCATGGGGTGATTCTCATTGACTCCAATTTAAAAATTGGTGTCTCTATTATTATCTATTCAGTATAAGAGATGATCTCGGTTGTTGATCTAATTTAGATATTTCAATGGAATTGGGTCCATGAACTTATTTTTTTCAAGTATATTAATCTGGTAACAAAATAGAAACTTATCATCTACACTTTTTCTCATTTATCTTTTTTCCTTTATTTTACATTAGTAATTTTTCACAACATTAGGAATTGGATTTTAAAATAATTAATTTTTTCATCCATCATATGACATTATTTATTGGTTTTATAGTCAAATATAAATAACTAATAATAATTATAAATTAGAAAAAATCACACATGATCATTTTATAGTAGTTTTTCTGGATCCATATACCTCATTTGGAATAAATAAGTTTTGATCCACGTGTCATTTTATCTCACCTGAAACTTTAGAAGAAAACATCAACTTGATAAGATGAGGACAAAAAAAATAGATAGGTACATTGGGGTGGAGTATTATCATAGATATGGGTGAATTAATCTCCCCCACACTCCACTACCCCACAAAAAATAACTTCACCCATACATCCTTTGCTGATCATGTATTTTTTTTCTTCCTCCCCTCAAAACCCACTGCCCGCCGTTGAGCTAGTCGTCATGCTAGTACCCCTCACTAGGCACATAATTTCCACACATGATCTAGAAATGATTCTCATTCGTCACTACCCACACCTCAACATCACCATCTTCCTCATTAACCTCCCCAAATACCCCACTACCTCTGCATACACCAACATTGTCTCCTCTTCCACCCCCTCACCAAACGCCGCAAGTGGAAGTACTATCACACCAGGTGGTGGGGGTCTTCATATCCCACTTCAAGTGGATCTCTCTGCTAGAAAGACTATAGAGGGGGGTTCCTATGGACACCTGGATCATGTATTCTAAAAAAAATCAAACACCTTTTTATTGTAAAGGGAGTTATGGTGACTAAAGAGATGATGGTGGAGTATAGAAAACATCTGAAGCAGGGGGTGGGTAACGTGGTGGTGAGTGGGAAGAGGTGGGGGGAGCGTACATGCAAACAATTGAAAAAAATGGTGAGGTGAGGATTAAGTTTAAGGTGATCTAGGATTATATTAGAAAAGAATTCATGGAAGGGGAATCCCCATACATATGGCTATGGAACATACATTTTTGGAATGTATCATATTTCCACAATGATAACACCAAAAATGAGGGGAATTTCAATGAGTCATTTTTGTAGGACCGGTTATTTATTAGCTCCTAGAAACCTTTTGATTTTTATTTGTAACAAAATAAATATTCATCCTTGAAGTGGTAATTTTAGGTATAACCTAAATCATCAAAAAATTCTATTTGAAATCAATCCCCATACCAAACTTTTTATTTCTATATGATTGTTTCTGTTTTTTTATGGACCTCTATGATCTACTTCAATATTTTCTATCTCTTAAGTGATCTACTTTCCCAATTTCATACCAGGAGTCAAGAGTTTTTCCTCTTTATATAGAAAGAACATATCTTCTTGTCCACTCACTAGGTATAGGTTTCCATTCATGTGAATTCCCGGTAAAAAAATTGTAACAACTTTTCAATTGATGATACATAACTTCTTGGTAATGCTTATAGCATGACCTGAGTCACAAAATTTACTAACACTTAGCAGGTTGTGACCGAGTCCTATGACTACCAGGACATTAGAACATCTTCAATACACCAAAATTTGGATTTTCTCAAACCAATAATCTTTAGGAATTTATCATTTCCAAATTTGAGAAAAACATCCCTATCATATTTGAAGCATATAACAAGATCCTTATTTCTCATAATATGGAATGTAAATCCACTATCAAGGATCCATACCCAGCAAGAACTAATAATTTAAGGTAAATATCTGCAACCTCTTCTTACTTAGCTATTTTCTTTTTCATTCTTGTCATTGAATTCATAAATTTTATGGAATGATTTTATTTATCTTCCTCATATTATGATGGTCCAACTTTATCTTGCAGATCTGCAAACCAATTTTTTATTTTCAACTCATTTAATTATTCTTTTAGATTCTAATTATGAACACTTGGTATATACTTTGTCACATTCCTCTGCATTGTTGATGAGAAATATCTGGAAATGTGTTAGAATCCTCCTCACCAGAAACAGTAACAATCAATATCATTATTGGAATATTAAACTCTATAGGGTCACATTTCTTTCTCTTATTCCCTTCAGTGACTTTTTTATATGTAAAAAACATTTTCAGAATGTCCCATATTTCCATAGAAATAAAATTTAATATTATGATATTTATAATGATTCATTTTTTAAGGACTTTTTTTTCATTGGATTATCTAAACCTTCAAACTCTGATTTGTAACAAAATAAATTTTCAAACTAGGGGTGGGAGTTTGTGTTCTGAAATCAATCATCACAACTTTTTTTTGATCAAGACCCATATCATCCTAGTAATTTGGATATGATTGTTTCTTTTATTTTACTAAACCTCTATGCTCTGCTTCAATATTTTCTACTTCCTAAGTGATCTAATTTCTTGATTCATACTGGGAGTCAAGAATCTTTACTGATCTTCTAATTTTATTTAGAAGTCAAAAACTTCCCCATCAGGTTCTTTAATAGATTTGATTTGATATTTTTTGTGTTACTCAATCCATAGATAAAACTTTTTTTTCTTTAAATTTAAGCTTGTACTCAATGACCTTTTTTGAGCTCTCTAGCATTGAAGACTTAATATTTTCAATTTATTCCATCAACTGAGACTTCTCTTCTTCTGGTTATTATCTATACATTTTTTCATCATGAACCACTCTATAGGATTTCATCATTTTAGATCTCCAAAAATCTACCTCCTCAAGAGAATCTTCTAATTTATCCTAGAGATAAATCCTTCCTTTGACTTCGACTTCATTGTTATCAATTTTCTCCCTTTTCTAGGAGTTACCAACAACTACCACCATTGCATTTTCTCCATGATTCTTATTGTCCTCTATTTATTCTACCTTGAATAATTTAAAACTTTAATTATATTATAAAAGGAGGTAATTTTTCTTGAATAAATGTTGCTTCAAATTTTTCTTACCATTCATATGGTCTAGAGACTTCTTTTTGGGAATTTCAACTTTATCCTTATCATAATATTAGAATTTTATGGAGAACCTTGCTAAAATATGTCTGATCTTTCAACATTGAAATCTTTCTTGAGGAAGTTTCCAATTGAACTCTCCTTTTCCACTTTTTATATTTGAGGAAAGGGATGACATGACCTTATCAACTTCTTCTTCATCCTAGACATCCTATAAATTGATCTTCTTCATGTCCTTGAATACCACCTCTTTTTTACTTCCCTTTTTCCACATACTCATTATCTTAATTTATCATCTCATATAAAACAAGAGTACTATGCAAACTATACAATGTCATCTCATTAGGATATTTATCTTCTAGTACATAGACATTCGGATTGAACTAAGGTGAAAGTATTTCTCATTATGTAATTAAATATATTTATAGAATCAATAATTTCTCTGATATCACGCATGTCTTCTACAACAACATTCACCCAATTAAATAATGCATCTACATACTCATTGGGGTGTATTCACAGGTCCTCATATTTTTTCCATAGATCTGTAATTTTTCTTCTCTAACTTTTGAATCACCTTCATAGATATTTAAGAGCTTTTCTCTCATGGAATGAATTAAATTACATGACATCACATTCATTTAGATTGTGTTAGATAAAGCTCCTCTTAAGGCATATGTTCTTTTAGAATCAATATCCAACTCTCTTAAGTTTTCTTCTAATAAAACTCTATTGTCCACACTATTAGAAATATGATGCATCCCATCTACAAATATATCCATACATAATGATCAGAAATAGTGTTGCATCTAACTCTTCCACAATAAAAAATTATTTCCATCGATGATTGGAATCCGTTGGTGATTAATAACCTCCATTGAAACCAATATGATATGATCTCTATTATTAACATTTCCCTTCAATTATAATTATTATTTCAAATAGGTTAAATACCTTGAGCGGGGGTGAATAAGGGTATGATAGATAAAAAACTATCCATTCAAGATCTTTTTTATTCATTAAAAAAACTCTATTCTCTCTCTTTCTTCTATCACAAAATAAATATAGAATTGAACATGTATAAAAAACATAAATTTTACTTGTTTCACACTCACTAGGCTATGTCCAAGGAGTATACAATAATAATGTGTCAATGTACTGAATTTTTTAAAGTGCACTATTGTTACATGGTTTAGAGCAGACTCACAGTCCCTTCTGGTTTACAACCAATCACAATTTGAAAGATCATTGCTCTCTCAATTGAAGTGTTCTCAATTATCTTTCAAAATATTCCTATTTTTATCACAAGAATCAATATTTTATACCCCTCATTTGATGCATTATTAAGCTCTTTTTTTATCCACTTGAGAAATACATCTTTACCATAAAATTTTGGGACAAATCATTATAGGTTCTCATAACTTTGGATTTCATGAAAGCTTTGTATGACTTGCACACAACTATATCAACTTTCGCACAACTTTTATATTTTTTCATGAAAATATTAACTTTATTTAAATTATTAATCTCGTCATGGAACTATCAATTTTCATGCAATGTCTGGATTATCACTGAACTCACTTTTTCTTATACACACAAGACCATTTTATGCATGTAATTGATTTTTGAGTTTTTTATTCATGCAAGAAATAGCATTGTGCAACTATTAAATGGTTTAGAGAATTGATATTTGGGTTGAGCAACTAAAATGAGGGGCATATCCTCATATTGATATAAATGGTTGACCCATCAGACAACAACCTTTCATTCCTTCATCTATGTGTGCAACATTCCATGTGTGTGGAACAACAATTATTTAACATCGCCTTTAGAATTCAACTCACCACCTTCATGCATCTTCATCCCTATTTCATGGGTTTGCACAACTATCTGAATGTCTTGAAACTCTGACTTTATTTAATTTTTATAATGTGCACAAAACTCTGGCATTTTCAATATTTTTATGTGACAACCCAGAATCTTCACTTGAGCACAACTTTTTGAAACAACTTCACCATTTAACACAACTTTTATATTTTGACGAAAATCATTCCTTTTTCAAAAATTCTTTTTTCCATCCTCTAAATGTTTGGAACCAAAAAATTATAAAAACATTGGGAAATCATGCTACATTTTAAACCTTCTTTGTCAACAAACACAATCAACTCAAAAACACTAAAAATTCACCTTATGGGATTTTTTCCCAACACATAAGTCTTATTCCAATGTTATGATCTCATGGATCATATTCTTTGATTCCAATAAGATTAATGTATTATGAACTTCCAAGCTTTATGCCATGATTAAATTTTATTCTTTATGATATGCTAGGTATGGTTTTCAAATGTTAGATTCATGTTCTCATACACCTATGCTCATGTTATGATTAATTGATCATTAATAGATCCCAAATTCACCCTTCAATACTGTGAATATTCTATTTAACAGAGCACAAAATGGCTTTTAACATCGCTAAAAAGCATTGTTAATTGTAGCGCTACTGAAGGGGGTCCTTTATCCGTACTAAAAAAACACTAATAAAGGACCCCCTTTATCAGTGTTATTTTAGCACTCATAAATGACACCCTTTATTTTCACAATTTTTATCACTGATAAAGGCCTAGTAGGCTGCAATGTGTTGTTAACATGACAGCACACCCAGCAAAAACCTGTAATTTCAAACAATTATATATAAATTTATTGTGACATCGTGAATACGAAAATTTCTTCCCGTAGTATATAAAAAACACTATTATATACATTTAAAACAATGTTTTATATAATTACATTTACAATTATCCAACAAAAATTTTAAAACATTAATGTTTAATCTTTTGTCACCCGTGATCCACTCTAAAAAATGTCTACCCATGGTATTAGTTACCAAACAAAACAATTAAACCCAAGAAAAAGATTCTTCCTATACAAAAACGAACAAATATTATGTTAGTAATACTATAAAGAAATAAATAAAACATTAATATGAAAGAATACATTAATAAAATGTCAATAATAAATTAAAACGACATGTTAGGAGTTATACCGGTCACATCATATGTTGGATTGAAGTGTGGTTGATTCCTACATGTTACAAATGACTCATGGATCATTTTCCTAAAGTATAAAAATAATATGATTTTTTTTCTTGGTTTTCAGTATGTTACTAATTCTTTTTACTAAAATTAATGAATATTTTAAACAAAAAGACACACTTGAAGTCATATCGGTCACACCATGCATCGTATTGATGTTAGTTTTACTCATACATGTCACACATTACTCATGGATCAATTTCCTAAAATATCAAAACAATATGAATGTGTTTTATTAGTTTTCAGTATGTCAGTAGTTTTTTTACTAAAAAGACATTTCAAACTAGAAACAAACATTGTGAGTCATACTATCTGCATCATACTTCGATTTGATGTGTGACTACTTCATACACAACACATATGACTTATGAATCACTATCTTAAATTATCAATATAATTGGAGTCTGTTTTCTTGTCTTTCATTGAGTGACACGTTTTAAACTAAAATGCCAATTTTAAACTGATAATGGAAACTTTTAGTCATACTAGTCACATCGTGCATCATATTGAGGTCGGGTTGATTTCTATACATCAAAAATGTCACATGGGTCATTTTTTCACGTATCATAACAATACAAATGTGTTTTCTCACTTTTCAAAATATCACTTGTTCTTTTTACTTAAATTAATGTCAAGTTTAAATAAAATGCCACACTTGCAGTCATACAAGTCACATCATGCAATTTATTGAGGTGTGGTTGACTTCTACACATCAAAAATGACTCATGCATCATTTTCCTAATGTATCAAAAAAATATGAATGTGTTTTCTTCGTTTTCAGTATTCCAGTTGTGTTTTTTTTACTAAAATGTCATTTCAAACTGGAAACACACATTTTGAGTCATACTGGTCACACTGTGTGTCAGTTTGATGTGAGACTACTTCATACACTTCACAAATGAATTATAAATATTTTTTCTAAATTATCATGATAATTATAGTGTGTTTCCTTGGTTTTCTATGAGTGAAACTTTTTGAACTAAAATGTCAATTTTAATCTGATAAGAGACACTTCTATTAATACCTGTCAAACTATGCATTGAATTGAGGTGGGGTTGATTCCTATACATCAAAAATATCTCATGTAATGATTCTTTAAAGTATCAAAATAATCCAAATGTTTTTCTTAGTTTTCAGTATGTCACATGTTCTTTTCACTTAAATTAATGTCAATTTTAAATAAAAAGACAAACTTGGAGTCATACTTGTCTCTTTGAATCTTACATGTCAAAAAATACTCATGGATCATTTTCCTAAAGTATCAAACTAATTCAAATGTGTTTGCTTAGTTTTTAGTATGCCTATTGTGTTTTTTTACTAAAATGTCATTTCAAACTAGAAACCTTCATTTTGAGCCATACTGGTCACATCATGAGTCAGTTTGATGTTTGAATACATCATAAACATAAAAATTACTTAGGAATAACTTTCAAAAATTATCAAGAAAATTAGAGTTTCTTTATTTGGTTTTCAGCGAGTGACATGTTTTCAACTAAAATGTCAATTTTAAACTGATATCGAACACTTTTAGTCATATCAGTCACACCATAAGTCAGATTCAGTTGGGGATTATTTCTACACCTCAAAAATGACTCATGGATCATTTTACAAAAGTATCAAAACAATCCTAATGATTATTCTTGGTTTTCAGTATGTCAATTTTTCTTTTTACTTAAATTAATGTCAATTTTAAATAAAAAGATACACTTGGAGTCAAACCGATCACTCCTTGTGTCTTATTGAGGTTTGGTTGACTCTTTCATGTCACAAATGACTCATGGGTCATTTTTATAAAATATAAAAACAATCTTAATGTGTTTGCTCATATTTCAATATGCTTATTGTATTTTTTTACTAAAATGTAATTTCAAACTGGAAACATGCATTTTGAATCATACAAGTCATATTTTGTGTAGGTATTATGTGATACCACTTCATTCATTTCACAAATGACTTATTAATCACTATTATAAATTTTCAAGACAATCAGATTGCATTTTTTTGGTTTTCAGTGAGTGACACATTTTGAACTAAATTGTCATTTTAAAACTGATAATGGACACCTTTAGTCATGTTGGTCACATTGTGCATCATATTGAGGTGGGTTTAATTACTATATGTCAAAAATTACTTATGGATCATTTTCTTAAAGTATCAAAATAATTCGAATGTGTTTGATCTATTTTCAGTCTGTCACTTGTTCTTTTTACTTAAATTTATGTCAATTTTAAATAAATAGGCACCCTTGGAGTCATACCAGTCACACCATGCATTGTATTAAAGTTTTATTAACTTATACACATCCAAAATGAATCATGGATCATTTTCATAAATTATCAAAACAATCTGAATTCAGTTTTTCCATTTTCAGTATGTCAGTTGTGTTTTTTTACTAAAATGTCATTTCAAACTAGAAACACACATTTTGAGTCATATCGGTCACATTGTGTGTCAGTTTTAGGTGATAATTATTCATACATGTTTATGAATTTATGTCCTAAATTATCTTGACAATCGGAGTGTGTTTTCTTGGTTTTCAGTGAGTGACATGTTTTGAACTGAAATGTCAATTCTAAACTGATAATGGACACTTTTAGTCATAACGGTCACACCGTGTGTTAGATTAGGGTGGGGTTGATTCTTAAATGTCAAAAATGACTCATAGATCATTTTCATAAAGTAAAAAAAATAACTCGAAATCATTTTCTCAGTTTCAGTATGTTACTTTTTTATTTTACTTAAGTTAATGTCAATTTTAAATAAAAAGACATACTTGGAGTCATATCAGCCACATTGTGCATCATATTGAGGTTTGGTTGACTCATACACATCAAAAATTACTCGTGGATCATTTTCTTAATGTATCCTAACAATATGATTGAATTTTCTTCATTTTCAATATTCCAGTTTTTTTACTAAAATGGCATTTCAAACTAGAAACATGCATTTTGAGTCATACCAGTGGCATCATGCATCGGGTTGATTTGAGACTACTTCTTACACATAAAAAATTACTTATGAATAATTTTACTAAATTATCAAGACAATCAGAGAGTGTTTTCCTTTTTTTCAGTTAGTGGAATGTTTTGAACTCAAACGTCAATTTTAAACTCACAATGGACACTTTTAGTCTTACTGGTCACATCATGCGTTATATTTTGTTGGGGTTGATTATTACACATCAAAAATGACTCATGGATCATTTTCCAAAAGTATCAAAACAACTTTAATTCTTTTTATTGGTTTTTAGTATTTCACTTGTTCTTTTTACTTAAATTTATGACAATTTTAAATAAAAAGATACACTTTGAGTCATACTGGTTACACTAAGCATCGTATTAAGCTATCATTGACTCCTACACATCATAAATGACTTATGGATAATTATTTGAAATTATCCAAACAATCCAAATGTGTTTTCTCAGTTTTCAATATTCCAATTGTGTTTTTTTACTAAAATTCCATTTTAAAATGGAAACATTCATTTTGAGTCATACCGGTCGCATCGTGTATTGTTTTAGCATGTGAATGCTTCATACATGCTTATGAATCAATTTCATAAATTTTTAAGACAACCAGTTCATGTTTTCATGGTTTTCAATGAGTGTCATGTTTTGAACTAAAATGGAAATTTTAAACTAATAATGGACACTTTTAGACATACTGATTACACCGTGCATCGGATTGACATGGGGTTGATTCCTACAAGTTAAAAATTACTCATCTATCATGTTTCTAAAGTAACAAAACTATCCAAATGTGTTTTCTTGGTTTTCAATATGTCATTTTTTCATTTCACTTAGATTAATTTCAGTTTTAAATAAAAAGACACACTTGGAGTCATACATGTCAAATCATGCATCATATTGAGGTGAGGTTTACTCTAACATGTCAAAAATGACTCGTGTATCATTTTTCTAAATTATCAAAACTATACAAATGTGTTTTCTTGGTTTTAAGTATGACATTTATTATTTTTACTAAAATTAATGTCAATTTAAAATTAAAACATACACTTTGAGTTATACCGGCCACACTGTGCATCATATTGAGGTGTGTATGATTCCTATGTGTCAAAAATGACATATATATAATTTTCCTAAAGTATAAAAACAATATGAATATGGTTTCTCAGTTTTGAGTATGGGAGTTGTCTTTTTTACTAACATTAATGTCAATTTTAAATAAAAAGAAGCACTTAGATTTTATTAATGCGATAGAGAAGAGATAATATTATGGGGAAAACATTGTATATTTAATAAACTTTACCTTATCATTTAATTCTAAGTTTCATCCTCAAAGTCCTCTCTCTCATGAGCATGAGCATCTTCAAACAAATCGTCACGACTCGAACAAAGGAATCCACCTGTATAAGAAAACAATTATCATGTGATTAATAATTAAAAGAAGTAAATTAAAAAAAATGTGAAACAATCTACTACTTCTATGGAAGTCACATATTCATGTTGTTTTTGTACATTCTTCCATATGTTATTTTTCCCATTGGTTTCTAAACAAATCTATATCTTATTATGAATATGAGACATTTTGATATTCAGAGTAGTACGGGTAAAATATAAATATACAAAGGATTAATAAATATTTTAAATGAAATAGTAATTATCTTTGAAAATAACTCTCCATGGATGCTAGTTTTTTGGTGGAATATGATCTCTCTCATAAATTAACAAACATAATAACCACAATATTTTCGATTTGTTTGTTTCACACACTGTATAAACATTGAGGAGAATAAGTTATTTTTTATGATATGTTTTTGGATATTGAAATATTGTTATATATACCCTGATACATGTCCAATCATAGAAATTTTCATGGTCCTCGTGCTTAGTCGTTGGTCTCATTCCCTTTTTTCACGATATTAATGCATTTCCCTATCATAACAGAATCCTCATTAAAACATAATCTAAATTACATAAATTTATATTTAGTTATAAAATGATAGATGTAGTGTATTAAAAATTGAAAATTTCCATCATGTGTGGTCAATTTGATGGATATCCATGCATTGAATTAAGAAAATAAATCTTTAGAGTATCCAAATTGACTGCAATGATCATCCAATGTTTCTTAAAAACAAAAAAAAAGTAATAAGTAATGAATAAAATTAAAATATATTTTATATGATTAAATTCTATAGCTTTACCCCTACTTTATTGTAATTAAGAAGTGTTAATTTGTCATTCAAATGTTTTCTTTCAAATGATTTTTCCAGGCCTGTGAGTATTTCACCCTTTTTATATGATTCTATTTTTGGTTGTTCTGTAGAGGATATGTGAGGACTAATGAGTCCAGATTTCTTTTCATGGGGAAATTCCTTTAATTGTTTTTGATATATACACCTTCCAAAAATATGAAATGTATTTAGTCATAATTAACATGGTATATCAACTTTTGGAAAATCAAATCATGAAAACATACATCATGTAATCATTTACAACTGAGGTGACTAGAAAATCATATTCAAGGATTTCCCTTACATTCTCAACACCAATGAAGTCTTGAACTTCTTCTCGAACCTATTTTCTTCAAAATCAGCTATTTGACTGCATCCGTTTTTTAAATTTGAACCCAGATGAACCTTCGTATTTTCTCAACAATTTTTTTCAACAATTAGGTCTTTTTGTTCAGTTGGTTGATCCTTTAGATGGTTTTAATCTACTCCTTCATTTCATCCTCTTCCCTTTGTCTGCCTATAATAATTCATCGGTTCATAACTGTTATCATTAATTGTTAAAGGTTTAGCTTGAAAAATAAAGTTGAAATGAATACCTCCTTTTCGACATTTTTTTACAAGATGTGATGGTCATTCAATGAATGTTCCAATAGATTGTTTGGCCTTATAAATGTCTTCCTCATCAATTGGACTAGGTAGCTTGGTGCTCGACTCATGGGATATGCTAATCGACACTCTCACATGACCTGTTAGAAGTGGTCTGTTGTGTAGCATATCGTTTTGGATATTGAACACTCAAGACCTTGCTACAAGGTGATGGGTGGATGTTGATAGATAAAAATCATAGTCATTATCACCCTGTATAATATTAGTACATAAAAGGTATTAGTGTCTATCAAATTTACATTTCACAAAAACAATTATTAGAACATTGATTATCATCGATAAGACATTTTTTGAGGGAAATGGCTCTTCTCAAAGCTGGTGGGGGTGGGGCGAGATCTTAACACGATGATTGTTCTTGAGTTATTTCTTCTCATTGCTTCCCCCCCCCCCTCATAAAATTTGCTAGCATGAAACTCCTTAAATGCATGTGTGGTAATTTTTAAAAGCATTTTAAATACATTTTAACTAAAGAATATATCAATTTATAATATAAAAAATTATATCTATGAATAAAGTAGGGAATATGGTAAATAAATGGACATTTCATAAATTTAGACATGTATGAACAACTCATAAATAAAATAATTATAAACACTTTCTAATTAAGTCGTGCATTATGAACATTCCTTAATGGAATAGATATAAACACTTATTTATTTCTAACATGAACTCATTTGTATTATCTTTCTATATGATGTTTCTAAGTATATGATGTTTAATCCAGATATTAAAATTTTATATTTCTCATGATCAATTGATATCCTACAGTATGATATATCATACACAATAATATATCAATAACCAAAGAATCTAGTCAATGATGTAAGTGGCAATAGGCTACATCTTACTATATCATAATATAACCAACAGTTCAAAAGTTATATCTTATTATGCGATTGAGAATATGATGTCACTGTTAGGTTTATTACAATCGAACAACAGTTATTTAACAAGTACACCGGAAAAAAGTCAAAGTGAGAACGGTAGGCCGGAAAGAAAATGACAAGAAAAAGGCAGAGGCGGCTCCGACAGTGACTTGGGTTAATGTGATGATTAGTTTAGGACCAGCACTCGTAAAGCTTCACCACCACGTGCACCCGGAAATACGCGTTACCCTCCACCGCATCCGTGCTGAGAGTTACGATCCCACGGGCCATGAAGAAGTCGCCGGTGCCGCCGATCACCGACAGGTCCCTGGTTTTCTTCAACGGGGGGTCGGCGCCGGCGAAGCTCAGGGTTCCCCTGATATCCGCGGAGTCGAAGACGAAGGTGAAGGCGAACCAGGCCGTGAAAGCCTTCTTGCCGTTGTAAACGTACAGTCCCTGGGCCCGGCCTACAGGCGGCGAGGACAGGCGGTGGTCCAGGGTTATGGGGTCGTCGAACACCACCATGTCGCCGAAATGGTTCTTCCCGTACAGCGCGGTTGTGCTGACCCCGGCGGGCGCCCCGACGAGGGCGGAGGTGGCGTTGTAGGAGTTGTTACCGTTGTAGAGGATGTCGTGAAAGTAGAAGCTCAAAGTTTTGCAGGGGCCGCCGTGGACGATGCCATGCTTGGCGGTGGCGCGGCCGTGGAGGGATAGGGGAAGGAGGATGAGAACCGACACCGCCAAGAATCTGCGGAAACTTCCCATGTGTAGAGATTGGGTAGGAGTGTGGGGATGGGGTGTTTGGCGTGTGGTTTCATTTGATGGAATGCCTATATATATAGGGACGGGGTTGGGAATAGAACTTGGCTTCTACGTTTCGGAGACAACGGCCGCCTACTGTTATACAGTATCTTTCCATAAGGGATGCAGAAACATTTTGTTTAAGATGTCTTGAACTGCAATGCCTCGGTTGATTAGCAACGGTGACAAGTTCTGAAAGTGAGGAGTTAGAATACAACCCTTTTCTTCAGCCCCGGTAGTTGGCGGTTGGTAAGGCACACCCGTACGCCACGGCTGTGATTGCAGGGGCGCCATAATGGTTCAGTTGTTAGCAGGCTGGTTGCTTCTATGCACGGGTTTTTTTTTTTTAATGTAGTGGAGTATGATGATTGCAATATTTTATTTCTCTGTGAATAAGTTGAGAAGACTAATTTTTTTTTCTGGGTTTTAAAAAATTTAAAATATGATAAAAGGGGTTAGGGTTCGGATAATTTTAAAAATGGGTCCGGGATGCGTGAACGCCGTTCACGCATCCTTCCGCGGCGAAGGATGCGTGAACGGCGTTCACGCATCCCGGACCCCAACGGTAATGCGTGAACGGCGTTCACGCGTCCTTTGCTGACCAGCTAAAGGAAGCGTGAACGCCGTTCACGCATCCGGCCGAGAAAAATTATAAAAGGAGGGGTCCCCCCCCCAATACCCATTGTTCTCCTCTGATTTTCGTTGCGAAGCTCTGCAGAAATTCTTCCTCAACAAATATTTGCTGCTTTTATTGAGGTAAAATTTCTATTTAATAA
Source organism: Viscum album (assembly GCA_963277665.1). NCBI lineage: Eukaryota > Viridiplantae > Streptophyta > Magnoliopsida > Santalales > Viscaceae > Viscum > Viscum album. The sequence goes on along the minus strand of CAUJRU010000106.1, from coordinate 905,003 downwards.
TTTAATTGTTTATTTGTGTTTATTTATTTCATTTGTATGTTTAATTGTATTTATTTATTTCATTTGTATGTTTAATTGTGTGTATGATTTATTTATTTCATATGTTATGCATGAAATGTTTTGTATGATTTAATTTTCTTGATGTTGAATGTTCGTATGATTTAATTTTTTGAATGTCTGTTGTCTAAATATTGAATGTTTTATGTTATGTCTAAAATTTTTAATGTTTAGAAAAAGTAATTTATGTTAGAGAAATTTATTTTAATGGATGGTTTTGATGTAAGTGTAAATTAAATTACTTTTATTTACTAGTAATAATATTTTTAATCAATAAAGTATAAAATATATTTACTTATATTTTGAAAAGTAGAAGAATGCCCAAAAAACATTACAATTTCATAAAATTTAAAATAACAAAAGTGTTTATTATGTAAATCTCAATTAGATCAGTTATAATAAAATTTATTTAATGTTTTTAATAAATATATATATATATATATATACACATGAAGTTAAATTTTTGTAAAAGAGGTGTAGTATTTAATATAGATTTTATATAATACGGATAATATAATAAATATACCAAAAAACACGGTATGAGTGATGACTGATCTTGAGATGACCGACCATGCATAATTGAAATTGCATGTTTTATTTTGTGTATGTTGTTATTCAATTTGTAATAATTGCATTTTTTCGGTATTGATGACCTGCGAGTCATCTCTCAGTAAGTGTAAGGACCTGCGTGTCCGTTTAAATTAATTTATGTATTTCATACCCCTAGACCCTCTCACATGCATGTGAGTAAATTTGTAATTAAAAGACTGACGCCCCAAAGAGGTGTCGACGAAGAGGCATCCCCGAAGAGGTGTCGACGAAGAGGCATTTGAGAACTCGTTCGAGAGGAGGCGTTGCTATTTGACAGGAGATTGGCGGTTGCTGCAATATTTGATAATAGAGACAGGAGTTTACTCATATAAATTGTGGTTAGTTTATCAGATAATGATAAACTAATCGCAAGTCTCAAGATCAAGTCATGATTATATATTCATAAGTAATCAAACTTTATGAAACATTATATTAAATTTGCTTTTGTGCTAAAATCACAATCACTATACCTTAACAGTGATAAATCAATACATAAAAAAGTCTCAAGATAACCAATTATTCAAAACCAAATTAAATAATTTAAAATTTTAATGTAGTGTATAATATTTTTAATTTTTTTTTAATAGGTAATTATGTCTGCTCAAATATATTGCAACGGTGAGGTAATTTGTACCGAGCAGGGTTTTAGCTACAGTGTGCCACCTGTCAAAGTGGTAAATCTCCATGGTTGTATGACATTGGATGCAGTTCGTAATAAGATTCATAGTCGGTTAAAATTGAGTGCAGGACAAGCAATCACTTCAATTAGATACCGACATCTTCAATATCCTGAGCGTATGTGGCACAGCGACTACCCTATAGTCGATGATGAGGATTGGATGGAGGCTTCTCAGTTATTCAGGCAACAGTGTATTAATGGTTTGATGGAATTATTTATTGTCATTTCTGATATTGATGTGGTGCAATCGATTACTACAGAACCATGCTTTGTGACCTCTATAGAAGTCGGTCCTTCACAACAGTCTTCTTCATTGCCTCCTTCTCATACGACTCCTGTGGAAGAATGTAATGAGGAAGATCATCAAAATTTGGAAGGAAATGTAGATGACATCCCTTTCTGTGCTGATATAGTGCAAGAAAGTTTATCTGAGGAAGAAGAATCTGGGGAGTCAGCAGGAGATGATGTGGTTGGAAATGAACCTTCTGAGGTTCCTTTGAGAGATAGACATCCACTACATCCACCAGTTAGTGGTAATCAGCCTTCAGTTTTGATTTCCTTAGTTGGAGGAATGTCTCGTGAACAACCTTTTGATTGGGATGTCATTACACCAGCTTTTGAATTCCCTGGCATTATAGGGAATATGCCTGCATCAAATGATAATGCCATATATGTTGGGCAGGAGTTCGAAAGTAAACAGGTCATGAAAAATGTGATAAAGCAATACCACATTGAGCGACATTTCACATTTGTGGTTTATGAGTCAAAGAAGACCAAATATCTCATTCGTTGTGAAAAATATGGGTCAGAATGTAAATTTCGATTAAGAGCACTATTTGATAAATGTTATGGATGTTGGAAGATAACCAAATTAGAAGGCCCACACACTTGTCTGCATCCCAGCTTGGCACAAGATCACTCTTCTCTTGATGCAGAGTTTATATCTACTGTTATTTGTGAGATGATACGAACAAGTCAGGATGTTCCTGTTGCCCTTATTCAGGAAAGAATTCAACAGTTGTATAACTATAAGGTATCACACAACAAAGCTTGGAATGCAAAACAGAAAGCCATTGTAAAAGTGTATGGTGATTGGGATGAGTCTTATGCGTTGTTGCCACAGCTTATGGAATTGTTGTCTCTCAATAATCAGATTGTTTATCAGTTGGACAGTGTTGAGTATGTATCCCAAAATCATCTAGTTGATCGGTCAAAGGTGAAGTTCAAGAGGATTTTTTGGGCATTCAGACCGTGCATTGATGCATTTCCCTTTTGTAAACAATTTATTCAGGTAGATGGCACATTCCTTTATGGAAAGTATACAGGTGTTCTACTCATTGCTGCCACACAGGATGGTAATCGCGCTCCTCTGCCACTTGCTTTTGCTGTTGTTGAAAAAGAAAATTTTGAATGCTGGAGCTGGTTCTTGGCATGTGTACGTGTTCATGTCACGCAGAAACAGGGCGTGTGTCTGATATCTGATCGTCATCGAGCGATTATAGAGGCCGTGAGTAGTGATGGGGTTTCTTGGACTGAGCCGAATGCTTATCACCGTTATTGCATTAGACATATTGCAAGTAATGTGCATAAGCAGTTTAGAGATGAGGCCATAAAGAAGGCGATCCTCAAATTGGGTATGGTTTTCTAAACTTTCTTTTTTTAACAAAATTTACTATCCATTTTAATACATTATTATGTTATGCTTTCAGCATATGAACCCCAACAAGAAAGGTTTGATCGACGTCTTGAAGAGATCCGAACAGTTAATGAGGAGGTATATGAATATATGGTACAAATTTCAAAGGAAAAATGGTCATTAGCATACGATGGTGGCATGAGATATGGGCATATGACCACTAATATAGTGGAGTGCGTAAATGGGGTCCTCAAGGGTGTGCGCAAACTCCCAATCACAGGGTTAGTGCAAGAGACATTTTTTAGATGTGTTCACTACTTTGTTAACCGGTCCCAAAAGGCCTACCAGAGGATGGAAAATGGAATGCTTTTTACTTAGCATTTTCAAACTGATATTGACCGGATACGGAATGAGCCTTCACGATGGAATGTTATAGCCTTTGACAGGGAAAAGAGGAGTTTTCGGGTAAGAAAGTGCTACGACCAGGGTGCATGCACTAATGGTGGAGTGTTTGTCGTGATGTTGGATAACAGGTACTGTGATTGTGGCAGCTTTCAAGCATTGAGATATCCATGTGTACATGTTATTACAGCTTGCGCTTCGGTAAATATATCGTGGGAGCCATATGTTGACCCGGTGTATCACATGAGCACTTTGGTTAACTGTTATAGTGCTGCTTGGATGCCTGTTGGTGACTTTCATTCTATCACATTGCCTGCTGATCAACCGACCATTGTCCCTGATATTTCCAGGTTTTCATAAGTCGGTTTTGGTATCATTTATAATTTTTTCAATGTGTGTCATTTTTAAAATTATTGGCTTCATGATACTAGGTTGCGGCCTCGAGGAAGACCGAAGTCAACTCGCATCAGAAATGAGATGGATTGGCCTCGGCAACGAGGAGGGAGAATACGATGCAGTATCTGCCACGCAGAAGGACATAATCGTAAGAGATGTCCCCAAGTGGCAGGACAGAGTTCCAAATCTCATCATCCATGATCGAGTCTGTGTACCTGCTCTAAGAGGAAGAGGTTGTGGTTGGTGTCGATGCTGAAGAAGAAGAAGAAGAAATAGAGGATGAGGATGAGAAGAAGTAGAAGACTAAGAGGAAGAGGTTGTGGTTGAATAACCTATTGTGGAAGTTTCTATAGTTACTTAGGAACTTGATCTATTTGGAATAATGTTAATGATTATCTAATGGATAATGGATAAATTAACAAACGTAATTTCACAAATAAGAAGAAATAATTAATTTTTCACTTTTTACTCTTAATTTTTAATGTGGAATAATGTTGATGGTTATTTAATGGATAATGGATAAATTAACAAACGTAATTTCACAAATAAGAATAAATAATTAATTTTTCACTTTTTCCTGTTAATTTTTAATGTGGAATAATGTTGATGGTTATTTAATGGATAATGGATAAATTAACAAACGTAATTTCACAAATAAGAAGAAATAATTAATTTTTCACTTTTTCCTGTTAATTTTTAATGTGGAATAATGTTGATGGTTATTTAATGGATAATGGATGAATTAACAAACGTAATTTCACAAATAAGAAGAAATAATTAATTTTTCACTTTTTCCTGTTAATTTTTAATGTGGAATAATGTTGATGGTTATTTAATGGATAATTGATAAATTAACAAACGTAATTTCACAAATAAGAAGAAATAATTAATTTTTCACTTTTAAATTATGGTTTTCTTATAAGATGTCTAGTTTTAGTAATGGCATCTGAGTGTCTGAGCATCCTTAACTAATGTTGATTGTGAGACTAGGCTAATCTTGATTGTGACACCAAATAAAAATGAATATATCATGATTCCACTATTAATAAGTAACGATGATATCATGTGTGCAGATGGCAGGTTTTCCATTGCTTACATCTCAGGCTACTCATGTATCACGACTGCTTTTAGAGGGACGTCCTGTGGCTCCCTTGAGTGTACGTAGATCTCACCATTTCCATCATACTACACCACCTCCCGCTATCGTCCCACATCTTCGTCGAGCTGGATTTTATGGAGTAGCGATGTGCGACTTCACGTTTCTTGATCATCAGCTCATTGCCGCACTTGTCGAGAGATGGAGACCAGAGTCGCATACTTTCCATTTCAGTGAGGGAGAGATGACTATTACATTGCAGGATGTGGCTATTATGTTGGGCCTCCCTATCGACGGACATGCTTTGACAGGCCGAGTTCCATCAGATTTGCCTGAGCTTGTTCATAAACTTCTGGGCATAGAGGTCCAGGATGATGGCAGGACCATCGTCGGTGGTAGATTGCGGATGCCTTGGTTAGACCAGCACTTCACACATTTACCAGATGATGCTGATGACGTCACCGTGCTGTGCTTTGCACGGGCATATATTTTGAGGCTGATCGGTGGCACGCTTTTTGTTGACCACTCTACTACTTTTGTGCACCTGATGTATCTATCTTTTTTAGAGGATTTGGACCAGGCAGGTCGATATAGTTGGGGGTCTGTCTGCCTAGCATATACATACAGAGCCCTATGCAGCGCATGTCGCATCGATAAGATGCAGATCACAGGATGCATGGTTCTTCTACAGATGTGGGTATGGGAGCACATACCTCGTTTAGCTCCACATGCTCGTGCGCCATTACCCGTAGATATTGTAGCAGAGGCTCCACGTGGACGTTGGTATGTTATTAATTCTTTCTAATATCTAACTTACTTGTATAAAATTCTTTTATGAAATGTAAAAAAAAATGTTATCTACAGGTGGAGTCAGGCGCATCGACATTCAGATTCTCCCAGACATGATGTTCACGCCTACAGACTTATGCTAGACAGCATTCGACCAGACGATGTAAGTGATTATTATTTATATTGTTAAATCTTTACTCTTTACTGTAAATCTATTCATTTATTAATTGATTATTCATTTTTTCTTTCAGATTACATGGATGCCATATACAGATGCTATCCTTCAGAGTCTGCCCCCATACTGTACAGTGATGCTTGATATCGGCTCCTGCATGGTTCCACTAATTCATTTTCATATAGTCGAGTGGCATCAGACGGATAGGGTTATGAGACAGTTTGGATTCCTTCAGCCAGTTCATGACCCGCCCAGTCAGTTGGATTCATTGCATTCCCTGAAGATGTCAGGGAAGAGAGATTTTGATTGGAGGAGCTACCATGCGAGATATGTTGCGTTATGGGATAGGCGACGGGAGTCCCAGTTGCGAGGGGCAGGGACAGTACGCTTTCATTTGATGGATCAGATGGATTATGCAGGCTGGTACATCAGGTCTCCCGTCAGATTTCTGACACGGCACGGACGGGGCTTCCATGACTTGGTATGCATTCTTTCTTTCACAGTTCAACATATTTTTTATTCAAATTAGTTAACAACAGAATTTGTTTTCGCAGGATGCTCGTATTTTTCATCTACTGCATATGTCTGATCCAGTGGAGAGAGCTGCCTTTGACCCAGCATATTTTCACAGCCTTGTACGACAGATGCTACCGTCGATGGACGAGATTTATCATGGCATTTTCTTTGATCCACCACCTGCTGCGGAGGCCGCGGAGCCTGCTGCGGAGGCCGCGGAGCCTGCTGCGGAGGCCGCGGAGCCTGCTGTTGTTCCACAGGATGAGGCTGCTCAGCTTGCTCAACCACATGATATTATTCCACTGGAGGAGGGTGTTCATCATGACCAGTCATATGCTCCTCCAGCTTCTCAGGCACAGCCACAGGTACTTACAAATGCTGACTGGATTGAGTTCGATGTTTTATTGCAGTCATCCGCAGCAGAGCAGCCATCTACTTCCTATATTGGTGAGAGTTCCAGCCAGCTTCCACTATCCTTAGATGCAGGCCAGGGTACAGGCGGTGAGACTGTACATCCACCGTCTGTCACACAGGAGGATGTGGAGGTGGCTGTCGATGAGGATGCGCAGCGTACGCCAGAGCACAGACGTAGACAGACACGGCGTGGACGCATCCAGTATACGCCTGACTGTGGGACAGAGGAGCATCCACACCGGAGGCGTAGATTAGGTTGACATTTGATTTATGATACGTTTTGTATGTGTATTACTGTTATCTAGACTTCTATTATACCTTTAATAAGTGTCTTACTGTTATCAAATTATCTACCAATGTATATATATATATATATGTGTGTGTATAATAAATAATATGATTAGAAATTCCATAATACTCATATAAATTCAATAAGTTCAAGATAAATGTTAAATAATAATCCAAGGCTATTTATTTTATGAATAACATATTAAAAGACCAAGTAAAATGTATTGAAGAACTTTAGGAGGATTTTGTTGGCCTATAATTAAATATAGGATCAAGAGAAACTCTTGACTCCTAATATGATATTAGGAAATTAGGTCACACAAGTGATGGAAAAAAGGGAAATTATGGTTCATAGGTCCAAAAAATAGTTAAAAAATGTTTAGGGAAGAAAATGATACATCGTAATGCCACAAATGGTATGGTTATTGTTCATAAACAGAAAGCAGTAATGATTGGTGTCAGAACACAAGAGCCTGTTATGTGGATAAAGATTTATTTTGGTATGAATTAGAATCAGAATATTTAGTGATCTTAAGGAATAATGAGTGGTGTATTAGTGATGCACATGAATAAACCATTTATCAAATATTATTTTTGTGGAAATATGGGGAATTCTTAGAATGCTCATTCCATAGCCTTGAGGGTCACTATTTTAGGTTTAGAGGATTTAGACACATGGAAAAATATTTCTCATCAATAATGTAGAGAAATTTACTAAAGTATACCCAAAGTGGTAATATGCAGTAGATCAAGGGATCATCAAACAAGATGATAATGAAAAATAAATTTGCATCTTTTCAGGATGACGTTAGACCATAATAATTTGATTAAGATTGATAATATTATTCAACATCAAGTATGAATTCAAATACATGGATCAAAAAGAATATTTGAGAAGGTAGTGATTGTAGAGATTTCCTTTAAACCATCAAATCACACAATATTATAGATCATTTATAGTGGATGCACCTCCCATATGATGAGAAATAAGGATCTAGTTATAAGAATAATGTATGGAAGGTAAGGCGTTGATATATTTTTCAATGATGAAGGCCTGATGATTATTGGCTTGGGAGAAGCCAAATTTGGGGGTGGGGATGAGATAAGCTGATTTAATGGTTGTTGAAGGTCTCAATAAAAACTTGTTAAGTGTTAGTTAACTATGTGACTTGGGACACACTATAATATTTACAAATAAGGTGTGTATTATCAAGGGAAAATATAGTGGAGTTGTTTTGTAAGGAAAACACACAAAGGGGAATCTATATCTTGTGAGTGGACAAGAAGATATGTATTTTATATCCAAGGAAGAAGAAAATAGGTTGTGGTATAAATTTATTGTTTATATGAGCCAATCATACATGGAAGATCTGTTGAAATGTGACGCTGCTCAAGATCTCCCTAATTTATCATGTGATCATACTCATACATGCGATTCTTTCTAACAAGGGAAGATTATTTGAAATATATAAAAGGTTAAAGATCAATGGTCAATAAGAGTGATTGAACTAATGCAAATTGATGTGTGTAAACCTATTTCACCAAGATCTATTGATACGAAGAGATATTTTTAGTGGCCAAGGATCAATTAGGTGGTAATGAGAGGGAGGTGAATCAGTGGTAGCCTTATTTTACTAATTCTTTTTTTAAATTCAACCTATTGAAATTTGTTTAGGTTTTTGATCCACTCAATATAAACTCTCAATCATTCCTCAAGTGTAGTTGTAATGAAATAGGGAGAATCACATGTTATTTACAGGGTTATTTTGAAAATACTACTCATTTCTATATTGGTTATACCCCCCAACATGTATTATTCACTATCTCCACAAGTTAATACAATGACATATAATCCATTTTTCCTCTCTATAACAAAAAATAATCCACTATACACTCTCTTTCTCCATAATACATTGGAGATTCATTCTACTCTATAATCCAAAAGATACACCTACTTCCAAATTTAGGAAGAAGTTCTTCTTCAAATAGACTTACTCTATAAGAAATCTAGTCACTCCTACCTTGTGTACTTTATCAATAATTTTAGAAATTATTATATTAAGACTCTTTTCAGATTTTGTGCAATCTAGATTCTCCTCAATATTCAAATACTCAAGAACTCATCAATTCATCTTTCTGTATTTACCTGATACATTATTGTATCGAGTTATCAGAAATAATATTTCAATTCAACACAGAGTCTTCATCACCTTCATACACACTTTATTCACAAAACAAACAATAATTGTTCATGGGTAATATATCATTATTACATGATTTAAAATCAATCATTTAAATCCTTATTTAAATTTGTTTAGTAATAACACATTTAATTACACATTTATATATGAATACTCATCAGTAGTGGTATCATATTTTCCTCATATTGAATGCCCCATTAATTTCTGTGGGTATTTTGTTTCATGCAACTCATAAAGAATACTAGAAGGATTAAGGTTCCCCTCTTTCTTCTTAATGTGGTGTCTATCTCTATGAATCATTATCTATATTCATACATGTAACTCATATTTAATTACATAATAAAATACAAAAACTCATCAAAAATACCCAATGCTCGGGTCTTCTCCATTCTTCACATAAATGTTACAACTCATGTAAGAATCTGATTCACGTGGATTCATCAAAATATGATCTTCTAATCACCCGAATACTTATGTTTCACATTTCATCACATAGGATATTCATTTTAGAATAAATTTTTACTCTCATCACATGAACTATTCATTTTATTATTTAAATTATATTAATGAAATTGTAACTTCATGAATATATTATCATGATTGTACCTTGGCATTAAATCTAGATCTTACTTCATTTGAAGACTCTATTTCATCAAAAGTCTTGGGATCCTTCAGTTCATGCACGACAATGCATGAATATTGAACATGACTTGTTCTTGGATCATGATTGGATATTATAAGTTCATCATGGACTTCTTAATATGGAAGGGTCCTTGGTTTTATCCAAGGATTCCCAACCATGATTTTTGTGACTCATCAATGGTAGATAACCAATGCTCTATAAAACCCTTGAGAAAGGGAAGAAGGTTCTCACTGATTAGACAACTTGAAAAAGTTAGATCAAACTGTTGTGTAAATTTCTGCATGTTTTTAGTGGAGAGACAATGATTGTGTCACCATTTTCCCATATAATAATATCACTCGGTTGAGTGCTTCCTTATTTATTTTATCATTCCTTCAGCTTGGTAGAAGTGATTACTGGGGTACGCTCTCAAATCCTCACTGGCATCGACCCATGTTGTCTTCTCTAACACCATTCCACTTCACATGATTGAACCACCACTCTAATACCATGTGCCTCATGTGAATTCATGCTCGCCTACCATTTCTTCCCATACAATAGTCAACTCCAGTTCCCACCTCAAAAGTGGCTGCACCTAATTCCCTTATCTAGCTAGTTGGATGGATTCCTTTTTAAATAAAGTTAAAAAAATGTGTTAGATAAAATATTCCACCAAATTCCATATTCACTCCAAATACCAATCCTTATTCTTCATGAAAAATATAAATAATATATTTATACTTTTTTCATATATCTCTTCATTCATACTTTAGTGAACATTTTTGAAAACTCCTTTGCACATTTTTTTTCTATTTAAGATAATCTTAAATAATTCTCACTTTTAAAACATGGATAATTATCCAAATATGAAATTAAATTACATAACATGAATCCATAAAAATTATCCAAGCACCACCACTTCACATATTGACATATTGATAAAACATACAACCATTTTTTCCAACAATCTCCCCCTTTATCTTCTGTTGTTAATATCCATTCATATCATAAAAGTTAATATGTGGTAACATCAATTATTCTCCCCCTTATTTAAAATAAAATGAAAAGGATAATTGGACAATTTTAAACTCATATTTCTTCTCAAAAAAATCTTCACATATATTTTAAATAAGGGGATGATATGACATGATACTTGGAACAAAGCCTTTAGTTAATAAACACTATATCTATATGATCCATCCTAGTGTAGAAAGAAATAATTAAATAACCAATATAATATAATCTACCTATAACACATACTCATATGTGATACTAAAATTAGATATTCTCAATTATCAGGATGAGTAATTTTAAGATAAGAAATACATGATCCTGCACACACTTCAAAAAACACATTAGAAAGTTCAAGTGCAAGAACAAATCCCCCTTTTCTCATTTTTTCATTAAATAAGTACTCAACCTTAATGAATATAATTAAGAAAAAATGTAAGATAATGTGATTGGAATACCTCAAATCTCTTATAAGATCCTCCTTAAGAGATGAACTCATTCTTCATCATGGGAATTTATGTACTCCATGATGAACAATACTTCTCCTTCAATTCCATTCAAGTAAACTCATAACACATAAAATAATAAGGAATAAGGAGGAACCTCTTGTATTCTATAGAGGAAACATTCAATGTGAGAGTTTTCTCTCATCCTTTATTTCTTCTTATTTCTAAGCCAAGCATGGGATGTGATTTATTTCTTATTACATGCTTCATGGATTATGCACATATTTCCTTCCCATGAATTTCCTCTTTATTTGGAATACATTTTCCCCCTCCTCCACAGCTGGTACAACCTCATTATTTTTCTTCCAAATTTTTGATCTTCTCTTCCAAGATTCTTATTACGAGAGATTTGATTTTGGTTATTTAAACACCATTTTTTGATACTCGTTTTTATCTTTAAAAACATTGAACTTATTTTCTATCTTAATATGACTTCTTTCAGGATACAAAAATTCCTTGTAAGTCATATGAGTAGAGTTTCTCCACATAGATTATTTACCCTTGCATGTTTTCCTCTAAGTGAAATACCTTTCCATATGATCTAGGTTAGAAAAAATGAATCATTTAGGTATTCTGTGAGATGCGTGAACAGCGTTCACGCATCTCTTCTCTCGGGAAGATGCGTGAACGCCGTTCACGCATCCCGGACCCATTTTTAAAAATATTCGAACCCTATACCCTGGTATATCAATTTTTGGAAAATCAAATCATGAAAACATACATCATGTAAGCATTTACAACTAAGGTGACTAGAAAATCATAGTCAAGGATTTCCCTTACATTCTCAACACCAATGAAGTCTTGAACTTCTTCTCGAACCTATTTTCTTCAAAATCAACTATTTGACTGCATCTGTTTTTTAAATTTGAACCCACATGAACCTTCATATTTTCTCAACAATTTTTTTCAACAATTAGGTCTTTTGTTCAGTTGGTTGATCCTTTAGGTGGTTTTAATCTACTCCTTCATTTCATTCTCTTCCCTTTGTCTGTCTATAATAATTCATCGGTTCATAACTGTTATCATTAATTGTTAAAGGTTTAGCTTGACAAATAAAGTTGAAATGAATACCTCTTTTTCGACATTTTTTTACAAGATGTGATGGTCATTCAATGAATGTTCCAATAGATTGTTTGGCCTTATAAATGTCTTCCTCATCAATTGGACTAGGTAGCTTGGTGCTCGACTCATGGGATCTGCTAATCGACGCTCTCACATGACCTGTTAGAAGTGGTTTGTTGTGTAGCATATCGTTTTGGATATTGAACACTCAAGACCTTGCTACAAGGTGATGGGTGGGTGTTGAAAGATAAAAATCATAGTCATTATCACCATGTATAATATTAGTACATAAAAGGTATTAGTGTCTATCAAATTTACATTTCACAAAACAATTATTAGAACATTGATTACCATGGATAAGATATTTTTTGAGGGGAATGGCTCTCCTCAAAGCTGGTGGGGGTGAGGCGAGATCTTAACACGATGATTGTTCTTGAGTTATTTCTTCTCATTGCTTCCCCCCCATAAAATTTGCTAGCATGAAACTCCTTAAATGCATGTGTGGTAATTTTTAAAAGCATTTTAAATACATTTTAACTAAAGAATATATCAATTTATAATATAAAAAATTATATCTATGAATAAAGTAGGGAATATGGTAAATAAATGGACATTTCATAAATGTAGACATGTATGAACAACTCATAAATAAAATAATTATAAACACTTTCTAATTAAGTCGTGCATTATGAACATTCCTTAATGGAATAGATATAAACACTTATTTATTTCTAACATGAACTCATTTGTATTAACTTTCTATATGATGTTTCTAAGTATATGATGTTTAATCCAGATATTAAAATTTTATATTTCTCATGATCAATTGATATCCTACAATATGATATATCATACACAATGATATATCAATAACCAAAGAATCTAGTCAATGATGTAAGTGGCAATAGGCTACATCTTACTATATCATAATATAACCAACAGTTCAAAAGTTATATCTTATTATGCGATTGAGAATATGATGTCACTGTTAGGTTTATTACAATCGAACAACAGTTATTTAACAAGTACACCGGAAAAAAGTCAAAGTGAGAACGGTAGGCCGGAAAGAAAATGACAAGAAAAAGGCAGAGGCGGCTCCGACAGTGACTTGGGTTAATGTGATGATTAGTTTAGGACCAGCACTCGTAAAGCTTCACCACCACGTGCACCCGGAAATACGCGTTACCCTCCACCGCATCCGTGCTGAGAGTTACGATCCCACGGGCCATGAAGAAGTCGCCGGTGCCGCCGATCACCGACAGGTCCCTGGTTTTCTTCAACGGGGGGTCGGCGCCGGCGAAGCTCAGGGTTCCCCTGATATCCGCGGAGTCGAAGACGAAGGTGAAGGCGAACCAGGCCGTGAAAGCCTTCTTGCCGTTGTAAACGTACAGTCCCTGGGCCCGGCCTACAGGCGGCGAGGACAGGCGGTGGTCCAGGGTTATGGGGTCGTCGAACACCACCATGTCGCCGAAATGGTTCTTCCCGTACAGCGCGGTTGTGCTGACCCCGGCGGGCGCCCCGACGAGGGCGGAGGTGGCGTTGTAGGAGTTGTTACCGTTGTAGAGGATGTCGTGAAAGTAGAAGCTCAAAGTTTTGCAGGGGCCGCCGTGGACGATGCCATGCTTGGCGGTGGCGCGGCCGTGGAGGGATAGGGGAAGGAGGATGAGAACCGACACCGCCAAGAATCTGCGGAAACTTCCCATGTGTAGAGATTGGGTAGGAGTGTGGGGATGGGGTGTTTGGCGTGTGGTTTCATTTGATGGAATGCCTATATATATAGGGACGGGGTTGGGAATAGAACTTGGCTTCTACGTTTCGGAGACAACGGCCGCCTACTGTTATACAGTATCTTTCCATAAGGGATGCAGAAACATTTTGTTTAAGATGTCTTGAACTGCAATGCCTCGGTTGATTAGCAACGGTGACAAGTTCTGAAAGTGAGGAGTTAGAATACAACCCTTTTCTTCAGCCCCGGTAGTTGGCGGTTGGTAAGGCACACCCGTACGCCACGGCTGTGATTGCAGGGGCGCCATAATGGTTCAGTTGTTAGCAGGCTGGTTGCTTCTATGCACGGGGGTTTTTTTTTAATGTAGTGGAGTATGATGATTGCAATATTTTATTTCTCTGTGAATAAGTTGAGAAAGCTACCTACGAAGCTACATCCTAAATATTTTCTCATGGTGAGTATTGATGTTAAGTGAGGTAGATATAGGATAATATTTTTAAGGAAGAGCTAAAGTTGGTTTGTGGCACGGGAATGCCATTGAAGGGCTCTAAGGGGTGCATATATGTTGTCGGAGCTTTGGGATAATTCCCATACAGCTAAAGAATATTTGAAGATATCCTAAGCTGATTTGGAATGAGTTGAAGTCTCACAAGGTTTGAAGAAGTTTTGAGTTGAGTTGAGGAATCTGGTGATGAGTTCTGGAAATTCTCAAGTTACATATTACTGAAAAATTGACGAAGGACTCCATACTATAAGTTACTTTGAAATGTTGAAGAATACATAAGAGTTTTTCTATGTCGTAGATTTCTAGAAAAATGCCAAAGGACTTGATACGTAATGGTTCTTCAATACATGTGTAAGGGTTCTCTAATGCATGTGTAAGGTATTTAGAGGGAAGATTGAAAATTTGGAAATGTATAGAGTTTCCCCATGATTTGTAAGGGTTAACATCCAATATGCATGTCTTGACCATACGTAAGTGTTGATTTTATTTTCCTGTTGAGAATATGACGTAGTACTGAGCCACCTTATGATGTTTCAGGGAACTTAAGACTTACTTAAGGGTTGATTTGGTTGATAATTAGGAAAAGTATTGAGCTACATTGAAATACATAAGGGTCCATTCGAGGAATACATAAAAGTTTCTTAGAGTGTATGTAAGAGTCATATGCCCATACGTAACAATCCTTCTATGTTGCAGATTGAGAACTTTCCAAATTGACATATTTAAGAGTCGCAGGGGCGATATGTAAGAGTTAAATAGATTTTCCTTCAATACATAAGAGTTGTTATGAATGCTAATAAGGTGTTTTTTAAGTTTAATTTCAAGAAGGAGAATTCGAAAGAAGAAATAATTCAAACTACGCTATTTTGATATTAATGTTCAAATAGCTTGATGGTTTGAATAACCATAATGAATTAGGAGATAATAATTGTGGAAGAATGCTATGTTGTGATGAGGGTTACCACGACACTAGGGTTTCTATATATGCTCATGCGGACATGCAACAATGAGAAGATAGATTTTATTAAGGTAAGAAGGAAAAGATAGTTGGTAATTGTAGGATACTTGGTTGGTGAGAGAGCTTCAAAAATTGTAAATTGGGGCTTGCATATAACATAATTGGTGTTGGGACAACAAGTTCAACGATATATTGTCACAACCCGACCCAACAAGGCTTGAGCCGCGACTCCCCAAACCCGCCTCCAATAGGCGAGACGCTGACGACTAACGCCAAGTTGGCTATCACACACATGTGAGACATTAGCCTAAAGTAGCGCCACCCGTTTATCAGATACTTTAGGCTAATGTCTCACATGTGTGTGATAGCCAACTTGGCGTTAGTCGTCAGCGTAAAAAAAGATTATAAATAGAAATTTAAACTTAATATATAATATATTTAGTAAAAAAAGATTATAAATTAATTTTTTTAAAAATTAAATTAATATTATTATTATTTTTATCGAATAATAGTCATTTAATAACAATTTGAATATAAAATAAATAAATATATACATATATATATATAAAACACGTAAAATAAGTTGAAAAACCAACTCGAACTTCAAACAGTCATAACTTTTGATCCAGATGTCCATTTGAGCTCTACCACATATCAAAACGAAGATTGCGACGAGATCTACACCGCTATGACTTGGGGGAACCCCAATAAAGTTTTTCCAAGTCCAAAAAAGGATCAAGAGACCTCCAAAACTGACTTCTTAGTCGGAATACCCCGATTTTATAACATTTGATGGATTTTCTGGCTCATTTAAGGGTGTCTTTTTGCCCTTTTTTGGTGGGAACTAAATTTATTCATTGGTCTTAAATCATATTTGTAGCACCCCAAACACTTCATGATATGTTTCTCTTAAATACATTCTAGTTATAACATATGTTTCATGAATCAGTGAGCCTATATGGAACAAAACATGGTTACTTATAGGAGATATCCATAACCTATTCATTAAACTTAAATTTGCCAACTTTACGATTTAAATTATAAAAATATGACATACACGGTTGTGTTCAAGATGATATTTAGAGTCTGCTAGAATTAACTTAATTTTCCGTGAATAGTAACATACCCTTATGAATAGTAACTTATCATTATGAATAGTAATATTACTCTTTTGAATTGTATCCATGCCCTTGAAGGTATAAATGAAGTTAGACACCTTAAAAATGAAGATGAATATTTTATGTGTTTATATTTTTCGATTAAATAATTATTTTAATTAAATATTTAATTAATCATATTTAGAAAATTATTTTTGAAATATGGACTTCATTTTTGGATTCTAGATATCGAAAAATGGATAGGGTGAATTTTTGGGATTTTCCTAAAATACTTAAATTTTTGATGAATAGTAAAATGCGATAATTTACGATAAATGCTAAATAAAGAATTTATTGAGTCATTGATGATGATTTGCTGATGTAAGTCCAATTGGTTCGAAGTCACATGCATATATTACTATTCTTAGTCATGGAATACTCACTATAGGTTGTCTTGATAGGAGATAATAAATTAATGATTATAAAATTAAGAAAACTCTTCTCCCCTCCACTATATAAACCACCCCTCACCCCCTCTTCCTCCCACACCACTCAAGTTTCAAGCCTTACCTAAATTTTGTCAAATACTCTTCCCAAGCCATCTCCCCATGTCCATGAACTGTTGGTCTCACCAAAAGGACAAAAACAAAGGCCTCAAGGAGATTCTCAAGGATGAGTACTTAAGAGTTGAACATTCCTTCTTTTTTCTTTTAATTTCTTTTACAAATTACCATTCTTTTGTTCTCCCTTCTCACCTCCCCTCATCCAAATTCCATGATAATTACAGTACCATACATGTATTGTATTTTCATTTTTCTAATGGAATATTTTATCATAATCTATTTTCCCCCTCCTTTTAAACAATAAAGAAAACACCGTCCGAGATGTGTAAATTTATCACACTCAAGGAAGACGAGTTTTCAAATTTTCATTACTATCTTCAATACTAGTCATGAAACCTTTTCAATGGTTTAACCAGGTCATAAAATACATATTTTATCTTGATTAATGTTCTGGAATCTTTACACATTCATAATATGGAATAATAATACAAAACAAGTTTATTGTGCACAAAACCGCCAAGCCCAATCCAAGCGTTTATTTTAACTCATCGAATGAGTCTCCTCATTGAATATAACCAGAATTATTATAATATCATTTATATCTATTTAATGTCACTAAGAATGTATATTATGAATTTTTTATGTTTAACCATATTTCAAACAAACATCCATTCAGGAATACAAGTAAATAAATCATGAAACCAAGTAAGAAAATGCTTCCAAAACAATAAAATTGAATCTCTTAAACCCATCAAAAAGGCCAGTAATGAACTTAATAAGGTTATACCATATCAATTACATGTTTATGAGGTTCTGGAATTATTAATTAACTAAGCTAAATTTTATTATTCAGGTCCTTAAGAACAATCAAGAACACCTTCGAGCGTAAGGTAATGGATCCTCTCTCTCACTTTTGGTCAAGAATCTCCCCTATGTTGTGCCCTTTTATTTTTAATTCCTAATGAAGGTCTTGTTTTATCAACTCCCACATATAGCCCTTGTGACATATAAATAATTTAATACCCCTTTACCTCTAATTAATCCCTCACAATAACACTCGTTACCATGCTGAAATGTTTGTATTGGGTTTCTCATCTCACTTTCATTTCTGTGAAATTTTCATTGTTCATCACTTATTTCTTGTATGTGGTATATGTGTACTAAAATTTGATATATAATAACATGATTCTCTTTATATTAATGTTATTTAATGATTCATTTGAGGGTTATTAAGTTCTGTTCATATGATTCGGCCGAGTACATTGTGGTAAGAGGCTTTGTCTCAACTACTATTTTGTTGTGACTAACTTTGTATAGTGCACCTAATAATCATTACGTAGTGTACCTAAGACCCATTTGAGATCAATTTTCATTTGAAATTATATTTATATTACATATCCATAGTCTCATATCATGGATATGTTTGTTTTCTAAACCGTATACCATTTTACATACAGTGTTTATTTGGAAAATTATTTTGATCATGGAAATATTGATAAATCTGTATACTATACTCTATAAGGATATTGAAAAGAAAGATTTATCTTGTATTGAATCAATGTATAAAGCATTCTTTGTACATGCAGTGGCGGGTGGGGGATACTATAGCCCTTTGATGCATCAGTAGGTCTCATGAGACAAATTAGTTGGCAACAAACTCTTCGAGTTTGTTTCCAAAAACCAGATGGTTTTCTACCCATAAAACTAAACCATTTTAAAGGTATTATGGTTTCTTGTGCCATATAAATGACGTACAATTAATAATAATTCTCTTTATTCATTATCAGTTATTATTACTATCCATGAGGTTTTCACTATTACAAAATCTATGGATGCAGTTTCATTCTCAGTTTTTTAATGCCATTAGTTTTTCATTTATTCACCATGCCATATTGATTATGTCAGATTTATTATGTTTCACTTATTATTGTACTCATGCTTCCACTATTTGTGTCCCTTACTAAGAGTTTGAGCTAATCCCTTCCATTTTTTGCTTTCAACAGGTGACATAGAGGAGATCATTTATTGAGTTCTTGTGGATGCAGTTTTTAGTTTTCATTATGTATTGTATTTTGTAAACTTTTACAATGTAATTTGAGTAACATATATGTATCTAGTTTCTTCAAGACCACTAAACTGATCATTCCTTCCGGAGTTTTCATTCCTTCTAACCTTTCCAATATCACAAGTAACGCACCGGCTCCAGCCTAGAGGGGTCAGGGTGTTAGAGTTGGTATCAAAGGAAGTTTAGTAGGAAACTTGGAAACTAGAGTAGGAAATGTATTGCAGGGAATAAAGCCCTAAGGTAGTATTTGAGTATAAACATACAAGAAAGTCCTGGTATTTTGGTAAGGAATAAATTATGTGGATATTTTAAGCAATACATCCCTGTTTGGATACGAGCAGGTAGAGGCGGCTCTGGCACAGATGTATCTAGGGGTAAAACCTAAAAACACTGTCTTGAGATAGAATTAAATGGGAATTGGTGCATGACAATGGGACTTGCTGCACTCTTGGTTACGAAACTCCCAGGGGATATGCTTAGGATAATTCACATTTTCTTTACAAGCCATTATGAAAGAGTTTAATGTAAATTTTTCCTCAGAGAAACCATGTTTATAAGATTATTTATGCATATAATTTCAATCTATGTTGAGTGATTTTCTATTTTAGATTCATAAAATAATCTAGTGTATCTCATTATTTAGAAATGGTGTCTAACAGAAGAAGGGGAATCAATACATGTGGGCAAGGTAGGGATCTACCAACTGAGCAAGTCAATACAGTCAATGTTAGAGAAGATCAGATCATGACCATATTTGGACAACTTACTCAGGTTGTAACGAATAACCATTCCACACTTGTGTTGGATCATTTCATGTGGTAGAAGCCCCCATATTTTAGTGGGACTACTAACCTAGTGGTTATTGAGCAGTGGATCAAGTCCCTTGAAAAGATATTCATGTAATTAAGATTCAATGAAAATGAAAACGTAGTACTGGAAGTATATTGTCTAAAGGGAGATGCTGATCAATGGTGGTCCTTGATTCAGAATACCATGGAGGAAGAAGAAATAGAAGATATGCAATGGAGTAATTTTAAAGAAATATTCTTCGAAAAATATTTCCCTCATGAGCAACGAACTAAAATGAAGAGGAAATTCCTTAACTTAAAACAAAGGGAAGAAGACAGTGTTGCCGAGTATGAGGCTACTTTCACAAGGCAGGCCAGGTATGCCATAGATTACATATGTGACTCGACAGACAAGATTGATCATTTCATTGAAGGTCTTAAGCCAAGTCTTCGAAGGGCACTAACTTCCCAATCATTTTAATCATATGATGAAATTGTATCAAGTGCCATTAAAACAGAGAGGGAATTTTCTAGATCGAATATTTTCAAAGGAAACCATGATAAGAAGCGGTACTCTAATAACAAAGGAAAAGGGGAAGCACCAAAGAAGAGAAAGGGAACAAAGCGATTCCCATTATGTGCGAACTGTGGAAAGAATCATCTCGGGAAATGCTTGAAAGGCATGAGAGTCTACTATAACTGCGGAGAAAAGGGTCATCGATATGATGAATGTAAGGGGAAGAAACAATTCAATGATATTAAATGCTATAATTTTAGAGAGATGGGACACTATGGAAATGAGTGTCCTAAGCACCAAGGAAACATGCTTCAGAAAAATCCAAGAGAACAAGGGAGAGCCTATGCGATTACAACTACGGAGGTTGAAGTTCCTAATGACGTGGTGGCATGTACTTTAACTATTTCCTCAAACTTATCCAATACTTTATTTGATTCTGGATCATCGCATTCTTTTATATCTTCCTAGTTTTCCAAGAAAATTCGATATTTCCAATTTGATTTAATAATGGAGTTGTGAGTCAAAACTCCCAGGGGATGTATCATTGCAACAAAGGAATGCCAATTAGTCCCCCTCCAGACACCAAAAAGTGCTATAGTTTCTTACATTATCATCATACCAATGAATGAATCTGATATAATTTTTGGTATGGATTGGCTATCAAATTATGATGCAAAGATTTATTATAAGAAGAAGGAAGTTACAATTTTTGAAAATGGTGTAGAATCCCTTGTCTTTAGGGAAGAAACTTCACCACCTGATTCTTATCTAGAACCACCCCCAGTAGCTCTAATGAATGCAATACTTGGAGAAGAAGATAAAACAATATCTATGGGAGAGGAAATAAATCTTCAAATTGAAGATGTGATCATAGTGCAAGAGTACATTGATGTATTTCTAGAGGATTTACATGGACATCCTCCAGAGTAGGAAGTTGAGTTCCGTATTGATTTAATTCCTGATGCAAGACCTATATCAAAGACTCCCTATAGAATGGCCACTATGTAATTAGTAGAGCTAAAGAAACAACTTGAGTTTTTTAGTGAAAAAGGATTTATTTGACCAAGTGTTTCTCCATGGGGAGCCCCTGTCCTCTTTGTCAAGAAGAAAGATGGATCCATGAGGCTTTGCATTGATTACAGGGAAATCTATGATATTACAATAAAGAATAAGTATACTCTACCCCATATTAATGATTTATTTGACCAAATTCATGGATCTCAATAATTTTTGAATATTGAACTTTGATCCAAATATCATCAGGTGCATGAAAGGAAGATATTCCTAAGACAACATTTCAGACTGGGTATGGGCATTAAAAATTTACAGTGAAGCCTTTTGGACTGACAAATTCACCCTCTGTTTTCATGGATTTAATGAATAAAGTTTCAAGGAATATCTTGATAACTTTTTTGTGGTATTCATCGATGATATCCTCGTATAATCAAAAATCTATGAAGACCATGAGAATCACTTGTGGGTTATTATGAGAAATCTTAAAAACAATAAATTATATGGGAAGTTTACCAAGTGAGAATTCAGGCTTCAATCAATTTCTTTTCTAGGCCATATAGTCTCTAAATACGGAATCCTAGTTGATCCTGAATAGACAAAGGCAATCCAAGAATGTCCCATGAAAACAAACATAACTAAGGTACGTAGTTTTATTGTCTTAGCTGGTCACTATCGGTGTTTTGTTCAGAATTTTATCAACTGGCTAACCCACTAACCAAGCTCACACGTAAAGGAGTTAAGATTGTGTGGACAAAATAATGTACAGAATGCTTCGAAGAATTGAAAATAAGATTGGTCAGTGCTCCAATTTTGACTCTTCCATCTAGAAGTGATGGATTTGTGATATACAGTGATGCATCAAAGAATGGGCTAGGTTGTGTCCTTATGCAAAATGATAAAGTTATTTCTTATGCACCAAGACAGTTGAATACACATGAGAAAAATTATCCAACTCATGATCTTGAGTTAGCAGCCGTAATCTTTGCTCTGAAAATACGGAGGCATTATCTCTACGGAGAGAGATGTGAGATTTATACGGACCACAAGAGTTTGAAATACATTTTCACACAAAAAGAACTGAACATGAGGAAAATAATATGTATCGAGTTACTCAAAGATTATGATTGTTCAATACACTTCCACCCATGAAAGGTGAATAAGGTGACAAATGCATTAAGCAGGAAAGACCATGGCCTTCTAACTCAAATGAGGATTGAAAGAGATCCTATATTAATCGATCTACTGAAGATGGATATAGTAATTGTTAAGGAAGGGGAAACATCACTTCTATTTCAAATTATGGATAAACAATATTTACAAGAGAAGATAAAATTCTCTCAATCTGATGAAAAGAATCTGCACAAGAAAATTAATTCAGTTAAGGATGGGAGACTGGCTGACTTCTTGTATGAAGAAGGAGTTCTGAAATTTGGGAAGAGGTTATGTGTTCCATCAGTACCTGATCTAAAAAAGGGAACTATTATATAATGCTCATAGCTTAAATTTCTCTATAAACCAAGGTAGCACCAAGATGTATTGAGATCTGGAGGAATATTTTTGGTGGGATAATATGAAGCGAGAAATTGCTGACTATGTGTCAAGGTGTCTAGTTTCTCAACAAGTGAAGGCGGAGAGACAACATCCCAAAGGAGTGATGCAACCTCTACCTATTCTTATATGGAAGTGGGATAACATTACAATGGATTTTGTCACCGGACTACAGAGGAGACCTTGAAGGAATCATGCAATATGGGTAATTGTTGATAGTCTCACAAAATCAGCACATTTCCTTCAAATAAGAGAGGATTTACCACTTGAGCACCTAACAAGACTTTATATTAATGAAGTTGTAAGACTTCATGGTGCACCTCTATCGATTGTCTCCGAATCGAGATCCCCAGTTTACAACAAAATTCTGTAAATTTCTCTAGAAGGCTTTGAATACTGAGCTTTGTATGAGTACTACTTATCATCCGCAAACTGACGGACAGTCTAAAAGGACTATTCAAACTCCGAAAGACATGCTAAGATCATGCTCTCTGGACTTTCAAGGTATGTGGGATCAATATTTTCCTTTGGTGGATTTTTCCTACAAAAATAGTTTCCATTCTAGTATTCAAATGGCTCTTTATGAAGCATTATATGGAAATAGATGTCGAACTCCAACTTTTGAGATGAAGTTGGTGAGAGGAAACTTATAATCCCAGAACTTATTGAAGAGACCACGACAAAGGTAAATAAAATACAAGCCCATATTAAAGCATCCAAAAGTAGGAAGAAGTGTTATGTGGAAAACCATAGAAAGGAATTGGAATTCCAAGTGGGAGATCATGTATTTGTGAAAGTATCTCCATAGAAGGGTGTGTTAAGGTTCGGTAAGAAAGGGAAACTGAGCCCTAAGTACATCAGACCATTTGAAACTCTAGAAAGAATCAAAGATGTAGATTACTGTTTAGCAATGCCACTAAATCTCTCCAGAGTTCATGATGTGTTCCACGTATCATTGTTAAGGAAATACATTCCAGGACCAATGCATGTACTCACATATGAAGAATTAGAACTAGAACCTGATTTGTCATACTGCAAAAAGCTTATCGAGATTCTTGACATAAGGGAGTAGTTATTGAGAAATTGAGAAACTCATCTAGTAAAGGTTCTTTGGAAAAACCAAAATATGGAGTAAGCAACATGGGAACCTGAGGATGTTATGAAAAAGAATCACCCACATATTTTTGGTGAGCATCATATATAAAATTTTGAGGATGAAATTTCCGAAGGAGGGAATAATGTAGCACCCCAAACACTTCATGATATGTTTCTCTTAAATACATTCTAGTTATAGCCTATGTTTTTTTGAATCACTGAGACTATATGGAACAAAACATGGTTACTTATAGGAGATATCTATAACATATCCATTAAACATAAAATTTCCAACTCTACGATTTGAATTTTAAAAATCTAATACACATGGTTGTGTTCAAGATGATATTTAGAGTCTGATAGAATTGTCCTAATTTTCGGTGAATAGTAACCTACCCTTATTAATAGTAACCTACCCTTATGAATAGTAACTTACCCTTATGAATAGTAATATGACTCTAATGAATGGTATCCATGCCCTTGTAGGTATAAATGAATTTAGGCACCTTAAAAATGAAGATGAATATTTTAAGTGTTTATATTTTTCTATTAAATAAATATTTTAATTAATGATTTAATTGACTATATTTTGAAAGTTATTTTTGAAAAATGGAATTCATTTTTGAATTCTACACGTCGAAAAATGGTTAGGGTGAATTTTTGGGATTTTCCTGAAATACTTAAATTTTTTATGAATAGTAAAATGCGATAATTTACGATAAATGCTAAATAAAGAATTTATTGAGTCATTGATGATTATATGATAATGTAAGACCAATTGTTTCGAAGTCACATTAATATATTACTATTCATGGTCATGGAATACTCACTATTGGTTTCCTTGAGAGGAAATAAAAAATTAATGATTATAAAATTAAGAAAACTCCTCTCCCCTCTACTATATAAACCACCCCTTACCCCCTCTTCCTCCCACACCACTCAAGATTCAATCCTTGCCTAAATTCTACAAAATACTCTTCCCAAGACCTCTCCCAATGTCTAAGACCTTCTGGTATCACCAAAAGGCGAACAACAAAATCCTTAAAGAGATTCTCAAGGAGGAGTACTCAAGAGGTGAACCTTCCTTCTCTTTTCTTTCAATTTCTTTTACAAAGTTCCATTATTTTGTTCTCCCATCTCAACTACCCTGATACAAATTCCATGATAATTCCACTACCATACATGTACTATATTTTCATTGTGCTAATGGAATATTTTATCATAATCTCTCTTTTTCTCCTCCTTTTATACAATAAATGCAAACACCATCTGGGATGTGTAAATTTATCACACTCAAGGAAGACGGGTTTTCAAATTTGCATTACTGTCTTCAATACTGGTCATGAAACATTTTAAATGGTTGAAACATGTCATAATATATTTATTTTATCTTGATTAATGTTCTGGAATCTTTACACTTTCATAACATGGAATAATAATACAAAACAAGTTTATTATGCACAAAACCGCCAAGCCAAATCCAAGCATTTATTTTAACTCATCGAATGAGTCATCCTCATGGTATATAAACAAAATAATTATAAGATAATTTATATATATTTATTGTCGATAATAATGAATATTAATTATTTTGGATGTTTAACCATATTTCAAACAAACATCCATTCATGAATACAAGTAAACAAATCATGAAACCAAGTAAGAAAATGTTTCCAAAGCATTAAAATTGAACCTCTTAAACCCATAGAAAAGGCCATTAATGATCTTAATAAGGTTATAAAATATAAATTAAATGTTTATGAGGTTTTTTAATTATTAATTAATGAAGATAAATTTGATTATTCAGGTCGTTAAGAACAAACAAGAACACCTTCGAGCGTAAGGTAAGCGATCCTCTCTCTCACTTTTGGTCAAAAACCTCCCCTATGTTGTGCTCTTTTATTTTTAATTTCTAATGATGGGGTATGTTTTCAAACCTCCCCCATACTAACCTTGTGAAATATAAATAATTTAATGCCCCTTTACCTCTCATTAATCCATCGCAATAACACTCGTTACCATACCGAAATGTTTGTAAGGGGTTTCTCATCTCACTTTCATTTCCCTGATATTTTCATTGTTCGCCACTTATTTCTTGTATGTGGTATATTTGTACTAACATTTTATATATAATAACATGAATCTGTTTATATTAATGTTATTCAATGATTCATTTGAGGGTTATTAAGTTCTGGTCATATGATTCGACCAAGTACATTGTGGTAAGAGGCTTGTCTCAACTACTATTTTGTTGTGACTAACTTTGTATGGTGCACCTAATAATCTTTATGTGGTTTACCTACTGACCATTTGAGATAAATTTTCATTTGAAATTATATTTATATTACTTATCCATAATCTCATATCATGGATATGTTTGTTGTCTAAACCGTATACCATTTTACATACGGTGTTTATTTGCAAAGTTATTTTGATTATGGAAATATTGATAAATCTGTATACTCAACTCTATATGGATATTGAAAAGGAATATTTATATTGTATTGAATCAATGTATAAAGAATTATTTGGACATGAAGTGGTGGGTGGGGCCCACTATAGCCCTTAGATGATTCGGTAGGTCTCATGAGACAAATCAGTTGGTGACAAATCCTTCAAGTTTGTTTCCAAAAATCAGACGGGTTTCTACCCATAGAACCAAACCGTTTTAACAATATTATGGTTTCATGTTCCAGATACATGATGTCCAATTAATAATCATTAACTTTATTCATTATCGATTATTACTATTATCCATGAGTTTTTCACTATGACAAAATCTATGGATGCAGTTTCATTCTCAGTTTATTAATGGCACTTGTTTTTCATTTATTCACCATGCCATATTGATTATGTCATATTGATTATGATTCACTTATTATTGTGCTCATGCTTCTGCTATTTGTAACCCTTACTGAGCATTTGATCTCACCCCTTTCATTGTTTACTTTTAACAGGTAACAAAGAGGAGATTGTTTATTGAGTTCTTGTAGATGCAGTTTTTAGTTTTTGTTATGTATTGTATTTTGTAAACTTTTCCAATGTAATTTGAGTAACATATATGTATCTAGTTTCTTCAAGACTACTAAACTGATCGTTCCTTTGGGATTTTTCATTCCTTTAAACCATGCCAATATCACAATTAATGCAGCGGCTCCAGCCTAGAGGGGTCGGGGTGTTACAATATTGATATGATGGTTTTGAAATTTTATCATTTTTCATAATTTATTGTAATTTATAATCAAATATATAACTATATATTTATATTTTTTATATATTCACACCAAAAAAATTTAATTTCATAAATAATTAATTAAACATATTTACTTATAAAATATAATTATTAATATATAAGACTTACCTAAATAAAAAGTAACATCTATTTTATTTAAAATACAAAATATGAATATTTATATACCTATATAATGTGTGTGTGTCTATATATATATATATATTAGTGTGTGTGCATGTGTTTTAGCAAACTGATATATATTATCTACATGTTCTAACATATAAATAGACATATTTATATATAATAATGTAAATATATATAAATATATATAAATATGTATAATTATACTTACAAATACAAATATATATAATATATATACACATGCATATGTATGTTGAATATATTTTTTTATTTATTTATAAACAAAAAAAACATATTTTATAAATGTATTTAAAACTAATCGTACAAATATATATCAATATATGTATAAATATATAACTAATTATATATCAATATATGAATAAATATACAGATAATAAATATAATTATATATATACATAAATAAATAAATATTAATAGATATTAATATACAAATATATATATATTAATATAACTATATATATATATATATATATATTAATATAAATATATTATATTATATGAATAAATATAACTAAATATATAAATAAATAAATAAATAAATAAATAAATAAATAGATATATCATTAAATGGAGAGCAAAGTAACATGGAGGAGTGGTATAGTGTCCAAGCACACAAGGAAGAGGTCTAGAGTTCGAATCCCGGGAGAGGCAGGGGCGCGTGTGAACGTGAAGGCAGGGGGGAAAGTACTGTTAAAGGCCCTAGAGGGCTCTATTAAAGGTAGGTGGGGGGGGGGGGTCACTGTTAAAAGGGGTGGTCTCCAATTTTTAATTTTTTTTACATTTTTTACTTTCATTAGCTCTAAGAAAAGTTCCGGTAAAGGCCCCTTTTATTAGTGTTTTTTTTCTAGAGTTGATAAAAGGGGCCTTTATCAGCGCTAAAAAAACGCTGATAAAAGGGCCCCCTTTATTTGCGCTGAGATTAGTAGCACTAAAAAATCACTATTAAAAGATATTTCTATCACTGATAAAAGTGTTATTTGTGGTAGTGGATATATATAAAAACTGAAAAGAAATTCATGCATACATTTAACCCATAACCAGGGTACAAAAAAAGTACAAAATGGAAAATACATGGCCCACCAAAAGAAAACTGCAAAAGAGTCCAACTTGCTCAAATGGAGGGGATTGCTATCAAAAGAACCCACATGAAAGCTCCTTGGACCAACTTTGGTAAACACCTCGGTCGGTCAAGCTCACTAAGCTCTACATGCTCCGGGACCTCCTAGGACTCCGTCGAAAGGCTTGTGGTCTGCACAAGACACAAAACATGTGTAGGAAAAGCCCATTCAGGGGTGAGTATAAAGATACTCATTAAGCGCCCAAAAAAACCCCAAAAGAAAACTGAACAACTGAAAGGCATTGATATGCTCATCCAAGCTAGAGGGAACCAGAATGAGAGAGAAAATCCATCTTGAGACTGTCCTCGGATAAACTCAACTAGACAGCTCAAACAAGTATATTCCATTACATATACCAAGAACATCTAGATATACTCATATGAGGCACAAAACATCATAAGTTTCTGACCTCATCACCAACATCATATTCTATACAAAATTATTTTCACTTTATGCAATTTTATTTTCCCATGTGGGCTACTCTGTGCTAATCTCTATGTGGGATTGATAGCAAGGCTCCTCTGGTTTGTTGCCTAGGCTTGTGGACATGGCATGTTATGTAGTCTTGATCCCACATGCACTCCAGGTTTTTCATTGTTGATGATCATGCAGCTTTGGATCCTATGGTTTATGTTTTTTGATTCCACGATAATCTATGTTGCTTCCTCCTATCTATTCCACTCATGCCGTGTGGTCTAGGTTATTCTTGATTCATTCCACCAGATTAATCTTCATTATCCTTCCATTTATCCTTATACGTATGTGCATCCTTCTCAGCTACCATGCCTGACAAACTAGTCACTTCACTTATTTCTCTACTACTCACCATTAATGTGCCTCGTTGATTCATTTTCATGTGTGATTTTTCATTGTCCGTCCCACTATATTCTAGAGAGAAGAGTTTGAGAGAGGGAGTGCTCCTCTACTACATCCATTCTGTCGTGACCTCCTATTATGGTGATCAACTCCAGTGGAGATTTTGGTACTCGTTAGCTCTGACTGGACAATATCAACTTCAATTTTTTACAACCCTGGTAGGACTATTTCTCCTTTAATAGTTCTGGGATCCGAATCTATGAGACTATTTCCTTTAGGTTTCAGTTCTACATTGTTTTTATTTCGTTCTTTCTGGTCTCAGTGTCAGGGTTACATGCATGCTTCTGTCCATCTTGGAAGTGTATGAAACCATCTTTGTCTTGGGTTCATTATGTGTCTTGGAGTGTTAAAGAACTCATGTAAAAATAGCTTATGTGGTCTTTGTGTGTTTTTCTCTTATTTATCATCACTTTTATATGTTATTTGTTTGTTTTTCCTAATAATAATGTGGTTGATGGTGTTCTTTTCATGGAGTAGGACCAAACTTGTACAAAATACATAAATACTTCTGTAATTCTTTACTTACATTTTCTTTAATGTTATTTCATAATATTACTTTTGTTTTTCACTTCATTAAACCTATCTCTTTGGATCATATAAATGATTCCCTTCTTGACCCCTATGATATTTGGACTACCAATTATTGGATATGTTTTGTCCCTCAAAATTGGTATCAGATCCTATAATCAATTAAGTGATGCCTGCTAATTTTTAAGTTGAGTAGTTCGATAGTGAAAATTATTTCAGAATGGGGAGAGTTAAAATGAGTTCACAATTAGTTCAAAGAAGTCTTGAATACACCTTGAATGGTTCAAAAAAAACCTACAGTTATCATCTTGGTTGATGGTAAGTCTACCAAAAAGTTTTTAGAAGTCAACAATGGTGTTTTAGAAAAGTCTCAGGACATGTTTCTTTTGACCCTAGGATACAAAGTTCTTCATGAATTTTCCCATGAAACTAATGATAAAGTTATCTGGTTAAAACATGAACATCTAAACATGACCAAAAAATTTCTTGGTCATATTTACAAGAAAATTTGAAATTATAATTTCAAGATGAATCTTTATTATTCTATCCATGTTCAAATTGAATAATTTAATAAACCACATCTTCATTTAGTAAATATATACGTAGAATTTAAAAATTAGGACTAAGATTTAATCATTTTAACCTTTCTTGATGACTATTTTAGTTTATTAAAAGATTCAATAAGATATGGTCATGATTCCATAATGTTATAAGCAGTTAAAGTTATTATTTTGTCTCAGGATTGTCAAACACACTATTTGAAGTAAGAAGGTAATGAGGAAAAAATTGAAGCAAAATTACTGATCATTATGGGCCAGAATAGAAAAAATGATAAGGAAAGAAAGGATAAGAACCAGTTTAAGAACATCTGGTGTTTTGTGTATGGTATAACCATCCATATTGAAAGATATTGTCTCATATTTATTAATAAGGATAATGTGGTCCATACTAATATAGTATTCCTCATTTGTGACACTTTTTGTCTTCTGTAATGTTTAATATCCCTTTTAGCTAGAAATAAGTGTAGTTTCTAGTTTTTCTCTTTTCTATTTTCCTATTATTGGTCCTGATATGTTTGTAGGGACTACTGGTGGGGGGGGGGGTTATATGGGCTAGTCTAAGTCATTTGGGCTTAGGTGGAGAATGTTCTCCCATCAACTTTCTTTTTTGGTTGTTGTGTATTTTTATTTCATTTTGTAACTTGAATTATTTTTATATAATATTTGTTTTTATGTTCCTCATATTTTACACCCAAGGATAGATGTGTGCTTGTAGGTAAATTTATGATTGGAAGTTGTTGGGTTTGATGGAGACTTATCTAATGTTGGTAAGATCTGTTTAATGTTATTTATTTGTCAGTTTTCTTTATGAGAATGATCTAGTAACATGATTTTAGAAGAAGGGTAGGTATATATAATCTATGTTCCACCGTGGAACACTCTAAGAGTATCCATACTGGAAGGATACTATCGCCTTAGGTTTATTTTCTATTAAATAAAAATATTTCTGAACATACTGTTAGGCTACATATTCCATGCAAGAAAACCATTAGTTATTTTTATATTTGAATATGAAAAGGTGGATATTTGTTAAATATGTTTTTAAAATTTAAATTATTTTTTAGATTTCCATGAAAAATTATTTTGATTTTATAATTATTATGAAATTTCATTTTCCTCTGTAGGTTGCTCCATGCGGGCCTCTGTGTGGTCTTGATGGCTAGGCTCCTCTGGTTTTCCATCTGGGATTCTGAACAAGGTTGGTTATACTGGATTTATCCCACATCCAATCCTGTCCATTGATTTTCATTGATTATGTGGATCATGATCCTATGGTTTGGGTTTGTTTGATTCCTTGATGATCCAAGTCACTACCTCCCATCCATTCCGTCGATGTTGTGTGGCTCTAGTTCTATTTGATTCGTTACACCAGCCTAATCATTTAAATACTTCCAATTATTGTCATCTATCCACACGACCTTCTAGGCTACTGTGAATGACACACTTTTCGCTTCTCCCATTGCTCCACTACATTCCTTTAATGCACCTCATTACTTCATTTAAGTGGGCGGTTCTTCATTGCTCCTCCCACTCTATTCTAGATAGAAGAGTTTTTACGAGAGGGATTTCTCCTCCACATCTTCCATGATTCTGTGACCTCCTATTATAGTGATCCTTTTCAATAGAGAGATTGGTACTCATGAGCTTTGTCTGGAGAACATCAGCTTCAATGTTCTACAACCCTGGTAGTGTCATTTCTCCTTCAATAGTTCTGGGATCTGGATTAATTAGAATATTGAATTTATTTTTTAGTTCTTCATTTTATATCATTCTTTCCTTTCTGTATGGGTGTTGAAGCTGTCTGCATGAGTCTATCCTACTTGGAGGTTTATGCTACCATCTTTGGCTCGGGTTCACTATATACCTTGTGTGGCAAGGACCTCCTTCAAATATAAATTATGTGGTCCACATGCATTGTGGCTTTTTTTATCTTCTCATTTGTATGTTATTTATTTATTTTTTATAATAATAATGGTTTTGGTGGTGTTCTTTCCATGGAGTAAGGCCAAACTGGTCTGAACCATGTAAATTATTTTGCTATTCTTTACTTTTCTTCATTTTATTGACTATTCTTTCATCATCTTGATTCTAATTTTTTTAACTTTTTTCAAACCTCTCACTTCTAATCATTTAAAAAAAATCCTTATTGACCCCTATAAGAGTCATATTTCCTATTATTGCATCCATTACAGCTCTAACATTGTTCAATTCTGGGATCAAAGCTTATGTAATCTCATTCATCATGGATATTCAAAAAATATTTTGGATGTGAAAAGGGAATATGTTGACTAATGTATTTTCTTCTGAAATATAGCCTTATATATATATTTTTAAGTGTAGACATCCAATTTTATACAACAAATGAATGGATAAAATAAATTGTGATCCCAAAGGCAAGGAAAGAGAGGGGGAGAGAGGATAATAAGGTAGGTTGAAATGTGGTGATAATTCTACTTTTCAAAAATAGAGGGAGAGAGGCAGGGGAAAAAGTAAAAAGGATGTGGTTTTTCATTTTTTATAGAGAGAGATGGATAGGGGAGTAAAAATCATAGGGGATAATAATTTTTTTGAGAAATTCCCCTCCTTTATTCACATATGAGAAAGAAAAAGAAAATTGGGGAAATAAAATGATGTAAAAGAATGAATTTCTACTATTCATCATCTTCTTCACTCCTTCACTGCTCTAAAATTGGTTGAATGTAGATTCGGTGAAACCCTTCATACAAGAATCTAAATAACCATTAAATCCATTTTATACCACTAAAGATGTATTTTTCATCGGTAAACACAGATGCCGAATCAGATATAGATCACTAGAGGAGATCATAGGAAGAAAATGTAACAAAAGCAGGCAAAAAAATGATTTATTTCTTTGACTTGGATTGA
Organism: Viscum album; assembly: GCA_963277665.1. Lineage (NCBI taxonomy): Eukaryota > Viridiplantae > Streptophyta > Magnoliopsida > Santalales > Viscaceae > Viscum > Viscum album. The sequence continues at coordinate 871,324 of CAUJRU010000106.1, read as the reverse complement.
AAAAAAATGCACACCGTACACACTATTTATAGGGATACAAAAATATACCAAATAAAGTAATAAAAATTATAATAAAAAAATAAAAGAGAATTTTTATTAGAGTAGTTTCCGCCTAATCCTACACTTCATAATACATAAAGAATCCAAGTTTAAAGTCTCAAAGCCTCCATTCCAGCACCTTCAAAGAGATAGAAGTTCCCTCATGTTTGTTCCATGTTAAAGAAGTATTTTAATAAAGGTGTCGAATCAATTGAGGTACTATAATTGGATATTGTATTGGATATCCAATCACATATAACATAGGGACTGAGAAACTTCCAATATTGAATGAATATTCGAGTTTTGTTAATGGTTGGAAATTTTAAGTATATTTGTTAAGTGTGAGGATGTAGTGGAGTATGGAGATTGAAATATTTTATCTCTCTATGAATATTTTAATAAATATATCTATGTATTTCCATCCTAAATATTATCTTATAGTGATTATAGATGTTAAGTGTGGATGATACTTGGATAATATTTTAAGTAGGAGCTAAAGTTGGTTTATTGTATTGAAATTCCATTGAAGTTCTCTAATGGGTACACATATGTTGTAAGATATTTGGGATAATTATGATATAACTAAAAAATATTTGAATATATCCTATAGTGATTTGGAATGATTTTAAGTGTCTCAAGATAATATGAGAAGTTTTAAATAATTTTTGACTTGAGTTGAGAAATATGGAGTTGGGATTTGGAAATTCTGGAGTTACATATTACTGAAAATTTGACAAAGTATTCCAAACATATAAGTAACTTTGAAATACTTATGAATCCATTAGAGTCTTCCAATGTTGTATATTTCTACAAAAATTGAAAATTATTCGATATGTAATGGTTCTTCGGTACATGTGTAAGGGTTCTCCAGTGAATGTGTAAAGGTAAATAGAGGGACGATTGATAATTTGAAAAGTATAGTGTTTCCCTATGATATGTAAGGGTTAAAATCCAATATATAAGAGTTTCTAGACCATACATAATCATTTATTTAATTTTGTAGTTGAGAATTTTACAATGTACTGAATCACCATATGATATGTAAGGGTACTTAAGACTTACATAAGGGGTGGTTTGGTTGAGAATTCGGAAAATAATTGAGCTACTCTGAAATACGTAAGGGTCCATTCAAGGTATAAATTGGAGTTTCCTAGAGTATAAAAAAGAGTCATGTTGTCATATGTAATAGTCCATCTAGGTTACAGATTCTAAACATTGAAAATAGATATATTTAAGAGTCGCATTGGCGATATATAAGAGTTAAATAGATTTATAGTACATACATAAGAGTTGTTCAGAAATCTTACAAGGGGTTTTATAAGTTTAATTTCCAAAAGAAGAATTCAAAAGAAGAAATAATTCAAATGATGCTACATTGATATTAAATATTAAATATCAAGATTCTTTGAATAACCGTGATGAATAATGGAGTTAATAATTCTATTATAAGGTTGTGTTGTGATGAGGGTTTCTACATTGAAAGAGTTTCTATATATGGTCACATAGACATGCAGTGGTGAGAGGACAGATTTCATGAAAATAATAAGGAAAACATAATTGGGATTTATAGAAGGCAACTCGGTTGGTTCAAAATATTGAAAAATAGTAAATTGGGGATTGCATGTAACATAGTTTGTGTTTTGGAAATAAGTTCAAAAATGTACTTTTGTCTTAGATACATCTTGATAATAAAATTTGTGGAGTGGGGGGGGGGGTAACAACCAATATACACTAGGGATTTCCTCTCACCGCCACTATGGTGCAGTGATCCTAGTGGAACGACAATACCAAATGACTTGGTATGGGAATAAAAACTCCCCAGACAACACATTTCCTATAATTGTTTCTTTATTTTACATTAGTATTGTGATTCGGTGTTAATGTGTCTTCATCATCTTCATGTCATCAATCAATTTTTTTCTTGTGATTTCAAAATACTTCATTTTTTGAAATGGTGTTGTAAGTTTAATTTCATGAAAATAATAATATTATTAATATATGTCACAAATTATCATGGGTGATGATTCTCATCGACTCTAACCCAAAAACTAGTAGTTACATTATTATTCGTTCAATATAGGAGATGATCCTGGTTGTTGATCTTATTTTGAGAATCTGAATGGAACTAGATACTTGACCTTAATTTGTTCATTTATATTAATATGGTAACCAAAATGGAACATATCATATACACATTTTATCATTTATCCTATTCCATTATTTTACATTAGTAATTTTCAACAACATTAGGAATTGAATTTCAAAATAATTATCGTTTTCAACCATTATAAGACATTATTTAGTGATTTGATGGTAGAATAGACATAACTAATAATCGTTTTAAATTAGAAATAATCACACGTGATCATTGTATAGTTATTTTCCTAGATCCATATCCTTTAATTAGAATAAATAAGTTTTGATCCACCTTTCATTTTATCTCACCATAAACTGATGAAGAAAACAAAAAATTGACCGGTTGGGGATGAAAATAAAGATGATAGGTAGTTTTTGGTGGATAATTATCATGCCTAGGAGGTGAATCCATCACTCCCACTCCACTCCCCTATCCACAATAATCCCTCCACCCACCCATCCTTCACTAATCATGGATTTTGTTCTCTACTCCCCTCAAAATCCACCATAGGCCATTGATATCATCTTGGTACTGGAATCCCTCACTATCCACATCGTATCCACATTTGAGCTAGCCAAGCTTCATGTCCATCACCACCCCCACCTCACCATCACCATGTTCCTCATCAACCTCACTGAATCCCCCATCATTGTTTCACTTGAAAAATTCGTCTCCTCACATGCCTCTATCACCCAAAACTACGTTCGCTTCACCCACCTCCCCCACATCCACCCTGAGGGTGAAGATGCTACCATAACTTCCTCCTTCACCACGTTTTTCTATGAGTTACTTGAAAGGAACATACCAAGTATCCAAGACGGCATCAACAATATAGTTTCCTGGTCAAAGTCTCAAGGTATGACCCAACATACCATCTTCATTAGGGATATGTTCACCATCTCCATGGTAGACATCATTGATATTGATGAATTCAGCACCCCCACCTATGTGTTTTGAACCTTCTAGAACTGCCATCCTCAGTTCCATCCTGCACCAAAAATCCCTTTGAGATGAACAAAACTAGGCCCTAGATGAATTCATTCAGCCCGAAGCGGAGATGGTGATTCCTATGTTCACCAACCCAGTTCTAAAGGTGGATTTTTAGTAACAAATGAAGATGAATAAGTAGATGAAGATCACTGGAGGTGACCATAGAAATAAAATAAAACATAAAGAAACAAACTGATTTATTTCTTTAATTTGGAATAAAAAACACACACACCACACACCCTATTTATAGAGATACAAACATACAACAAATAGAATAATAAAAATTATAAGAAAAAAAAATAAAATTCAATATTTTTTACAGTAGGTTCCACCTAATCCTATTGGGAAAAAAATGTCAAGAATCCCATTTTTAATTATTAAAGCCTCCATTATAGCAGTATATGGTTGGCTCTATCCATGTAAATAAAGTTTTATTATATAACACCCCATAAACTTATTTTCCTTATAAATCATGAATTTTCATCATATCTTGTTGGCTGACCAATAGGTCCAATGACTTCACTATATTTAAATGCCTTAATTTTTCTTGTATACTTCGGTGGAATCAATGTAATGGATTTCCTTATATATCACTTTCTTCCACATTTCATCCTTTTTATCTTCCTTGAAGCTAATTGGATTTGAAGTCGCTGAGAGACAATACAAATTTACATACTCCCTCATTGGTTCTATTCTCTCATATATATATATCCACAAGGATTCGAATGTTTTGGGGATATATATGAGAAATTTATCATTCAATGTATTTATATTTAGGATTATTTGGTGATGGTGTAAGTGGTTCTTCAATTCCTCATTCTTGCAATGGTACTTCTTCAACTGTTTATTCATCTTCTAGAGTGATTCATACCTCTCTTTAATCATCATCTTGATTCCATTTCCATGTATCCTTTTCAAAAAAGATAACATATCTTCTAAATATAATCTTGTTTTTGATGGTATTATACAACAAAATATCTCATTTCTTGGTATCTATATCCCATAAATACTCACTTCACTCCTTTTTCTTCAATTTTTATTCATTTTTTCACTCGGATCATGACATGGGAAATGGAACCAAAATCTCAAATATGGTTTAAACTTGGATTGTGAGTACACCATGATTCATGTAGTATATTTACTTCAAAAAATTTGGTTTGGAATCAATTGAGTGGATACACTCCACACAAATCTCCTTCAGCCATGAAAGTCATGGGCACTCTTTTTTCTTTCAACAAGATTTTTTCCCTGTTTAGAATGGTGTGATTTTTCATTTCAGCCAATCCATTGAGTTGAGGTGTGTAAGACAATGTTAACTAGTGATAAATTCCATTATTCTTGATATAATCTTGAAAAACATCAGTGGTGTACTCCACACCTTGATATGATCAAAATGTTTGTATGCGATGGTTGCTTTGATTTTCCACCAGTGCCTTGAATTCCTTAAATTCGTACACTTCTAACATCATTTTGAATAAATATTTCCATGATTTCCAAAAATAATCATTAATAAATGTCATAAATTACCTCCTTTTTCTATTTTATTTTGGATTTAATGGACTGTACACATCGGTGTGAATGATCCTAAGTGGCATAATAACATTCTAGTTGGCCTTCATTGCAAAACTATTTCTATGTTGTTTTCTTAGAACACAACTTTCAGATAATTGATTTGGGTGTTGAATTATAGGAATACCATTCAACATTTTCGTATTTACTAATAATATTCAACTTTAAAAATTTAAATACCAACACCTGAGATGTCATATCCAGTCTTTATAATCAAGTACCATCATCAAACACCATGGTATGTTTGGTTGGATCTTAAGAGAAAACATGTAGTTCTTCTCCAATTGTACTTTCATGATCATCCTTAATTTTTCATCTATAATCAATATTTTATTTATTTTATAGGATTATGTGAAAGACTTTTTCCACCAGTTTCTTGAGATTTGATATGTTAGTCTTCATATTGGGTACATAATAAACACCGGAAATGAAAGTGTGATTGCTATATTTTTTCTTGATTATAACAAATCCTCTTCTATAGAAAAATATTATTGAGAGATCACCAAATGAAATATCTCCTCGATCCCTGTCATTCAGGTTCATAAATAAGTGTCTATGATCTGTCATATGGTTTCTATCTCTAGAGATGAGATACCATTTACCTTGATTTTTTTGTTAATGTTTGTGCCACCAACACATCAGACTCACCAAAATTATCACCCGTTTCGATGATATATTCCTCCTCAGTGTCATTCTCCATGAGTTTCTTATACGAAAATTCGTTATTATAATGTCTATAATTTTGAAAAGTATAGCATTAAACTTATCATTTGTCAGTCAGCTGAGGATTTTTGAATCTTCCCCTTCATCCTCATCCTTGTTCTAATGGAGTATATTTTTGATATCCACGTTCTCCTTGATTTGGGATTCTTCCACCTCATCCTTTTCTTCTTGGATCATATTCTTGTCCATGGAATATTTTTCCTCAACCACCTCATAATTTAACCCTTTCTCATTTTTAGAGTTTCTGAGATATAAATTTGACTACAGGTCATGCTCCACGCCATTCATTTCCCTTTGATAGTTCACCTTAAGATCATGGGAATATAGAGAGCACATGTTTTTTTACAGAAATCATCACTAGTTATTTTTTTTCCAGTTATATGTAAAAAAAGTTTGGATCTAAGGATAATTTTTTTTTGCACATTCTCACATGTCGGTAATATTTTATCCATTTCACCCCAGTTGGTTCATCACAACCTTGACTTGAGTATGATACTTGACAATAGTTTCAAACAATTTTATAAAAAGGGATTCAAACATAGAGATTGAATTTATATATATTTCACTTTTTTAGTTCCATTTAATTCATTTCAAAGGTTTCCCATATCTCCATTGATTATTTTGATGAAGTGATTATTTTTAAATTATCTTCTTCAAGTCCTTGATAAATGGTGGAATTCATCTTTTATTCTTGCTTTCGTTCCACCCGAAAATATTCCTTTTGAACATCCAGATGGGTAACCTCAAATACTTTGGATTCTGGTTTAGTGTAACCATCCTCCATGATGTTCATAACATCTTAGGTGCCAAGGAGTGAAAAAATTTGGATGCACCAATTATCGTAATTGTTCTTCATCAATTTTGGGATCAAAGCTTGTGCAATACCATTCTCCATGTACATTCAAAAAAAAATTTGAATCTGAAAAGGGTAGATGCAGATTGCTATATTCTTTTTCCAAATTAGAGCCTACTATATATATACTAGGAAGTGAATTATCCCAATTTTTTACTCCAAATGAAGTTATAAAGAAAATATTGAATTTGAAGGTAGGGTAAGAGAGGGTTTGAGAGGATTCCAAGGTAGGTGGAAATGTAGTGATATTGTTTTTCAAAAATAGAGGGAGAGAGGTGTGGGGGGAAAAGTACAAGGGATGTGATTTTTTGGTTTTTTAATTGAAGGAGATAGGGAATAAAAATTCATAGGGGGCAATAAAATCCAATTTTAAAAATTTTAACCCTTTTTTAATGAGAAAACAAAATTAAAGTGGGAAAATAAAATTATGGAAACTAATGAACCATAAATGTTAATCAACTTCTTCCCTCCACTATTCTGAAATTGATCAGAATTAGATTTGATGGATCCCTTCACACAAGAATCATAAGCACCTTCAAAGCCATTTTATACCACTAAAGGTGTATTTTGTAGTTTTAAAGTAGATTTAGATCACTGGGGGTGATCACTGAAACAAAATACAACAACATGAGGAAACAAACTGATTTATTTATTCAACATGGAGTGAAAAAAACACATATGAGGCACCCTATTTATAGAGATAAAAACATACACAAAATTGAATAATAAATATTACAAGAAAAAATAAAAGAACATTGTTGCCATGCCACCTAATCCTATAGTAACAAACACCTCAAGAAATCAAGATTGAAGTCATCAAGTCTCTATTTCACCAATTACACTAGGAAATGTGGTTCGGGGATCAATAATAGAGGAATACCAATCCATTATACATCATAAAAATCACTACAAGATTCTATAACATGAAGGGTATTTTTCTCAACACCTACGAATATCTTGAAACTCATACAATGAAGTACATTTCTCATGGTGGTTCTTGGATCCTGCCCATCTATTATATAGGTCCCATCCTCAATCTGGTAGCCGAATCTCGCACTAGAAAGGAAGAATAGGACCTTCATTGGCTGGACCAACAACCACCTTCACTAGTGTTTCTTTGATTTTGGAGCATGTAATGGTTTGATGTGGAGAGATGATGGAGATAGCTTGTGGGTTGGATCAAAGCAGTCACTGTTTCTTGTGGTCTATATACTGGCCTCTAGATTGTGGAGGAATCCATCCTGTATAGTGTTAAAATATTGAGTAAGTGGTTCTAGATGGATTCCTAAAACAGATAGTGGAGGTGGGGAGGGTAATTGGGTGGGCACCACATGTGGAAGTATTGTCATACCCAACGGTGTGGGGCTTCGTGTCACACTACAGGTGGAACTATGTGGTGTTTTTATGCGGTTTTGTATTTTTTAAATTATTTTGGGTAAAAAAAAATCAAACCTATGTTGGAAAGGTGATAGGGACCCTGCTGCCTTTTGGTTAAGTCAAAATTCTGTAGAGGCCCTGCAGCCTTTCTGCCAAAATTTGAAAAAATTTGATTAATTATATATGTTTTTATATTTATAAATATATAGGTTTGTATATTATGATATATACCTATTGTGTTAATTTTATGTTATTTAGAAATATTTCATTAAAATTTGAATATTAAATTGTTATATTTTTAAGAAAAATAGTTTGTGACATGTAAATAAAAGTTTACTTATTATATTTATGATTTTTTTGATTTTGAATTATGTTTTATTTTCAAGTATGTTTCTGGATGTATCTTTACTTTCAAATCTAACTAACCTAATCATTTATTTTCCTATGTATCTTGTTTGAAATCTCTTATACCTGGATTTATTTGATATTTCATTTAGTTAAATACTACTTTTTTATAATTATTACATAACTGTAATATTATTATTCACTATAAATATATAAATTTTAAATATATTCATTATATATATATTGTTTTTATATATACTTAATTTACTGTTTCTTTTCAATCCTTCAATTCATTTGTTTCATTGAAACTCAAAATAAATCAATGTGTGACTTGAATGAAAGAGATGTGAACTATGTATTTTTTATTTATCCAAAATTTCTATAAGTCTAGAAGTGTTCCTATCTGGACATCTTTTTTTATTTTGTTACTGACTATTACTAGGTTATATTACTCCCTTTTTGTATTTTCTAACTCAATCTATTCTATAGATTTAGAATATACCAGTAAAGGGTGTAGCTCAAGTATAAAGTATTCATTTTTGTAGGGTACAATATATTGGGTTAGTTTAAATATATAATGTTCCCACTTCATCAATATTTTATTGAAAATTAATTTTAGTATCACAATATATTTTTAAACCATTACAATGCTATTTATAATCATTTTTTACATTATTTCATTTTCAATTATTTATTTTATTTATGATTTTTTTATTTTTAACAAAATTTTAGATATTTGGGATATATTTTATGTTTTATTTAGATTTTTATGTCTCATAATATATATGATATTAATGTTACCTAATTTAAATTTAATAAGTTTTACTATGTTTCTGGCAGTCCAATTTTAATGACTATAAACTATAAATTGTAACTAAAATATAAATAAAAATTGAAATAGTGGATAAACATGTAAAAATGGTTAATAGTAAAACAAATTTAATCTTTTTAATATACATAAAACACATACTTGAAAGAGAAAAATAACTCTTTATGATGATGTCCCATCCCACATGGTGGTGTTAAAATGGGATGCTTGTATCGAGGGCATCGATCTCTATGTGGGGGGTGGACTTTGATGAACTGAAGAGGGATGATTCTCAGGCACTAGAACATTGATTGTAGGATTATTTTCTTATGTCTTAGTGGGAGGAGGTGTCAACCAGATGTCGTCCTGTGCACATGATCCCTCTCCCACTAGGTGAGTATAAGGACCTGAAATCAGTGCTTGGGAGAACTATACACCCTATGAAAGTTCTGACATGAAAATGGAGGCATGGGAAATGACCCCTGATAGAATATTGGATAATCTTCACCAAGAGAAAACTATGGATATGCCACCTAATGAACATCCCCAATCGGTTGAGGCTGGACTGTTAGAGGGCCAACCTATACTTTTGGAACAAGTGAGGCCACACATGCAACATGACACAGTCCACATCATCATCATCATGGATCATCATCATTAGTAGAAAATGGAGGAGGTTCCTAAGAAGGAACCTACACTCTCATGTTAGGAACACCATATCTCAATGGTGGATGATCCAAGATGTTGTTTTGAACAGCATGATAAGATGACATCATCCCCAAAGCTACAACATGGATTGCTTCCAGGATAGAAAACTCCTCCTCAACTAGATCACTCATAAGGATAATCTTCTTTGCTCAAGTATATTTTAAAGGGACTAAAAATTAATTATAAAATTTTACAAGCCCATGGGGGTGTTAGTCATGTAGTACCTTCTAGTTTTACCCCTCGCTCTCTATGGGAACTGGCGCAGGTTCGAGTCTTGCCAAAATCGGACATTTTGCATATTATGCACAAGGTGAATCAAATCCATTTTCCTTGTTGGGGAACATGTGGTGTGCTCTAGGAATAGCAGGACCCCCCCAGTGGGAGGTGAGTGTTACCCTTACACAAGTTTCACCAATGGGGTGTCAGCTGAGTGGTACCCACTGGTTGTACTACTTGATGTCCATGGGAAATAGTGTAGGATCATGTCCCACAAGACCTGGACACTGTGCATATTATGCATGGGGTGATTCAAAACCATTTTCCAAGTCGGGGGAACATGCAGCATGCTATGGGCCTGGTGGGGCCCCTCAGTGGGAGGCAAGCTTTAACATTACACATGTTTTATAGATGGGATTTGGCTTAGTGTTAAGGACCCCATAATACTACATCAAAGGATGGGGGTTTATAAACCCATTAGAAGCAAGTACTATAGAAGCACTATAGCATGTAGAAGAACTATAGCAGTAGTGGTGCTATAGCACCAGTGGCACTATAGTGGTGGTGGGAACTGTAGAAGGTACTGTAGTGGTGGTGGTACTATAGCAGTCTTAGTACTGTAGTAGTACTATTCAACGAAGGGCCTTTGGGATAAAAATATTGTTCTTTAGGGCCATGTAATGGTATTTAATGCCCACTAAGAATACGGGTCATGTAATGGGTCTCCTCTAGCCAGTAAAAAGTGGTTCCTTCCATTGATTCGATAATAAAGAGGCTTTGGCCCCAACTTCTAGAGAATATTACAATAAACAAACTGAAGTAAATTTATTGACTTTCCATATCCTGAATCCCTCTACTGTGTGGAGTAAGATAAATTATAAACTTTAGTCTATAACATGGATCATAATCAACCTACTCTAAATTATGGAATCACATTGTAGGTACCCCTGGATATGAAGCGATGCTCATCTTCTCTAGAGGTTGAGATATTGGACATGTTTTTTGAACCAGTTGATATCTTTCCTCACAATCATTTTCAAGGAACAAAGCTCCTATAACTGCATCAGTGGTAATGGAATGAATTTAACACTGCCAAACTATTTCATGACTCTATATGTATGTCACCACTCAATAATATGAAATTGAATGAGTGGCACTACAACCATAGCATCCTAAAGTCGAGTAGTTCTGTATGTAGGAAACTAGTATACTAAATCCTAATATGGAATCCATGAAATCAAAAATGATACGTCAAATTTTTTCAAAAAATATTGTTACTAAAAACAAAAAATGATGATATTATGGAATTTTTTAGTTAATTATAGATTTTATATACTTACATCAGTGAGTAAAAGACTATCCAAAATGAGTCGGTATGAACCCAAATGGCATGTCGGAGCACTAATGAAGTTGTTTTCCTGAATCATACTATAAAATAAAACATATAAAGTGATAAATAATATGAAATTAAATTCAAAAACTCATACTATCATCTGAAACCAATATGGATGTTTGATTATACCAGCATCCACACAAAGCGTCTTGGAGAACCTCTATAGGAAGATGCTGACTAGAAAGATTAGGGGAGAGGGAGGGGATTACCTCTCATACCCACATATGAATAAGAATGAAGAATACCCTGTGATCTATGTTATCAAAGTGTCATTCCATGCATAATGCTCTATAAGTGTAAGACAATCACACAGATCCCCAGCTATATGTCCTGGCCTTATCAAAGTCATCATATAGCCCCAAATACCTCATGTGCACATTATTACCTGAGTTATTAGTGCATAGCGTCCCTCAAATGATCTATAATATATAGACATAGGCATGAAAGATGACATTATACTCATCAGGATCATCGAGTAAATGTGAAAAGTGCATATCAATCCATTTCATAGATTTCGACCCGCCATTTGAATCAGCATCATCAACCAAAATGTCGACATGTAGAAATATCTGTACAATCTCATGCTAGTATGAATGGGTGGGTCCAATAACTACTTCCCCCTAGATAATAAGACTAATAAATATTTCCACATCCTCGAGGGTGATGGTTATCTCTCTCTTAGGGAGGTGGAATGTGTATCCCTATGGTCTCCACGTCTATTGGAGGGCAGTAAGCGGGTGATGATCAATTAATGTGAAATTAGATACCGAAATTTCATAGAATCCAGAATGGTGTAGGTATGTTATAATAGGGACTGAAGGTATCATGTTATGATGATGGTGTGATCAATGTAACTAGATCTATCGAACCGGACCACCCTTTATCACCATGCGGGAAACATGCATAACCAGCTCAGTGATTAGTCTAGTATCCTCCAACTTTATGTAAAAAATGAAATAATTATTAATTGTAAAATGTAATTATAACATTTTGGTCAGAAGAATGTTATGATAGGTATAATTTAAGACTTGACATGTTTTCTCCCTTTTTTATGAACTTTTCTTTTTACCAAAATAAAATGGAATTTCTTAATGTTTCTCAAAAAATATTTCTAAAGTGTTTTTGAGATATGTTTTTACCTAATAAAGGGTGTTCTATAAGATATGGTTTTTATATTTATATATATAAACATCTTTTCTTCATTATCTAAAATTTTATTATAAAATAGTGTGATTTTTAATGTGTGTATGATTTATCACATGATGGTATGTTTCATGATTATTTTATAACATGATTGCTATAAGTTTTAGCCAAGGATAGATTGGTTATGATTTCATGTCACCTCACATGCACTTTTCATATTCCTTTTAATGTGAATAAGAAAGGCTTATCACGATTTGATAATAAAATATATAGAAATTTCAGACAATTCTACAAAATGAAGGATCTTATATTAACACCATATAATTAACAATATGAGATGATCACATTAGAGAGAATACATCATTGTTGTTGAGAGTATGAAACAGATCCAGCAATGTTAGGGAACCATTTTCAGTTATGACCTTCTTGATTTCCAATGCTGCATCTAAAATGTTTCCCTTATTCTTAAGGCCATTCCCATCTCATTCCACATCCTACTGGACTTTGGTATCCCTCATTTATGCAACCTATTGATGCCAGGTATCACTATCACTTGGTCTTCAATCATTGGAAAATATTGATGCTCCCTAATAGGCATCCATGGTGTAGCATAACAGTTAGAAATAATGTCCATTTAGAACACTAGATGAACATATGCTTCCCATGAAATGTTCACAGAGGCACATACTTCAATGGAGTGTGCTCATTGAAACCATAATTCCTATAAGTTTCCACATTGACATTTCCTCTCTTCCAGTAATACCACCATTTTTCACTGCTATGACATGTGATGGGGTTCATACTCTCTTGAACTTCAAATAAAGAGTCTTCTTATAGGAAAAGGAACACTCAAAAACCAACATCTTCATTAATGTTTTTTTCAATCTCTTATTAAAAGTACCTTCCATACCTTATCCCTTATTGAATCCCATTGGAGGCTAGTTTTTATTTATCAATGAATTACTTCACACAATAATAGAATGTCTCATTTACTAAGTCAATCATTAGTAACTTGTGAAGCCCCTTGATGACACCATTTATGCACTCCACAATGTTTGTTTTTATGTATCTGTATATCTTCCTGCCATTATATTCCAATGCCCATTTTTCTTTTGGAATCTACATCATATAATAAGACACTTATTGATTAGCCTTAAATATTTGTTCAAAAATTCATAAAAAATCCACTAATATGGATCATATTATACTTATAAGTGACCATGTTTCACATAAATTAATTTTATCTTTACATTGAAATAGTAAATAATAACAATGATATTGCATACCAAGCCTTGTGATTAGATTATTCATAGGTTATTTGTGGAATATTTATCACTTTATTTATCAATGTTTCTGATGCATTACTAATGATGTGCATTTGGGGGTCTCCATGTAACAATATCCATATTTATTTCCTCATTTATTTCCCAATGCTGTTGAAATATCAAACATACACCCCAAATATGGGTGAAATGGTTGCTGATACATGCAAGAAAACAGACTCCATGATTTTTATTTTTCCTTCTAAACAATGGAAAATTCAATTAGAAGAGGTGGAAAGGATCCATCTTGGGTTTATATAATCAATAATATTCCCTTGTATTTTCCATATAAAACCATTCCATCAATCTATAAGAACTTTTTTCTGAAACAAAATAAGAAAATACCGAGGATGAATTCCTAGAACAACCAATGAACTTGAAAATGAGTTGAATTAATTCCATTATCTCGAGACAGATGTTCATTCAAATGAATACGAAAAAAAATGGTTTTTGTGTCTCATTATGGCTACAAATTGTGGTAACACCTGATATGAGTAATCCCAATCAAGAAAGACCTGAACAATTTCTTTCTGTTTCTTCATCCATGCCTTATTTTAGAAAATCCTATAATATAATGTTTATTGTATCCTCTATTTCACAAGGGATATAGAAACATCTTGATAGGTACTAATCATCTTTACAACAATTGATGACACAAATATAGCATCCAATGAAGTATGATCTTGTGTCATGTTTGGATGAATGCTTGTATGAGTTCCCTCAATATTTAAAATTCTCCAACCACCAAATACAATGTCGGGAGTCACCCTCAATTGGAATATTTAATCATTCCCATATTTATCACACCATAAGATGTATTTTTTATCATATGATTCCTGTAATAATTATCTAATGTTCCTCTCTATATGAAAATTTTTATCATGTTTTTAAATGATTCTTTAATTGAAAAATCCATTCCAACATATAATGTTTTGTCTAGATCACTAAACCTTTCCAATATAAATTCAAGAAGCTTAGTTTAATGTGTGATAAAATTGTATTTGAATTCAGTAAAACATGCCATTTCTTCCAACCTAGATGTGAATAGTGGTTGGTGGTTTATTATGGTTTGAGGCTACTGTACAACTGTAACATTTCTAGAAACTTCCTCCCCAACTTCTTATACTCCCTTCTTATCAACATTTTTCTCTCCTTTTGTACCATCATTAAAAAAATATTCATCATATATTAGATTTAAATTTATATCTAGAAGATCATCTAGGTTGTCATCTTCTGCATCATAGGGAGGATCCTAAATTTATTTGGACAAACCATTTTTAACCATTATTGTATGTCGATGTCTATATACAATTGGACGTTGTTGTTGTCGGGTAGAAACCTCATCATACAACCACATCATGGAAACATATGACCTCTATGGAAATGAATATATTTCTTCTAACCACTTCTCTTTAACAATCAATGGACAATATAGATGTCTTAGTTTTTCGCCGAATTGAAAATGTCTATAGCCGAAAGACTTGATCTCTTGATCAGGTGGCAGACTTAGGAAACCAAAAATTCTATCTTGAAGTTAACTTAGTGTTACACAATAAAATTTCCTAAACAATGTTGTTGGTCGTGTAATATAATAAGATCCATTATCTTTTTGAATAACCATCCCATAGTAGTATACACATGAAAACATGAATCTCTATGTTAAAAATGTTTTTTGATCAAGATTATGATAGTGTAAATAATATTGACAATAAATATTGAACATATAATATTTATGATACTATAATTTTATAACATATTTTTTATATCCTAAAATATCATACCAAGGTTTTTTTATATAATCGTTTATTAGAAAATAAGTCATAGAATATTTGGAGAACTGAGGTAAAAAAGAAGAGAAAACACTAAATCAGTTTATTTAACCATGATAAAATGAATATTATGAGCATATAAAGAGAAATGGATAAGAAAAAACACATTAAATAACACATGAATTATTTACCATAGACAAAAATACCTTGTCATTTTTCAATAGAATAGAGTATGGATGAGATGGGTCTAACTTAGTAAGTGATGTAAAATCCAGCTTATTCTCAAGTGGTATCTTAATAACATCTTCCAAAAAGATGTACATAACATTTTAATTTTCAAAAAAATTCAGAATTCTAATAACATATCTTAGATGTTATCATATATGTCATTAAAAGACTGAAAAAATTTAAAAATTCAAATGTTAAGTACACCTATTTGGAATATTTAATTAAGATAACACTTGAAAATAAGATGGATTTTACCTCACTTATGATGTTAAACTCATCTCATCCAAAAAAAATTCAGTTAAAAAATATCAAGGTCTTTATTGTCTGTTGTAAAGAATTAAGAATTTATTTATTTTTTTGTTCTTGTCCATATCACTTTATATGATCATAATTATCATTTTATCATTGATAAATATATTGATTTGGTGTTTTATCTACATTTTACCTTGGTTTCCAAAAAAATATGTGAATACTATTAATAATGTGGGTTGAACATATAATGTTTTTCACCAATCACTCAAGAAAATTTATGTCATTAAAAACATGAACTCATTTTCTATTTTTAATTAACTCACAAACCTTATTATTCATTGTTAAGAATCAATCCTGAGGAAATACATCCAAGATCCCTCACATATACTAAAATCGAAGGTGGTACAGTTGGTAGATGACCTCTCATATGTTGAGAATCTAGTAAAGATTTTAGACCGGAGAAATAATGTTATAAGCAACAAGAAACCCCACATGGTCAAAGTGTTTTGGAAGAACTGTAAGTATGAATTAGCAACTTAGGAACTAAAGGAGGTGATAAAGGAGAAGTATCCTCGCCTATTTATATAAAATTAAATTTTGAGGGAAAAAATTCAAATGAAAGGAAGAATGAAATGAACCAAACTTACATCAATGTAATTTATCCCTTATTATAGTAATTTTATATAGTATAAATCACATAAAATTACATGGAGACTATAGAAAATGATTTATAAATGAACAATTAATTGATTAATATGAATTTCTAGAAGGTATGGAAACTAACCGATGAAATAGTATCTTGACCTTTGGAATAGTAAAGTGGCCCTTATGAATAGTAAATTGTACAATTTAATAGTAACATCACCAAAGGAATTATTAATTAAATTTAGTCACTTATAAATGAATGTATGTTATAATTATATCTAATTATAATTAAATAAATGTTTTAAAAGTTATTAATTAATTTTTGTCATTTTTTATGTCATAAATATTTAATTACATTTTCATGATTAATTTATTAAATTAAAAGAAAATTTATTTTCATTAATTTTATTCATAAATTAATATTTCCATGTCTTATTATTTTAATATAATTTTATGAGACCATAAGAAATTTTCAATGTGTTATAATATGAGTTGTAATTTTAAATTTTGAATTTTCCAAGTAAATGATGTCTTTTATTAAAAATTAAATCACTCTTAATTAGAAAATTATTTTTATAATATAGAGTTACTTTTTTAATTCTACATGTTTAAAATGGTTCGGGTTAATTTTTGTGGTTTTTCTAAAATACATGAATTTTCGATGAATAGTAAAATATAATTATTTTCGATAAATTTTAAATACATGAATTTTTGAGTGATTATTGATGTAAGGCTAATGTAATAACCTTAATATTGAACCATCCTTCATTATTTTAAAATATTTATTGATAATTATCATAATATTAATAGTCTTGATCCAAAATAATAAACTAATGAATATAATAATAAGAAAACACCCTCTCATCCCCTATAAATACCACCCCTCACACCCTCTTCCTCTCACACCTCTAAAGTTTCGAACATTTCCCAAATTTTTCCCAACACTATTCCTTAGCCTTGTCCACACATCCTATAGATCTTTTTATAATAAAAATTTGAAAACCTTTTCCCTAAGGAGGTTCTCATGGAGGATGAATCGAAGAGGACATTGAAGGGAATAATGCTTTTGGACTCAAGGTAAAGGGAATTCTCAAACTCAATTCAATTTATTTGGTTTTTCTCCCTTTATCCCCATTTTTAGAATGGATATTCCTTAAATATCATTTATTCATCATTATATTACCTTTTATGGGATATACATGTTTTCTACTTGAGTTTATGACAAACAAAATGTTTCTAAAAAGAACTATTCTTTAAAAAAACACCTTTTACTTCTCAAGATTGTTTCTTATTCACTCATGGTTAATGATTATTATACCAAGAATGTTATGAACTCTTTCATTAGTGAACCCCAATTTTATTAATTTATTATTTATTTAATGAAACCCATTCATTTACATGGGTTATTTTTTATCTAGGATTGATATATGGTTTATGTGGAATTCATGATAATGTAAATATTATAATGTGACAAGTGTGCTTAGAATTATATAGCACAATGTAAATGATATGATTTGACGGGTGTTCCCATAATTATATATTACTTCAATTCATTGTTTAATGTGATGTATCTCATGATAAAAGTGAAATATGCATGAGAATGAAACTATATTTGTTCACAACTATGTGTGGTAGTTGACCACTAAGACATGATTTTTCATTTTTATGAATCACAACATTCCATGCCTTTATATAATGCTTCCTATCATGATTATTATTATGATTTAATGATTATGTTCACCCCATTTTATATTTTTTCATGGTATTATCTATCCTCTTACTGGGCTTTTATATCACCCCTTTTTGATGTATATCCTCAGGTGAATACTTGTACTAAGGTGATTTCAAGGGCCAATAAGAATCTATAGAAGATAGTATTAAATAATTTTGTTGTTTTATTTTTTAAATGTTATGTATGGTCCAAATTTACCCAAGATACTAAACTGTTTCATCTTGTTTTTGTAAATCTTTTATTTTGTTCATCGTTAAAATTATGTAAAAATAATGAAAGAAAATCAAGGTCACTATAAACAATGTGTGGTTTGATTATCACTTTGACGAGATATGTAGAAACACATGGATCCTATGTCTAGAGCCTAGCCATTATTTGAAAGAAAAATACCCCTTTCATGTGTAAGGGTTAGACCCTCGTAGGGAAAACTCTCTCCCCAATCTTGTATAATTTCAATATGAAATAATTCATCTATATTCGTACACTTTACCTTCACAAACCACCTTATGTGGTCTTGAGAAATCTGGATCTTCATAAACACCCCATCCATAGGTAATAGGATATTAGATTCAAGAGGATACTTTTGCTTTAATATGCATTGATATGACCCATTTTCCTTGGATAAGTCACCCACAAAATGGCCAATCATCAAAAGGAAAATTCATCGTTATGAGATACATCTTCTCTATATATAATACACAATGACTACATCATGTAGGAAACCTATTTTTAAATATAGTCTATGGTCATTGAATGTATGATTTTCTCACATCATGTTTCAAATCTAAAAATCACAAAATTACCCTTTGGGGTATCTAAATATTATCAAATAATTATTGACCATAAACCCCTTCTTGGTTCCCCATTATGTAATTCATGGTTTGAGAATTTTGACCTAAAACATTAGTCATGTTAGTCTCGGTTGTAAGATTCTAAACTACCCATATAAGGAGACATAATACTTACTAGGATAAGAAAAATTTTAGGGAACACTCCATAAATTTAATTCATTCCCTCAAATTATGCAACACATTACACTTAGGAAAAATTATTTTAGTAATAAAAATGATGAAATTTCATTAGGGTTCTCCATGTAACCCTAGAAATATTCAAAACTATGATCTTTGGGCCCCATGTCTTAAGGAAATATTAAAGAATTACCTTATCTTTCATAGAAATAGATTGAATCTGGTGTTACAATGACAATAATTATTCTTATACCCATCAATGAAAAATAATATGGAAGGGATTATTTCAACTTGACTATCCTGGGTTATGACCAAGATTGATATCCAGTGATAAAACCGTTCAGGTTATCTAGAATATTAACTTTCAAACCATTTCATGTAATTATTTTTTGGAACTACATGATAAGATAAAAGATAGGTACTAGAGGTTAAACTAGTTTAAATTTATTTATTGGACGTAAAGGGAGGAACATCCACAACTTATAGTATATCTATATGAGTAAAATATTTCATTTGAATACCATTATTGAAGATTCATAAAATTAAATCCTCACCTGATTAGAATCCTTTACGGAGTGGTGTAACTCAGACAATGTTGTAATCTCTGTATCAACATCATCTCACAATGCTTATGCCCTCCCAACAACATCTATTCCTAGCTTCTCCTCCACTTCCAATAGTCATTTCCCTTCATAAACTACCACGTCAGGATGAGACCATTCTTGTTTGAGGTGATCTGACTCCGGAAAAATCTATTTCACAAAGGTTCTCTTCACTAAAACATAACCTTTTTACTTCACAACCACCACAACATGCTCATAGGAATCATTGAGAAGGATATTCCCAACTGTGACAACATGACCCATGGACTACAAAGTTGAGATATAATACTGGAGAACACTTACCCTATCTAGTGTGTAAATAAACTCTTTTACTATATTGTGTAGGGTATATAATAAAACCACTTTTACCTAAGCAACAAAAACATAAGATGTAATTTGGTTAGTTTTTTTGGAAATTTTGACAGGGGTTCTGATAAATTAAACTCCATATATATTTTTACATAGTTTGACTGGAAACACAGAGGTTTCTGAATGTATCCTTATCCAATTTGAAATCACACTAATATTGTGGAATTAATTTAGGAACTAGTGAAACAAGAGAGGTTCATGACTCAAAGGATTCTGCATGGTTTTGATTAATGATATCTATCATTTTTACAACTTCTATGGGTTGATATGGGAGAGTAGTAATTGGAATCATAGTGTCTTATAGAAGAATTTCTAGATTCATATGATTGAATCAGTCAATACCTAAACTTTTAAAGGGAATGAATAGGTGGAATGTTGGATAAATTACCTTCACTTGTCAAAATACCAGCTTCCATGACCTCTATTGTACTAATTATTGGATAAATAGACATTGAATCATTAGTATGCCTATTGGATTATGATATTCTAGAGATTCCCATGCCGCATGAGCATGTTTAGCTAAATGAAAGGCCTCTAGATTTTCACTCGCTGGTACGGAGCTAGTGGGAATGAAAAAAAAGGTAACTAGAAGAAACAGTTAGTTACAAATCTCTTTGATCCTCAATCATTGAAGCTCTTATGGCTATTCTTTCTAAAGGTGAACGATTATTATTACTAATAGAAACAATGATCCTTGAAGGCTCCCCTCCTAATAGGACATAGGTCATTTTATCTAGGATGGTTGAACCCATGGGTCTTGGGATCTACCTAAAATTCTTAGTTGGTATTGGGTTCCATCCAGACCAGAAACAATCTTCATTATTATCGCATCTCTCTCCAAATTGTGCTGAAATTATACCCCTTAAAGATGTTGGGGGAAGGTATATTACGATATTCATGAGAGATAATATCTCTACATGGTTTGGCATCGATCATATGATATTGATGAATAGTTGCAACAAATATTACTTTGATGAGTTGTAAAGGATATATTATTAGTATAATGTTATGTACAACCATTTATCTTTCTATCATGTAGTGGATAATAGATAGATAAAGGCCTTTAATAAGACCTTATCAAATATACTCCAAAATATGGTATATAAGGATAACAAGTTTTTCCTAGAAAATATCCTAAATACTATGTGGGGTTACCAAAATAAAATACAAAACACCTTAGAATTGACCCCATACACATTGGTGTATGGGATAGAGGTGGTTCTTCCCTTTGAAGTTTAATTATCCTCACTTTTCCTTTCTATATTTGAACAATTTTCTATAGACAGGAAGTCCCAAAAGTATCTAGATGAATTAGAGAAATCCGATGAGAAGATATTTCATTCCTTGAATCATTTGTAAGTCCTCCAATACTAGATTTCATTATCCTTTAACAAAAACATTTCTCCTATGGTCATTTATTTAGGGAGAGATCGTGTTTGTCCTCAGTAATCTGATGATACCTATAAATAAACCTCCAGAGTTGGAGAAAATGTGGGTGGGACCTTTTTTCTATAAACAAAGCGTTTTTGAATTTTTTAGTGGGTTTTTAGGAATATATTAGGTTTTTTATTATTTGTATGGCTTTTAGGTTTTTTGGGCTTTTGATAATTTTTAGGGGTTCTTGAGGTTTTAGAGTTATATGGGTTTTTGGTGGTTAGGGGTGTTTTTTTATATTTTTAGGGTTTATATGGTTTTAAGAGGTTTTAAACGTTTTTATGGATTTAAAGGGATTTTTGGAATTTTTGGTGGTTTGTTAGTGGTATTATGGGTTTTTAGAAATTTTTAAGGTTTTTGGGGGTTTTATTGATTTTACAGTTTTCTAGGGGTTTTAGAATTATTAAAGTTTTTATGTTTTAGGGGTTTTATGTGTTTTTATGTTTTTAAGGTTTCCTACAGTGTTTTTAGTGTTTTTAAATTTTTTGTGTTTTTTACTTGTTTTTACTATTTTTATGGGTTTTTAGGGTTTTTAGGGATTTTGAGGTGTTTAGAGTTTTTAGGGTTTTTATAGGTTTTGGTTTCTTTGATTATTTAGTGTGTTTAAGGTTTTTTAGAGTTTTTAACATTTTTAGGGTTTAAAAGGGTTTTCAGAGTTTTTAGTGTTTTTAGGTTTATTATGGGTTATTATGGGTTTTTAATGTTATTGGAGATTTTATGGGTTTTAGCAGTTTTTAGGGTCTTTTAGAGTTGTAATAAATTTCTAGGTTTTTAGGGGTTTTAAGTGTTTTTATGTATTATTGGTTTTATTAGAGGTTTTCAAGTATTTTAGGGTTTTATATATTTTTAAAGAGTATTAATGTTTTTTAGGATTTTTAAGGTTTTGGGGATTTTGATGGCTTTTAGGGGATTTTAGTGTTTTAAGGGGTTTTAAATTTTTTATGTTTGAAGGGGTCTTAGTGTTTTTACGTATTTAAGTCATCCTTATGGATTTTAAAGGGTTTTAGGTAATTTTTTGTTTTAGGTATTCTTATATATATACTTTAAGGTTTTTAGTGTTTTAATGTTTTAGGGGTTTTTAGGGTTTTAGGGATTTTTTCATTTTTATTTAGTTTTAGGTTTTAAGGTATATTAAATGATTTTGGTTTTTATGTTTTTCTTAGGATTTTATAAGGATATTATGGGTTTTATGTTTTTCTGGAATTTTAGGGATTTTTTGTATTTTTATGGTTTTTAGGGATTTTAGGGATTTTGAGAGATTTTATCGATCTATAGGGTTTTAGGAGTTTTACTTTTTTTATAATTTTTTAGGTTTTTGGTGGTTTTATTTATTTTTAGGTTTTTAAAGATTTCTTAAAGTTTTTTGGGATTTAGGGTTTTTAACATTTTTTGGGTTTTTAGGGCTATTATGGTTTTTAGGGTTTTTATGGGATTTTAAGGGGTTTATGTTTTTTTATAGTTTTTAGCGGGTTTATGGTTTTTTTGAGTTTTTAGATTTTTTTTGAGTTTCGAGTGATATTATGGTTATTTTATAGTTTTTAACATATTTATGGGATTAAAAGGTTTTTATAATTTTTATTCGTTTTTTATGTTTTTTATCAATTTTTAAGGTTTTTATGGATTTTATGGGTTTTAGTTTTCTTAGGGTTTTTTTGTGTTTTTAGGGTTTTTAACATTTTTTAGGTTTTGTATGGGTTGTTGGTTTTGTTATATTTTTGACAATTTTTATGTTTTTTTTGGTTTTTAAGGGGTTTTCAGGTATTTTGGTATTTTTCAGATTTATATGGTTTTTTGAGTTTTTTGATTTTGTAGGGGTTTTAAGGGCTTTTAGTGTTTTTAACGTTTTTTTGGGTTTTAATGGTTTATAGATTTTTTATTATTTTTTAGAGTTTTTATGAGTTTTTTGTTGTTTTATGATATTTATGGGTTTTTAGGGTTTTAGGGGGATTAGGGTTTTTTGGGTATTTCAAGGTTTTTAGAATTTTTATGTGATTTAGGTGTTTTAGGTGTTTTTATATTTTTAATGTTTTCTTAAGGGATATCAGGGATTTTAGTGTTTCTAAGTTGTTATATCTTGTTAGGATTTTTGTGGTTTTTAGGGTTTGTTGGGATTTTTTGGGTTTTTATGGGGTTTTAGGGTTTTAATTGATTTTATTTTTTATGGGTTTTAAGTGATTTTAGGTTTTTATGGTTTTCTTATTGGCTTTCATGGTTTTTTTGGTATTTTACATTTTTTGATATTTTTAGAAGTTTTTTAGGATATTAATGGTTTTTTATGGTTTTTATGGTTTTTAGGGGGTTTAGGGTCTCTTATGGTTTTGGGGTTTTTGGTTTTAGTGGTTTTTTTAGTTTTTTATGGTTTTCAGTTTTTTAATATTTTTTAAGGTTTTTAGTGATTAAAAGTGTTTTTAGAGTATGTACTATTTTTTATGTTATTCTAGGTTCTGTGGATTTTTAGTGTATTTACGTTTGTTAGAATATTTTAGGTTTTTAGGGGATATACATTTTTATGTTTTTAAGGTTTTCTTTGGGGTTTTAGGGTATTTTTTTTACATTTTTTAGGGATTTTAGTTATTTTTTATTATTTTTATTATATTTTGGGATTTTATGGATCATGACGGTATTGAGGTATTTTTGGGGGTAATAGGGTTTTTGTGGTTTTTTGGGTTTTTTTGGGGTCTTTTGAGTTTTTAGGGTTTTAGGGTTTTGAGAGTTATTATCATTTTAAGGGGTTTAAAAGGATTTCATATTTTTAGTGGTTTTATTGGCTTATGGGGGTTTTAAACGTTTTTAGTGTTATATAATATTTTTATGGTTTTATGGGTTTAATGGTTTTTAGTATTTTTAGGGTTTTTAGTGGTTTTAAGTGTTTTAGCTTTTTATGAATTTCATATGGGTTTTTAATTTTTTTAGGGTTTTTTACATTTTTAGGGATTTTTAGAGATTTTTTGGAGTTTTTGGTTTAATTTTTGGTTTTTAGGGACTTGGTAAGTTTTAGGGGTTTTAGGGTTTTAAGGTTTTCAGAGAATTTTATATTTTGTAGGGTTTTTAAGTGTTCTTGGGTTTCTAAGGTTTTCTTAAGGTTTTTCAAGATTTTTATTTTTTTTAAATATTTATAGTTTTAAGGATTTTCTTGAGTTTTAGGGTCTTTACAATTTTCTAGGGTTTTTAAGGTTTTTACATTTTATGAAGTTTTCTAGGGTTTTTAGTATTTTTATTTTTTTCTGGTTATTTGGGTTTTTAGGGTTTTTCTAAGTTTTTATGGTTTCATGGTTTTTAGAGGTTTTATTTGTTTTTAACGATTTAATGGTTTTTTAGAGTTTTTAGAAGTTTTTTGGGTTTTGTCGGATTTTTGGGTTTTTAATGATTTCAGTGTTTTAACATTTTTAGGGGGTTTTATTATTTTTTATATTTTTGTGGTTTTCTTAGAGGTTTTCAATGTTTTTAGGGAATTTAATGGGTTTTAGTGGTTTTAGTGGTTTTATGTGTTTTTTGGGGTTTAAGATTTTTTTATGTTTTTTGGGTTTTTAAGGGTTTTTAGAGTTCTTAACGTTTTTAGGGGTTTAAAGGGTTTTTAGAGTTTTTAGTGGGTTTTAAGGTTATTATGAGGGTTGGGGTGCTTTAAAGAATTTAGTGGTTTTATGGTTTTTTATGGGTTTTAGGGTTTTGTGTGGTTTTTAGGGTTTACGTGTTTGAAGAGTTTTTCTGTATTTTAATGTTTTATTAGGGGTGTTCATGGATTTTTTTAGATTTGTAGGGATTTTTATGGATTTTTATGTTTTTTTATTTTATTAGGGTATTTAATGTTTTTGGAGTTTTTTTTTTGTATTTTTAGTGGTTTGATTGGTTATTTGTATTTTTAATTGTTTTTAGGGTTTTAATGTTTTTTCGTGGATTTTATGTTTTTTGGGTTTTTGTATTTTTTATGGTTTTAGGGGTTTTAAGTGCTTTTTGGTTTTTGTAGTTTTCTTAAGGTTTTTCACAGTTTTTAGGCCTTTTTATGTTTTTAGTATTTTTTAGGTCTTTATTAGTAATTTTATTAATTTTTATGGGGTTTATGTATTTTCATGAATTTTGGGTTTTAAGGTTTTTTATGTTTTTATTAGGATTTCATGGTTTTTGGAGTTTTTTTGGTTAAAAATATTTTTAGATCTTTTCTAAATTTTATGGGATTTTAAGGGTTTTCATATTTTTTGTGGTTTTTTGGGGTTTCATTGATTTTTAGGGTTTTAGGGGTTTTATAAGTTTTTATGAGTTTTAAGGTTTTTAAGTTATTTTAGGGTTTTTATCATTTTATGGGTTTTTTGGGGTTTTAAGTGTATTAAAATTCTTTATGTTTTATTAGGGGTTTTTTGGTTTCTCATGGTTTTTATGTTTTTAAGGATTTTAGAGATTCTTGTTGATTTTTATGGATTTTAGGGTTTTTAGTGATTTTTATGGTTTTTAGTGTTTTTTTTTGGATTTTAAGGGTATTCTGGGGATTTAAGTGTTTTTTTCTATAATTTTCTATGTTTTTTTCTAATTTATTAGGATTTTTTATGATTTTATGGATTTTTATGTATTTTTTTAATTTTAATGGTTTTATAGTGTTTTAGGGATATTTATGTTATTAGTGGTTTTATTGTTGTTTTTATGTTTTTTGAGTTTTTAGGGATTTATTATTTTTAAGGTTTTTAGGTGTTTAAAGGGTTTTTCATAGTTTTTAGTGGGTTATTGTGGTTTTATGGGGATCTAATGATTTAAGGGGTTTGTATTGGTTTTAGGGGTTTTTAGGGATTTTAGTGACTTTATCATTTCCAATTTTTTTAGTGTTTTTTAGTGGTTATAAGTGTTTTTGGGTATTTAATGTTTCATAGTGGTTTTTATGGTTTTTATCCCTTTTTATATTTTTAGGGATTTTTTGGGATTTTAATGGGTTTTTATGGTTTTTAGTGATTTTGAGTGTTTTGGGGTTTTTTGGGTTTTCGGGTTTATTAGGGGTTTTAGCATTTTTACAGTTTTATGGGGTTTATGTGTTTTTAGGTTTTTAAGGTTTTATTTTCATTTTCATGTTTTTTAGTGTTTTTTTCATTTTTCATTTTTAGAGGTTTTTAATATTTTTATGGTTTTTTTATTTTAGGGGATTTTGAGTGGTTCTAGAGTTTTAATAGTTTTTATAGATTTGTTTTCGGTTTTGGGGGGTTTTTTATTTTATTTTGTTTTTAAGGATGTTAATATTTTTTAATGTATTTTGGGGTATAAATGTTTTTTATAACTTCTAGTGTGTTTAGAGTTTTTAGGGGTCTTCAGGTTTTTAAGGGTTTTGGGGTTTTAGGGTTATTAGCATTTTTTTTTATTTTTTGGGTTTTAATAGTTTTTAGGTTTCTAATGTTTTCGCAGGGTTTTTGGGATTTTTTTAGTGTTTTTTATGTTTTTATGGATTTTAAGGGATTTTTTATAATTTTTACGGTTTTTAGGTTTTTTAGGGACTTTATGTTTTTAGGGGATTTTAGGGTTTATTAGTGTTTTTAGGGTTTTTCAACATTTTTTTGGGTTTTTAGGGTTTTTTAGGGATTTTAAGGATTTACATGTTTTTAGGGTTTTTAAGGATTTTTAAGGTTTTTAGGGTATTAGTTTTCTTTGTAGTTTTTATGGTTTTTAAGGGTTTTTGTATGTTTTTATGGATTTTTAGAGTTTTTTATTGTTTTATAGGATTAAATGGCTTTATAGTGTTTAGTAGGTTTTAGTGTTATTATGTTTTTTATTTTTTTTCTAAGGTTTTTTAGTGTTTTTATCGTTTTTAGGGGTTTTTGTGTTTTTAGGTATTTATGGTATTCTTAGGGTTTTTCTAGATTTTTATGTTTTTTGGGATTTTTGGGATTTTAGGATTTTTATGGTTTTTAGGAATTTGTTTTTGGATTTTTGGGTTTTTAGGGGTTTAATGGTTTTTATGGTTTTTTGGGGGTTGAGGGGTTTTTTTAGTTTTTAGAGTTCTATTTATTTTATTTATTTTTTAACATTTTTGTGGTTTTAAGGGTTTTTTTAGTTTTTAGTGGGATTTTATTAATTTATGGGGTTTTAGTGTTTTTAATGTTTTCAGATGTTTATGTTATTTATGATTTTTAGGTTTATAAGGGAGTTATGGGTTCTTATGTTTTAAATATTTTATTAGGGGTTTTTTGGTTTTTATGTTTTTAGGTTTTTTGGTTTTCAGGGATTTTTAGAGATTTAAGAGTTTTTATGGATTTTATAGGTTTTTAGGGATTTTGAGTCTTTTAGGGATTTTAGGGGTTTTAGGTTTTTTTGGGGGTTTTTGTTGTTTATTTACTTTTTTAGTGTTTTACTATTTATTAGTGTTTCTAATGTTTTTAGGGGTTTAAAGGGTTTTAGAGGTTTCAATATTTTAGGGGTTTTATGGGATTTTAGGATTTTAAAGGTTTTTAGTGGTTTTTAGGGTTCTTAGTATTTTAGGTGGTTTTGTATTTTTAGGGTATGTTTTATTTTATAGTTCATTGGGGGATTAAAGTGTTTTTGGGATTTTAAGGTTTTCTTAGGATTTTTTAGGTTTTTAGGTTTTTTATGTTTTTAGGTATTTTTTGGATTGTTTAATATTTTATGTTTTTCAGGGGTTTTATGTATTTTTATGGTTTTGAGGTGTTTTATGGTTTTTAGATTTTTTTGGGTTTTAATGGGTTTCTCGAGAATTTATTGTTCTATGTTTTTTAGAGTTTTTTTAATCATTTTTAGGGTTTTTTGTTTTTTAAAGTTTTCAATATGGTTTTGTTGTTTTTTACCTTTTTAGTTACTTTTGGGTTTTTTTATTTTTTAATGATCTGGGAGTTTTTAATGGTTTTTAGGGGGTTTTGGGTTTTTTTGGGGTTTTTAGGGTTTTTTAGGTTTTTTAGTGCTTTTATGGTTTTTAGAGTTTTTTAAAAAAAAATTGTGGTTTAATGGGTTTTTAGAATTTTTAGTTGCTTTTTTGGGGGTTTTGGGCATTTTGGGTTTTCAGGGTTTATCAAGAGGTTTATGGGATTTTAATGTTCTTTTTGTAATTTTAGGTTTTTTGGTGTTTTTAGGGGTTTACAGGAATTTAAGTGTTTTTATGTTTTTATAGTTTTCTTAGGGTTTTAAGGTTTTTTAATTTTTTTTTTGGGATTTTTAGGGCTCTTTTTAGACTTTTAGTATTTTTAGGGGATTTTTTCGGATTTTTAGGGGTTTTATTATTTTTAATGTTTTTTCAGTTTTTGAGGGATTTAATTTTTTTGAGAGTTTTTAAACCCTTTTAGGGGTTTAATTGGTTTCTAGAGTTTTTAGTGGTTTTTTGAGTTTTTGTGGGTTTTAATATTTTTAATGTTATTATAGTTTTTAGGGTTTTTATCATTTTTAGGTTTTTGTGGGTTTTATGTTTTTTAGGATTTTATGGTCTTCTTAGGGTTTTTTATTGTTTTTTATGTTTTTAGTGATTTTTAGTAATTTTTTATTATTTTTATGGTTTTTAGGGTTTTTAGGTATTTTGATGATTTTTTTCAGTTTTTTATGGTCTTAGGGGTTTTATCATTTTTTGAGTTTTTAGGTGTTTTTTTTGTTTTTATGCGATTAATGGGGTTTTAAACTTTTGAGAAGTCCAAGGGCTTTTTTGGGTGTTTTATAGTTTTTAGGGGGTTTATTGTTTTTAGGGTCTTGAGGGTTTTTATAATTTTTTATGTTTTTAAGGGTTTTATGTGTTTCTATGTTTTTTTGGTTTTCATAGGTGTTTTCAAGTTTTTTGGTTTTTTATGTATTTTGGGATTTTTTTACGATTTTTTGGGTTTTTTGGATTTTAGGTATTTTAAGTGATTTTATCAATTTTAATTGTTCTTATGGGTTTTATGATTTTTATGTTTATTCAGATTTTTTTAGGGATTTTATGGTTTTTTAGAGTTTTTTAATGTTTTCAGGGGTTAATGGTTATTTAGAATTTTTAGTGAGGTTTTAAGGTTTTTATGGGATTTTATTGTTTTTAACGATTTTGTGGGTTTCAGTGGTTTTATGGTTTCTAGGTTTTTACCATTTGTTTAAGTATTTTAAGTGTTTTTAGGTTTTTTCAATTTTCTTATGGTTTATATAGGTTCCTAGGGTTATTTATGTTTCTAGGTATATTTATGGATATATGTATTTTTTATTGTTTTTAGTGTTTTTTTGATATTTAGATTATTTGTAGGATTTTTTAGGATTTTAGGGTTTTTATAGGTTTTTAGGTTTTTTTAGTTATTAAAGTTTAATGGTGTTTTATATTTTTATCATTTTTAGTTGTTTGAAGGGTTATTAATGTTATAGAGTCTTTTTGAGTTTTATGGGTTATTGGGATTTTCTAATGTTTTAATGGTTTTTTTTGTTTTTTTTGTATTTGGGGGTTTCATTAGAATTTTTTACGAGTTTTAAGATATTATATCTTTTAATTGTTTTCGGGTTTTTAATTTTTTTCATTGCTTTTTTTAGGGTTTTTAGTGGTTTTTATGTTTTTTGGGATTTTTAAGGATTTTATATGATTTTTATATTTTTATTGTTTTACCTATTTTGAGAGTTTTGGGGTTTTAGTGTTATTATGGTTTTTGGGGGTTTTATGTTTTTTTTTTATTTTTAAGGGTTTTTAAGTTTTTCAATAATTTATATCTTTTGTAGGGGTTTATGGATTTTTTGAGTTTTTAGTTGGGCTTTTGGGTTTTAATTTTTTGGTTTTTATAGTGTTTATGGGGTTTTTGTATGTGAGGGGTTAAATTTTTTTTTACGGTTTTATGGTTTTTAGAGTTTTTAGGTTTTTAGGGGTTTACATTTTTTTTTATTTTTTTATGGTTTTCTTAGGTTTTTAGGGTTTTTTATTTTTTAATTTTCAGATATTTTTTTATTTTTATGTTTTTTAGGTGTTTTAGGGATTTTGAGTGATTTTAGGATTTTATTATTTATTGGGTTTTTGATTTATTTAGGGTTTTCACAGTTTTTATTTTTCATTATTTATGTGTGGGTTCAAAGTCTTTTTATGATTTTTAGTTTCCTTTTATGGGTTGTTGGGTTTTTAGGGTTTTTATGATTTTTTTGATTTATAGAGTTTTTCAGGGTTTTAGGGTAGTTAAACTTTTGATTTTTTATGGTTTTCTTCAGGTTATTAAGGTTTAATTTTCATTTATATGTATTTTTGATATTTTTAATGATTTTTAGTGTATCTTAGGGTTTTTGGGATTTTTGAGGGGTTTTGCGGTTTTTTGGGTTTTCGGGATTTTAGAGTTTTCGAGGTTTTTAGGGTTTTTATAGTTTTTAAAATTTTAATGGGTTTATGGGGTTTTAGTGTTTTTCGGTGTTTTTAGGGATTTTATGAGTTTTTAAGGCTTTTAGGGGGTTTATGATAGTTAGGGTTTTGGGGGTTTATTAAGGTTTTTAGCATTTTTAGCGTTTTAAGGATATTTTGTGGTTTTTAAGTGTTTTTATGTTTATATGGTTTTCATAGGGTTTTAGAGTTTTTTATGTTTTAGGTAATTTCAGGGATTTTTAGGATTTTTATAATTTTTAGTATTTTTAGAGATTTGGCATGTTTTTTGGGAATTTTTTTGGGGTTTTCAGGGAGTTTTGGGTTTTTAGGGTTATTTTTGTTTTTATGATATTAACAATTTTTTGTTTTTTTGCATTTTTAGGGGATGAAAGTGTTTTCAATTAATTATGGATGTTTAGGGTTTTTTTGAATTTTTTGGGTTTTTATGGGTTTTGGATATTTTATGATATTTGGGGGGTTTATGGGGTTTTTTAGGTGGTTTAACATTTTATAAGTTTTTAGGGGTTTTATGTTGTTTTATATTTTTCATGCTTTATTTGGGGTTTTAAGGGTCTTTTGGATATTTTAAATTTCAAGGGATTTTTGGGATTTTTAGAATTTTTATTATTATTTAGGTATTTTAGGGATTTAGAGAGGTTTAAAGGGTTTTTAGGGATAATGTTTTTTTTCATTTTTAGGGTTTTATTGATTTTTAAAGGGGTTATTGGTTTTTAGAGTTTGTTTACAATTTTTAAGGGTTTAATTGAATTTTTTAGTTTTTATCAGTTTTTAGAGTTTTTATTGGTATTAATATTTTTAATGCTTTTAGAAGTTTTTATGTTTTTTGGGGGTTTAGGGTCTTTTTAGTGTTTTTTTGGTTTTTCAATGTTTTTTAATTTTATAGGGATTTTAAGTGTTTTTAGGTTTTTAATGTATTATTAGGGGTTTTCCGGGTTTTTTCGGGATTTTTACATTAGAGGGATTTTTCGAATTTTAAGGATTTTTATGGGTTTTTAGGGTTTTTAGAGATTTTGATTGTTTTAGTGGATTTTATTGGTTTTTGGGGTTTGTGGTTTTTTTTTGTGTTTTTAGGGTTTTTTGAGTTTTTTAGGGGTTTTAAGGTTTTTATGGTTTCTTAATATTTTAATGTGTTTAAATGGTTTTTAGTATTCTTAGTGGTTTTATCGGGTTTTTTTTGGGTTTTTAGGGGTTTTAAGGTTTGGAGGAATTTTATTGTTTTTATGGGTTTTAGGGGTTTTAGTGTTTTTATCATTTTTACGGTTTTTAGTGGTTTTATGTGTTTTTATGTTTTTAATGTTTTTATGGGTTTTTAGGGTTTTATGGGTTTCTATACATTTTAGAAATTTTTATGGATTTTTTTGATTTTAAATTGTTTTTAATGTTTTTTTGGGATTTTCAGTGTGTCTATGGTTTTTAGGGATGTACGGGTTTTTTTGTTGTTGTAGGGATTTAAAAAAAATATTTTTAAGGTTTTATTGATATATTTAATGTATTTAGGGTATTATAGTTTTTGTGAGTTTTTTTGGTTTTATTGGTTTTTAGCTGTTTTATAGGGTTTTTATGTGTTTTAAGGAATTTAGGGGGTTTTATCATTTTTATGGTTTTTATAAATTTTTAGGTTTTCAGTAGTTTTAAGTATTTTTATGTTTTTATGGTTTTCTTATGAGTTATCATATTTTTAGGGTTTTTAATATTTTAATGTATTTTGGTGTTTTTAGGGTTTTTATGATTTTTTTGGTTTTTAGGTATAGTTAGGGTTTTTAGTGTTTTGATGATTTTTTGGATTTTAAGGTGTTTTTTGGGGAATTTGGGTTTTTATGGGTTTTAGTGTCTTTAATGTTTTTAGGGGTTTAATGTTTTTTATTTTTTTAGTTTTTTTACGTGTTTATGGGTTTTTAATAATTTTTGGGCCATTATGGTTTTTGGGGTTTTTGGGGTTTTAGGGTTTGTAAGGGTTTCTAACTTTTTTGAGGGTTTTCAGGGTTTTTTGTGTTTTTAGGTTTTTCTATATTTCTTAGGGGTTTTAGTTTTTAGGGGTTTTTACCTTTTTAGTGATTTTTTAAGATTTTTTATAATTTTTATGGGGTTTTAGGGTTTTAATGAATTTTGATTGGTTTTAGGTTATTTAGGGTTTTTAGGGTTTTTAAGATTTTTATTGATTTTTGGATATTTTTTATTTTTGTTACAATTCTTATGGTTTTTTGAGTTTTCTAATTTTTTCAGGGTTTTAAGAGTTTTTAGTGGGTTTTAGTGTTTTTGTAGGGTTTTAGGGTTTTTTTCATGTTTTTCCGAGGTTTTATGGTTTTTATTTTTTCTAATGATATTTAGGGGTTTTATCATTTTTTGGGGTTTTAGGGGCCTTAAGTGTGTTTATGATTTCATTTTTTAGGGTATCTCATAGTTTTAAGGGCAAGGTAGTTGCGGGATCCAGACTATTCCTGTCCCCCCCAAACTTTATTAAGAAAAAGAGGAAACTGCAGACAAGGGAGGGGAGGGGTCAAACGACCCACACCCAAAAACCCCTAACATACCCATACCCAAAAATCCCAAAACAAAAGACCAAAACCAAACAAAATAAACAAAGAAGAAAAGGAAAAATCCCCAACATCACATCCAAACTAGTTAGAACAGACAATCAGTAGCACCGGACCTTATGCAACAACTTCTTTAAACCCAGCTTTAGCACCACAAATCCACAAGCATCAACCTCTTGCAGCCCCAATCAAAACACCATCACAGCATTCCAAATAAAATAGCATCATTACCTTGCATCATATAGCGTTCGACAACCATCAACATCAAACACTAAAATCACACACCACAACCAGTCACTAATAGCAAAAATTTAGAAGCACTGGAAAACCAGAAGAAATGGAATGTAGGGCCACCCCCTACAAGCCAATGGAGCCGAGCCTGAGAAGACTAGAGAACACCAGGACCGCTGTCAGGACGAGAAGAAGTTAACCAGGAAAATCGAAGCCCAAGAGCACCGCAGCCACGACCGGATCTTGAGACAAAGGAGGAAACCACTGCCACCAGAAATGGAAAACCTGGAGCCAGCGATGAACACACAAAAGACGCGATGAGATCTGGATGGCAGGGGAGTGCCGAAGAAGTAGACACGAACACCAAGCCCGACACCGAGCTCCCAAAACAATGAAAAGAACCCAGATCTGGAAAGGCATACACCAATCTGAAAACCCAAAATCGAAGTGCAGACCGAAGCAAGACAAGGGGTCCTGAAGCCAGGAGAGTTGGAGTCAACTTCACGTGAACCAAAGTCATCAACAAACGATCCAAATCCGAAGAAAGATACCGATGCTCTGCGGGAACCGGAGCCACTAACGAGAGATCTGAAGCCAAATCCAGATCTCGAAGCCGCAAGGTGCACCGAATCCACCACCAGATCTTATGGACAACATCCATCGACGTCATTCCAAGGAGAATTCATGGTCACTGAGGCCTAACCATGCCATAGGGGGAAAGAGGAGGTACTTATGGGGAACCCTAGTGACGCAATGAGAAGAGTTTTTAGTTTTTTTGTTCATATGGGTTTTTGGGATTTTGTGGGTTTTTTGGTTTCTAGGGGTTTTTTAGTTTTTTGTGTATATTGGGGTTTTTTGATTTATTTAGTGTTTTTAAGTTTTTCATATTTTTTGATCTTTTTTAGTTGTTTAAATGATTTTTAGGGTTTTTAGAAGTTTTATAGTTTTTATGGATTTCTATGCAAGGAATATGCGAGGGTCGGGCTATTCCCGACCCCCCCAAATTTATTAGAAAGAAAAAAAGTGACTCAGTAGACAAGGGAGGGGAGGGGTCAAATGACCCACACCCAAAAACCCCATACAACCCATGACAAAAAAAAAAGAAAAAAAGAAAAACCCAACAAGGACACCCGAGTCTAAGCATCAACCATTATCATCGTCTAGCAGCATCCAACATCCAGCAACTCACAACAAAGATTTTTATGGATTTCAAGGGGTTTTATGGTTTTTAGGGAATTTTATGATTTTAATGGTTTTAGGGTCTTTTAGGGTTATTTTATGGTTTTTTTAATTTTTTAGGGATTTGGGGTTTAAAATGTTTAAGTTTTTAAGGGTTTCTTAGGATTTTTCAAGGTTTTTAGGTTTTTAAAATTTTTATGGATTTTTAAGGTTTTATGATTGTTACGGTTTTTAAGGGTTTTAGGGACATTTATGATTTTTTTGGTTTCTTATGTTTTTTTGTTATTTTTGTTTTTATGGTTTTTTTGAGACGTTTAGTTTTTTTTAGATTTTTTAAAACATTTTATGGGTTTAAATATTTTTTATAGTTTATAGTGGGTTTTTGAGGATTAATGGGTTTTGGGGTTTTAAGGATTTTAGGGGTTTTATAGTTTTTGGGAATATTTAGAGGTTTTTTAGGTTTTATGTTTTTAGGTGGTTTAAGTCATTTTTGGTTTTTATGGTTATATAAGAGTTTTTCAGGGGTTTTAGGGTTTTTTTGTTTTAAGGAATTTTTAGGGGATTTTTTTTTGTTTTTACAGTTTTTAATGATTTTGAGGGTTTTTAGGGATTATATGGTTTTTTATGGTTTTTAGGGTTTTTAATGTTTTTAGGGTTTTTAAGGATTTTTAGTGTTTTTTATCCTTTTTAGGGGTTTAATGGGGTTTTGTAGTTTTTACTAGGTTTTTATGGGTTTTATAGATTTTAAGTGTTTTTATTATTTTTAGGGGGTTTAATAGTTTTTACGGTTTTTACTATTTCAAGTGTTTTTTCTTTTTTATGTGTTTTATGTGTTTTTAGGGTTTTGTGGTTTTCTTAAGGGTTTTCAGAGTTTTTATTTTTGAAAATATTTTGGGATTTTTTAGGATTTTTATCAATTTTTAGGATTTTTATTGATTTTTAGGTTTTTAGGGAATTTGAGGGTTTTTAGCATTTTGTAGTTTTTTATGTATTCAATTGATTTTTTAGGGGTTTATGAGTTTTTATGGTTTTTATAGTTGTTGGAATTTTAAAACTTTTTAGAGGATAAAATAATTTTCTAGTGTTTTTAGTGGGGTTTTAGGGTTTTATGGGTTTTTATTTTTTTTAATTTATTTAGGGTTTTTTTATTGTTTTAGGTGTTTTTAGGGTTTTGGGGTTATTTTAGAGTCTTTGAGGGTTTTTATGGGTTTTAAGTATTTTTAGGTTTTTATGTTTTCATATGGATTTTTATTGTTTCTAGGTTTTTTTATGTTCTATGGATTTTTTAACATTTTTATGGTTTTTTATGCCCTTAGAGTTTTTAGGGATTTTGAGGGTTTTGGGGTTTTTATAGATTTTATGGGTTTTTTGGTTATAGAGGATTTCTGAATTTTTTAAGTATTTTATTGTTAATAGAGTTTTTAGTGGGATTTTATGGTTTTATGGGTTTTAAGGATTTTTATTTTTAGTAGTTCTTTAGGGTTTTAAGGTGTTTTAGTGAGTTTTCGGTTTTTTAGAGTTTTAAAGTGTTTATTTTTCTAAGGTTTTCTTATGGTTTTTTCATTGTTTTTACTTGGTTTTACATTTTTAGGTATTTTTAGTTCTTTTTATAATTTTAATGGTTGTTTAGGGTTTTTAATGATTTTGTGTGTTTTAGGGGATTTTAGGGGGGTTTTTTTGGATTTTAGCGGTACTTCTGAGTTTTTATGGGATTTAAGGTGTTTCAATGTTTTTGACTATTTTGGAAATTTAGTGGGGTTTTAGTGCTTATAGTGTATTTTATGTGTTTTATTGGGGTTTATGGTATTTAATTATTTTAGGGGGTTAATATGGTTTGTTAGGGTTTTTAAGGTTTTAACATTTTTAGGTTTTTAAGGGATTTAAAGGTTTTTAGGTTATTAAGGTTTTCTTAGGATTTGTCAAGGATTTTAGCGTTTTTTTGTTTTTAGGTATTTTTAGGGCCTTTTTAGGATTTTAGGGTTTTTTAAGTGTTTTGGGATTTGAGTGTTTTTGAGTTGTTATGGGTTTTTTTTGGTTTTAGGTTTTTTTTATATTTTTAGGGTTTTAAAGGTTGTTTAGTGTTTTTAACATTTTTTTGGGTTTAAAGTGTTTTTATCGTTTCTATTGCTCATATGGTTTTTTGGGCTTTAGGGTTTTTAGGGTTTTTAGAGGTTTTAAGGGTTTTTAGTTTTTTTTAGGTTTTTAGGGGGTTTATCTGTTTTTATGATGTTTTGGTTTTCTTAGCGATTTTCATGATTTTTACGGTTCTATCCATATTAGTGATTTTTAATATTTTTTGCATTTTAGATTTTAATTTTATTTTGAGGTTTTTTTTTTGTTTTTTTGGGTTTTCGTGGTTTTTTCGGTTGTTGGCTTTATTAAAATTTTTATGGGTTTTTAGTGTTTCTAAATCTATTTATGTGATTAATGGGTTTTTAGTGTTTTAGTGCGTTTTTAACGTTTTTAGGGTTTTTAATGTATTTAAGAGTTTTTGGGTATTTAAGGTTTTCTTAAGGTTTTTATGGTTTTTATGGGTTTTTATGTTTTTGGGTTTTTTAGTGTTTTTTTATTTTTATGGTTTTCTTCGGGTTTTTAGTAATTTTCAGGGTATTCAAAATTTTTGGGGTTTGGGATTTTTAAGATTATATTGGGGTTTTATGGTTTCTTTTGAGTTTTATTAGATTTTTATTGGTTTTTTGGGGTTTTGGGTTTTCCTTTTTTTTGGGATTATTATGTTTTTAGAGGGTTTAAGGTTTTTTAGTTTTTTTTAGTTTTTTATGGGTTTTAATTAATTTTTAGTTTTTAAGGTTTCCTTAGAAGTTTTCATAGTTTTATGAGTTTTTACGTTTTTATAGATTTTAGGGCAATTTTTGTGATTTTAATTTCATTTTAGGTTTTAGGAATTTTCATGGGTTTTAGGTTTTTAATGGAAAATATGGGTTTTTTGGGGTTTTAGGATTTTTCTGAGACTTTTGGGGTTATAAGTTTTTTTTTATTTTTAAATTTTTTAGGTACCTAAAGGGTTTTTGACAGTTTAAGTGGTATTTAGTATTTTTTGGGTTTTTAATGTTTTAATGGGTTTTAATGGTTTTTATAGGTTTTAGGGTTTTTAGGGTTTTTAGTGTTTTTATGTTTTTAGGTGTATTATTTTTTTTACGTTTGCTTGTATTTTTTTAAGGTTTTCCAGGGTTTCTATTTTTTAGGGATTTTTAGGTCTTTTAATAATTGTAATAGACCTTTGGGGTTTTTAGTTATTTTGATGGTGTTCATGGTTTCAGCCTCAAAACGCCCAATGGCTCTGTATCCGATGATGGATGGACCTGCTTTCCAAAGGCAGGCGTTCACCGGATGGTCTGACCAACGACTCTTAAGAACTCACATTTGTCGAGAGGATGGGAATTCAGGCTCATGGCACCCTTTTGGGGGGAATTATTGCCTGTTCCGGGACTCTCTTATCGATTTAAGACGTATTCATATGTTCAAAAATCTTTTGTTTATACCCAATCATAGTATCCACAGATTTAAACCTCGTGGGCAATGGTTAACTAGACGCAGGGGGCTTGGAATCATTTAGGCCTGAGGTTTACCATCCCTCGTTTGATTAATGACCCCGAGGAGTCGGAACTCATTGAGGCGACACTAGGAGTGGAGCGGTGAACCAATGTGAGGACAGTCGGATCGACCGGTTGTTGGGCTTGAACCTTTTGGAGGCTTCCTACATACCATGCCTAGGGGACAAGGATCAAAGTCCACCTAATTCGAATGGGAGTGTCGGTGAACAGACGTGAATATGGACCCGGGGGGTCCGAAGGTGGTCGGGCTTGAACCTCTTGGAGGCTTCCTACGTACCCTGCCTAGGAGGTAGGGATCAAAGTCCACGTAGTTCACATTGGCTTGGGACTTACGCTCTAAAGCAGCCTAGAATGATGGGATGGGGCTTACACTCTGAGGAGGCCCAGGGCAATGGATTGGGGCTTACACTCTGAGGAGGCCCCTGATGATGGATTGGTGTTTACACTCTGAGGAGGCCCATATGAGGATGTCATGGTCGATGCTTACTCTAATCCCATGTGAGTCTTTCTCGGTGTGAGAAACAAGAGGTAGCAGGGACCAGAGGATCACGTCATGAAAGGTGCATCCATGAGAGGTGGAGTAAGGCTTATTCATGAGGGCATCCCATTAAGCCAGGCCTTACTCCTATGTGGATGCCCATGGGGACTTCCTCATGTCTGGCCATGAGGGCATCCCAACCCATTGGTGGGTTGAGGAATATAATGGGGGACAACGCCTATACAAATGCTCACAAGTGGTAAAATGCCAAGGGCGTTGGAATCAGTCCAAACAAATGGAGTTGAAAAGTGTAAATCACATGCCCAACATTCGGAACACGGTGAAGGTGGCATGACGATGGAAGATAATTGTTGAACGTGTTCGAAACACAGCATCCATATCATGTTAGCCTGAAATGGGGACAAACAAATGAGGGTCGACTGTTGACCATGTTCGAAACACAGGACCTGAATCGAAGTGTTGTCAAATATCATTCGGGGCATTGGCCCAAGATGGTAGGTGAGCCGAGTCGGCATGGGACTAGGCCATTAGGGGGTCCCTTCAGACATGAAAGAGGATGAGGATCTGAATGATGTACATACAAAGCCTGAGGTGGAGTGATGGAATGTTTGAATGGATTCCAATGCTCTTGAAGGTATGACACTATGATCATGGCATTAGTAATCTTATTCTTGGAGCATAAGGAATCTCTTTCATAGAGCAAGAAGAATCCAATTATTCAATTATATAGAATTATACAGTTTATAGTCATGTAGAGAGGACTGTTTCCGTATAGTTTAACATCATATGGGTAGGACGAGGGCCATACAGTTTAACGTCATGTGGTTAGGACGACTAGGTAGGAGATACCTAGAAATGGTTGGTGTGGGACTTACGCAAGGGCGGACCTTTTGGATGAACCTAGCAAAAGGAGGTAGGTAATGGGGTTATAGGAGAGTCATGAGGAGTAGCTCGACTCGTGGAATGTATAGAATGGATGTCGGAGCGGAATAAGGGTGAAATATATAATATTGTTACCCGGACCGAAACGTTCATGGTGAGACTCTCCATTTTTCATGGAGGTCAGTGACAGTAGAGAAGGGACCGGCCCGGAGGGCCGGGACCACAGCCCGGAACTTAGTCCGAGTAGGTGTGCGGGGGCGCAGCCCTCGCGGTATGGACCAGCGAGTGCATGGGGTTTTCTGCATGGGGTGGGCCGCGTAGGAGGTGACCACGAGGAGCTGGCTGTGAGGGATGGGCCGCATGTGGTTCGCGGTTTTGGTTGTCCGTAAAGGGTGTCTATGGAAGAGCTGGCCGCGAGGGAGATGTCCGCGAAGGAGGTTGTCCGCGAGGGAGCAGCAGCATAGGACTAGGCCGCGAACGAAATTGGTCCACGGAGAAATGTCCTGCTAAGGGCTGGTCATGAATGAGCTGGCCGTGGAGGATCCCGCCTCTATTTCGCGAACGACGCGGGTCCGCGGATGGGATGGCCGCTAAGGTTTGGGCGTGAAGGAGCGGGCCACAGAAGATTCCCACCTCTATTTCGCGAATGACGCGGATCCGCGGAGGGAATGGCCGCTAAGGGCTGGACGCGAAGGAGTCGGCCACATGTGGTTCGTGGTTTGGTTTCTCCTCTCTGTGGAAGAGCGCATCCGCGAATGATATGGGGTTTGCAGATGGTCGCAGACCACTGGGAGCGATTTCTTTAGTGTCTAACCACAGATTTTCACCCGTCCTTCCTCCCTTTATTATTTTGGTGCCCCTTGGTGACTATTTATAGAGTCGGGAAAGAGGCTGTATCGATGGGCCCATGGA
The DNA here is from genome assembly GCA_963277665.1 of Viscum album. Lineage (NCBI taxonomy): Eukaryota > Viridiplantae > Streptophyta > Magnoliopsida > Santalales > Viscaceae > Viscum > Viscum album. The sequence goes on along the minus strand of CAUJRU010000106.1, from coordinate 830,610 downwards.
ACTTTCTGCGGAAGCCCATGAAGGAATCCCCACCCGTGGATGACTTGGTCAACTGGGGATTTTTGAAACCAAAATCTATGGAATTTCTCCGCAGTTGTGCACCACTCTGCCTCTATTCCGCGAAGGATAGCAGTCCGCAGCCACACAGGCGCTTCACCTCCATTTCGCGAATGATGGCATTCGCAGCATGGGCCGGTTGGCGCGGTTTGCGGCTGGGGTGGTTTGTGACGGTGGACCGGCCGACGCCCGTCCTACTTTGCGCCCAAAGAGGGTCCCTGCCTTTGCTTTGCGGATGATGCTGGTCCGCGGAATTGTGGTTCACCAAACCGCCCGAGTACTATTGCTAGGAGCCGGTATGCGGACTGGTTCGGTCCTTTCCCAAGTCTTCTGGTAATTGGATTTCCTCCTTGCAGAATTTTCAGGACCCTACATATGGTTTTTAGGGCTATTATGGATTTTGGTATTTCGGGTTTTTTTGAGTTCTTATGTATTTTATGGTTTTTTATTGTTTTAATATTTTTAGGCGTTTAATGATTTTTATTGGTTTTTTAGATATATTATCAGTTATTAGGGATTTATGGATTTTAGTGTTTTATTAGGGTTTTAATGTTTTCCTAGGGTTATTTAGGGTTTTTTAGTGTTTTTAGGTTTTTAGGAATTTTTTCGCATTCATACTGATTTTTATGATTTTTGGGGTTTTTTAGATTTTTAGGGTTTTTAGGGGTTTTATGGTTTTTTTTGGTTTTTAGGATTTTATATATTCTTAGGTTTTTTATGTTTTTTAGTGTTTTTTAAAATTTTAAAGGGTTGAAAGGATTATTAGAGTTTTAGTGATTTTTAGGGGTTTTACAAGTTTTAGTGTTTTGAGGTTTTTATGGTATTTAGGTGTTTTTGGGGTTTTTGGTTTTCTTAGATTTTGTAGTGTTTTATTGGTTATTAGGGGTTTTAATTTTTTAGAGGATTAAAAAATTTACCATGGGTTTTCAATGTTTTAACGGTTTTTTGTTTTTTTGGTTTTTTCGTATAGAGGTATTTTCAATTTTTTTGTGAAATTTTAGTTTTTCCAAGGGTTGTATGTATTTTTTTATGTTTTTGGGGATTTATATGTTTTTGGGGTTTTAACATTTTTATGTATCTATGGATATAATGATTTATCATTTTATAAATCTTTTCATAGGTTTTTCTTATTTTTTAGATTTTTTTAGAGATTTTAATTATTTTTGGGTTTCAAAGAGTTTTTTTATATTCTAGTTGGTTTTTAGGGTTTTATGTGTTTTTTGGATTTTAATGTTTTTAGGGGGGTTTGATTTTTTTTTTGTTTTTTAGTGTTTTTTATTATATAGCATGTTGTAGGTTTTTTGAGTATTTTATGGGATTTATGTTTTTTATGTTTTAAGGGTTTTCATAGGGGTTTTCAAGGGATTTAGGGTATTTATGTTTTTTTTTCAGATTTTTAGGTATTTTTTAGTATTTTTATCATTTTTAGGGGGTTTATGGATTTTGATTATTATTATGTTTTTTTTGTGTTTAGGAATTTTTTTGATTTTTTTCATGTTTTAAGGGGTTTTATAGTTTCTTGACTTCTTTAGGGGTTTAAAGGGTTTTTAGATATTTTTTGGGTTTTTAGGGTTCTTATATGTTTTTAAGGTTTTTAGGGATATAAATTGTTTTTAGGGTGTTTTATGTTTCTTAAGGACTTTTATAGATTTTAGTTTTATTTTGTTTTTAGGGGTTTTAATTTTTTTAGGGTTTAAGGTTTTCATAGGGGACTTCTAGGTTTTTAAATTTTAAGGGATTTCTAGGGTCTTCTTTGAATTTTTAATTCTTTTTTGTGTTTTTTTTGTATTTTAAGGGTTTTATGTGTTTAGGGTTATTTATTGTTTTTAAAGTTTTTTAGGTTTTTAGTGATCTTATGTGTTTTTTCATTTTAAAAATTTCTTCGTGTTTTTTCAGGGGTTTTGTGGGATTTTAGGTTTTTAGATATTTTTAGGGATTTCTAGGATTTTTATGGTTTTTTTGTTTTTATGGATTTTGAAAAGTTTTAGGGCTTTTTATGGTTTTTTTAGTTTTCATGGTTTTTTGGGTTTTTTGAGTTATTTGAATTTTTTATGGTCATTTGAGTTTTTATAATTTTAGGGGTTTAATGGGTTTTTACTGAATTTTAGGGTTTTTAAAAGTTTTAGGGATTTAATGTTTGTATATATTTTTATGTTTTTATGGTTTTTAGGGTTTTTACTGTTTTTTAGGATTTTAGGTGTTTTATATGTTTTTAAGGAATTGTTAGTGTTTTAAGGGTTTTTTGTTTTTTTATGTTTTATAAATGTTAGGTATTTTTGGATTTTTTTTGTTTAAATTAAGGATTTTATGGTTTTTGAGTTTTTTAAAGGATTTTTAAGAGTTTAGGGGATTTTTTTGTTTTTGAGGGGTTTTTTTGAGTTTTTAGGGGTTTTGAATTTTTTTAGATTTTATAACATTTATAGTGGTTTGAATGGTTTTAGAAGATTAATTGGAGTTTTAGTGGTTTTATGGGTGTTAGGGTTATTGATGTTTTTAAGGGTTTTATGTTTTTTAGCATTTTTTATGGTTATTAGGGATTTTAAGTGTTTTTAGGTTTTTAAGGTTTTCTATGGGGGTTCTAAGGTTTTGAGTGGTTTTTATGTTTGTAATGTTTTTTGGGGATTTATTATTTTTATTATTATTATAGTTTTTAAGGATTTTTAGGGGTTTTATTTTGTTTATTATAGTTTTAGTGTTTCTATGGGTTTTTGGGGTTTTAGGTTTTTTTATTTTTAAGGTTTTTAATGGGGTTCTTGATTTTTTTAATGTTTTTAGGGGTTTAAATGTTTTGTAGGGTTTAGTGGGTTTTATAGTTTTTATTGGGTTTTGTGATTTTTTGGGGGTTTTATGGTTTTATGGATTTTTGGGTAATTTTAGGGAGTATATTTTTTTATCATTTTTTGGGTTTTTAGAGTTTTCAAGTATTTTTAATTTTTTAATGTTTTCTTAGGGAACTTTTGGGTTCATAGAGGTTTTTACATTTTTTTGAATTTTTATATATTTTTTAGGATTTTTATATTTTTTTAGTGTTTTTAGGGATTTTGAGAGGGTTTTGTGTATTTTTGAGTTTTTTGTGGTTTTATGGTTTTTCGATTCATTTATCATTTTTTGGGGTTTAAAGGGTTTTAGAGTTTTTTTGTATCTTATGGTTTTATGGGGTTTTATTTTTTATTAAGATTTAATTATTTTTTCTGATTTTTGGCATTTTTCATGATTTTAACGTGTTTTTGAGTTTTTATCATATTTTTTATGATTTTCGGGGTTTTATGTGTGTTTTGGGTTTTTAAGATATTGTATGGTCTTCTGAGATTTTTTAGGTTTTTTACTTTTTTAGGTATTTTTAGTTATTTTTAAAAATTTTATTGGTTTTGGGTTTTAAAGGATTTTGAGGGTTTTTAGCATTTATTAGGATTTTTAGGTTTTTAATGTGTTTATCATTTTTATGGGGTTTAGGGGTTTTCAGTTTCTTTTATGTTTTTATGATTTTCATAGTGGTTTTCAAGGTTTTAGATATTTTTACATATTAATGGTTTTTAGGGAGTTTTGAGGTTTTGTATGGCTCTTAGTATTTTTATGGATTTTGAGAGTTTAAAAAATGGACTATTTTAGGTTTTTTTGAATTTTTTTTAACGATTTTTAGAGTTTTTTAATGTTTTTAGGGGGTAAAATGGGTTTTAGAGTTTTTCGTGGAATTCTAGGTTTTTTTGGGGTTTTATGGTTTTTTTGGGGGTTTTATTATTTTTATGGTTTTTAGGGGATTTAAAGGTTTTTTGAGTATTTAGAGGTTTTATGTATTCTTTTGTTTTTAAAGTTTTCTTCTGTTTTGTCAAAATTTTTACAATTTTGGAGTGTTTAGGGGTTTTTTAGGATTTCTATGTGTTTTTAGTGATTTTGAGGGATTTTGGGGTTTTTATTGTTTCTTGGGGTTTTAAGGGGTTATTTTTATTTTTTAGGGTTTAATATTTTTATCATTTCTCGGGGTTTTAATGTGTTTTAGTGTTTTTAGGGGTTTTATCATTTTTAGGGGTTTTAGGGTTTCTTAGGGATTTCAATTTATTTTGTGTTTTTAGATTTATAGGGGTTTTAAGGGTTATAATGTTTTAGGGGTTTTCTAAGTGGTCTTTAGTGTTTTTAGGGTTTTTATATTTTTAGGATTTTTCTGAGATTTTTAATATTTTTATGGTTTTTATGTGTTTTTATGGATTTTTGGGTTTGAAGATATTTTATTGTTTTTATTAAATTTTTGGGTTTTTAGGGTTTTGTTGATTTATTATGGTTTTGAATTATTTTTTGTTCTTAATGTTTATATAGTTTTTTTGGGATTTAAGAGTATTTAGTGTTTTAAGGGGGTTTGTGGATTTTTAAGGTTTTTAGGGGTTTTTTGGTAATTCATTTTTTATTGTTATTAGGGGTTTAGTTTTTTTTTGGGTTTTTAGGGGGTTCATGTTTTTAGTTTTTTTATGTTTTATTATGGGTTTTCAGGGTTTTTATGGTGTTTTACGCTTTTATAGAATTCTCGGGATTTTTAGGTTTTTATTATTCTTAAGGTTTTTTGAGATTTTGAGTGTTTTTATGGTTTGTAGTTTTTTTAGATTTTAGGGTTTTATGTTTTTAGATTCTTTTAATGTTTTGAGGGTATTAAATTGTTTTTAGAGTTTTTACTAGGTTTTTTGGGTTTTTATGGGGATTTAAGGGTTTTTATGGTTTTTTGGGGGTTTTGGTGTTTAGGGGTTTATGGTTTTTAGGGATTTTTATGGGTTTTAGTCTTTTTTGGTATTTTAGATGCTTGAAGTTCTTTTTGGTTTTAAAGGGTGTCTTACGGTTTTTCTGGATTTTTAGGATTTTTTATGTCTTTTGAGAATTTTAATTACTTTTTTAGGATTTTTATAGTTTTAGGGGTTTTAGTGATTTTGAGGGGTTTTAGGGGTTTCTTTGGTTTTTAGGGGTATTAGTGTTTTTATGGTATTTTTGGGATTTAGGGTTTTTTTTGAGTTTTTAGTGTTTTTATGTTTTTTATGAGTTTTTAGCTTTTTTAGGGTTTTAAAGCATTTATAAATTTTTTGGTGGGTTTTAAGGTTTTTTAAGGGTTGTAAGGGTTTTTATGTGTTGTAGGTATTTTTATAGTTTTTTGGGTTTTTATGGGTTTCTGAGGTTTTTAGGGATTTTATAAACTATTTAGGTTCTTTTGGGGTTTGGGGGTTTTTTGGTTTTTTAGGCATTTTATTTGTTATTAGTTTTTTAAGAATTTTCATAGGGATTTCTAGGGTTTTTATGTTTTCTTACATTCTTAGGGATTTTAAGGGTCTTTACGATTTTAATGATTTTTATGGAGTTTTTGGATTTTTTTTGTTTTTTTTATTTTGTAAGGTTTTAAGATTTGTTAGATTTTTGGGCTTTTTTCTAGTTTTTAGCTTTTTTAACTTTTCTTAGAGTTTTTAACCTTTTTAGGGGTTTAAAGGGGTTTTAATGTTTTTAGTGGATTTTAGGGTTTTTATGGGTTTTTAGGGTTCTTATGGTTTTTATGTATTTTTGGTGTTTTTTAATGTTTATTCTTTTTTTTTAGTTTTAAGGGTTTTATAGATTTTTTATATTTTTAAGGTTTTCTTAGAGTTTTTATGATTTTTTGGGTTTTTTATTTTTATGGGTGTTAGGGATTTTTTAGGATTATATATTATTTTTGGGTTTTTATGTATTTTTAATGTTTTTATACTTTTTATTATTAATTGTGTTTGTTGGGAATTAGGATATTGTGAGTGTTTTAAGATTTTAATGATTTTTGGGGTTTTTATGTTTTCTTTGGTCTAATGGTTTTTTTAGAGTTTTACCGGGCTTTACTATTTTTATGGATTTTAGGGGTGTTTAAAGTATTTAGGAGCTTTAGGGTTTTGGGGGTTTGGGGGGTTATTAGGTTTTTTAGTTTATTTTAGGTTTTTTAGGTGTTATAAGAGTTTTTCATTTTTTAATGTTTTTAGGGGTTTTATGGTTATTATGGTTTTTAATGTTTTAAGGGATTTTTATTGATTTTAAGGATTTTTATGGTTTTTAGGGTTTTAATAAATTTTAATGGTTTTAATGATTTTTTTTGATTTTAGGAATTTTTTTGTTTTTTTAGGGGGTTAAATGTCTTTACTGTTTTTTTTCAAACATCTAGGTGTTTAATAGTTTTTTTGAGTCATTAGAGGGGTTTTAAAAGTTTTAGGGATTTTCTAGGTTTTTAGGGAATATTATGGTTTTTATGGGGATTTAGTGTCTTTATAGTGGTTTTAATTATTTTTTATAATTTTTAGGTTTCTTAGGGGTTTTATGTGTTTTTTGGTTTTTAATATTTTTTTAGGTTTTTTGGGGGTTTACCTTTGTATTGAATTTTTTGTCCTTTTTAGGATTTTTATAGGGTATAGAGTTTTTGAGGTATTTTGAGGGTTTTTAGAGGCTTTGGGTTTTTCATGTTTTTTGAGTTTTTATAAAAAAAATTATGAATTTTAAGGGTTTAGGGAATTTTTATATTTATAGGGGGTTTAGGGTTTTAAAGGTTTTCTTGGTTTTCTTGGGGTATTAGAATTTTTTGAGTTTTTATGGTTTTATGGTTTTTTAGAGTTTTTTTAACACTTTTATGGTTTCAAATGGATTTTAGAGTTTCTAGAGGGGTTATAGAGTATTTTTAGGTGTTCATGGATATTCGTGTTTTTATGGTTTTTACACTTTTAGTGATTTTAGGGACTTTTAGGGGCTTTAGAATTTTTAGGTTTTTTCAGTTTTCTTAGGGTGTTTAGGGAAAAGAAGGCACAAGACCATGCTATTCCAGGTCCCCCAAAATATATTATAAAAAATAAAGACAAAAAAATTGGACAATAGTACAGTCCAACCACCCATATCCAAAAGAAAATAAATATCATATGGGTCAACCTCCCGAACATCCCCATAGGGGTCTCTATCTGTGCCATATCATAAGGACGCATCTAACTCTTCCATGTCCCACTCCAATGCAGCCTTCATAGCACTGTCCATGTCAATAGAAAGATTGGTAAACATGTCCCTAAGCCTCTACTTCTCTGCATAAATGGAGGCCTTGGAGGAGGCTTTCGTAGAAATAGGCCTTGGAAAACTGGAGTAGTCCCTCCTTGGAATCCTCTTCAGTGGAGTAGAGAAAAGACCTCAAATATTCACCTTCCTTCCATGAAACACACCATCCTCACTCACTTCCATAGAATTTGAATTTCCATATTTTCTATGTTCATCATCACCAAGATCCACCCCGCCTTTTTGGCTTCTAGATCTCGTAGTATGTGCATTGTCAAACCTCGACTTCATCTTCCAAGGCCCTGAATCTAGGCCTCCAGTACGTGGGTCAACCATCAAATCCTTAGGGTTTTTTGGGGTTTTCTATGTTTTTAGTTAATTTAGGGGGGGGGGGGGGTTTGAAATTTTATGATTTTGGGCTTTTAGGGATTATGAGGGGTATTTGGGGTTTTTTTGAATTTTTAGTGTTTTATGGTTTTTTTGGGTTTTAGGGGTTTTTTGAGTTTCATAGGGGTTTTATGTTTATTTTAGTTTTTGAAACTTTTTATTAGTTTAAAAGGGTTTTAGTGTTTTTAAGATTTTTAGGGGTTTGGTTTTTATGGTTTTTAAGAGTTTTATGGGTTTTAGGGGTTTTTAGGTTTTTAGGGTTCTTTACTATTTATATAATTTTTTAGGTTTTTGGGGGTATTAATAGTTTTTAAAATTTTAATTTTTTCTTAGTTTTTTTCTGGTTTTTCAGGATTTTTAATTTTTTTAGGGATTTTTAGAAATTCATTATGATTTTTATGGGATTTTCAGTTTTTTAGATAAATTTATGGTTTTAATGGTTTTTTCAGTTTTTTAGGTTTTTTAGGGTTTTAAGGGTTTTTATAATTTTTAGGTTTTTATAGGTTTTAAGTGTTTTAATATTTTTATGGTCTTTAGGGGGTTTTCCTGGTTTATAGTCTTTTAATGTTTTAGGGATTTTATGGATTTTTTATAATTTTTAGGGTTTTTAGGAATTTTGAGGGTTTTTAGGTCTCTTAGGGTTTTTATGGTTTTTTGGGGTTTTGGGCTGTTTTTAAGGATTTTATGGGTTTTTAGTGTTTTTAACATTTTTAGGGGTTTAAAGGGTTTTTAGGTTTTTTAGGGTTTTTAGTGTGAGTTATGTTTTTTATGGAGTTAATTTTTTTTAATATTTAAGGTTTTCTTATGTTTTGTTCAAGGTTTTTAGGGTTTTTTATATATTTAGTGACTTTTAGGGGGTTTTAGGATTTTTAGGGTTTTTAGGGATTCTAAGGGGTTATGGGATTTTTTAGTGTTTTAAGGGTTTTTATGTTGTTTTAAGGGGTTTTTTGAGTTTTTTTGCAGTTTTTAGTGTTATTTGTTTATTTTATCATTTTTTAGTAATTAATTGGGATTTAGAGTTTTTAGTTATTTTTTAGTATTTATTTTTATTTTATGGTTTTTAATTATTTTTGGGATTCTGTGATTTTCAGGGTTTTTAACATTTTCAGGTTTTTTGGGATTTTAGGTTTTTTTAGGTTTTTATAGTTGTAATATGGATTTTTTAGGGTTTTTAGTTTTTTTTAAAATTTTTATGGGTTATTAGTATTTTTTAGTGTTTTTACGGTTTTTAGGGATCTAGATGGTTTTATATTTTTTGGGGGTTCTGGGGAGTTTTAGGGGGGTTTGGGTTTTTAATGTTTTAATGGTTTTTTAGAGTTTTTAAAATTTTTGGGGTTTAAAGGGGTTTATAGTTTTTAGTGTTTTTAGTGAATGAAATGGTCTGATGGGGACTGGACAATATATCCTTTTTATCCTAGGAAGGAGGTGTCACAATTAAGTCATTTATTTCAGGTTTACCATTTCATTTCTGATGAATATAGGATTATCCTCATGTGGAGTTATTGCTTGTGGTTAACTAATGTGAAATCACTAGCATTAGTTATAATACCTTTGAATGGTGTCTAATGTGTTTATTCGAGGAGTTAGATATATCCAACGGTTCTTACATCCATGATTCGTGGACCAACATTCCAAAGGTAGCCATTCATTGGATTATTTGGCCAACACACATAAGAACTAACATTGGTTGAGAGGATTGTAAATTAAGCTCATAACACCCTTTTTTGGGGAACTATTTCATATTCTCAGACTCTTATATAGATTTAAGACATGTTCATATGTTCATATATCCTTTGTTCAATCCCAATAATACCACTATAGATTACCCCTATATAACAGTTCCCCATGATTGCATGTGGATACAGAATCTTCCATATGTATCTGAGGTTCTCCATCGATGCAAGGATCTACATGTATATGAGGTTCTCCAGAAAAGTTACTTTTTTTATGGATAGATCAAGATTTATTTGGTTGTTCACTCAGAAAATTCTAGATCTGAGCGGCATGGGATGAAATTATGGAGATTATCGTCATCCAGGGGTTGAGGGATATGGTGGTGATGGGATCGATCCCATAAAATGGGATTCCTACATATCCTCATGAGAGAAAACAGAAACCATGTAGTTCAGTGTCACTTAACTGGACACATATCCTTTTATGTTTGTGTTACAAGGACCCGACCATACAGTTCATTGTCATGTTGTGGGGATGTCCAGGTGAATGGTTGTTGGTCAAGGATGGTGTGGGACTTATTCTGAGGCATCCTAAGATACTCGGAAGATATTTGGTCTCCAAAATGAATATTACCCCATTTATGATGTGCCTCATATAACATTAATGTGATATGAGTGTCTTCTTTGGGCCTTAGGTAGGCTTCCTACATATCCAAATTTTTTGGGAATGAAAGCCCACATAGTTTTGTCACTAGGACTTACACTTTATAGAAGTATCATTAAGGGAACATGATTGGGGATTATTCATGGGATCTGCCCATTTTAAGGGATTAGACCAGGGATTAACCTTCTTGGAGGCCCATATGGATTGAATTTTGGGATTAAATATATGAAGAAGGACCATTTGTGTTTCTCAGGATCATGATAATGTCATGATCACCACCAACCTCTAATCCCACACGATTCATTCTCAGTGCGAGAAATAAGTGGAGTTAAAGGATATAAATATTAGAAGTCCCACTCCATCCACAAATGGATGACTTTGGATCTTAGATGGGGAGAGAAGATGGATTTGAGTTCACCCATTTCCTCTCTAATTTTGATATATCGGATTATCATATTTTTCACTCTATCCGGATACATACCAAATTGGGAAGAAGGGGAGAAAAGTGACACCACCCACATGAAAGGATATGGTATTACCTCAAGAAGAGTGACCTTGATTTGGTTCCATGTAAAAAAGAAGAATTTTTAACATTGTCCCCCATCAAAGGGAAAGGCTAGTAGTTCCCCTTAATTCGTAGAATGGGGAGGTTCATGTTAGCACCCCATGTTCAAAACCCACATTTCTATGAGAATGCATACTCAAGATTACTCTAAGGGTCCCCCTTACTATTGTGGTAACCCACGCGACTCCAATTACCATGGGTATGTTGACTCAAAAGGGCACACTGGTGTGCCTGATGACCTTACCATTAATATCCATGTAGCGTGATGTTATGTAGGATAGCGGGTCGTTTGTGTACCATTGTGGTACATGGACCTCGGTTCATTCCACGTAGAATTTTTCTACTTGAGTCTAGGTTCTATCCCCATATAAAATTATTACCTGGGATTTAGTTCCTCCCACATAGTGATTTTATACACTGAACATGGTTCTTCTATTATAGTGTTTCACTATGCGGGATGCCTAGTCACAAAGGGGGCATTGGTTATACGCCTTGTAGAGAGTATACCCACAAATGATTTAAATATTAATAACTGCCAATTAATTTATTTTATCCTACTTAATGTTGTGTGGAGGGTTTTACCAATGGGGAATCATTAAATAATTCTTTATTTTGAGGAGTTGTCGATATCTCAGTCTACCCATTGATGTGTCAATCCCGTTTTTGGTTCCCCTCAGGTTTTATTTATAAAGAAGCAGAGATAATGTAAATCAGCATAGTTGGTCATCTACGATGGAACTTGGGTTTCATTTTGTTGGATCCCATGATGTAATTAGTTTGTGGGGGCCTTTACAGTCATTGAAATCCCTTTCAGGCTCCAAAAAATACTTCACTTTGTTTTTGGGAGCCGACGAAACCATCTTTACCTACTAAAAATTTTGTTATGGGTAAATCCCTTATGGGAGTTGATGTCACTTCCCCTTTCCCTAAAAGACACTATGTCATTAGTGGGTACCTCTAGATTCACGATCTCTGTGAAAAATTTCTGTTAATGTGGTTTTTGCGGAGTGACGATATACAAAGGGATCCTTTCGTTGTGGTGTCATTTCCTTCCATTATAATTTTTTACCTTCTTTGAGAATTTTTAATTCAACTCTCCCTTTTATTTATTTTTCATACTTTTTTAAATTGATGAAAGTTTCTTGATGTTCTATGAGGAATTATTAGAAGCCCACAAATTCCCTTATCAGAATGGGTTTCTATCAGAACGAACAGGTGGCTATTTAGATGTAGAGCAGTCATAATTTTAACTAGTTTGCAGTATATGGGTGGACCCGCAGGAGGGGACCACTACTATATATAGGAGACTAGATAATTTGTCTTCTACCATGTTTCTCTAAGAACTCAATAATCTTGTGAATCTTTGACCACGTACGATATTTGTTTACTATCTTCTTTGCAGATGCCTTCACCCGCATACAGAGACTTTTCACCTGTGAACTAAAATACTTCAATTGCAAAGAGTGATATCCTTCTTCCATGTCATGGGGAATGCTTCTTGGATGATATATTTTGTGAACTTTCACTTCAGTGACTAATACTTTGCAGGATATCATTTCAGAGACTGAGGGTTCATGGACAGATATCTTTTTCAAAATTTCTGTTATAGGTAAAAATATTTTATTCCTTTCCCAATTTTTGTAGAAACAATTATTTTTTTTTTGAATTTTGTTGTATACAAAGGGGTGGATACCCTAGATGATACTTCTACTTCCTCATCTTCTTCAACTGTGGTGGTTGTTCTCTTATCCAATTATAAAAGAAGGACATCTCCGATTGACACTATTGAAAATATAGTAATCGTTATCCCACTTCATCTGTTACTATCATGAAATCTTAGTGCTTGATTGAGAACATATTCGGTCTCATAAAAGCTTCCACTTTATGGATTTGGGCTACCATATGACATTGAAATCCCAGAGCATCATTCAAAAAATCAACCTTCAACCTAGATATTTGAAAACAACAATATTCCTCAGGCCAATGATTCATCAAATGGGGAATTTATCTAGGAGTTCATTGCTTCCATATACCTTCTAAATTATACTCCTTATTCACTAGAGGAATCCTTACAGTGTCCAGATGACCAAATTCATTGCTATCATAGAATTTTGTGAAAATATACAATGAATAAAAAATAAGGGGGGACATCAATATGGGGCCATCATGTGGGGGGATCCTTTGGCGCTGACTGGGGTGGCCATTTTGGGTCTGACAGAGTTTTGAGAAATTCTTAATCGAGTTGAAATCTATGAGAATATATGAGGTAGCATGGGTTTCACATACATACACCCACCTGAATAAAGATATTATTTTGTAGTTATTGAGCATTTGGATCTGAACACTAACACCTTCCACTTGGTTCATGGATAAGTTGGAATTATTATTTGGATTTCTGACTAATTTTGGGATTTACCATGGCCAGTGATATGTATGAAGATTTTTTTCTTCCTTCTTATTCTTGGGATATTGAAGAAAGGACTCACTATCTTTCTCAGAAACATATTTCCAAGTAAAAGGATCTTTCGAAGGATGAAAACCCTTATACAAAGTAATACATTCCATATTTTGAATAGATTAATGATTTTGATGAGAGAGGTGGTCAAAATCCCCATGTATGAAGACCAATGTATTTCAAAAACATTAAAACTCAAAGGTGGATGGGAGCCTATTGGAACATCCTGGAAGAATTTCATTTCAATGATTGGGGTTGGAAAATCATGTCTAATGCTGACTGACTATTCTTATTGGCATCCTTCCTTTCCATGTTTCTAAATATCTAGATTCTCCCAGTGCATGACATAGATACTGGTGTCAGATTCACGACTTTTATTATGCTGGCTCTATTAGCCACTATAAGATTAATTAATATTGTTGTCCCAGTATTGGTGAAAATTTTCTATTTTTTAAGTTGAGTTAGAAATGGGATTCTACCACACCAGCTAGTAGGTCCCTTCAAGATTGTCTAGGGTAGGGTAAAAGCTCATATGTGAATCTTCTAATATTTAAATCCTCAGAAGATCCCCAGAGGTATTATCCATTTATTCCTCAAAGGAAAAATTGGGCTAATGTTGTTTGAATAGAGTTAATGGGAAATGAAGGAATACATCAACCTCTATGGTTATTTCACCTATAATCGTTACCCATCTGCCTCTGTTATTTTTGATAAATGGTGAATCTAAGGATTTTGTTAAGAGAGGTTATCTTTTATCATTGGGAGAAGGATTTTTTGTTTCCCATATTGATGGGGAACTTATCTGCGAAGGATATGAACCTTGAAAATGTTCTCGCCATTATAATTTCATCTAGATAAAGTTACCCCTGACCATCACTAGCTATTTCTCTGAGAGGTATTTGATGATATCTTGGAATATTTGATGAACTTTTACTTAGGAGGATACCAAATTCCATATTATAATTTCTTCCGCCATGGAATTCAATCCTACCCTTAGAATAGCCTATATAGAGTCATGAATCTAATCATACCCTACTGATCTACAGGAAAAACATGTTTCTTTTACCAAGTCTCAAAAGGCAACAATGTCCAAGGGAAAACAGAATAAAATAGATGATCATTCTAGGCCCTGGAACTAGTAATGGAAATACCTTGATTCTTAACAGCATAGGAATGTTTTGAGGGCCTGGGGTTTGACCCCTTAAGATTCTGCTACTACTTACCAGGAATGATAATCTATCCCTTCTGATGCCTCTTTCTCATCAGCCTAGAGGTAATGGGACTCTTTGATGAAGGCCCACCCAATTCTCCCTTTTTGGAATATCTTGTAGGATAAGGAGCTTTCACTTACTAGGTATGGTTATATATCATTGCCTGCCGATGTTCCTTATGATAAAAATCCTGAGATGGTGGAGGTATATCTTCGAGATATTGATGAGTCAATCCTTTCTCTCATAAACCATCACAGATACTCTTAGAAAGTAATTATCATGCTGAGGTTATAGGATTAAGTGGATGTTGGAAACAGTAGTCATGATTTTAGGGATGCCGATGAAACTAAACCTCCTACCTCAACTAGGGTGCATTAGATTCTTCATTATCCACTAGGGTCTTTCAAATGATCAGTACCAGAGTGTTCTAGGTTTGATAAGTCATAGAGAAAGTGATTAAAACTCCCAAAACCTATATCACTTCCCTAGGGGGTCTTCCTGCATTACCCATCCCTATTACTACATTATTTATAGAGGCTTGGAAATCTTGGGATACATTGAGGGCCCCTATGTCGGTTGAAGATATCTAAAAAATTATTCAACAAGATCAACGTAGACTAAAATGATCTTGATATTTTATTGATCCCATTTTTTATTTTATCCAGTGATGATCCATGCGAGGTGACTACATATTTGGAAGAGACGGATACCTGCCTAAACACTTTCAAGGATAGATTTTTCTGGACTGACCAAGTAGAATAAATAGAGGTAATTAAATAGTTGGTCGATACAATCAAAGAGTTAGTTATTGTTGTTCACATTGACCCTCACATTTTTTATATGACCTTAAACACTTAATCCTTATTATTTTAGGAATATAGGTAAATTTAGGAAGTGGTTAACTCTCCAAAATACACCCCCAGTGGTACCACAACTTGGGAGAGATTCCCTTCAGATGTGGGAGTAATTAGAGAAAGATCTCCCAGAACCACGGAACAAATGGAGGTAGTCCTTATAGATCCAACCAGGGAATTTCTGCCTATGGACCCATCCTCAACTCCTTATATGAGATCATACTTGTGGCTCACCATGAAGCATCATGAAGAATCTCTGCTATTGACATGTATAAAGTCAAAGATACCAGGTGATTCATATCTTTCCATCACATTGAGACCTTTAGTTTCTGATTAATCCCTGAACATGTAACTTTGTGTAGGCATGATAAGTTAGCAGTTAGAGATTGACCGGACATCTGTAGATCCTTCTTTGGAGGTATAAAATACACCATTAGATGTTGTGGCAGAATAGGATTGGGAAGCTAGGATGACTGAGGCCATTGGGTGTATCCCTACCCAAAGGAGGGAATTTGTTTAAAATCCAATGACCCCTATCCCAATAGAGAGAGGGTATTCAGAAGCTTAAATTTTATCTAATCATGTTGACCCTATCTTAGTAAATATAAATGGGAAAACATTACCGGTGGAAACCAAGCTAGATGGGGATCCCCAATTAGCTGATTTCATCAGAGATATTAAATGTCCCAAGAGATCAACCATTCTAAATCAAGAAACTCATTCCCTTATAGATGGGGTGTTTACCGGATTCAATTTTCCTATTGAGTACACTGATCCCACTCTTCTAAAGAACATGACCATAATGGAGGGAGCAATTCGAGCTCAAGAATAATTTTAATATGTTGTTGTTTCTAACTATTTGATGATTATACCTATAGTTATAGTTTATATGAGTGATATTCTAGATTCTACTAACCTGACTAAGTGTGTTATTATGGCATGGGTGTCATTAGATGAACCTAATGTCCATTTTTGGTCTGAGGATGCAACATGAATTTTTTTGGGAGGTGATGATGTAATGTAGGCCAGAGATATGAATTTTCCAGAAATAAGAGGTTAATTTTACACCCCTAAAACTATTAATCCTACTTTCAAGAGTTATATACTAACTTATTCCAGTCGTTTAATTTTAGGATCACACCCACAATCACTTTTGGTTGTGGTTGAATCTCTATTACTTCCACCTACAGATACTATAAAAGAAATAACTGTTAAGAGGTTAAGTCATGTTGATTTCATTAGATCTGGACTATCTTTGGTGGAACTCATTCTTGAATACATCTATTTGTTTGATAGTGATTCTAAAATAGAATACGGGGGGTTTTTGGCCTTATCACTAGTCACATGAAAATATGGAAAGAAATATGGAAGTATATTTCTCAAAACCCTCTAGAAAACATGTGAGTGAAACTATAAAAATTTAACTTCATGTATTCTATTCTTGGAAATGAGGGGTTTAATTATAGTGATATATATAATATAGTAAATCAGGTGGTTGTTAATATGAAAATAACTAGCTTGCTTTGTTCTAGTCTCTCTGCTTTGGATTCTACAGCTCAACTTTCCATGGCTAGAAAAATCTTTCTTGATAAAGCCATCGAGCATGTTGAGGTATCTGTGAAGAGATATGGAGAACTGATAGAGCATAGAACCATAGTGATATGACTTCATCAAGAGGAGGATAGAAATAAATGACAATTGGAATGCCTTAAGAAAGAGTTAGAGTGCACTGAGGTAGTAGTTAATGAAGGGTAGTAATTGGTGGTGGAGAAAGAAAAGGCTGGATTTTATGTGGATGAGAAGGTAGAAGAGTTGAATGTCAATGTAGATGTTGAGACTACAGCCTTTTTGGAGTATCATCAAGCCATATAAGATTAATCCTAGGTTCTATTACAAATTTATGAGTCTGGTGAATGGCTCCTATAATATCCATATCTAACTCATATAGAGAGGTTCCAGATTTTAGATTCACCTTCATTCCTATTTACTTGAAATAAAACTTGTTTAATTCTTCGATTCTTGTGATTTTAACTTTTCTTTCAATATCAATTAGTTATAGTTTATTTTATTTTGAGTGATAATATGCATATGTTGTAAAAAAATTCATGATTTGGGGTAACCAATTTGAAATAATCATCTAATGCACTAATTTTTTCTTAATTGAAGGGACTCATCTAGAATAGCATTACTGTTTCAAGGGTCACATGAAAATCCCAAAATATTTTGTGTCTTTTCTTGTTGTAAACAAACTTTTTTCTTAAGTACATTTTGATGTGGGATTAGAAGGTTTAATGTGACTTTTACATAGGACCCCCTTGCAGGTTTTTAAACTAATAAGCTTTGTGTCTCTTTAATTCGTGATTTATCAATATTTTCCCTAAACCATATGATGTGTAGGTCTAGAGAGCTGGTATATGACGTTTACCCAGGATAACCCTTTCTAGTTTTCACCATGGATATTTTTTTGACTATTTTAATGGGTATTTTAGATTCTTTCAAACTCATACAATCATTACTAATGTTTTAGTTCCAACATCATTGACCACTAGTTGTGGGGAAAGGGCCCCAATAGGGTTTCTGGGGTTGAAAATGTCCTAATTGTTCTCATACATGATTAAGGGATCTTTATTGACCTATTTTTTTAATTTATGAATCTCGGACTTGATATGGGACCAGTATGCGAGGATGACTGGTTTCCAACATGATGTTTTTGGGGGCGTATGGAGATAGGAAAATCCTCTCCTATGGAAGAATTTGTCTTTTATTAACAGGTTGTTTTTACAGTAACCTTATGAAGAACCAAATTGGGAATATTATGCATTTTAAAACTAATTTTTTCATAGGACAATAGCCTTTTTTAAACATATATCCAAAAAATTTAATGGAAATTAAAACTTCTCAAGACCACATGGGGCGGCTTGGTAATGGAGTGGTTTCTAAAATCTTTGTGAGCATTTTTATTTACTTTGATTATTAATGTGAAAAAAAACTCACACATATTGGTCTTGTGAAAAGAAGTCTTAAAGCGTGGTCTAGTTTGGAATCTTGTAACTAGGACATGGGTGGTGATGTTTAATGCCTCACTACTAGGATGTTTGGGATTTTAAATGAAAATGAAGGGATGAATGATTCCCCCTTTTCACATTAGTCTATCATGGAATGCTCTATCATCTATGAGTATGATGGAGGAAATAATATAAACATTAATCCATGGGGTTTCTAATATATGGATTGATATAGGATGTAAACATCATAGGTCATACAGAAGTTGGAAAATCCTCTATTTAGGATGAATTTTTCTCTAGTTGAAAGGATTTTTTTCATTGGAAACTTATCCAGATCTATATTGGGAATATTTTACCTAGTCAAACATAGGTGTCCCCATTATATTTTCCCTCTATATCTGATAGCTTGGGAAGGTAATCGGGATTTGGAAGATTCCATACATAGAATTTGGTTTGTGAAGGAGGGTTCTGAAACACAAAAGGGGGAATTCCGGTGTGAAAGTTTCTAAGAATAGGTAAAGATATTTCCTATGTGCATGCATGAGAAGGTTCCCTATGCTGGTAAAACCTATGTATAGGGAAAGGGACATTATTTTATTACTTTCCTGTGTGGATTCATATCATGTACATGAATATGGGGGAAATTATTTTCTTGTTGTCTATGGAACTTTCTCATGTAGGTCCGACCCATACACAGGAAATTATGGATCATTTGTTTCACATGGATGGACAAAAGGTTAGATAATGGGTGCCACCGCAGATCCCATGTGGTCAGGAGCCAAGTTGTAAATAGTTATCAAAGAAAAACTAATAGTACAGGTCTGATCCATGCATAGGGAGGGGGTATTTTTAATTTTAAGGTGGCTGGAATAGGATGATAGATTCTGGACATCTCTATGTATTATGTGTGGAAAGGAATCAAGCTTCTCGTAGTTATTAATTACCTAATGTTTTAGTGTTGCGTGATTTGGACATTGGGCCAGTAAGTTTAATTTCATTTGGTGAGGACAATGGTAGCACAATTTTGTGTCATGTTGTGGGGATGAATTTTTTAAAGAAACCATGATTGATTAGAGGCAGTTCAAGTTGGGATATTCTGACACACTACTGAGGTGAGGGGGATGAAAGTGTAAACCATGGTTATGAGGATTCATTGATCAGGGGAAATGGTAAGAGGCATGGAATCCATTAAGGTATATAGAATTAGTAAAAGCCTCTCCTACGGATGATTTTTCCATTGGTTGAAAACTATTTTTCTAGATAAATAATGCAAAGCCAACCAGGGAATATTGTGCGTAGTCAAACAGAGGATCCTCAAAACACTTAACATCCATTTCCAATGGCCTTGGGGGTTTATAAAGATCTGAAATTTCTTGGGGTATGGATTTTAATAGATTTAAATGGTATATATGGGTATGTAAGAAATATCTAGATCATGATTGGAAATTGAATGTTAGATCCCCTACATAGATATGACTCATACATAGGGGAGATTTCTATTTCTTTGATGGATCAATGAATAAGGGACTAAAATTCATGATCTCTTTCATAAACATGCCAGCATGGGTATTTTTCATTTTATTTTGTGTAGATAGAACTAGGATATAAGGCCTTAGTATCATTATGTATCTTGTTGAAATGAGAATCAATACATATTTATTTATTGAGACCCCATGAAATTTAATGTAATCTGGTAAGAATGAAGATAAACCATTGTGAATGAGGGGAAATGGCATTTATAGGTCGGTGTATAAAACACGGATATCGTTAAGTGTCTTGTTGGGGAAAGAATCAAGTTACATGGTTATTGAAAATATTCTATGTGTAGGTTTGATATGTACATAGGGATTGGGGGAGTTTATTTTTTTTTATTTTTTTTCCAGACCCAATATTAGAGATTTGGGCATCACTATATATCTTTTTGAGGAAAGAATAATTTCATATGTTGTTCTTGAAATCATGTGTTCAAATCATGATAAGGATTATTTTTCCTTATATTAGGTAAAACATAACCTCGACGTGGGGGAGAGGCCCTACGACCAATGGTTGATATGAAAATCATCTCATGAATGGGGGGAAATTTGCAGCTTGGCCTAACATGCATAGTCTAGGCGTCACTATGTATCCTATATAGATGTGAATCAAGCCACACATAGTTCATGACTGTGGAAGGGTAGGTGAATGATCCTAGTGGTGATGTCCTATCAGGTGAGGACACCAGGATGGCATGATATAGTTTATCATTGTATTACTATGACGTTGGTAACACAATTTAAATGTCATGTTAAGATGATGAAGGTAGAAGGAGTTTTACAATAGGAGGTGCAATGCACAGCCGATATAAATCCATGTGAATGAGGACCTAAGAGTACATATTACATACCACACTATCTAGAAGGAAACTAAATCCAAGGGGCTATATGGTTTATTGGATTTGTGGTTTGGCCCAAAGATGAAAATTCTGGGTATCACTTTGCATCTCGTGTGAACGGGAATAAACCCATACATGGTTCTGGAACCTTGTGTAGTTTAACATCATGCGGTGAAGATATTGGTGACCATACATGAAAGAGGTGTAATTTTTCATATGGGCCTAACATGTGGAGTCTAGACATTACTATATATCCCATATAGATTGGAATCAAGCCACATGTAGTTATTCATAGGAATTCTCCATGCAGGTCTAACCCATACGTAGAAGAGTGAATTTTTTACATTATTTAGGGTTGGGCCCATAAAATTGAGACCGAGTATCGCTACGTATCCCATTTAGATGGTAATAAAGTCACACATAGTTCTATATTATGAGAGTTACTATGGGGATCTGATCCTCACATAAAAATAGGGACATTTCATTTTTCCACTGCATAGATCTAATTCATGTGTGGCGAATCATTAGTTGGAACAATGATCCACTTATAGTTTATAATCATCTGGTTAGGATGATAAATACCATGCAGTTTAAAGTCATACAGTAATAAAATTACATATTATATTTTAGTGTCTTGTGATCATGATGTTACATCCTTTGGCTACATGAAATATTTTATCAAAAATATTATATTGGTTGGAGCTTTAATAAACTTTACATCCATTGAAACTAATAAATATGCTCCATTGGAGTTGAACTTGTGTATGAAATATGTTTCTTCCCATTTTGGTCCCAATTTTGGAGGTTTATGTCTGAGTATCATTAGCATTCTATAGACCAACAACATTTCTCCTTTTATGAAAGACTGAAGGCGATCCTTCTTGTAAAATCTCATGTGATCAAGTTTTTATAAATCTCCAAAAGGTGCAAGGTATGAAATATCTTTTCCCCGAGTTACTCTAAATCATCTAGTTCTTTTTTGGATTGATCATATATGGATAGTTGATCAAACATGGCCATGTAGAATGAGCTATATTGAACTTTTATGGACAGGACCATGACAGAGTAAATTTACGTGCATATTTTTATCAAATAATGAGTATTTCTTACTGTTTTTCAATGATAAACCCCATGTATTTACATGTTTTATTATATTAATGGGTAATTTGAATTTTAGAATGAAAAGGAGAAAAATTGTGAAAAATGACTAATTCTGGATTTTTGACAGATTTTTACGTCAAGGGTATTTTGGTCATTTCCTGAAAAATATAATTTCAAATTTCTGATTCAAATTTTGTTAGAATAATTATTTTATTTTCTTCATTTTTGTCTTCTGGACTAGGATCTGATTCGGCCATCTACAGGGTCTAAAAATTCATTGAAGTTGGCCATTTTTCCGGGCGGACAGCATGGACACCACCAATGTAACAGAAACCAAAAGCGGCATAAAAACCTTCAAATGAGGTGTTTCCACTTGGGACAGAACAAGGAGATATAGGAATGACGCTACAATAAATTTGGGGAATTTTGGAAGTAATTAAGGCGTCCATTAAATGAAATATTTTGGAGGAACCTTCCTGGAAGCTTCGTCCAAAAACAGAATCCTTTAATGAAAAATTCATAACTCCTTCATCCGACTTCCAAATGCTCTGAAATTTTGGGGTTGAACGGAAAACACATCTACGAACAACATTGAATAAGGGGTCCATGCGTGAATCGGCCATTTATTGGGCCAAAAAGGAGTAAAACTTTAGAGGACAAAAAGATGCCTATAAAAGGAGCCTCTCCCCTCCTTCCAAAATCATGAGATCGACACCCAAAGCGGAGGAGGGATCCCACCGGGGCACGAGCCGCTGCTGGAATTCCCTTCCCCCCACATTTCTTCTTTTATTTTTATTTTCATTTTAGTTTTCGTTTCATTTCATTTTTAGTTGTAATTTATTTTATTATTAGTTTTATTAATCCATGCATCTGTGTTTCTCCATCCACTTTTCATCTTTTCTTTCTTTCTCTCTCCCTCCCTCTCTCAATATTTCTATTTTCCTAAACCCAATCCACAAAGTAATCTCATACTCTCGTAAATGAGAGGCTAACTCAAGACTTGGATTGAGTGGAGGTCATGATATTCATGAATTTTCTTTAAAGTTTGTTTTATTGTTTGTGGTAGATTTGAGTATCATGCATGGGTGAGGTGAATTCCCCCGATTGGTTGAAGACCCCCAATGACATGAAACTCAAACTATTTATATTCTGGAAAAGTGTATTGATTCAAACATGAGATTTTATGCATGGATTATCAAACTAAAATCAACATATAAAATAGAATAATGATTAAATCCAAGACTAAACCCCAAAACCAAGTTCTTTCTTCTTAACTCATTCTGTTTTCATTTCATGATTGTTTATATTTTTAAATCAAAAACCCAAAAAAAATATTTTCATCGATTTCATTTAAAAAAACCAAAAAAATAGATATTTTAGATGAATTATATTAAAGAAAGTGAACCAAATTGAAAGGCTCATCAAAAGAGACGACCCTGGTCAGCCACTGTGTTGCACTAGGAAAAATTTAATTGTTTTCGTCTACGCCTCGCGACAGGCGTGTGTGAAAACCGGCGCCGTTTCCGGGGTGCCAATAAATTGATCATTTACATTTTCTATTTTAACATCTTAGATAGATTTCATTTATTTTTATAAAACTAAAAAAACAAAAAAAATATTTCCATGATGAATTCAAATGATTATTATTCAACATGGACTAAAAATTACTCACAGGTACAAGAAAAAGAGTACACTGAGGAGGCCCTCCAAGGAAGAGCTGATGCGCTAATGATAATGGTCAAGCAGATGGAAAGAGGCATTACAACATGGATCTCACCTAAAGACTTGATGGCTATGGTCGATGAACTTCAAATAGACTTAAAAAGTTTCGAGGCCATGAAGGAAGTGCCACTAATCTTCCCGGATTTCACAGAAGACATCCATGAACTTGAGGCCAAATTTGAGGTGGGGGATCTGGACTACCTACCTTCACCTTCCGCCATCATACTCCAAGAGGCACTTACCACTGAGGTATAGATTGAATCTGATCCAACTTAGGGAGTGGAACCTTTCTTTAACCACATCTCTTCTTATTTTATTGAAACAAATTTTTATATCACTCCCTCTTGTTTTGATTATACAGAATCAGACATTCTTTTCAATGAATTGGAGGAAGTTGGAAAATAAAGTCGACATGCACCTGTTGAGGAACACATGGAGCTCCCTAATTTCAATGAACACACATTGGAGGAGCCCCATCAAGAGATCCAGATAGCTGAGCCTAAGAAAATCAGACAAGAGGTTTCCCTTCAAACATCCCCCATGAAGACAGCACTGGAAGATAGGAAGGTTGTGCAGGTAGCAACGGAAAAAGAGGATGATTCATACTTCATCCTACCCCACCATTCAATCTATACCTCATTGTGAAGGGGGGTGATATGGTGTACTCTATCAATGGATCATTCCTTAAGAACAAGGATGAAGCACAAGCTGGGAAAAGCCACATGTGGTGGTTCAAATCAAAGAAGCTTCATCCTCCATCGGATTTTGGATAACAGCTGGTACTTCCCTCTAGAGGCAGTAAAAATTCAGGGCCCACTTGGGGGATCATACCATGATTTATCTTTACATTCTTTCTAGGAATTAAGATTTCAATTTATTTTCTTAAATTTACTGCAACATGCATCCCGCTCCCTCTATCTTTTTGAGCTTTAAGGACATTATCCTTGAGTTTAATTGAGTTGTTTTCTTTTTGTAGGATCATGATGGTAGAAGGAAGCCCAAAAAATTGAAGGATGAGTACCAAAGATTTATTTTCAAAAGGGAGTTAATTTTTATTGTCTATCTTTTAAAACTCTTCATATTTTAGTCCACAACATGTATTGAGCTTTTAAGATAAAATTACATGCCCACACTTGAATTAATTTCTTACTCGACTTATCTAGGAGACATGAGTTTCTTAGGAATCTAGTGATTCCATGTTTTAGATTTCAATGTTTATGTGATTAAATGATTGAAATAAATAATTGGATTTTTAAATATGAAGCATAGATATTGAAGTGATGACTCATCATTTGATGGAATTAATTAATTCATGTAAATGAAATTTCTCAACCATCTTTCATGCTTTGAATTTATGAAATTTATGTGAATTGATTTTTTATTATTATTCATGCCATGAGTGATTTTCCAATATTATATTTCTCATTTCCAAGAGTATTTCTAGACCAAGTACTTCCTATTTATTCTTGAGCATATTTCTTGAGTGATCTTGGGACATGTAACTGAACAGAACTTGTATTGAAACTTTTCAAAGCTATGACTATGCAAAAACACATTTAAAGTGATTGAGGCATCCTTTTAAAAGCTACATTTCCTTAAAATACCACCTTTACGTCAATCCTTTGTTTATCCCATAGAAACATGAATGACATTTATAGGGATGAGCCATGTTTCAAACCATTTTTATCCATTCCTACCCAACTCTTGGTATTTGCATTATATTTTAAAGTTGAAATGTGGGGGTAAAGGGAATCATGGTGGATGGGATGATACAAATTGTGAGGAAGAAGTGTGGGGGTGTTATTGTGGGGTTTGTAAAAGGTTGTGAAATCATTCATCATACTCTATTGTTATCCCCTCTTGAATTAAACAAATGAAAAGAAATTGAAAAAAATAAAAAAAATAGAAAAATGGGTTTTTATTTTGGAGAACCAAAATTCACCATTTTCCAGACTGATGATCTTATGATTGTATGTGGTTAGGTGATGGATGTGAGGTTTTATCTAATCATAACTTAAGAAAAATTAAAAAAATTACTAAATAAAAAAATCAAGAGGGTGCACAAATCATTCATTATGCTTACATGATCATAATTTTTTTTGATTATTGGGAAGTGGGTGTTTCTATTTTTGAAGGGGAGAATTTCATTACACTTTTACTTTTAATATCATGCATTGTACTTCAGAGATTAGCCTCCTCCATGAGCCTTAATTTTTAAAGCATGAAATCCTACCAACCTTAAGCCTCAGATTCATTTGATCCTTTATTTCATGTCCTCATGATTTTATGTGCTTTTTTTCTTTAAAATGTGGAGAAAGTAGTTCATTTACAAGCTTATGTATAAGGAGCACGTTCTCATGATATGAGCATAACTCTACTTTAATTGTATCATGAGTGATGAGAGAAAAAAAGTGAGGTAAATCCTG
Organism: Viscum album; assembly: GCA_963277665.1. Taxonomy (NCBI): domain Eukaryota; kingdom Viridiplantae; phylum Streptophyta; class Magnoliopsida; order Santalales; family Viscaceae; genus Viscum; species Viscum album. The sequence continues at coordinate 805,102 of CAUJRU010000106.1, read as the reverse complement.
ACATGGCATGTTTAATAATGATGAATCAAGGAGCTTGAATGAATGAAAAGATAAGCTCCGTCAATTTTCAAATGGGAAAAGTAAAAAATGTGAATTATTGGTTTCTTTGAAAAATGGGAACTTTAATTGATATTTTATGTAGATTTTTGAAAGTTTGATTTTATATTGAAAATAGTTTGATTTTATTGCAATGAAATTTGAATATTGGTAACATTGGTGTCCTCCGATGACCATGTTGGTATTTAATGCTTGAGAACAAGCATGGTTTAAGTGTGGGGGTATTTAACATAGCAAATTTACGTGCATATGCTTTGCCAAATAATGAGTATTTATTACTTTTTTTCAATGATAAACCACATGTATTTACATTTTTTATTAAAATAATGGGTAATTTGAATTTTATAATGAAAAGGAGAAAATTTGTGAAAAATGACTAATTCTGGATTTTTGACAGATTTTTACGTCAAGGGTATATTGGTCTTTTATTGAAAAATATAATTAAAAATTTTCTTATTAAAATTTTGTTAAAATACTTATTATATTTCCATAATTTTTGTCTTCTGGACCAGGAGCTAGTTCGACCATCTAGAGGGCCTAAAAATTATTGACGTTGGACATTTTTCCGGTTCGACAACATGGACACCACCAATGTAACAGAAACCAAACGCGGCCTACAAACATCCAAATGAGGTGTTTACACCTGGTATAGAATGAGTACTTATAGTACCAACTCTTCAAAATTTTGGGGAAGTTTGGAAGTCATTAAGGTGTCCATTAAAAGACATATTTTTGGAGGAACCTTCCTAGAAGCTTCATCCAGAAACAATCCTTTAATGAAAAATTCATAACTCCTTCATCCGACGACCAAATGCTCTGAACATTTGGTGGTGAACGGAAAACACATTTATGAACAACATTGAATAAGGGGTCCATGCGTGAATCGGCCATTTATTGGACCAAAAATGTGCAAGCTTTCCGAGGACAGAAAGTTGTGTATAAAAGGAGGATCTCCCCACCTTCCAAAATCATGAGCTCGACACCGAAAGCCGAGGAGGGATCCCACCGGGGCACGGTCCGCTGCTGATCTTCTCTTACCCTCTCATTTATTCTATTATTTTTATTTTCATTTTATTTTTCATTTCTTTTCATTTTTATTTGTAATTTATTTTATATTTAGTTTTATTAATCCATGAATCTGTGTTTCTCCATCCACTTTTCATCTTTTCTTTCTTTCTCTCTCTCTCTCCCTCTCTCAGTCATTCGATCTTCCTACACCCAATCGACAAAGTAATCTCATAGTCTCGGAAAATAGAGACTAACTCATGACTTGGATTGGGGGGAGGTCAAGATATTTATGAATTCTCATTAAAGTTTGTTTTATTGTTTGTGGTAGATTTGAGTATCATGAATTTGGGAGGTGAATGTACCCGATTGGGTGACGACCCCCAATGACATGAAACTCAAACTATTTATATTCTAGAAAAGAGTATTGATGCAAACATGAGATTTCATGTTTGGATTATCAGACTAAAATCAATATATAAAAAAGAATAATGATTGAATCCAAGACTAAACCCCAAAACCAAGTTCTTTCTTCTTAACTCATTCTGTTTGCATTGCATGATTGTTTATATTTTTAAATCAAAAACCCAAAAAAAGATCTTCATTGATTTCATTTAAAAACAAAACCAAAAAAAGAGATAGTTTAGGTAAATTAGAATAAATTAAGTGAACCAAATTGAAAGGCTCCTCAAGGGAGATGATCATGGTCAGCCATTGTGCTGCACAAGGAAAAATTTAATTGTTTTTGTCCACGCCCCGCGACAGGCGTGTGTCAGAACTGGAGCCGTTTCCGGGGAGCCAATCAATTATTCATTTAATTTTTCTATTTTCACATCTTATATAGATTTCATTTCTTTTTATAAAACGAAAAAAAACAAAAAAAAAATCTTTCCATGAAGAATTCAAATGATTATTATTAAACATGGAATGAAAATTACTCACAGGTGCAAGAACAAGAGTACACTAAGGAGGCCCTCCAATGAAGAGCTGATGCGCTAATGATAATGGCCAAGCAGATGGAAAGATGCGTTACAACATGGATCTCACCTAAATACTTGATGGATATGGTCGATGAACTTTAAACAGACTTAAAAAGTTTCGAGGCCAAGAAGGAAGTGCCACTAATCTTCCCGGATTTCACAGAAGACATCCATGAACTTGAGGACAAATTTGAGGTGGAGGAGCCCAAATACCTACCTTCACCTTCTGCCATCATACTCCAAGAGGAAATTACCACTGAGGTAGAGATTTAAGCTCAAACAACACAGGGAGTGGAACCTTTCTTTAACCACATCTCTTCTAATTTTATCGAAACAAATTTTCATATCACACACTCTGGTTTTGATTATAAAGAATCAGACATTATTTTCAATGACTTGGAGGAATTTAGAGAATACAGTGGACATGCACCTGTTGAGGAACACATGGAGCTCCCTGATTTCAATGAACACACATTGGAGGAGCCCCATCAAGAGATCCAAATAGCTGAGCCTAAGAAAATCAGATAAGAGTCTTCTCTTCAAGCATCCCCCATGAAGCCAGCACTGGAAGATAAGAAGTTTGCGCAAGTAGTAACCAAAAAAGAGGATGATTCATACTTCATCCTACCCCCACCATTCAATATATACCTCATTGTGAAGGGGGGTGATATGTTGTACTCTATCCATGGATCATTCCTCAATAATAAGGATGAATCACAAGCTGGGAAAAGCCACATGTGGTGGTTCAAATCAAAGAAGCTTAATCCTCCATTGGATTTTGGATAACTGCTGGTACTTCCCTCTAGAGGAAGTAAAAATTTAGGGCCCACATGGGGGATCATACCAAGATTTATCTTTACATGCTTTCTAGGAATTTTGATTTCAATTTATTTTCTTAAATTTAGTGCAACAAGCATCCCACTCCCTCTATCTTTCTGAGCATTAAGCACACAATCCATGAGTTTAATTGAGTTGTTTTCTTTTGTAGGATCATTATGGTAGAAGGAATCCCCAAACATCGAATAATGAGGACCAAAGAATTATTTTCAAAAGGGAGTTCATTTTCATTGTCTATCTTTTAAAACACTCCATATTTTAGTTCACAACATGTTGTGAGCTTTAAAGATAAAATTGCATGCCCACACTTGAATTAATGTTTTACTCGACTTATCTAAGAGACATGAGTTTCTTATGAATCTAGTGATTCCATGTTTTAGATTTAAATGTTTATATGATTAAATTATTCAAATAATGAATTGGATTTTTAAATATGAAGCATATATATTGAAATGATGACTCATGATTTGAAGGAATTAATTAATTCATGTAAATGCAATTTCTCCACCATCTTTCATGATTCGAATTTCTAAAATTTATGTGAATTGATTTATTATTATAATTCATTCCATGAGTGATTGTCCAATATTATATTTCTCATTCCTGATAGGATTTCTAGACCAAGTACATCCTATTTATTCTTGAGCATATTTCTTGAGTGATATTGGGACATGTAAATGACCATAACTTGTATTGAAACTTGTCAAAGCTATGACAGTGCAAAAACACATTTAAAATGATTGAGGCATCGTTTAAAAAGTTACATTTCTTTAAAATACCAACTTTACATCAATCCTTCGTTTAGCCCATAGATACCATGAATGACCTTTATAGGGATGATCAATGTTTCAACCCATTTTTATCCATTCCTACCCAACTCTTGGTATTTGTATTATATTTTAAAGTTGAAGTGTGGGGGTAAAGGGAATCATGGTGGACGGGATGATACACATTGTGAGGAAGAAGTGTGGGGGTGTTATTATGGGGATTGTAAAAGGTTGTGAAATCATTCCTTATACTCTATTGTTTCCCCCTCTTGAATTAAAAAAATGAAAAAATTTGACAAATAGAAAAAAAATAGAAAAATGGGTTTTGATTTTGGAGAACCAAAAATCACCATTTTCAAGACCGACGATCTTATTATTGTATGTGGTTAGGTGATGGATGTGAGGTTTTATCTAATCATAACTTTAGAAAAATGAAAAAAAGTACTAAATAAATAAATAATGAGGGTGCACAAATCATTCATTATGCTTACATGATCATAACTTTTTTTTGATTTTAGGGAAGTGGGTGTTGCTATTTTTGAAGGGGATAATTTCATTACACTTTTACTTTTAATATAATTCATTTTACTTCAGAGATTATCCTCCTTATTGAGCATTAATTTTTAAATCATCAAATCCTACCAACCTTAAGCCTCAATGTCATTTGATCCTTTATTTCAAGTACTCATGATTTTATGTTCCTTTTTTCTTTACAAAGTGGAGAAATTAGTTCATTTACAAGCCTATGGATAAGAATCATGTTCTCGTGATATAAGCATAACTCTACTTGAATTGTATCATGAGTGATGAGAGAAAAAAATGAGGGAAATCATGACATTGAATGTTTAATAATGATGAATCAAGGAGATTGAATGAATGAAAAGATAAGTTCCATCAATTTTCATATGGGAAAAGTAAAATATGTGAATTATTGGTTTCTTTGAAAAATGGGAACTTAAATTGATATTTTATGCAGATTTTTGAAAGTTTGATTCTATATTGAAAATAGTTTGATTTTATTGCATTGAAATTTGAATATTAGTAACATTGGTGTCCTCTGATTTCCATGTTGAGATTTAATGCTTGAGGACAATCATGGTTTAAGTGTGGGGGTATTTGACAGAGAAAATTTTCATGCATATTTTTTATCAAATAATGAGTATTTCTTACTATTTTTCAATGATAAACCCCATGTATTTAAATTTTTTAATAAAAATAATGTGTATTTTGAATTTTATAATGAAAAGGAGCAAAATTGTGAAAAATGACTAATTCTGGATTTTTGACAGACTTTTATGTCAAGGGTATATTGGTCATTTATTGAAAAATATAATTACAAATTTTCTTATTCAAATTTTGTTAAAATCCTTATTTTATTTCCTTCATTTTTGTCTTCTGGACCAGGAGATGATTCGGCCATCTAGAGGGCCTAAAAATTATTGACGTTCGACATTTTTTCGGGCAGACAACATGGACACCACCAATGTAACGGAAACCAAACACGGCCTACAAACATCCAAATGAGGTTTTTACATCTGGGATAGAACGAGGACATATAGTACCAACGATTAAAAAATTTGGGGAACTTTGGAAGTCATTAAAGCATCCATTAAATGACATATTTTTTGAGGAACCTTCCTGGAATCTTCATCCAGAAACAGAAGACTTTAATGAAAAATTCATAACTCCTTCATCCCATGTCCAAATTCTCTGCAATTTTGGTGGTGAAAGGAAAAAAAATTTATGAACAACATTTAATAAGGGGTCCACACAAGAATTGGCCATTTATTGGGCCAAAAACGGGTAAACTTTCGGGGGACAGAAAGCTTCCTATAAAAGGAGGCTCTCCCCTCCTTCCAAAATCATGAGCTCGACACCCAAAGCCAAGGAGGGATCCCACCGGGGCATGGGCTGCTGCTGCTCTTATCTTCCCCCCTCATTTCTTCTTTTATTTTTATTTTCATTTTATTTTTTGTTTAGTTTCATTTTTAATTGTAATTTATTTTATTTTTAGTTTTATTAATCCATGTATCTGTGTTTCTCCATCCACTTTTCATCTTTTATTTCTTTCTCCCTCTCTCCCTCTCTCAATATTTCTATCTTCGTACACGCAATCCACAAAGTAATCTCATACTCTCGGAAATGAGAGGCTAACTCGAGACTTGGACTGGAAGGAGGTCAATATATTCATGAATTTTCTTTAATGTTTTTTTATTGTTTGTGGTAGATTTGAGTATCATGCATTGGTGAGGCGAATGTCCCCGATTGGGTGACGACCCCCAATGACATGAAACTCAATCAATTTATATTTTGGAAAATATTATTGATTAAAACTTGAGATTTCATGTTTGTATTATCAAACTAAAATCAACATATAAAAGAGAATAATGATTGAATCCAAGACTATACCCCAAAACCAAGTTCTTTCTTTATAACTCATTCTGTTTGCATTGCATGATTGTTTATATTTTTAAATCAAAAACCCAAAAAAATATTTTCATAGATTTCATTTAAAAAAACCATAAAAAGAGATAATTTAGGTGAATTAGGATAAAGTAAGTGAACCCAATTGAAAGGATCCTCAAGAGAGACAACCCTGGTCAGCCACTGTGCTGCACTAGAAAAAATGTAATTGTTTTTTTTTTCACGCCCCACGACAGGCATTTGTCAAAACTGGGGTCGTTGCCGGGGAGACAATCAATTGTTCATTTAATTTTTCTATTTCCACATCTTAGATAGATTTAATTTCTTTTTATAAAACTAAAAAAACAAAAAAATTATTTCCATGATTAATTCAAATGATTATTATTCAACATGGACTGAAAATTACTCACAGGTGCAAGAACAAAAGTACACTGAGGAGGCCCTCCAATGAAGAGATGGTGCGCTAATGATAATGGTAAATCAGACGGAAAGAGGAATTACAACATGGATCTCATCTAAAGACTTGATATTTATGGTCGATGAACTTTAAACAAACTTAAAAAGTTTTGAGGCCAAGAAGGAAGTGCCACTAATCTTCTCGGATTTCATAGAAGACATCCATGAACATGAGGCCAAATTTGAGGTGGTGTAACCCGACTACCTACCTTCACCTTCCGCCATCATACTCCAAGAGGCACTTACCACTGAGGTAGAGATTGAAGCTGAACCAGCTCAGGGAGTGGAACCTTTCTTTAACCACATCTCTTCTGATTTTATTGAAACAAATTTGTATATCACTACCTCTTGTTTTGATTATACAGAATCAGACATTCTTTGCAATGCCATGGAGGAAGTTGGAGAATACAGTGGACATGAACCTATTTAAGAACACATGGAGATCCCGGATTTCAATGAACACACATTGGAGGAGCCCCATCAAGAAATCCAGATAGCTGAGCCTAAGAAAATCAGACAAGAGGCTTCTCTTCAAGCATCCCTCATGAAGCCAGCACTGGAAGATAAGAAGGTTGTGCAAGTAGCAACCAAAAAAGGAGGACGATTAATACTTCATCCTACCCCCACCATTCAAGCTATACCTCATTGTGAAGGGGGAGGAAATGGTGTAATCTATCCAGGGATCATTCCTCAAGAACAAGGATGAAGCAAAAGCTGCGAAAAGCAACATGTGGTGGTTCAAATCACAGAAGCTTCATCCTCTATAGGATTTTGGATAACAGTTGGTACTACCCTATGGTGGTAGTAAAAATTCAGGGCCCACTTGGGGGATCGTACCACGATTTATCTTTACATTCTTTCTAGGAATTTAGATTTCAAAATATTTTCTTAAATTTAGTGCAACATGCATCCCACTCCCTCTATATTTATGATCTTTAAGGACATGATCCTTGAGTTTAATTGAGTTATTTTCTTTTGTTGGATCATGATAGTAGAAGGAAGCCCCAAAAATCGAAGGATGAGGAATGAAGATTTATTTTCAAAATGGAGTTCATTTTCATTATCTATCTTTTAAAAATCTCCATATTTTAGTCCACAACATGTTTTGAGCTTTAAAGATAAAATTGCATGCCCACACTTGAATTAATGTTTTACTTGACTTATCTAGGATACATGAGTTTCTTAGGAATATAGTGATTCCATGTTTTAGATTTCAATGTTTATATTATTAAATGATTGAAATACATAATTGTATTTTTAAATATGAAGCATTGATATTGAAATGATGACTCATGATTTGAAGGAATTAATTAATTCATGTAAATAAAATTTCTCAACCATATTTCATGCTTTGAATTTCTGAAATTTATGTGAATTGATTTATTATTATTATAAATTCCATGAGTGATTGTCCAATATTATATTTCTCATTCCAGAGAGGATTTCTAGACCAAGTACATCCTATTTATTCTTGAGCATATTTCTTGAGTGATCTTGGGACATGTAACTGACCATAACTTGTATTGAAACTTTTCAAAGCAATGACTGTGCAAAAACATATTTTAAATGATTGAGGCATCCTTTGAAAAGATAAAATTTCTTAAAATACCTCCATTACGTCAATCCTTCATTTATCCCATAGATAACATGAATGACCTTTATAGTGATGAGCCATGTTTCAAGCCATTTTTATCCATTCCTACCCAACTCTTGGTATTTGCATGATATTTTAAAGTTAAAGTGTGGGGGTAAATGGAATCATGGTGGACGGGATGATACACATTATGAGGAAGAATTGTGGGGGTGTTATTGTGGGGATTGTAAAAGGTCATTAAATCGTTCATTATACTCTATTATTTTCCCCTCTTGAAATAAAAAAATGAAAAAATTGACAAAAAGAAAAAAAATAGAAAATGGATTTTGATTTTAGAGAACCAAAAATCACCCTTTTCCATACTGACGATCTTATGATTGTATTTGGTTAGGTGATGGATGTGAGGTTTTATCTATTCATAACAGTAGAAAAATGAAAAAAAATTACTAAATTAAAAAACCACGAGGTTGCACAAATCATTCATTATTCTTACATGATCATAACTTTTTTTTTGATTTTTGGGAAGTGGGTGTTGCTATTTTTTAGGGGAGAATTTCATTACACTTTTACTTTTAATATCATGAATTTTACTTCAGATATTATCCTCCTCCTTGAGCCTTAATTTTTAAAGCATAAAATCCTACCATCCTTAAGTCTCAGAGTCATTTGATCCTTTATTTCAAGTCCTTAGGATTTTATGTGCATTTTGTCTTTACAAAGTGGATAAATTAGTTCATTTACAAGCCTATGGGTAAGGAGCATGTTCTCATGATATGAGCATAACTCTACTTGAATTATATCACGAGTGATGAGAAAAAAAAGTGAGGTAAATCATGACATGACATGTTTAATAATTATGAATCAAGGAGATTGAATGAATGAAAAGATAAGATCCATCAATTTTCAAATAGGAAAAGTAAAATATGTGAATTATTGGTTTCTTTGAAAAATGGGAACATAAATTGATATTATATGCAGATTTTTGAAAGTTTGATTTTATATTGAAAATATTTTGATTTTATTTCATTGAAATTTTAATATTTCTAACATTGGTGTCCTCATATTTCCATTTTGAGATTTAATGCTTGAGGAAAAGCATGGTTTAATTGTGGGGGTATATGAAAGAGAAACTTTACGTGCATGTTTTTTTATCAAATAATGAGTATTTATTACTGTTTTTCAATTATAAACCCCATGTATTTACATGTTTTATTAAAATAATGGGTAATTTGAATTTTAGAATGAAAAGGAGCAAAATTGTGAAAAATGACAAATTCTGGATTTTTGACATATTTTTAAATGAAGGGTATTTTGGCTATTTTCGGAAAAATATAATTACAAATTTTCTGATTCAAATTTTTTTAGACTCCTTATTTTATTTCCTTCATTTTTTTCTACCAGACCAGGAGTAGATTCGGCCATCTAGAGGGCCTAAAAATTCATTTAATTTGGACATTTTTTCGGGCGGACAACATGGACACCACCAATGTAACAAAAACCAAACACGGCCTAAAAACATCCAAATGAGGTGTTTCCACTTGATATAGAACTAGTACATATATGACCGACTCTAAACGATATTTGGGGAAGTTTGGAAGTCATTAAGGCGTCCATTAAATGACATACTTTTGGAGGATCCTTCCTGGAAGCTTCATCCAGAAACCAAAGCCTTCAATGAAAAATTCATAACTCCTTTATCTGATGTGAAAATGCTCTGATATGTTTGTGGGGAACGCCCAACACATTTTTGAACAACATTTAATAAGGGGTCCACGTGTGAATCGGCCATTTATTGGCCCAACAATGCGTAAACTTTCGGAGGACAGAAAGATGCCTATAAAAGGTGGCTCTCCCCTCCTTCCAGAATCATGATCTCGACACCCAAAGTCAAGGAGGGATCCCACCGGGGCACGGTCCGCTGCTGCTATTATCTTCCCCCTCATTTCTTATTTTATTTTTATTTTCATTTTAGTCTTCATTTAATTTCATCTTTAGTTGTAATTTATTTTATTTTCAGTTTTATTAATCCATGCATCTGTGTTTCTCCATCCACTTTCCATCTTTTCTTTCTTTATATCTCTCTCCCTCTCTCAATCCTTCTATCTTCCTACACCCAATCCATAAAGTAATCTCATACTCTCGGAAATTAGAGGCTAACTCGAGACTTAGATTTGGGGGAGGTCAATATATTCATGAATTTTCATTAAATTTTGCATTATTGTTTGTGGTATATTTGAGTATCATGCATTGGTGAGGCGAATGTCCCTAATTGCCTGACGACCCTCAAAGACATTAAACCCAAAGTATTTATATTCTGGAAAATAGTATTGATTCAAACATGAGATTTCATTTTTGTATTATCAATCTAAAATCAACATATAAAAGAGAATAATGATTGAATCCAAGACTAAACCACAAAACCATGTTCTTTCTTATTAACTCATTCTGTTTGCATTGCATGATTGTTTATATTTTTAAATAAAAAACACAGAAAAATATTTTCATCGATTTCATTTAAAAAAAACCACAAAAAGTGATATTTTAGGCGATTTAGAATAATGTAATTGAACCAAATTTAAAGGCTTCTCAAGAGAGACGGCCCTGGTCAGCCACTGTGCTGCACTAGAAAAAATTTAATTGTTTTTGTCCACACCCCGCGATAGGCATGTTTCAAAACTGGCATCGTTGCCGGGGAGCCAATCAATTGTTTATTTACTTTTTCTATTTTCACATCTTATATATATTTCTTTTCTTTTTATAAAACTAAAAAAACAAAAAAAAATTCATTCCATGATGAATTCAAATGATTATTATTCAACATGGACTGAAAATTACTCACAGGTGCAAGAACAAGAGTACACTGAGGAGGTCCTCCAAAATAGAGCTGATGTGCTAATGATAATGGTCAAGCAGATGGAAAGAGTAATTATAATATGGATCTCACATAAATACTTGATGGCTATGGTCGATGAACGTCAAACAGACTTAAAAAGTTTCGAGGCCAAGAAGGAAGTGCCACTAATCTTCTCGGATTTCATAGAATACATCCATGAACTTGAGTCCAAGTTTGAGGTGGAGGAGACCGACTACCTACCTTCACCTTGCGCCATCATACTCCAAGAGGCACTTACCACTGAGGTAGAGATTTAAGCTGAACCAACTCAGGGAGTGGAACCTTTCTTTTACCACATCTCTTCTAATTTTATTGAAACAAATTTGTATATCACTCCCTCTTGTTTTGATTATAGAGAATGAGACATTTTTTGCAATGCCTTGGAGGAAGTTGGAGAATACAGTGGACATCCACCTGTTGAGGAACACATGGAGCTCCCTGATTTCAATGAACACACATTGGAGGATCCCCATCAAGAGATCCAGATTGCTGAGCCTAAGAAAATCAGACAAGAGGCTTCTCTTCAAGCATCCCCTATGAAGCCAGCACTGGAAGATAAGAAGGCTGCGTAAATAGAAACCAAAAAAGAGGATGATTCATACTTCATCCTACCCCCAACATTCAATCTATACCTCATTGTGAAGGGGGAGTATATGGTGTACTCTATCCATGGATAATTCCTCAAGAAAAAGGATGAATTACAAGATGGGAAAAGCCACATGTTTTGTTTCAAATCAAAGAATCTTCATCCTCCATCAGATTTTGGATAACAGCTAGTACTACCCTCTAGAGGCCGTAAAAATTCTGGGCCCACATGGGGGTTCGTACCAAGATTTATCTTTACATGCTTTCTAGGAATTTATATTTCAATTTATTTTCTTAAATTTAGTGCAACATGAATCCCACTCCCTCTATCTTTATGAGCTTTAAGGACACGATTATTGAGTTTAATTGAGTTGTTTTCTTTTGTAGGATCATGATGGTAGAAGGAATCCCTAAAAATCAAAGGATGAGGACCGAAGCTTTATTTTCAAAAGGGAGTTAATTTTCATTTTATATCATTTAATACTCTCCATATTTTAGTCCACAACATTTTTTGAGCTTTAAAAATAAAATTGTATGCCCACACTTGAATTAATGTTTTACTCGACTTATCTAGGAGACATGAGTTTCTTAGGAATATAGTGATTCCTTGTTTTATATTTCAATGTTTATATGATTAAATGATTGAAATATAGAATTGGATATTTAAATATGAAGCATAGATATTGAAATGATGACTCGTGATTTGAAGGAATTAATTAATTCATGTAAATAAAATTTCTCAACCATCTTTCATGCTTTGAATTTATGAAATTTTTGTGAATTGATTTATTATTATTATTCATGCTATGAGTGATTGTCCAATATTATATTTCTCATTTCCGAGAGTATTTATAGACCAAGTAAATCCTATTTATTCTTGAGCAAATTTCTTGAGTGATCTTGGGACATGTAACTGACCAGAACTTGTATTGAAATTTGTCAAAGCTATGACTGTGAAAAAACACATTTAAAATGATTGAGGTATCCTTTCAAAAGCTAAATTTCCTTAAAATACCACATTTATGTCAATCCTTTGTTTAGCCCATAGAGACCATGAATGACCTTTATAGGTATGAGCCATGTTTTGAGCCATTTTTATCCATTCCTACCCAACTCTTGGTATTTTCATGATATTCTAAAGTTGAAGTGTGGGGGTAAACGAAATCATGGTGGACAGGATGATACACATTGTGGGGAATAAGTGTGGTGGTGTTATTGTGGGGATTTTAAAAGGTTGGGAAATAATTCATTATACTCTATTGATTTCCCCTCATGAATTAAAAAAATGAAATAATTGACAAAAAGAAAAAAAATAGAAAAACCGGTTTTGATTTTGGAGATCCAAAAATCGCCATTTTCAAGACCGACGATCTTATGATTGTATGTGGTTAGGTGATGGATGTGAGGTTTTATCTAATCATAACTTTAGAAAAATGTAAAAAGTACTAAATAAAAAAATCAAGAGGGTGCACAAATCATTCATTATGCTTACATGATCATAACTTTTTTTGATTTTTGGGAAGTGAGTGTTCCTATTTTTGAAAGGGAGAATTTCATTACACTTTTACTTTTAATATCATGCATTTTACTTCAGAGATTAGACTCCTCCTTAAGCCTTAATTTTTAAAGCCTAAAATTCTACCAACCTTAAGCCTTAGAGTCATTTGATCCTTTATTTCAAGTCCTCATGATTTTATGTGACTTTTTTATTTACAAAGTGGAGAAAGTAGTTCATTTACAAGCCTATGGATAAGGAGCATGTTCTCCTGATATGGGCATAACTCTACTTGAATTGTATCACGAGTGATGAGAGAAAAAAAGTGAGGTAAATCATGATATGTAATGTTTAATAATGATAAATCAAGGAGCTTGAATGAATTAAAAGATAAGTTCCATCAATTTTCAAATAGGAAAAGTAAAATATGTGAATTATTAGTTTCTTTGAAAAATGGGAACTTAAATTGATATTTTATGCAGATTTTGGGAAGTTTGATTTTATATTTAAAATAGTTTAATTTTATTGCATTGAAATTTGAATATTCGTAACATTGGTGTCCTTTGATTTCCATGTTGAGATTTAATGCTTGAGGACAAGCATGGTTTAAGTGTGGGGGTATTTGACAGAGAAAATTTACGTGCATATTTTTTATCAAATAATGAGTATTTATAAATATTTTTCAATGATAAACCCCATGTATTTACATGTTTTATTAAAATAATGGGTAATTCGAATTTTAGAATGAAAAGGAGGAAAATTGTGAAAAATGACTAATTCTGGATTTTTGACAGATTTTTACGTCAAGGGTATTTTAGTCATTTACTGAAAAATATAATTAAAAATTTTCTGATTCAGAATTTTTTAGAATCCTTATTTTATTTCCTTCATTTTTTTCTGGTGTAACAGGTCCTGATTCAGCTATCTAGAGGGCCTAAAAATTCATTGAAGTTGGAATTTTTTCCGAGCGGACAACATGGACACCACCAATGTATCGGAAATCAAACACTGCATAAAGATTTTCAAATGAGGTTTTTCCACCTGTTATTGAACGAGGAAATATAGGACCGATTCTAAAAGAAATTTGGGGAAGTTTGGAAGTCATTAAGGCGTCCAATAAATGACATACTTTTGGAGGAACCTTCCTGAAAGCTTCGTCTAGAAACAGAAGCCTTCAATGAAAAATTCATAACTCCTTAATTAAACGTCCAAATGATCTGCAATTTTGGTGGTGAACTGAAAACACATTTATGAACAACATTTAATAAGGGCTACACACGTGAATCGACCATTTATTAGTCCAAAAATGCGTAACCTTTCGGAGGACAGAAAGGTGCCTATAAAAGGTGGCTCTCCCCTCCTTCCAAAATCATGAGCTTGACACCCAAAGTTGAGGAGGGATCCCACCAGGGCACAGGCCGTTGCTTCTCTTCTCATCCCCCCTCATTTATTATTTTATTTTTTTCATATTAGTTTTCATTTCATTTCATTTTTATTTGTAATTTATTTTATTTTTAGTTTTATTAATCCATGCATCTGTGTTTCTCCATCCACTTTTCATCTTTTCTTTATTTCTCTCTCTCTCCCTCTCTCAAAATTTCTATCTTCCTACACCCAATCCATAAATTAATATCATACTCTTGGAAATGAGAGGCTAACTTGAGACTTGGATTGGGGTGGGGGGTCAAGATATTCATGAATTTTCTTTAAAGTTTGTTTTATTGTTTGTGGTAGAATTGAGTATCATGAATTGGTGAGGCGAATGTCCCTGATTGGGTGATGACCCTCAATGACATGAAACTCAAACTATTTATATTCTAGAAAATAGTATTGATTCAAACATGAGACTTCATGTTTGGATTATCAATCTAAAATCAACATATAAAAGAGAATAATGATTGAATCCAAGACTAAACCCCAAAACCAAGTTCTTTCTTCTTAACTCATTCTGTTTGAATTTCATGATTGTTTATATTTTTAAATCAAAAACCCAAAAAATGAATTTCACCGATTACATTTAAAAACAAAACCACAAAAAGATATAGTTTATTTGAATTATAAAAATTAATTTAACCAAATTGAAAGGCTCCTCAAGAGAGACGACCCTGGTCAGCCACTTTGCTGCACTAGGAAAAATTTAATTGTTTTTGTCCACGCCCGACGACAGGAGTGTGTCAAAACTGGCACCGTAGCCAGGGCACCAATCAATTGTTCATTTACTTTTTCTATTTTCACATATTATATAGATTTCATTTCTTTTTATAAAACTAAAAAAAAAAAAAAAACTTTCCATGATGAATTCAAATGATTATTATTCAACATGGACTGAAAATTACTCACTGGTGCAAGAACAAGAGTACACTGAGGAGGCCCTCCAACAAAGAGATGATGCTATAATGATAATGGTCAAGCAGATGGAAAGATGCATTACAACATGGATCTAACCAAAATACTTGATGTCTATGGTCGATGAACTTCAAACAGACTTAAAAAGTTTTGAGGCCAAGAAGAAAGTGCCACTAATATTCCCAGATTTCACAGAAGACATCCATGAACTTGAGGACAAATTTGAGGTGGAGGAGCCCAACTACCTACCTTCACCTTCCGCCATCATACTCCAAGAGGAACTTACCAATGAGGTAGATATTGAAGCTAAACCAACTCAGGGAGTGGAACCTATCATTAACCACATCTCTTCTGATTTTATTGAAAAAAAATTGTATATCACTCCCTCTTGTTTTGAGTATACAGAATCAGACATTCTTTGCAACGCCATGGAGGAAGTTAGAGAATACAGTGGACATGCACCTGTTGAGGAACACATGTATCTCCTTGATTTCAATGAACACACATTAGAGGAGCCCCATTAAGAGATCCAGATAGCCGAGCCTAAGAAAACCAGACAAGAGGCTTCTCTTCAAGCATCCCCCATGAAGCCAGCACCGGAAGATAGGAAGGTTTCACAAGTATCAACCAAAAAAGAGGATGATTCATAATGCGTCCTACCCTCATCATTCAAGCTATACCTCATTGTTAAGGGGGAGGATATGGTGTACTCTATCAACGGATCATTCCTGAGGAACAAGGATGAAGCACAAGCTGGGAAACACCACACGTGGTGGTTCAAATCAAAGAAGCTTCACCCTCCATCAGATTTTGGATAACAACTGGTACTGCCCTCTAAAGGTAGTAAAAATTCACAGCCCACATGGGGGATCGTACCAAGATTTATCTTTACATGATTTCTAGGAATTTAGATTTCAATTTATTTTCTTAAATTTAGTTCAACATGCATCCCACTCCCTCTATCCTTTTGAGCTTTAAGGACACGATCCTTGAGTTTAATTGACTTGTTTTCTTTTGTTGGATCATGATGGTAGAAGGAAGCCCCAAAAATCGATGGATGAGGACCGAAGATTTATTTTAAAAAGGGAGTTCATTTTCATTGTCTAACTTTTAAAACTCTCCATATTTTAGTCCACAACATGTTTTGATCTTTAATGATAAAATTTCATGCCCACAATTGAATTAATATTTTACTCGACTTATCTAGGAGACATGAGTTTCTTTGGAATCTAGTGATTCCATGTTTTAGATTTCAATGTTTATATGATTAAATGATTGAAATAAAAAATTGTATTTTTAAATATGAAGCATAGATATTGAAATGATGACTCGTGATTTGAAGGAATTAATTATTTCGTGTAAATGAAATTTCTCAACCATCTTTCATGCTTTGAATTTATGAAATTTTTGTGAATTGATTTATTATTATTATTCATGCCATGAGTGATTATCAAATATTATATTTTTCATTCCCAAGAGGATTTCTAGACCAAGTACTTCGTATTTATTCTTGAGCATATTTCTTGAGTGATCTTGGGACATGTAACTAACCAGAACTTGTATTGAAACTTGTCAAAGCTATGACTGTGCAAAAACAGATTTAAAATGATTGAGGCATCCTTTGAAAAGCTACATTTCCTTAAAATTCCACCTTTAATTCAATCCTTCATTTATCCCATAGAGACTATGAATGACCTTTATAGGGATGAGCCGTGTTTCAAGCCATTTTTATCCATTCCTACCTAACTATTAGTATTTGCATGATATTTTAAAGTTGATGTGTGGGGGTAAATGGAATCATGGTGGACGAGATGATACACATTGTGAGGACGAAGTGTGGGGGTGTTATTATGGGGATTGTAAAAGGTTTTGAAACCATTCATTATACTCTATTGATTTCCCCTCTTGAATTAAAAAAAATGAAATAAAATTGACAAAAAGAAAAAAATAGAAAAATGGGTTTTGATTTTGGAGAACCAAAAATTTCCATTTTCCAGACCAACAATCTTATGATTGTATGTGGTTAGGTGATGGACGTGAGGTTTTATCTAATCATAACTTTAGAAAAAATAAAAAAAGTACTAAATAAAAAAATCAAGAGGGTGCAAAAATCATTCATTATTCTTACATGCTCATAACGTTTTTTTTATTTTTGTGAAGTGGGTGTTGTTATTTTTGAAGGGGAGAATTTCATTACACTTTTACTTTTAATATCATGCATTTTACTGAAGATATTAGCCTCCTCCTTGAGCCTTAATTTTTAAAGAACCAAATCCTATTAACCTTAATCGTCAGAGTCATTTGATCCTTTATTTCAAGTCCTCATGATTTTATGTGCCTTTTTTCTTTACAAAGTGGAGAAAGTAGTTCATTTACAAGCCTATGGATAAAGAGCATGTTCTCATGATATGAGAATAACTCTACTTGAATTGTATCATGAGTGATGAGAGAAAAAAAAGTGAGGTAAATCATGACATGGAATGTTTAATAATGATGAATCAAGGATCTTGAAAGAATGAAAAGAGAAGTTTCATCAATTTTCAAATGGGAAAAGTAAAATATGTGAATTATTGATTTCTTTGAAAAATGGGAACTTAAATTGATATTTTATGCATATTTTTGAATGTTTGATTTTATATTGAAAATAGTTTGATTTTATTGCATTGAAATTTGAATATTGGTAACATTGGTGTCCTCTGATTTCCATGTTGAGATTTAATGCTTGAGGACAAACATGGTTTAAGTGTGGGGTATTTGACAGAGCAAATTTACATGCATATTTTTTATCAAATAATGAGTATTTCTTAATTTTTTTCAATGTTAAACGCCATGTATTTACATGTTTTATTAAAATAATGGGAAATTTGAATTTTAGAATGAAAAGGAGAAAAATTGTGAAAAATGACTAATTCTGGATTTTTGACAGATTTTTCGGTCAAGGGTATTTTGGTCATTTCCTGAAAAATATAATTACAAATATTCTGATTCAAATTTTTTTAGAATACTTATTTTATTTCCTTAATTTTTTTCTTCTGTACCAGAAGCTGATTCGGCCATCTAGAGGGCCTAAAAATTCATTGAAGTTGGACATTTTTTCGGGCGGACAGCATGAACACCACCAGTGTAACGAAACCCAAACACGGCCTAAAAATTTCTAAATTAGGGGTTTCCACTCGGGCTTGAACTAGGACATATATGACCGAGTCTAAATTTTTTTTTGTGAAGTTTGAAATTCATTAAGGCATCCATTAAATGACATTCTTTTGGAGGAACCTTCCTCGAAGCTTCGTCCAGAAATAGAAGACTTCAATGAAAAATTCATAACTCCTTCATCCGATGTCCAAATGCTCTGAAATTTTGGTGCTTAAAGGAAAACACATTTATGAATATCATTGTATAAGGGGTCCATGCGTGAATTGTCCATTTATTGGGCCAACAACGTGTAATATTTCAGAGGACAGAAAGCTGCCTATGAAAGGAGGCTCTCCCCTCCTTCCAAAATCATGAGCTCGACACCCAAAGCCGAGGAGGGATCCAACTGGGGAACGGGCCGCTGCTACTCTTCTCTTCCCCCATAATTTCTTATTTTGTTTTTATTTTCATTTTAGTTTTCATTTCATTTTATTTTTAGTAGTAATTTATTTATTTTTACTTTTATTAATCCATGCATATGTGTTTCTCCATCCACTTTTAATCTTTTCTTTCTTTCTCTCTCTCCCGCTCTCTCAATATTTCTATCTTCCTACACCCAATCCAAAAATTAATCACATACTCTCGTAAATGAGAGTATAACTTGAGACATGGATTGGGGTGAGGTCAATATATTCATGATTTTTTTAAAGTTTGTTTTATTTTTTGTGGTAGATTTGAGTATCGTGCATTGGTGAGGCGAATGTCCCCGATTGGGTGACGACCCCCAATGACATGAAACTCAAAATATTTATATTCTGGAAAATATTATTGATTCAAAATGAGATTTCATGTTTGTATTATCACACTAAAATCAACATATAAAAGAGAATAATTATTGAATCCAAGACTAAACCCTGAAACCAAGTTCTTTATTCTTAACTCATTTTGTTTGCATTGCATGATTGTTTATATTTTTAAATCAAAAACCCAAAAAAAGATTTACATGGATTTCATTTAAAAACAAAACCACAAAAAGATATATTTTAGGTGAATTAGAATAAATTAAGTGAACTAAATTGAAAGGATCCTCAAGAGAGACGACTCTGGTCAGCCACTGTGCTGCACTAGGAAAATTTTAACTGTTTTTGTCCACGCCCCATGACAGGCGTGTGTCAAAACTGGCACCATTGACGGGGATCCAATAAATTGTTCATTTACTTTTTCTATTTTCACATCTTAGATAGATTTTATTTCTTTTTATAAAACTAAAAAAACAAAAAAAAAATTCTTTCCATAATGAATTTAAATGATTATTATTCAACATGGTCTGAAAATTACTCAAAGGTGCAAGAACAACAGTACACTGAGAAGGCCCTCCAACGAAGAGCTGATGCGCTAATGATAATGGTCAATCATATGGAAAGAGACATTACAACATGGATCTCACCTAAATATTTTATGGCTATGGTCGATAAACTTCAAACGAACATAAAAAGTTTCGAGGCCAAGAAGAAAGTGCCACTAATCTTCCCAGATTTCACAGAAGACATCCATGAACTTGAGGCAAATTTGAGGTGGAGGAGCCCGACTACCTACCTTCACTTTCCACCATCATACTCCAAGAGGCACTTACCACTGAGGTAGAGATTTAAGTTGAACCAACTCAGGGAGTGGAACCTTTCATTAACCACATCTCTTCTGATTTTATTGAAACAAATTTTTATATCACTCCCTCTTGTTTTGATTATATAGAATCAGGCATTCTTTGCAATGCCTTGGAGGAAGTTGGAGAATACAGTGGACATGCACCTATTGTAGACCACATGTAGCTACCCGATTTCAATGAACACACATTGGAGGAGCCCCATCAAGAGATTCAGATAGTTGAGCCTAAGAAAACTAGACAAGAGGCTTCTTTTCAAGCATCCCCCATGAAGCCAACACTGGAAGATAAGAAGGTTGTGTAAGTAGCAACAAAAAAAGAGGATGATTCATACTTCATCCTACCACCACCATTCAAGATATACCTCATTGTGAAGGGGGAAGATATGGTGTACTCTATCCATGGATCATTCCTCAAGAACAAGGATGAAGCACAAGCTGAGAAAATCAACATGTGGTGGTTCAAATCAAAGAAACTTCATCCTCCATAGGATTTTGGATAACAGCTGGTACTGCCCTCTGGAGGTAGTAAAAATTCAGGGCCCACTTGGTGGATCGTACCAAGATTTATCTTTACATGATTTCTAGTAATTTATATTTCAATTTATTTTCTTAAATTTGGTGCAATAATCATCCCACTCCCTCTATCTTTCTGAGCATTAAGGACACGATCCATTAGTTTAATTGAGTTGTTTTCTTTTGTAGGATCATGATGGTAGAAGGAATCTCCAAAAATAAAAGGATGAGGACCAAAGCTTTATTTTCAAAAGTGAGTTCATTTTCATTGTCTATCTTTTAAAACTCTCCATATTTTAGTCCACAGCATGGTTTGAGATTTAAAGATAAAATTGCATGCCCGCACTTGAATTAATGTTTTACTCAACTTATCTAGGAGACATGAGTTTTTTAGGAATCTAGTGATTCCATGTTTTAGATTTAAATGTTTTCATGATTAAATGATTGAAATACATAATTGGATTTTTAAATATGAAGCATAGATATTGAAATGATGACTCATGATTTGAAGGAATTAATTAATTCATGTAAATGAAATTTCTCAACCATATTTCGTGCTTTGAATTTCTGAAATTTATGTGAATTGATTTATTATTATTATTCATGCAATGAGTGATTGTCCAATATTATATTTCTCATTCCAGAGAGGATTTATAGACCAAGTACATCCTATTTATTCTTGAGCATATTTCTTCAGTAACCTTGGGACATGTAACTGAGCAGAACTTGTATTGAAACTTGTCAAAGCTATGACTGTGCAAAAACACATTTAAAAAGATTGAGGCATCCTTAGAAAATTTACATTTCCTTAAAATACCTCCTTTACGTCAATCATTTGTTTAGCCCACAGAGACCATGAATGACCTTTATAGGGATGAGCCATGTTTCAAGCCATTTCTATCCATACCTACCCAACTCTTGGTATTTGCATGATATTTTAAAGTTGATGTGTGGGGGTAAAGGGAATAATGGTGGAAGAGATGATACACATTATGAGGAAGAAGTGTGGAGTTTTTATTGTGGGGATTGTAAAAGGTTGGGAAATCATTCATTATACTCTATTTTTTCCCCTCTTGAACTAAAAAAATGAAAAAAATTGACAAAAAGAAAAAAAATAGAAAAATGGGTTTTGATTTTGGAGAACCAAAAATTGCCATTTTCCAGACCGACAATCTTATGATTGTATGTGGTTAGGTGATGGATGTGAGGTTTTATCTAATCATAACTTTAAAAAAAATAAAAAAAAATTACTAAATAAAAAAATCAATAGGGTGCACAAATCATTCATTATTCTTACATGATCATAACTTTTTTTGATTTTTGTGAAGTGGGTGTTGTTATTTTTAAAGGGGATAATTTCATTACACTTTTACTTTTAATATCATGAATTTTACTGAAGAGATTAGCCTCCTCCTTGAGCCTTAATTTTTAAAGCATCAAATCCTATTAACCTTAAGCCTCAGAGTCATTTGATCCTTTATTTCACGTCCTCATGATTTTATGTGCCTTTTGTCTTTACAAAGTGGAGAAAGTAGTTCATTTACAATCCTATGGATAAAGAGCATGTTCTCATGATATGAGAATAACTCTACTTGAATTGTATCATGAGTGATGAGATAAAATAATTGAGGTAAATCATGACATGTAATGTTTAATAATGATGAATCAAGGAGCTTGAATGAATGAAAAGATAAGTTCCATCAATTTTCAAATGGGAAAAGTAAAATATGTGAATTATTGGTTTCTTTGAAAAATGGGAACTTAAATTGATATTTTATGCAGATTTTTGAAAGTTTGATTTCATATTGAAAATAGTTTGATTTTATTGCATTGAAATTTGAATATTTGTAACATTGGTGTCCTCTGATTTCCATGTTGAGATTTAATGCTTGAGGACAAGTATGGTTTAAGTGTGGGGGTATTTGACAGAGCAAATTTACGTGCATATTTTTTATCAAATAATGTGTATTTCTTACTTTTTTTCAATGATAAAACCCATGCATTTACATGTTTTATTAAAATAATGGGTAATTTGAATTTTAGAATGAAAAGGAGGAAAATTGTGAAAAATGACTAATTCTGGATTTTTGACAGAATTTTACGTCAAGGGTATTTTGGACATTTCTGGAAAAATATAATTAAAACTTTTCTGATTAATTTTTTTTTATAATTCCTATTTTATTTCCTTCATTTTTTTCTTCTGGACCAGGAGTTTATTCGGCCATCTAGAGGGCTTAAAAATTCATTGAAGTTGGACATTTTTCCGGGCGGACATCATGGACACCACCAATGTAAGGGAAACCAAACGCGGCCTAAAAACATCCAAACCAGGTTTTTCCACCTGGGATAGAACTAATACATATAGGAACGACGCTACAAGAAATTTGGGGATGATTGGAAGTAATTAAGGCATCCATTAAATGACATAATTTTGGATGAACCTTCCTGGAAGCTTCCTCCAGAAACAGAAGCCTTCAATGAAAAATTCATAACTCCTTCATCCGACGTCCAAATGCTCTGAACTTTTAGTGGTGAACGGAAAAAAACGTTCCGAACAACATTTAAAAAGGGTTCCACACGTGAATCAGCCATTTATTGGGCCAACGACGCATAGCCTTTCAGATGACAGAAAGCTGCCTAAAAAAAGAGGCTCTCCCCTCCTTCAAAAATCAAGAGCTCGACACCCAAAGCTGAGGAGGGATCCCACCGACGCATGGGCCGCTGCTGCTCTTCTCTCCCCCCATCATTTATTCTTTTATTTTTTACTTTAATTTTAGTTTTCATTTCATTTCATTTTTAGTTGTAATTTATTTTCTTTTTTGTTTTATTTATCCATGATTCTGTGTTTCTCCATCCACTTTTGCTCTTTTCTTTCTTTCTATCTCTCTCCCTCTCTCAATCTTTCGATCTTCCTACACCCAATCCACAAAGTAATATCATGCTCTCAGAAACGAGAGGCTAACTCGAGACTTGGATTGGGGGGAGGTCAAGATATTCATGAATTTTCTTTAAAGTTTGTTTTATTGCTTGTGGTAGATTTGAGTATCATGCATTCGTGAGGCGAATGTCCCCGATTGGGTGAAGGACCCCAATGACATGAAACTCAAAATATTTATATTTTGGAAAATAGTATTGATTAAGACATGAGATTTCGTGTTTGGATTATCAAACTAAAATCAACATATAAAAGAGAATAATGATTGAATCCAAGACTAAACCCCAAAACCAAGTTCTTTCTTCTTAAATCATTATGTTTGCATTGCATGATTGTTTATATTTTTAAATCAAAAACCCAAAAAAAGATTTTCAACGATTTCATTTAAAAAAACCAAAAATATATATAGTTTAGGTGAATTAGAATAAATTAAGTGAACCAAATTGAAAGGCTCCTCAAGAGAGCCGACCCTGGTCAGCCATTGTGCTTTACTAGGAAAAATTTAATTGTTTTTGTCCACACCCCAAGACAGGTGTGTGTCAAAATTGGTGTCGTTGCTGGGGAGACAATTAATTGTTCATTTAATTTTTCTATTTTCACATATTAGATAGATTTCATTTATTTTTATAAAATTAAAAAAACAAAAAAAAATCTTTCCATGATGAATTCAAATGATTATTATTCAACATGGACTGAAAATTACTCACAGGTTCAAGAACAAGAGTACAATGAGGAGGCCCTCCAACGAAGAGTTGATGCACTAATGATAATGGTAAAGAAGATGGAAAGAGGCATTACAACATGGATCTCACCTAAAGGCTTGATGTCTATGGTCGATGAACATCAAACAGACATAAAAAGTTTCGAGGCCAAGAAGGAAGTACCTCTAATCTTCTCGGATTTCACAAAAGACATCCATGAACATGAGGCCAAATTTGAGGTGGAGGATCCCGACTACCAACCTTCACCTTTCGCCATCATAATCCAAGAGGCACTTACCACTGAGGTAGTGATTAAAGCTGAACCAACTCAGGGAGTGGAAATTTTCTTTAACTACATCTCTTCTGATTTTATTGAAACAAATTTGTATATCACTCCCTCTTGTTTTGATTATACAGAATCAGACATTCTTTGCAATGCCTTGGAGGAAGTTGGAGAATAAAGTGGACATGAACCTATATTGGAACACATGGATCTCCCTGAATTCAATGAACACACATTGGAGGAGCCCCATCAAGAGATCCAGATAGCTGAGTCTAAGAAAATCAGACAAGAGGCTTCTCTTCAAGCATCCCCCATGAAGCCATCACTGGAAGATAAGAAGGTTGCGCCAGTAGCAACCAAAAAGGAGGATGATTCATACTTCATCATACCCCCACAATTCAAGCTATACCTCATTGTGAAGGGGGAGGATATGGTGTACTCGATCCATAGATCATTCCTTAAGAACAAGGATGAAGCAAAAGCTGAGAAAATCCACATGTGGTGGTTCAAATCAAAGAAGCTTCATCCTCCATCGGATTTTGGATAACAGCTGGTACTGCCCTCTAGAGGCAGTAAAAATTCCGGACCCACTTGGGGGATCGTACCAAGATTTATCTTTACATTCTTTCTAGGAATTTAGATTTCAATTTATTTTCTTAAATTTAGTGCAACATGCATCCCACTCCCTCTATCTTTTTGAGCTTTAAGGACATGATCCTTGAGTTTAATTGAGTTGTTTTCTTTTGTAGGATCATGATGGTAGAAGGAAGCCCCAAAAATAGAAGGATGAGGACCGAAGCTTTATTTTCAAAAGGGAGTTCATTTTCATTGTCTATCTTTTAAAACTCTTCATATTTTAGTCCACAACATGTTTTGAGCTTTAAAGATAAAATTTCATGCCCACACTTGAATTAATGTTTTACTCGACTTATCTAGGAGACATGAGTTTCTTATGAATCTAGTGATTCCATGTTTTAGATTTCAATTTTTATATGATTAAATGACTAAAATACAGAATTGGATTTTTAAATATGAAGCATAGATATTGAAATGCTGACTCATGATTTGACGGAATTAATTAATTCATGTAAATGAAATTTCTCAACCATATTTCATGCATTGAATTTTTGAAATTTATGTGAATTGATTTATTATTATTATTCATGCCATGAGTGATTGTCCAATATTATATTTCTCATTCCCAAGAGGATTTCTAGACCATGTACTTCCTATTTATTCTTGAGCATATTTCTTGAGTGATTGTAGGACATTTAACTGACCAGAACTTTTATTGAAACTTGTCAAAGCTATGACTGTGAAAAAACACATTTAAAATGATTGAGGCATCCTTTTAAAATCTAAATTTCCTTAAAATACCACCTTTACATCAATCCTTCATTTATCCCATAGAGACCATGAATGACCTTTATAGGGATGAGCCATGTTTCAAGCCATTTTTATCCATTCCTACCCAACTCTTGGTATTTTCATGATATTTTAAAGTTGAAGTGTGGGGGTATAGGGAATCATGGTGGATGGGATGATACACATTGTGAGGAAGAAGTGTGGGGTGTTATTGTGGGGATTGTAAAAGGTTGTTAAATTATTCATTATACTCTATTGTTTTCCCCTCTTGTATGAAAAAAAATAAAAAAAATTGACAAAAAGAAAAAAAGAAGAAGAATGGGTTTTGATTTTGGAGAACCAAAAATCACCATTTTTCAGACCGACGATCTTATGATGGTATGTGGTTAGGTGATGTATGTGAGGTTTTATCTAATCATAACTTTATTAAAATGAAAAAAAGTACTCAATAAATAAATCAAGAGGGTGAAAAAATCATTCATTATTCTTGCATGATCATAATTTTTTTTGATTTTTGGGAAGTCGGTGTTGCTATTTTTGAAGGGGAGAATTTCATTACACTTTCACGTTTAATATCATGCATTGTACTTCAGATATTAGCCTCCTCCTTGAGCTTTAATTTTTAAAGCATCAAATCCTACCAACCTTAAGCCTCAGAGTCATTTGATCCTTTATTTCAAGTCCTCTTGATTTTATGTGCCTTTTGTCTTTACAAAGTGGAGAAATTAGTTCATTTAAAAGCCTATGAATAATGAGCATGTTCTCATGATATGAGCATAAATCTACTTGAATTGTATCATGAGTGATGAGAGAAAAATAAGTGAGGTAGATAATGACATGGCGTGTTTAATAATGATGAATCAAGGAGCTTGAATGAATGAAAATATAAGTTCCATAAATTTTCAAATGGGAAAAGTAAAATATGTGAATTATTGGTTTCCTTGAAAAATGGAAACTTAAATTGATATTTTATGCAGATTTTTGAAAGTTTGATTTTATATTGAAAATAGTTTGATTTTATTCCATTGAAATTTTAATATTAGTAACATTGGTGTCCTCTGATTTTCATGTTGAAATTTAATGCTTGAGGACAAGCATGGTTTAAGTGTGGGGGTATTTGACAGAGAAAATTTACGTGCATATTTTTTATCAAATAATGATTATTTTTTACTTTTTTTCAATGATAAACCCCATTTATTTACATGTTTTATTAAAAGAATGGGTAATTTGAATTTTAGAATGAAAAGGAGCCAAATTGTGAAAAATGACTAATTCTGGATTTTTGACTGATTTTTCTGTCAAGGGTATTTTGGTCATTTCCTGAAAAATATAATTAAAAATATTCTGATTCAAATTTTTTAGAATCCTTATTTTATTCCCTTCATTTTTGTCTTCTAGACCGGGAGCTTATTCGACCATCTAGAGGGCCTAAAAATTCATTGAAGTTGGACATTTTTCTGGGTGGACAACATGGACA
Organism: Viscum album; assembly: GCA_963277665.1. NCBI lineage: Eukaryota > Viridiplantae > Streptophyta > Magnoliopsida > Santalales > Viscaceae > Viscum > Viscum album. The sequence goes on along the minus strand of CAUJRU010000106.1, from coordinate 777,592 downwards.
CCGCCAATGTAACGGAAACCAAAAGCATCATATAAACATCCAAATGATGTGTTTCTACATGGGATAGAACGTGTAAATATAGGACCAACTCTTCAAGAAATTTGGGGAAGTTTAGAAGTAATTAAGGCGTCCATTAAATGACATACTTTTGGAGGAACCATCCTGGAATCTTCATCCAGAAACAGAGGCCTTCAATGAAAAATTCATAACTCCTCCATATGAAGTCCATATGCTCTGAAATTTTGGGGGATAAAGGCGAACACATTTATAAAAAACATTTCATAAGGGGTTCATGTTTGAATTGGCCATTTATTGGGCCACAAATGCGTAAACGTTTGAAGGACAGAAAGCTGCCTATAAAAGGAGGCTCTCCCCTCCTTCCAAAATCATGAGCTCGACACCCAAAGCCGAGGAGGGATCCCATTGGGGCACAGGCTGTTGCTGATCTTCTATTCCCCCCTCATTTCTTTTTTTATTTTTATTTTCATTTTTGTTTTCATTTCATTTCATTTTTAGTTGTAATTTATTTTATTTTTAGTTTTATTAGTCCATGCATCTGTGTTTCTCCATCCACTTTTCATCTTTTCTTTCTTTCTCTCTCTCTCCCTCTCTCAATATTTCTATCTCCCTACACCCAATCCACAAATTAATCTCATACTCTCAGAAATGAGAGTCTAAATCAAGACTTTTATTGTGTGGAGGTCAATATATTCATGAATTTTCTATAAAGTTTGTTTTATTGTTTGTGGTAGATTTGAGTATCATGCATTGGTGAGGCGAATGTCCCCGATTGGGTGACGGCCTCCAATGACATGAAACTCAAACTATTTATATTCTGGAAAATAGTATTGAATCAAACATGAGATTTAATCTTTGTATTATCAAACTAAAATCAACATATAAAAGAGAATAATGATTGAATCCAAGACTAAACCCCAAATCCAAGTTCTTTCTTCTTAACTCATTTTGTTTGCATTGCTTGATTGTTTATATTTTTAAATAAAAATCCCAAAAAATATTTCTCATCAATTTCATTTAAAAAAACCACAAAATAGATAGTTTTGGTGAATTAGAATAAAGTAAGTGAACCAAATTGAATGGCTCCTCAAGAGAGGCGACCCTGGTCTGCCACTGTCTTGCACTAGGAAAAATTTAATTGTTTTTGTCCACGCCATGCGACTGGCGTGCATCAGACCACCTCTGCCCTATATACCAATGAATATGGAGTAGCTTTTGTATCCATGTGGGTTGTGGTCCAATAGGCCTACAGTGTAGGAAGAATCTTGTATGACCAAAAATTCATATACTTATATACCATTTTTGAAGTATATTGAATAGGTTCTTGTTGAAGGACTCTATCTGTATGTTACCCACTGCATGATAGCTGGATGAACAATTTTCATGATACCATATTCTTTATATAATTTTTCCAACTCAATGAAACCAAATTTTGTGTCTTTTATTCTATGTATTGTATGAGGGAAACCAAATATGGAAATTATGTTTTCTATCAAAAATCTAAATTTTTTTATTTTCGCAACTTATTTGAGGGGAACAAATTCTTCCCATTTAGAATATAAATCATTCATTGTGAGTATATAAATTAATTTATTAGTCATACAGGGAGGATATTGTCCCGCAATGTCCATTCCCCATATGGGAAATGACTAAGAGTACATACATTTGTGATATAACTCTAGGGGTTGGTGGATGATATTGGCATGAACGTGGTATAAATGGCAGTTCTTAGTAAACATAGTGTAATCACAAGTCATAGTGGGCCAATAATATCCAAACCTCTAAATTTTATTGAAAATCATGGAACCTAATTGATGTCCATAAAAAGATCTAGAATTCACCTCTTTAATGACAACATGAATCTTTTCACCATTAATGCACCTGATATGTAACCCATAAAGGCCTATCTTATAGAGGACCTTTTGTTTTTTTGTGATGTCATACATAAAAAAATTAATTTCTCATCTCCAGATTTTCTCCCATGTGGATCTATATGGTGGGAGATCTCCCTTTTATAGAATGTCCACAATGTGTATCATTCATCTGGTGGGGCCCATATAGATCAAGGATGGGGTTGATTTCATTTATTTTTTCCCATTTTCCCTAATAAAATGGAAATACCATCTGAAAGTGTGCAATGCCGATGATTGTTTCATCCCAATTTGGATCGAATAGAGTTGTGGCTGCATTTGCTAATGCATCTGCCTGAGAATTTTTTAATCGAGGGACATGAGTTAATGTTGGATCGGAAGTGAATTTTTTTATTAGTCCTCAGATGTTATCAAAGGGATAAACCCTTCCTTTTTGATTGAATAATCACTATTGACTTTCTTGATGACTAATTTTGAATCAAAAATTATCTTTAACAATTTTAATTTTACTTAAAGTGCTAGTCCTAGCCCTGTAATGAGATGCTAATATTATACTTCATTTTTGGGGGATCCCTCCTATAGTAAGAAAGAGTAAGGAAAGAATTCCTTTTCTAGATTAATGAGCATGAATACCATCCCCACTTTGTTGATCTTGGGGTATTCCATAATTTTTTATATCAGGCTTCTAGATGCACCAATGAAATTCTTCTCCTATATATGAGGATCTTCTTGAACTGAGAAAAAATCTTCATCAGGTAGTTCAGCATCTAATGCGTTCATTTTTTTTTGAGGGGTGATGTTTCGGAAAATATTATAATGTTTGAACTTTATTATATTTTTGAGGCACGAACCATATGTCAAAATACTACAGGATGAACGCCCACTATTACAGTCATCTAGTCAACATTGGAATGCTATGAATATATTTTAGAGGGTTGTTGTGTGAGACCAAATGGATCTCATGGTGATGCAAATAGAACCTTAGCTTCTAGACCACAAAAATTAGTTCACAATTTCTATTTTTTATATTTGAATTCCATGTCTCAGAATCAATCAGGGTTCAATTGAGATAATATTTTTTTTAATGTCAACATCATTTTTTTAAGGAAGGCACCTAGGGATCGTTCCAAGGTAGTTATATACAAAATTTGTTATCTTTCTTTGATGAAAAGAATTATCACTATAGAACATAAGATATATTTATTGAGATAATCAAATGCTTCTAGACAATCATTATTATATTGATATGAATCCCCATTTTTCATCAACCTTGTGAAAGGAAAACATCTTCCTACAGGGTTGGTTATGAACCATGGAATGTTGTCCTAATGACCTTTAAACTTCTTATCTAAGGGGGGTTTCATGAATGTGATATTCCAATGATAACCTTTTTTTATTAGGGTCAACATCAATGCCACAAAGGTATTTGATTAAGCGAAGGAATTTCCCTAAGGTAACACAGAAAGAAGATTTCAAGGGGTTATTTTTTAGACTGTGTTGTAACAATTTTTTAAGACAATTTCATGATCTTAAAATGGTTCTGATAACTGTAAATATTTAATCACTAAGTCATAAAAATAACATTTGAAAAACTTTTCAAGTATGGGATTGAAGATACGATGCATAGTATGTTGATACGTGGTGCTAGTGTTCTTCAAATCGAGGGGCGTCACCCTATAGAAAAATACTATCTGGGGGAACCTTAAGGTGGTGTATTCTTAATCTTATCAAGCCATTTATATTTAGTTATAACCTGAATATCCATCCATGAACAAGAGATCTTGATATCTTATAGTTGCATTGATCAACAATTCTATGATCGGGACCAGAAAATTTTCATTCTGACAATGCCGATTGAGATCTAGGAAATCATTGAAGACTCTAATTTTATTCATTATTAATTTTGATACAGACTATAATAGTTATCCAAATGGGATATTAGACCCCAAAAATTAATTTGACTCAGATGAAATTGTCAACTTTATCCTCTATTATGGAAGAATGTGTCAAGTGTGCCCTTCTGGATGTTGTTTATAACCCAGATGATCTTGTGGAAGGCCTAGGTGCTATGTGGCCACCTTATGAAAGAGGCCTGGAATTTCTGTATAGTTTCAGTAAAAGACATATTGATACATCCTAAGGAAGTTGGTGTACATATTTTTCTATTTTAGAGACATATCCACATTAATTTTTTTGGGTCACAAAATCTTCTTCGTACCCAAATTTATCTCTTTGGTCTCATCAATGGTGGAAGAGACAACGTCCTAAAATGTTTGAGGGGAATCCATAAGGACTTATTTCTATTCCTATTCCTCTTCATCTTCCCCTTCTTATTCTTATGGGGAAAATATTCTTGATATGAGCTCTCTAGAGTTGGGAGAAGAGTCAATATCATTATATTCATGAGATGAAACGACTTCTCTTGAACTGATTAACAGTGAGTGATTTTCAAGAAAGGATGGAGTGAGGGACTAAAGATTGTTTTCTTTATATTCTGCCTTAGAATGTATGTAAGGGATTATCTAGATCTATGAAGATGGATTGAGATAATTTCTATTCATTCAATCACCCTCATCTTTTTGTTCAGTCAATTTTTCAACACTTTTAGACTTAATGATCATGTTAAAGACCTTGATAACTGCTGAATACATGCCTGAGTCTGGACCCTTACACCCAACTCAATTTATGGTAAATAAATATTCTTCACTTATCTATTTTATGGGAACATCTATGAGCATTTCCAAAACATTCGGGGCGGTGACCCAATAAATACCATCAACTATGGGATTCTTCCCTTTCTCCTAATAAAATCTTCCATCTATATAATATCACTGTGGGAAAAATGGATAATAGCGACGGGTTATCTGCGACTGGACTTATTCCTATCGCAAATACCTTATGGAACGGGTTATTTGCAACGGGTTTCTTTTACCCGTCGCAAATGGTTTGGCGCGAAATGCACGCCAAACCGCGCGAAATTTATTTGCGACGGGGTTAGAGCCCCGTTGCAAATAACTGGCGGCAGTGAAAGAGTATTTGCGACGAGTTTCTTTTAACCGTCGTAAATGGTTTGGCGCGAAATGCACGTGAATCCGCGCGATGTTTATTTGCGATGAGGTTAGAGCCCCGTCGCAAATAACCGGCGGTAGGGGTTATTTGCGATGGGTCCCGTCACAAATAAGCCCGTCACAATTAATCTAACCTATAAATACCGCCAACCGTTACTGTTTTTTTACTCAGAACTTCTTACGGCGATCAGTTGTAATTTTTTTTTTCCGATTTCGAGGAGTCAGTTGGTGGTGTTCTATAACTACATCGGCTCGATATTGACATCATGTTTAAGGTTTTTATCTTAATTTTAATTTAATATTTATTTTATTTATTTATTTTAAATTTTTATATTTTTTTTCTGATTCCTAATTAGAAATAATTATGAATAACTATTAATAATTAATAGCAATTAGAGACAATTAAACACTAATTAATTTAAAATAGTTAGCTGTAATTACAATGAATTAGCAGTAATTATGAAAAATTAAAATTAATTTGAATTAATTAATAATAATTAGAAATATTTAACATTAATTAGTAATAATTAATAATAATTAACAATAATTATGAATAATTAACAATAATTACCAATAATTAGTAATAATTAGTAATAATTATCAATATTTACTAATATTTACCAATAATTGTCAATATTTTTTAATAAATATCAATATTTACCAATATTTACCTATAATTGCCAATAATTGTCAATATTCACCAATAATTGTTAATATTTACCAATAATTAGGAATAATTACCAATAATTAGGAATAATTACCAATAATTAGGAATAATTACCAATAATTATGAATAATTTCCAATAATTAGGAATAATTAGCAATAATTAGGAATAATTAGCAATAATTAGGAATACATAGCAATAATTAGGAATAATTAGCAATAATAAGGAATAGTTAGCAATAATTAGTAATAATTAACAATAAATACCAATAATTAGTAATAATTAACAATAATTAGTAATAATTAACAATAATTAGTAATAATTAACATTAATTAGTAATAATTAGTAATACTTACCAATAATTTCCAATAGTTGTCAATATTTACCAATAATTTCCAATACTTGTCAATATTTACTAATAATTAGGAATATTTACCAATAATTAGGAATAATTACCAATAATTACCAATAATTAGGAATAATTACCAATAATTAGGAATAATAACCAATAATTATGAATAATTACAAATAATTAGGAATAATTACCAATAATTAGGAATAATTACCAATAATTAGGAATAATTACCAATAATAAACAATAATTACCAATAAATAACAATAATTACCAATAATTAACAATAATTACCAATAATTAACAACAATTACCAATAATTAACAATAATTACCAATAATTAGGAATAATTACCAATAATTAAGAATAATTATCAATAATTAACAATAATTACCAATAATTAGGAATAATTACCAATAATTAGGAATAATTACCAATAATTAGGAATAATTACCAATAATTAGGAATAATTACCAATAATTAGGAATAATTACCACTAATTAGGAATAATTACCAATAATTAGGAATAATTACAAATAATTAAGAATAATTACCAATAATTAGGAATAATTACCAATAATTAGGAATAATTAACAATAATTAGGAATAATTACCAATAATTAGGAATAATTAGCAATAATTACCAATAATTACCAATAATTAGTAATAATTAACAATAATTAGTAATAATTAACAATAATTAACAATAATTAGTAATAATTAACAATAATTAGTAATAATTAACAACAATTAGTAATAATTAGTAATACTTACCAATAATTGCCAATAGTTGTCAATATTTACCAATAATTCCCAATACTTGTCAATATTTACCAATAATTAGGAATATTTACCAATAATTAGGAATAATTACCAACAATTAAGAATAATTAGGAACAATTACCAAGAATTAGGAATAATTACCAATAATTACGAATAATTACCAATAATTAGGAATAATTACCAATAATTAAAAATAATTACCAATAATTAGGAATAATTACCAATAATTAACAATAATTACCAAAAATTAACAATAATTACCAATAATTAAGAATAATTACTAATAATTAACAATAATTACTAATAATTAGGAATAATTAACAATAATTAGGAATAATTACCAACAATTAGGAATAATTAGCAATAATTACTAATAATTACCAATAATTAGTAATAATTACCAATAATTACCAATAATTACCAATATTTACCAATAATTAGGAATAATTACCAATAATTAGGAATAATTACCAAAAATTAGGAATAATTACCAATAATTAGGAATAATAACATTATTACATTATTAGTATATTTTATTATTAATATTAAAATAATATAATTTTCTATATTATATACAATTCTCCTTTCATCTGTGTGTTTTCTGTCTCCACATGTAATATTTGCATTCTTTTTCAAAATTATCAACCTACTCACCAATGGAGAGGTGAAAGTGAATGAAAATATTACATGTGGATACAGAATGTTAAACACACAGATGAAAGGAGAATTGTATATAATATAGAAAATTATATAATTTTAATATTTATAATAAAATATACTAATAATGTAATAATGTTATTATTATATAATTAATATTTATGAAAAAATATATTAGTATTATTAAAATAATAAAAATTTTATATAATATTAAAATTATCAATATTTGTAAGAGGTTTTTCTTTATTCTTAACATGTCCAATTCATAAAGGGTCAATTTTTAGGTCTATCCCAATAAAAAGTTTGCGTCAGTCGTCTCTGATGTAAAATATATAATTATCCTTGCTTGAGTTTTTTTTCTAACAAATTATTCAAAACCTGTAATGCTTTTATATTTTATAGAAAAATGTGGAACAACAAGGTCGTCAACAGTCATTATTAGATGATCGCATATAGATAAATCAATGTAGAAATCCAAACGGTTCTGGTTTAAATCCAGTATATATAGAGGGTGTGGAGACTTTTTTATCATTTGCGGCATCAAATCCAGAATTTGTTTCAGAAGGCACAATAAAATGCCCCTGTAGAAAATGTGCATTGAGAACATTTGACACGTTTGGAAAAGTGGGGGAACATCTCTTGCGTTTTGGTTTTCGACCAGATTATGTTTTTTGGTATCAACACGGTGAACGCAGTTCCAGATTAGGTGATACCAACTTGATTCCGGATCCATCCCAGTTTCAAGATTTAGTACATGATGTTGCAGTTTCATCTGTTCAACATACATAAACTCCGGTTGATATAACTTCAAATCCTGAGTTGGCACCGTCTGAATTTTATGAGTTGTTGAGGTCTGCTGAGGATGCATTATATCTTAGCTACAAGATGAGCAAATTAGAAGTAGTTGTAAAATTTATGGCTATCAAATCAGATAACGGAATGTCAAACACCTGTTTTGACCAGATATTTTCTTTGTTTAAAACACTGTTACCCGAAGGAAATGTTTTGCATGCAAATTACTGTGAGAGTAAGAGGATGGTTCGAAATTTGGGACTTACTTGTCAAAAGATTCATGCATGTTCAAATGACTGCATTTTATATTCTGGATAAAATGAGTCATTGGATAATTGTCCCAGATGTGGGCAACCGAGATATAAATAAGGGCAACATGGGTAGTCTGGTTTGATTCCTGTAAAACAGTTGAGATATTTTCCTCTTACATCCAGACTACAATGTTTATTCATGTCTAAGAATACAGCGACAATGATGTCATGGCATAAAGCGAATATTTCAACCGATAAAATCTTGAATCATCTATCCGATGGTGATTCATGGAAACATTTTGATAGAGTGCATCCATCCTTTTCTTTAGAAGCTAGAAATGTTCGACTGGGCCTTTCCACTGATGGTTTCTGTCCGTTCGGATCTTATGGTAGTCAATATTCATGTTGGCCTATTTTTTTAACTACGTACAATTTACCTCCATGGATGTTGATAAAGGAGCCCTATATCTTTTTGACTTTACTAATTCCAGGACATCTGAAGAAGAATATTGATGTTTATTTGAAACCATTGATTGATGAATTAAGTTTATTGTGGAGTACTGGTGTCAGTACATATGATGTTGCTAAGAAACAGAATTTTATACTGAGAGCATCATTGATGTGGACAATTAGTGACTTCTCGGCTTATGGGATGTTATCTGGCTGGAGTACACATGGTCAAAAATCATTTCCTTATTGTATGGGAGAGAAAAAAGCATTTATGCTCATTCATAGAAAGAAACCTTGTTATTTTGACTGTCATCGCAGATTTCTTCCAACTGATCATCCTTTTCGCAGAAACTAATCTCATTTCAGAAAAGGAACAGTTGAAAGGGATGGACCTCCAAAAATGCCATCAGGTTCGGAGTTAAAATTAGTTGTATTTTCATTACCTCCCATCACTTTTGGTCCCACAATAAACCAACAGAAAATTTATGGTTTTGGGAAAGAACACAATTGGATTAAACGTAGCATATTTTGGGATTTTCCATATTGGTCTGATTTGTTGGTCTGCCACATGTTGGATGTCATGCATATTGAGAAGAACTGTTTTGATAATTTGTTTCATACAGTTTTGGATACGCTAGGAAAGAGAAAAGACAATGTAAATGCACATTTAGATCTTGCCCAAATTTTCAGGCATCCAGAACTGGAACTGTTTGAGAATGTCAGAACAGAATAGTTACTGAAACCAAAAGCAGCTTATACACTATCTAAAGAAAACCGTTTATTATTTTGTCTGTGGATTGCAGATTTGAGACTTCCAGATGGTTGTGCTTCCAATTTGGGTAGATGTGTAAAGAACGGTCATATTACTGGATTAAAAATTCATGATTGTCATGTTATAATGGAAAGACTTCTACCCATTGGTTTAAGAGGTCTGTTGAATTCTGTGATTTGGGATTCCATAACAGACATGTCATATTTTTTGGGGACATTTGTGCGGCTACAGCAGATTATGATGCTCTATGCAAACTTGAAGAAGATGTTGTTGTAATTATATGTAAACTGGAAAAAATATTCCCGCCATCTTTCTTCGACTCAATGGAACATTTGTTATTACATTTTCCATATAAAGCCAAATTTGGAGGTCCAGTAGAGTTTCTATGGATGTACCCATTCGAAAGATGCATGCAAAAATTGAAAAGAAAAGTACGTAACAAAGAATCTGTTGAAGGATCTATTGCAGAAGCTTATTTTCAAGAGGAAATATCTTTTTTCTGCTCCCATTATTTTGAATCTGAGTATCCTTCAAAACACAACCGAATGGGACGGAATGAGATGAATATTGATGAAATCGACAATCAATTATCTGTTTTCAACCAGCCAGAGCTTGGTTTTGGTGGAGTTCATGAACGCTGTCTTTCGGATGATGAACATCACAGAGCTCATACATATGTTCTTCTCAACTGTGAAGAGATGACATCAGTTGTACTATAAGTGTTTATATCACCTATTCTATCATCTATGTTATAGTAAATAACTTTGTTTTGTATAGGTTGTATGATAATCATATCAAGAAACAAATTCCACAAATTACAGCAGCAGCTCTCAAAAAACGCCGATAGAAAAATTTCTCTCATTGGTTTCAAAAACTAGTAACATAAATTCTTTATCTTTTAGAAACTCATTCAATGTATAGTTTACTATATTGATAATTATTTCACAAATTTTCAGGTGTCTCGACATGCTGATAAAATTGACAAACGACTGTGTATATTGAGTAACCCACCTTCCAAAGTTGTTAAAACTTATAATGCATATGTGGTGAATAGATTTCGATTTCATACACATTCATATGGGGAATCAAAAAAAACAATGAACAGTGGATTTAGCTTGAGAGGATCTCATTATCACGAAAATGAAGTTGAATTTTATGGAATGCTTGATGAAATCATTGAACTCTGTTATCTTGGAAAAAATTACATAACCATGTTCAAATGTTGTTGGTTGGATACAGAGAGAGGTGTGCGTGTTCATCCGACTCATGGAATCATTGATATTAAATGTAAAAGTGTCCTCGCTGTAAATGAACCATTCTTATTGGCTCAATAGGCACATCAAGTTTATTAAGCAAAGTACTGTGCTACGTCAAACGACTTGACTGATTGGTGGAGTATAATAAAAATCAAAATTTGAGACAATCAATTTAGTCAAAGTGAATGTGCTTTCACTGATGTGCAAGGAATTGAAATTTTTCAAGAGAGTACTCAAAATAAATCTTTTTTACAAAGATACATGAGTATCGATGATGAAACCCCACATTTAAGAGTTGGTGATGACGATGATGTTAATGATGCCACATATGAATTTGAAATGATAATAGATGAAGCAACTGGAACTCGAATGGATATCGATGATGTTGAGGAGGAATATGAAGATGACATTGACACATATGAAGATAATGATGAAGATGAACACTGATAGAATTACATGGTAGTTATATATAATCATAACTAATATATATGTATATATAATAGTAATTATAAATTATTTGCTAAAAACATTAACATTTTCTGTTTCAGATGGACGACGATGCATTTTGTGAGTTGGTGAATACTGACCTGTCTTTCGATGCAGATGAGTTGCTGGCAGATGACCCTCATCCTGCAGGCGCTTCAGGGAGTACGTGGAGGAGGCACGGTCTTGCATGATTGATGATTCCTGACCCCGTCCCCGAGCGACGTCCACGTCTTGGGTTTGATCCACGCACACGGAGGTGTGATAACCTGTGTGATAACCTGTGGATTTGAATAAAATTTCATTAATCTATTCACATAATAAATGTTTATTATTTTTACAGTTTTCCACATATAGCAGTCGGACAGGGCAGCGCTATTTTGGACAACTATTTCTCTCAGCCTTGGAGTACATGGGAGCAGATTCCCATTGATGTGCAGCAGGCAATGTTCTGCCATTGGTTGGTACGTAAATAAATAAATAATTTTTATTTTGAAAGTTATTTCATTTTTAACTTGATATTTTTATTTATTTGTAGGGTTTATGGTATCCAATCAAGGATACCATGGGTGGCGCCATCGATGACGAATGGGAGGTGGTCATGCGTGATCGTTTTCGTCAGTTTTTGCACAACTTGAGGAGAGCGGCCATGAAGAAATTAGGAGTATCCGTTTTTGATGACTCCTGTAGAGCGCACCGACCATAGTACATTTCATCCCACGTATGGGATGGATTATGTGCACACTAGTTTAGTGATGCCTTTCAGAGGAGATCATCGGTGGGGAGGCAGAATCGGGGGAGACAGGAGGTGACTCATCGAGCTGGGAGTCGTACTTTCAGTACTCATAGACAGCATCTGGTACGTACATTATTTATAAATATTTTATATAACTATAAATATTAACAGTTTATTTTTTATTCTTATAGGCTGTCGAGCACCCCGATATTACGAAGTACGACGTATATCGTAGGATGTATAGTGATCCTGCTACTAGGGAGCTCAGAGGTGATCGTCAGCGTCACATCGTGGTCAGTATTATTTGTTTTCAAGTTTAAAAAGTAACTGCATATAATATATTCACAATTTTAATTCTAAATTGCAACTACAGGAGTCATATGAGGCCGCAGCGTCACAGACCCAGCCTGAGAGTCAGGCCGAGACATCAGATCAGACCAGTGGCCGTCAGTTTGATGAGGCGGCATGGATGCAGGCCACCCAGTATGCCTTCGAGAAGGGCCGGGTAGTTGGTATCAGCTCTCAACTGACTCCCGGAGATTATTATGGCAGTCCTGCGATGTCGGCATCCAGCTCGAGAGGAGCTCGTGCATCTTCTTTTGCTACACAGTATGATGATCAGTTGCGATCTCAGACTGTACTGATAGAGAGTCTCCGACAGGAGCAGGAGGAGATGCGTCAGCAGCTGCAGCAGCATGAAGAGGAGCGTCGACGCCAGCAGCAGTTGTACGAGGAGCAGATGAGTCGGTGACAGCAGGAGCAACAGGAGCAGATGGAGTACATGCGCCAACTCACTCATGCTTTAGGGATGGAGTTTTCTCCACCAGCATCTGTAGATCCCCCCCTCCCCACTCCCCCCTCCTTCAGATTAGAGTTTTTTTATGTTATAAAGTTTGTTAAATCAAAATATGAATTTTTTTCTATTCGTAGTTTCTGTCTCATTATAAAATATAAATAATCTTATATTTTGAAATAACAATATTAATATGAATAATAATATTATTTATATTTTATAATATTAAATTATATATATATATTAATATTTTATAATATTATAATTTAATTATATTTTTCTGTAATATTTGAATTATTTTAATATTTTATTGTATTATAATTTTATTATTATTATATTAATTAAAATAACTTATTAATATTTATTTTATTTATGAATTATAATTCTAATATTATTTTATTAATTAAAATCATTTATTAATATTTTATTATTTTTTATTTTTTAATTATAATTCTATTATTATTATATTAATTAAAATAATTTATTAATAATTTATTATTTTTATTTGTGAATTATAATTCTATTATTATATTAATTAAAATCCTTTATTAATATTTTTTTATTTTTTTTATTTTTGAATTATAATTGGATTATTATTATATTAATTAAAATAATTTATTACTAATTTATTTTTTTTTATTATTTGTGACGGGTACTATGCACGTCGCAAATAGTATTATTATTATATTAATTAAAATAATTTATTATTATTATTTTTTGTTAAAAAAATTTTTTGCGACGGCCCCGTCACAAATATTTTTTTTAAAAAGTTTTTTAGATATAACGACTAATATTTGCGACGGGAATATTCCCGTCGCAAATAATTGTTATTGCGACGCCGTTTTCCGCAACGGGCTATTTGCGACGGAACCCCGTCGCAAAAGCACATTAGCGACGGGATCCCGACGCAAATGCCCCGTCACAAATGTCCTTATTTCTAGTAGTGTGTGTCTCATAGGATTCAAGAGGGATTCTTATCGGCACATACCGTACCTCTATTTTCATTAACACAATATTTTATGCACTAATGGTATAACGACGGAACCAATATGTGTTGGTGAAACTAGGGACCTCCTAGTAAGACATTGAAGTCTGTGTTTTTCCATATGACCAGAAATTCTGAGTTGTCCACCAGTTCTCCAAAATGAGACTTGATATTGATTTTTCCCAATGGATTCTATTATTTTATGTCATATATTATCAATGTTATGAAGGAAGGTTATATATTATCCTTCTTTTATCCCAACTGATAGATTCTTTACATTGGAATTAGATTAGTGTAAGATTCTCTATCAACAAAAACATTTTAGAGATCTACACCATTAATCTCATCAAACACATACAATGGTCTAATGTGCACCTGTATAACATTATCTCTATCTTTATCTATAAAGAATATAACCGCATGACATTCCATGGGATTGGTCTCTGTCCAATAGAATTTTGCGGAGGCCACTTCAGTTTCAAACTCCTAGGGACTTAGCAGAGGCACTATGAGTACTTCTCTAAGTTCACTTAACAAACTCAAGGAATCCAAGATTGATAGTTTTTAGGTTACTAAATCTAGTAAATTCAGAATATCATACTTTTGGTATAATTTAGCGATCTTCTTAGAATGAGGATGCTCTCTCACAAGTGATTTAGGGGCATAAAAATTATATTAAGATGGATCGACCCTTAGGATAAGGGATGGGGGATTCTTTTCTCAGAGGTTCAGGTTTGGTAGGTCTTCCTTCACATTGCAGGAGATAAGACACATGTTCTCATTCTTATGGATATTCCAGAATGATTTGGCTAGAGTGAATTCTTTTCAGTGTAGTGTATGTTTCCTATTTTCATTGGGTCTATTGAAGGGATCATTCGTCAGTTTTTGCAACATTGGAAATTTGGGAAGGGGTGTGGTTGTATGTTTGGTTTCTACCATGGTGGAATATTCCTTGGTATCCTTAGATTCTATGTATTATTAATTAGGTTCCCTGATCAGTTGTGGGGTACTTGGTTTCATAAGAAAAGTAATTTTCAAATAAGGGATCCATTAAGTGATTGACATTATCAGAGCCAAAAATCAACTCCTCGTCAGATGACGACTCTTCCAAGATGACTAATTCTAGTGGTGCTATTTGGAAGGGTGGTTCCCATTATTTCAAATTCAATAGAAGAAAATCTAAGAGTGTCATAGCTAACTTTTTACTTGAAACAGGTTTGTCTTCACTCACTTTTTTTGTGCCTTTATATCTTCTTTAAGCATTATGGGGTCATAGATGTCATCTATGTTGCAGTGGGAACTGTTTGGGGAAAAAATCAATTGACTCAACTATATTTGGATTATTCCATGATCTCAATTGACAATTTTCCATGTCATACATCTATAGAACATTCCTCCCTTTTTTGATAAATTTTTTTCCACGGCTCTCCTTCATCAAGGATAGTGGTAGAAACATATTCCACTTGTGATGGTGGTGGTCCCAAACCAAATTTCCTAGATTCTATAATTTTATACAGAAGGTATTTGAAGATGAAACACTCCCTGGTAGCATATCCCAATATCTAGTGGATGGCAAAATAATATGTCTAGTTATTGAGACTGACTTCATCATCCCTCTCCGGCCATGGTAGACAGAGAAAGTTGTTGTTCATAGCGGATATAAAATAGACATGGACTAGATCATCTTAGAATGAGTAAAATTTACCCTCTTTTACATAAATTTCTTTCATATGGTTCCCCTCCACTTTTCTTATTGAGGTGGGGGTTGTTGTTGACATCCAGGGGGCCCAACATGATTCATTGTAGGCCTAAGAGCTAAAGCAGGTGTTGGTGGTGGATTAAGCATAATGGAAGTCTCTTCAGATCTTCCCACTCTTTTTCCTAGGGTTTATGGGTCTATTCAAGACTTGATCATAGTAAGTTGTAAGGAGACTTTTATTATTTGGTCAATGGTAGAGAAATCTCGAAACCCACTAGTATATTTTACAAGGATGATTGGTGTTGGAATCACGTTCCGGAGGTTATCAATGAATATCACAAACATATCATCCTAGGGGAGTGGCTGGATCAAATTGTAATTCAGCCTTTTCCATATTTAAATGAGTCTAAGACTCTCTCATTATATCATTTTTTAAATTTTATGTGTTCCTTGACTGTAGTATTTGTCAATGATAAGGTTAACTGGAAAATGAATTGCCACTAAAGATCCTCCAAACATGTTATCCACTAAGCTAGAAAACTGGAGTACCATACAAAGTCTGAACCTTATAGAGTACACATGAATAAATTGACTTTCACAGCTTCTTTTTTTCTATGGGGTTCCCATCATGGGATCACAATAAGACGCATAATGCATGGGATGTTTTTCCAAGTTACCTAAGCCATTGAATACTGGGAACACAGGGTTCCTGAAATTTGGTGGTGGCGGAGTGTTACTCAACCATTCAGGGTAAGGATTCCATTTCGGCTATACCAAAGCATGGTGATCCCCAATGGACTCCAATATAATAGCCAATGACTCAAAGGTATTAATCATTCCTTGGTACATTTTCTATTTAACTTGATCTTGTATGTGTGTAGCTGGGGGACAAGATTTCACCCACTAGTTCTTCTAGTACATGTTGTGGATATCTGACTAGGAGAACATTTGGAGGATTTTCCTACACCCATTATAGTTTCTTCCTCAATGGAGGGAAGTCTTGATATCCTTCTGTGATAAGATTTTGGTAGACTGATGATCTTTGTTCAATGTTGTATAAACATTTGTTCCTTGCATCATTTGTCAGGATAAACTCATATGGTTGAGGTACACCATCTAGAAGTGTACATTGGGGATCAACCTTAGGAGCGTATAAAATAGGATGGAATCCTCGAAGAAAATCATCATTTATTCCCATCAACTCTTTAATTTTGTACTACTATTAAGAAAATCTATCCTAGATCATATGGGGATCGTTCTAATTATGAGGAGAGGGTGGGTCATATCTTACATTATTTTTTTTATTTTAATTATGAGGAATTTGATGAGGAGGTGGTGGATGATTGATTGGGGATTACCCAAAATTACGGATTACCCTTTGGTTCTGAGTGAACACACCTTCAAATTCAGTGTGGCTCATATTTTGGGTGGATCGATCATCTCCCTATTATTTTGTATTTTCATCATTTTCGGTGCGGTCCGAATGATTAACATTCACAACATTCACCAGTACATTAAAAAGTGTGGGTGGTATACCATATGTTGAATGGTAAGGTTGTTTTCTTCCTTTATTGGGTATTTTTAGTCCTTTCTATGATCCTATCAGGGCTTCTTAATAAAGAGTAACTAAAAGGGAACCTTTATATGACCTTGTTATATGCCTCCCTTCTAGGGGAAAGGAGTAATTATATGGGATGAAATGAGGGACCTCTCTACATGCAATCCAATCCAAATGGGAAAATATTTATGTCTCATGGGTTGGTGGTTGTGTTAAAAATACCCCGAGTCCAATTGGATGGGGATTATCCCTTTCTCTTATTATTATTCCCAAGCCTAGATTTATTTGTCTTATAGGGGAATTTTATGTTAAAAATTCCCTCATGCCTATGGGATGGGTATGATCCCGTATTGCAAAAGTTTATTCTGGTATTTATTCATTCTTGATATCAAGAATTTTCATTCGGGTGTGATCTAGATATGGTGTTGGGTTTTCATGTGAATTATTTGTTTCTAAGGCTATTAGTAGGGCATGTTGATTGGTTTGCATTTAGATATAAGCCTTCCAATTGTTCTCGGTTTCCTAGATTGAAAATATTTCAAAGGCTCGTTCTCATCGGGCCTGATGCCTTTGAGACTTACTCAAGGCCTGTTCTTGTTGAGCGTTCTGCAATTCCTAAATAGGGACTTCATTTGATAGGCATCTGCAAATAATGAAATTATAGAAATCCATTTCCAATAGATTCTTCTAGAAGGTACATTGGGTGAAATGAAAGGATCCATGCACTCCCGATCCCTGAATATAAACAGAAGACATGGAGTAGTCGATAAGACAATGAATCTTATGTTGTATCTTGAGGTATGTCAATTAAAGATATTTCTTTTTTACCCTCTTATTGTGGTTTCCACACATACAGAAGGGATTCAAGGTTGATTTGATGATGATTCTCTCCCACTATTTTGACATGGTCTATATACCCATTATAGGGAAAGAATTTTTTGTTCAAATAGTAAAGAGTTTTACAGAGGTTGAGATGATTGTTATATATTCATTCTTCCGACAACTCTCTTGGTATGTAGAACTGAGAAGTGGATGTGGTATAAAACATAACTGTTATGTTATCCTTGTCTAATTATCATCTCCCAAGTAACATATCCATTTGTTATTCCATTATAAAACCCTCTACATGATCTTCTTAATTTGGATGCTTCTTTAGGAAATCATCAATGTAGCTAGGATAGTAGGGATAACATTGACATGTAAATGGTTTAGAGGTGGAATAAAAGATGAGTGTGGCCTCATGTCGTCTTTGAAATGATAAAGGACATCATTTTTTACTAAAAGCGTATTTAATATGTCAAACCCATTCTTTCAAGAACATTAGAATATGATGGATTCCTCATGAACAACATGGAATGGGGGGACCTTATGTCTAATCAGAAATTTGACTATGCATAGGACCTTCAGAGTGGGAACCGATATGGAGAGGCTACCATCACAACTTGATGTCTGACTGTAGGGATAATTTCTACATCATATACCTAAAGGAGGACCTTCAGGGTGGACCACAGTATGTGGAGGACCTTCTTACCGCTTGATGTCATTGTGAGGAGGACCATTATAGTGACAAACTTCTTGGAGAGGAATACCATTATACCTAGATGACCACTTACTAGGAATGTTTATACAGTGCATACCATGGGGAGGACCATCAGGGTAGACTATACCAAAGGGAGAACCTTCTTTCTATTCAATTTCATTACAGGGAGGACCTTCACGGTGACTACCATCATGTTGAGGACTACCATCAGAGAATGATGTACGACTATAGGGAAAATTTCAACTATGCATACCCTCAGGAGGAAAATTAGGGAAAATGATAGTAAGTGGAAAAAATTCTTGTGGTTTTATATTCTGGAAATAAGGAGGGTTAACATTATAATCATCATGATATAGTGTCTCATGATCAATCGTTTCATTCCCACAAAGTAAGTCTCCATGGTACATGCTCTAGGGAGGACCTTTATAGCTGTTCATAACAATATTGTGTGGAGGAACTTCACAACTGATAATGCCACATTCCTAATTTGGTAATGGATTGGAAGGATCCTTATTATCTATTGATAAGTGTTTGATGGAATCAAGAACAACAACTTCCATCAGATCATGGTCATGAATGTGCTCATCATTTTCCAGTTTCCTTTGGCACTTTTCATTTTTGGATTCTCTCTTGTGGGTGACCGGGTCCACCTGTTGTTGGTGACAAACTTCATATATGGGTTCCTATTCGAGTTTCCCATATCATGTCATTGGGATACGTTGATGAGTAACTTGAATTTTAGTAAGGATATATGCCTTCCCTAGAGTGGCCACTGTGGTGGACCGGTGTCACCCTGTTCAAATATGTATTTGTGCCCAATATAGATGTCTATTTATCGCATAATATGAATAATGATCCTCCAGTACTAGATAAGATATATATGAATTCTCCTTGGTGACTATATTATTTTATGGACGAGTCATCCAACTTAGGGAGATGGGGTTCTGGAACTGAATCATTGTTATTTCCACGGACATGATTACGTCATGATAGGTCTAGGGGATATGATCAAGAATTAATGTATGATCCTCCATAATTTCTAGGATATGTTGTGACACATCTTTGGATGGAATAAGGATATATTCTCATTCTAATGTTAGAGCAAGAATATGTGCCTACTCCTATCCTCTATGTTCTGCTAATGGGTACCAATAGTTCTCCTATGTTGGGGCATATAAAAAATTCTTCCCTGATTTATGGTTGAGATATTCTAGGTATTTTATTCAGATTCCATAATATTTGACTGATGTAATTCATATTTGCAAGTAGGGATTTGCACATACTTGTTTTCTGCAGTATTTTTCTGATGGACATGATATGCATCTGTATGAATTTGACTCTCCTAGTATTTGATTTCCACCATATTTTACTAGTATAATTGATATGAGCGAGCAGGAATTTGACTCTTCTTATATTTCATTGCCTCCATATTTGAAAGGAGGGATTCATATTCCATAGAACAGATATCTTCCTACCTGTAGTTGTTATCCTATTTAGATGAAGGCATTGGTATGTATCAGTATATATCTTCATCATCTCATAGTTGGTTTTCATTCTATTAGGATTATGGAATTCATATGCATCCGTAGGGATTTTCATATGCTTATAATTCACTACCCTACTTGTGTGGTGGGTTTGGCATGTAGCAATAGAAATTATCACTTGTTCGTAATTTGCCACAATATTTGCATGGAGGTCTTCAGAAGAGGGAGTAGGAACATATATCTACCCATATTGTTCTATAATATTTTCATGGAAGATATCTTCCAGTGAAACTTGGGTGATTAATTGTTTCTGATTATATGTATTTCTCCCTTTGTGGGTATCCCAAGGGGGCTATGTCCATTTTCCTTCAACATGGACCTTTGGAATGATATCATCCTCAAAGTGAGGATATAGGGATTCATGGAATTGGAAGTAAAATCTTTTGGTATGGACCTTCTGGTGGAACCCCTTTGTAATAGGGTTTAAACCATTAGAGACGAATTCATCCACCAACCTAAGATAAGGGAGGTACTCATTGTCATGTTCAGGGATAATATCCTGAAATGATTAGGGATGGATAGTGGAGCCACCTGGTTCTCAACTTCCAACCATTGTTGGGTGGGAAGCTTGGAGGATTTCATCATTTGAAGGGTATGTATTGTTTCTTATGGGGTTTGGAGAGTATTGTTCTGATGGTACTCCTAGATCAGTGAATTTGAGTTCCAGTTTTTGAGGCATTGGGTGGGAAATGGAGACATATTCTTTAGGGAGGACTTGGCTAGTGCAATGGTTTACATGTGTGTCTATGAGAACTTCTAGGATTCCATTGGATTAAAGTATTATTTGATAAATCCCTTCATTATCTATAAAATTTACATATAAAACTTTTCATTAAAGTATCATCTCATGACCACATGTGTAATTGATGATCTTTCTTCTCCCTCTTCCTTTTTTGGATAATAAAGGGGCCCACAATGGGGTTACACCGCCCCCTGGTTATGGATTGATGTTGGTTTTACCATTTTTCGAAGCGAAGGTGTGTGTGTACCCAGAATGGAATGGTCTGATTGGGAATGTGTAATATATCTTTTTTATCCTAGGAAGAAGGTTCCACAGTTATGTCATTTAGGTCAGGTTCACCATTTATTTTGCAACGAATGAAGGATTATTCTCATGTGGATTGATTGCAGGGGGTTAACTGGTGTGAAATCACTATAATTGGGTATAAACCCATCAAATGGTCTCCAACGGGTTTTTTCATAGATTTGGAAACATCCAAGGGTTCTCACATCCATAATTCATGGACCTACCTTCCAAAGGTAGAAATTCATTGGTTGATTTGGCCAAAAACACTTAAGAACTCATATTGATAGGGAGGATGGGAACTCAAGACCATCACACTCTTTTAGGGGGAACTATTTCCTATTTTAGAACTCTCTTATTTACTTAAGTCATGATCATATGTTTTTGAATCATCGGTTCATTCCCAAGCTTGTGTCCACAAATTACCTAAAGTTAACAATTCTTCATGATTACACATGCATATAGAATCATCCATATGTATCTGTGGTTCTCCACCAATGTTACATTTTATGGATAGATCAGGGATTATTTGGTCATTCAATCATACAATGTTGGAAATAAGCCACATGGGATGGTTATCTAGAGTTTATTTTCATCTAGGGGGATAATGGATATTGTGATTTTTGGATCTAATCCATAATATAAGATTCCTACATAACCTCATGAGAGAAATCAGAACCCATGAAGTTTGGTGTCTCTTAACTAGACACATCCCATATTAAGGTCAGGTGACAAGGACCTGACCATGCAATTTAAAATTATGTAGTGAGTATGTATAGGAAAAAGTTTTACTGGTCAAGGATGGTGTGGGACTTATGCTAAGGCAGCTCAAGATACCAGGAAGAGATATGGTATCCTAAATGAATAAGACCCAATCAAAGATATTTCTTGTTGAACATTAGGTTGATTTGAGTGTCAGGTTTGTACCTCAGGGAATATTACAACATATCCCAATTAGTTGGGAATCAAATCCTACATTTTTCAAATACTAGGAAATATACTTTAGAGGAGGCCCATTAAGGGATCATGATTGGGAATTACTCATGGGATTTTCCCTTTTGAATGGATTTGATTAGGGATTATATATAGTGATCCTCAATTTTCATACATTAAAATTACATAACATTTTTGGAATACATACTTTACTAGTCTAGTTCCTTTGGAAACATGGAAACATAAAATATGATACATAAGTGAGCTACATTATCTCCCACTAGGTTATTCATGACTAAAACCCTTATTATACACATCATACATAATACATATCTTTAAAACCTTGGGAAGGAAACATAGAAAGGGTTGAGATCAAATGGTCTGTAAGGGTATATATGGTTTATATGTAAGCATAATCATGAGAATACGGGTTTGATAACATGACCATGAAAATAGAAGATCATACAATGCATATCAAATATTATTTACATGAATCAATGGATAATGTTTGGAAGTTAATAAGACATGAATCATAAGGAAATAAAGAACATAATCCATGCAATCATAACATAGGAATAAAACACTGAAATTTGGAAGACACATAAGCATATATAATGATTTACATAATAGTCAATGCATTGTTTCCAAAACCATAGTAGTGGAAAAAGTCCTTTAATGAACCGGGTTCACACCCCATTCCAGCCCTATATTATTGTACTGAATTCACCCCTAATTCCAACCCTGTATTACTGAACCAATTTAATTTCTTGTTACAACCCTGTAATACTGAACTGAGTTCATTTCTCTTTCCAACCATGTCTATCTCAAGATATATAAATCTTTACCCAATGAATTGTAGGGAGGTATTGGTAACACCCATATCATAGTGAAATCATACATACATGTTCCATAAGATTATAAATAATCATATCATAACCCATAAAATAAAATGGGTGTTATAAACATGTACGTATATCAAAACACGTGGAAAGAAAAAGGTCTCATAATCATTTCACCATGAACATACCCCGGGAAAAAGTAGTGGGTTTCAAAATCATATAACCTATAAATGAGAAATGGGTTTAATAAATATCATTCCATCAAAACATTATCCATTCATAGGAATAATATGAATTAAAAAATTGATTAATCTCCTCATAAAGGAATGCGTAACCCCAATGGATGTTATCTTAGATGGGAAATAATATTGAAAGATATTTTAAAAAAATTTATTGAGGAAAATATCCTCTCTACATTGAAAAATGATTTTAAAAACATAAAACCGTTTTGGAAAACCTTTATGTTTTAGAATATCTTTTAAAATATATAAATTAAAATTTGAAAACCCAAAAAACGTTTTTAAGATCCTTTTTCCTTCAAAATGGGCTTGAAATATCTTTGGAAACATTTTTGAACACATTTTCTGAATTTTTTTGAATAAAATAGATTTTTGACTGGTGAGATAGAGATACAATTATGTATAAGAGAAGGAAACTCTAGAGTGTTATTGAGATATGGATCACAATATTTCCTTAAAAAATCATAAATATAAACAATCTCAAAAAAGCGATAAGATTATTTCAATAAACTATTATAACTTGGTAACATGAGATCATATTCTCCAGGTAGAAAAAAATTACATAAAGATTTAAATATCATGAAAAGAAACAAATTCATGATGTAACATGTAAAATGGAAGTATATACACCTTTAAAAAGTGTTTAGGTGCATAAAAAACATGTGTCTCAATGAAATAAAATTGAGAGAAAACATTCATAATGATTTGGTAACTTCTGAAAGTTAGACCCCATGAAAGAGATAACATAAAATGGATATATGAATACCAATTAAATTTAATTATAATAAAAAATTAATAAAATCATGGTAAGTACATACAACACAAAAAGTGAAAGAGTGGTGAACATAGCATATATCTCATAAAAATAAAAAGTGAGATGACATCCTTTTATCTTGTGTCATGACTCTTGTCGTAATAATTAAATCCACATGTATAATAAATATAGGTTTATTATAATTTTTTTATTGAACCATATTATTATATCTAGTACCATATATGGTTTGATTATAAAATTATATTATCTTCTTGATATCCATCCTATGTTAAGGATTCACTTCAAATAATATTCGCTTTATTATTCAATTGTGTTCTTAATTTGTTATATCGTTGTCATTAATACTTTATATGATGAATTAAAAAAAATTAAATCATGATATAAATATCATTTATATACAATAGATGTTTATTATAAAAATCTATATAATATATAAGTATAAAACAGAATATGTCGAACTGGGAAACAGTTGGCTATACGTACACATGAAGGTTATTTCCATTTAATTGTCATGTTAAAAGAAATAAATTAAAAGAAAATTATATATCATTATTATAGTATATTTATTATATCATATATGTCTTAAATATTCATCAAAACTATCTTTCATAAAATCCATGCAGTGTATGAATGAATCATATCACATTGAGGGGAAGGTAGTCCACACATCCTCAAATGAAATTATCGTATTAAAATCAAATAAAAAGTAAATATATATGTTTTTTAAAAGGAATTAATAATATTATATAAATATTAAATATAATATTTAAAATATATAAAAATATTTCCAATCTTAATGTCCACCATGAGAGGTGGTAAGGAAAATTTAACAATCATCGTTTAGTGAAGTGGCAGTTCACTGTACACCTAAATAGTATATTCGTTATTCATTAGATGGAGGTGCGTGTAAGTGTATGTTGAATCTATATCAAAAAACATCCTAGTATATTGAGGATACTTTTTTTGTTATAAAATCATGGAAAAAATAATGTTTAGGGGGCAGAGAAAGAAAATAAAAGAAAGGGCTCGAGAGAAGATGTTACCTCTTAATTGGATAACTCCTTTTGGTTTATGCCAAAAGGATTACTTGGAAGAATTTATGACCAATGATAGGCTTCAAGGAGGATGGTAGGATTCCTAGGATGAATTTTGGGTAGATAATTTATGATCTTAATAGGTTTAAGAGATGTGAAGAAGATGGAGAGGCGGTGACCTTTCATAGGGTTGGAGGAGTGGAACTCTTGTAAATATTTGAAGAGATAATTCCACCCATGTTTTTCATGGTTCTAGTCGATCAAATAGTGATACAAATACAAGATAATGGACTATAGAGTCTAAATATGACTATAAAATTTCTTTTTGACAGGTTTATAGGTAGTTTTGGGTCTTAAGGTTATGTTTTAGTCCCATATTATGCTTAATTTATCATTATTCAATGTAATTAATTTTAATCACTTTCACTAATATTTTTTAAAGAAAATATAAGTTATCCCCATAAGAAATTATAAATAATTATTATTCCTAATAAAGAATCCATTTTTCCAAATTAAAATCACAATAGTAGCAGAAATTAAATTAAAATTAACCCCACAGTTAGGTCGGCAATGTGGGTAATTAAATTAAAAATAATCTAAAGTTTGCTGTGTTTTTATATATAATTTCAATATTAAATTGGTTAGAATTTACCTAATTGGATTAATTGATAAAAATATAATCTAATTAATCTTTTAAAAAAATTAAAATTGTCACGACCCATCCTTGGGGCCTGTGCCGTGACTACCCCAAGCCCGTCTTCCATAGGCCAGGGGTTGGCGACTAGAACCAAAGGTGTAAATCCCTATACCGAGAAGGTATTGCCTTTATAAAAGTAAAAAAAACACAATATAGTATGCAAATTAAGTAAGAACTACGTAAAACTGTATACAAAAAGAGAGTGATGAAAGTAAAGGGGCCAGAAATACAAGCCCAACAGTATGTACAGTACAACTGAAAAACTAATACAACTGTAGAAAAGTAAAACAACAACTACTGAGTCATCTTCTGGGAATCCCTCCTGAAGGGTGGATACAGATAGCCCCCCTCAGCACCTCAGGTCCGTCTGTCTGCTCCGTGTACATATCTCCAAAGGATCCACCTTCGGGTACCGTCCAGCTTTACAAGTCTCTACCTCGATCAATGTTGTCTATCATCTTCATCCAACACAACGTAGTGTGGGCATAGCCCGTGTAGGGGTGAGTATATGATACTCAATAGGGACCCTGAGAACCCTGAAGTTCTCCCAAAATCCACAAAGGATAAACCAAAAAAGGAAACATACAATCACAAAGTATCAACCAAGCCTACTTAGGTATATGCCCATATATATACCTAAGTTTTCAATATCAGTTCAACTCCAACTCTCGAGCCCAAGAACAACCCTGTCCACACAGGAAGTAAATTCAATCACATCGATGATAATGATTGAAAGTCAAGAATCATCTCACAACAGTTATACAAAACATAAATAGAGTAAGAGATGATTAGTTGTAGCCATTGAATCATGCATCTTTCACTGTCGAATGACAGATACCTGTAGAAACATAAAACAAAATTATGTCGTTGCTGTCGAACCCATGGAGGATTTAGTCTAGCCTCATTACTGTAAAAACCATAGAAGATTTAGTCTATTCTTGTTTTTGTCAAACCCATGGAGGATTCAGTCTAGTCTTGTTGCTGTCGAACCCACGGAGGATTCAGTCCAGTCTCGTTCATGTCGAACCCATGGAGGATTCAGTCCAGTCTTGTTGTTGTCGAACCCAATGAGGATCTAGTCTAGTCTTATTGCTGTCGAACCCATGGAGGATTCAGTCCAGTCTCATTGCTGTTGAACCCATGGTGTCACGACCCGTCCTCAGGGCCCGTGTCGTGACTACCCCAAGCCCGCATTCCATAGGCCAAGGGCTGGAGACTAGCACCAAGGTGTAATTCCCGGTAAAAAGGGAAGGCATTGCCTTTGTAAAGTATACAAACACCACAGAGAAAGCAAGCAGAAGTAAACACTAAGTAAAAACTGGGTACAATAGCAAGTGCGGAAAGTAAGTGGGCCAGAATACAAACCCAAAATGAATGTAAAGTACAACTGAAAAAGGGAGTACAGCAACTGAAAAGTAAAGCCGCATCCTCGAGCCGTCCACTGTAAGTCCCACCAGAAGGGTGGGTACAGATAGCCTCCACAGCTCCTCGGGTCCATCCGTCCGCTCCGAGTACGTCCTGCCCAGTGGTCCACCTTCAGGTACCGACCTGCTCCGCAAGCCTCAACCATGATCAGCGATGTCCGTCGTCTGCAACCAACACAACGTAGTGCGGGCATTGCCCGTTCATGGGTGAGTATAAGCTACTCAGTAGGGACATCAAGACCCCTGATGGTCTCCCAGAATCCATAAAGGATAATCCACAAAGGAAAGATGCAATCAAAAAGTAACATCCAACTCTACATAGATATATGCCCATACATATACATAAGTTATCAATTCTAGTTCGGCTCCAACATCCGAGCCCAAGTTCGATCACATCCACACAGGATAGAAGAACATAATCCATGGAGGAAAGCAAATCAAGATTCAGCTCACACAGGTATACTTCTTCGTATGACGATAGAGATGATCAGATGTACCCACTGATTCATCTAAGCCGTCTGAACCACACAGGATCCATAGGTAACTAACCCCAGCAATGACCCACACAGGATCGGACCCACACAGGATCTGTAGGCGCTGGCCCACACAGGACCGCTGAGCGCTAACCCACACAGGATCTGACCCACACATGATCGGTAGCACTGATCCACGTAGGATCACTGAGTGCTGTAGTCATTACCGTCGAATCCATGGAGGATTTCGGTACAGTCGTCATCGTCGTCGCAGTCGCAGCTAGCTCGAGGATTCTCGCACACAGCAAGCTCGTTCGGGAGGGTCTTCTCCACGAGTCGATGGGCTGATACATCAACTGACACATAGTCCCGAGTTGATGTATCCAAAAGTTCCGTATCGACAACAGGAACTCAACGTCATAGACGGCGCGTCAATCGGACGCCCGGTCTGAGAGTTATTGGCTTTTTCGTCCCAGGGGCCCAGTTGGTTTTTAAGTCAAAACCAACACGACCATACTCCAAATGCGTCCAAACCTTGAACGGGGTAATCCAAAATGTCCATCTCACTAAGAGGAATCCAACAATGTCGATGGCACGTCAATCAGACGTCTGGAGCTCAATTTATAAGCGTTTCCGCTCCAAGGGCCCGGTTGGTTTTGTGTTCGAACCATCCCAGCCGAACCCAAAGTACTCCGAAACCTTGAGTGTAATATACAAAAACGACCTTCTCGATCCAAGGATCACATCGCCTATGACGGTGCGTCGATCGGAGGTCCGTAGCCCATTTTATGGGAAAAAGACCGAAATATGTCCGGAAGTGGGGGTTTGGGGCCCGGACCGATCCGGCCCGAGACCCCCTGGGTCGACCCGACCCGGGTCCGGCCCACTAGGGTGCGGCCCGGCCCATCGCGCTGGCAATGGCTAGGTGGCTCGGCCATTTCGGCCAAGAGGAAGAGGGTGCAGGGGGGGGGGGGCGCTGCCCCCCGCCTGTTCGTAACCGTGGCCCCCATATGGGGGGGGGGGTGCTCTTGTCCAGCCAGTCGGGGGTCGTAACCCCAAGCTCCTCCTCTGGCCGGCCGGCCCGCTCCGGCCGGCCAGCTGCTGCCGCCACGGGACCGGCATGGGCCCGTCCCATTGCTCCGACGCCGGCGGCCCGGAACCGGCCACCGGTCCCTGCTTCGCCGCAGCCTCAGCTGCAGCCTTGGTCCGTCCGGCGTGGCGCGATGGCGCCGCACCCCTCTTCCGCGGCCCCGCTCTGGCCGCGGTGCCTTTGTGATTCTCCGGCATGGCGTGACGGCGCTGCAGTTTAGTTCATCTTCAACGGCGCCGTGCGACGGCGCCGCCCTTCTCCACCTTTCCTTTAATATTCCCCCACGCGGTGCTTCGGCACCGCGCCACCTTACACGTGCCGCCACAAAATCAAACCAACAAGGGGGAGGAGGGTCGTCTGTGTTCGTGCGGTCTGACCTCCTCCCATTATTGCGATATCAGGTGGATCAAATTGAAAATAATAAAGCGACAGAAGTAATCAGGAACAAACAATTAAAATAAACCCCTACCTCGAGCGTAGTCGTCGAAAAAGGTTGTCGCGGAAAGGGACGTCGTGGAATTGATCGCCGCAGAAGAGGGCGGATCGTCACGTTGCGGAGGAATGGTGTCTCCCTTCCTTTGACGTGGAAAGTAAGAATGAGGTGATGCGTGTCGGGTCGTCGATCTCCGAGGAAGGCGTCTCTCACCATCGTCCGTCGTCGGAGGTCGGCGTTCTTCGCGTTCTTCGTCGAGGAGGAAGAACTTCAAGAACTTGAGCAAATTCTCCCAAGCCTCTCACAACCCAACCACCCTAATAAAATAAGAGTTTGTCTTATTTTATTTCTCAATCCATGCGTTTTGAAATTCAAAAACTAAATAATCGATTAAGTGAATTAATTGCAACGTTTAAACCACCAAATTAATTGAGGCATTTCATAAACAGAAAAATGCAAGGGTTGACTTCTACTTAATAGGGGTGCGGGTGTGTTGCCTTATTAAAAGAGGGGGTTTGGGAAGAAAAGAAACGGTTGAGATCGTGTGGGTCCCACCTCACAAATACCCTACCTAGTGGGTAGGATATTGTGGATCCCACATCATCCACTTAGCTTAGGTTAAACAAAAATAAAATAAAATTGGTTGCACCACTTTTATTTTATTCCTTTACTTAACCCCAAAATTTAAAAACCACAATCGAGAAAACGCAACTCCGGAAAAGGTGATTCTAAGCAATTACCAGTGCTGCGATTCCTTCGGTGTCCTCGGATTTCGATTCCGAGCACCGGTTCAAAAGTTAGGAAAACCTGCTCTTTCGTTCATTGAACGTACCCGAGCTAAACTTCGGAAAATGATTCTGGGCACACCGAGCCTCGGAATCAGGTGCCGTCAGAAACTGTGTTCTTGTAAAATCCCATTGAAAATTAAGAAAAAATTTCCCTTGAATTTTTTTTGGGTCATTACATTACTCCCACCTCAGGGATTTACATCCCCGTAAAGATACATCAAAAACTAGGGAAACAAAAGTGGGTACTGAGCACGCATCTGAGCCTCCCGCTCCCAAGTGCCCTCCTGGATGTTCCCATGCTGCCATCTGATTCACACTAGAGGAATCGACCATCCATGTAGGAACCATTCCTTTCGATCCTCAATCTCCACCGGGACCTCCGCAAAAGTCACCCCATCATTAATGTCCAACTCCCTGTGGTCAATGATATGTGTCGGGTCGTGCACATATCTCCTCAACTGAGATACGTGGAAGATGTCGTGCACCCGGTGCAACTGAGGTGGTAGAGTCAGGCAATAAGCCACCTTGCCCATCCTGCTGAGGACCTGGAATGGTCCGATGAAGCGTGGAGACAACTTGCCACCTCATCCAAATCTTTGTAATCCACGTCGAGGTGAGACCCACAAGAAGACGTGGTCGCCATCCTCAAACTCCAGTGGCCTCCGCCTCCTATCATCATAAGTCTTCTGCCAGCTCTGAGCTGTCCTCATCCACTCCTGGAGGACCTGGACCTTCTCTGTCGTGGCCTGGACCATCTCCGGTCCCACAAGTGCTGACTCCCCAGGGTATGTCCAGCACAACGATGATCTGCAAGGTCGGTCGTACAACGCCTCGTATGGCGCCATCCTGATGGTGGAGTGGTAGTTGTTGTTGTACGCGAACTCCACCAAGGGTAGGTGGTCCTGCCAGCTGTGACCCAAGTCAAGGACACAAGCACAAATCATGTCCTCGAGAGTCTGAATGGTCCTCTCCGTCTGACCATCTGTCTGAGGGTGAAAGGCGGTGCTCAGACGTAGTTGTGTCCCGAATGCCTCCTGCAACCCCTTCCAAATTCAGGAAGTAAAGCGAGCATCTCGATCTGAGATGATAGATGATGGCACACCATGAAGTCGTACAATCTTCTGAACGTAGAGTCATCCCAAGCTCTCCACTTAGCCATGCTCTCTGATGGGTAATAAATGATCCGACTTGGTGAGTCGGTCGACAATCACCCAAATGGAGTCGTGACCTCTGGAAGTGCGTGGAAGTCCAGTCACGAAGTCCATAGATATGTCGTCCCACTTCCACTCCGGGACCTCCAAGGGTTGTACCAAGCCTTCTGGAACCTGGTGCTCTGCCTTCACTTGATGGCAGGTGAGGCATCGAGAAACGAACTCAGCCACAACCTTCTTCATGGCCGGCCACCAGTGCTGTCGTCTGAGATCCTGGTACATCTTCGCCACTCCAGGATATACCACCAAAGGGGAAGTGTGAAACTCACTCAGCACCTACCCCCGTAAAGAAACTGGTACTATGTTACCTCCTCTGAAAAGGACGTCGTGCTCTCCTCTTAATGAAAAACCATCGGGTTCTTGTCCTGAGGATATCTATGCACGCCGCATCTCACAATCGGCGTCCCCACGCTGTGCCTCTCTGACCCGCTGTAGTAGTTGAGGTGTGACTGTGAGTGACTGAAGAAAGGATGATCCATATCTATCCACGAAGGATATCTGCAAAGTGGCTAGCTGCTCTGTCGCCTCCCCAAGTAGCTGAATGCCCGACCTCCTACTGAGAGCATCGGCTACCACGTTCCCCTTTCCAGGAGTATAGACTATCTCAAAGTCATAGTCCTGGAGGAACTCAATCCATCACCGCTATCTCAGGTTCAGGTCCTTCTGAGAGAAGATGTACCTGAGACTCTGATGGTCAGAATAGACTGTAAAGCGCTCTCCCATCAGATAGTGTCGCCACATATTCAGAGCGAAGACCACTGCTGCTAACTCCAGGTCATGGGTAGCGTAGTTTTGCTCATGCTGCCTCAACTGACATGATCCATAGGCGATCACAGCCCACTCCTGCATCAGGACACACCCGAGTCCGGTCCCTGATGCATCGTAGTAAACTATGTACCCAAATCCCTCCTCTGGTAGCCTCAAGATAGGCGCGCTGGTCAATCTCTGTCTCAGCTCCTGGAAGCTCTGCTGACACCTGTCTGACCACACAAAGGGCTTCCCCTTCTTCGTCAAAGCTGATAGTGGTGCCGCAACTCTGGAGAAGTCTAGCACAAATCTCTGGTAGTACCCAGCTAGTCCCAACAAACTCCGCACCTCCGTCACGCTCCTAGGTGGATGCCAAGCTAGAAATGCCTCGATCTTCGCAGGATCCACCGCAACTCCCACCTCAAAGATAACGTGTCCCAAGAAGTGGACCTCGCATATCCAGAACTGACACTTCGGGAGCTTTCCATAAAGCTGGTGCTCTCGGAGTGTGTCTAGTACAACCCGCAAGTGGTAGGCGTGCTCCTCCTCTGTCGTCGAGTATATCAAAATGTCGTCGATGAAGACCACGGAAAATCGATCGAGGTATGGATGAAAGATCATGTTCATGAGGCCCATGAACACTTCTAGAGAATTGGTTACGCTGAATGGCATAACGAAGAACTCATAGTGTCCATACCGACATCTGATGACTGTCTTCTGCATGTCCTCGTCTCGAACTCTGAGTTGATGATAGCCTGACCTGAGGTATATCTTCGACAACCACCTTGCTCCCATGAGCTGATCGAAGAGGTCGTCAATCCTCGGTAGCAGATACTTGTTCCTCACGGTCACCTGGTTCCGGCGACGATAGTCGACACAAAGTCGCAAGCTCCCGTCTGCCTTCTTGGCAAACAATATCGGGGAAGCCTAGGGTGAAACACTAGGTCAGATGAATCCCTTGCCCTGCAAGTCCTCCAACTATACCCGTAGCTCTGGAAGCTCAGCGGGAGCCATCCGATATGCTAGGGTGGATATCGGGGCTGTCCTGGGGTACATATCAATATAAAAGTCTACCTCTCTGTGAGGAGGTAGTCCTGGAACGTCGTCGGGGAAAACGTCTGCATACTAATCCACCACTACAGCAAAACCAGGACTCCACACGTCAACTGCTCCTAGGATGAGGCTATCCAACTTATGAGTGATGGGTTGTCCTATCCTCTGCGAGAGTCCATCCTATGCTGCGAAGGATCCCTTCTCGCCGGTGTAGGTGAACCTGCTCCCGTCGGTGCGTACACACCGCACCTTGAGCCTAATACAGTCGATCTGAGCATGGACTGTAGAAAACCAATCCATGCCCAAGTTGACATCGTAAGGCCTCGACGCTGCTACAAGAAGATCCCAGCCGAAGATCTCACCTCCTAGAGTAAGCTCACACTGCCGGCACCAGTGCGTAATTATCGAGTCTGTTCCCATATGAGTATTTATCCGTAAGGATCAAGCCAACGGCTCTGTTGGAATCTCCGAGCTCTGAACAAGGGAAGAGACTATGAAATAATGACTTGCTCCTATGTCTATAAGAACTACAGAAAAGGTGGAATAGACATAGATAGTACCTCTTATCATCTCTGTTGTGCCATGGTCGTAGGCCTCTGCTGCCTGGAGTTGTGCCTATCATTGCCCGCTAGCTCCCTGTGGTCGGGGTGGACCTCCTGGGGGTGGTGGTGGTAGAGCTTGAAAGCGTCTCCCCCCACCTGCTGCTCGGCCAGATCCTCTGCCTCGTCCTCCTGATCCCTGCGGACTACCACGGTCGACCCTCTGCCTCTTCCTGGGTGGTCCCTCAACCGTCTGCTACTCCTCGGTACGTCGGGTCGGGAAGTCACGAGCCATGTGGCCCTGCCTGCTGCATGCATAGCACTGTCTGCCTCTCAAAAGACTGGCTCCGCGCTGTGTTCCCCGCACCTCTGAGCCAGTGTCCTGAGGTCGTCTGCCTAAGGGTCTAGTCTACCTAGACCCATGTGTCATCCGTCGACTACCTGTTGTAGAAGACTCTGATATGTGCCACCCTGCGGTAGGTCTCGCTCCTGATGTGGGCTCAGCAAGGAAGCTCTCGATCATAAGGGCTCACTCCAGTACCCTTTCCTGTGTCGGAATGCTGAGGGAGATCAGTGATGCCCTGATCTCATGCCTCAATCCCTGCTCAATGGTCTGGGCCTGGAAGAATGGGTCTCGTACCATGTCCGTCGAATAGCGTGAGAGATCGGTAAATCTCACCGAGTACTGGGCAACCGTCAAGCTGCCCTGCCGCAGGTGTAGAAGCTCCTGGATGCGCACCGGACGGAGGGTGGCTGGGATGAACTTCGAGCGGAAGAGGCTCTCAAAGTCCGTCCAGAGAAGAGATGCCTTGTCATGCACCTGGATCATCAAGCTCCACCATCTGCATGCTGCCGCGTGCTGGAGGCTCGCTACGATGATCACCATGAGGTCAGCTGGTGTCCTCACTAACCTGAAAACTCGTACAACTGCCTCCAGCCAATCCTCGGCTACCTGAGGGTCCGTCTCCCCATAGAACCTGGGTGGTCGCTGATGCTGAAACTCGTGCAGTGCATTAAGGTGACGTGCATCGTCAGCAGCTGGGGCTGGAAGCATCGGTGGCTCGGTGGGTAGAGGTACCGCCAGTGCCTCTACTGTCAAAGGGCCCTGTACCGAGGCCTCGTCGCTCGGTGGGCTGTCGTCACGCACAACGCTCGGAACCCTAGCTGGCTACCATCATGGGGCCATCCTGAAAAGAAACAGGTGCTCCACAGTCAAACAGTGTACCTGGTGAGCTAACACAAAGTAATCACAAAGAAAACTTGAAACACACATGCAATCAATGTTTTCGTGCATTAAGTTGGAAATCAGAAGTCAGGGTCCTGGTGAATGGATATGTCGGCCGCCGCACCAACACTGGACTCCCTGGACTGATAACCACACTCAATACTCTGAACACTATTTCTTCACATAGAAAAGGATCAGAGTCCTGAGTTCTGCAGTAGAACTGAACTCCTCTGATACCAATTTGTCACGACCCATCCTCGGGGCCCATGTCGTGAAGACCCCAAGCCCTCCTTCCATAGGCCAGGGGCTGGCGACTAGCACCAAGGCGTAATTCCCCGTAAAAAGGGAAGGCATTTCCTTTGTAAAGTAAACAAACACCACAAAGCAAGCAAGAAGAAGTAAACACTAAGTAAAAACTGGGTACAACAGCAAGTGCGGAATGTAAGTGGGCCAGAATAAAAACCCAAACTGAAAGTAAAGTACAACTGAAAAAGGGAGTACAACAACTGAAAAGTAAAGCCGTAGCCTCGAGCCATCCACTGGAATTCCCACCTGAAGGGTGGGAACAGATTGCCTCCACAGCTCCTCGGGTCCAGCCGTCCGCTCTGAGTACGTCCCGCCCAGTGGTCCACCTCCAGGTACTGACCTGCTCCGTAAGACTCAACCATGATCAGCGCTGTCTGTCGTCTGCAACCAACACAATGTAGTGCGGGCATAGCCCATGCAGGGGTGACTATAAGCTACTCAGTAGGGAACTCAATACCCCCGAAGGTCTCCCAGAATCCACAAAGGATAATCCAGAAAGGAAAGATGAAATCACGAAGTAACATCCGACTCTACTTAGGTATATTCCCATAGATATACCTAATTTATCAATTCCAGTTCGACTCCAACATCTGAGCCCAAGTTCGATCACATCCACACAGCATAGCACAACACAATCCACAAAGGAAAGCAAATCAAGATTCAACTCACACAGGTATACTTATTCGTATGACAATAGAGATGATCAGATATAGCCACTCATTCATCTAAGCCGTCGGACCCACATAGGATCGATAGGTACTAACCCCCGCAATGACCCACAAAGGATCGATAGGTAACTAACCCCCACAATAACCCACACAGGATTGGACCCACACAGGATCTGTATGCGTTGGCCCACACAGGACTGCTGAGCACTGACCCACACAGTATTTGACCCACACAGGATCGGTAGCACTAATCCACGTAGGATCGTTGAGTGTTATAGCCGTCGCCGTCGAATCCACGAGGAATTTCTGTACAGTCGTCATCGTCGTCGCAGTCGCAGCCTGCTCTAGGGTTCCCGTACACAGCAAGCTCGTTCGGGAGGGTCCGCTCCACGAGACGAGGGGCTGATACATTAACTGACACATAGTCTGGAGTTGATGTATCCAAAAGTTCTGTATCGTCAACAGGAACTCAACGTCACAGACGGCGCGTCAATCGGACGCCCAGTTTGATAGTTATTGGCTTTTTCGTCCCAGGGGCCCGGTTGTTTTTCAAGTCAAAACCAACTAGACCATACTCCAAATGCGTCCAAACCTCGAGCGAAGTAAGGAAAAAGTTCTGTCTCACTAAGAGGAATCTAACAAAGTCCACGGCACGTCAATCGGATGTCCGGAGCTCATGTTATAAGCGTTTCCTCTCCGATGGCCCGTTTAGTTTCGTGTTCGAACCAACCCGGCCGAACCCAAAGTACTCCAAAACCTTGAGTGTAATATCCCAAAACGACCGTCTCGATCCAAGGATCGCATCGCTGCGGACGGTGCATCTATCGGAGGCCCGTAGCTCAAGTTATGGGCAGAAGACCGAAAGAGGTCCGGAAGTGGGGGTTTCGGGCCTGGACCGATCCGGCCCGAGAGCCCCTGGGTCGGCCCAAACCGGGTCGACCCGACCCGGTTCCGGGTCCGGCCTGCTTGGGTGCGGCCCGGCCCAGCAGGCGCAGCCCGGCCCGGCCTAGGCGCGGCCCGGCCTGGCCTGGGCGCGGCCCGGCCTGGCTACTCGGCCCAGTGCGCTGGCACTGGCCAGGTGGCTCGGCCGTTTCGGCCAAGCGGAAGGGGGGTGGGGGGTGGGGGGCACTGCCCCCCGCCTGTTCGTAACAGCGACACCTATGTGGGGGGGGGGGGGGGGGGCTCTTGTCCAGCCAGCAGGGGGTCGTAACCCCTGGCTCCTCCTCTGACCGGCCGACCGACTGCTACTGCCACGGGACAGTCATGGGCCGGTCCCCCTGCTCCGACGCCGGTGGCCCAGAACCGGCCGCCGGTCCCTGCTTCGCCGCGGCCTAAGCCGCGGCCTTGGTCCGTCCGGCGCGGCACGACGGCGCCACACCCCTCTGCCACGGCCCTGCTCCTTCCGCAATGCCTTTGTGATTCTCCGGTGCTGCGCGACGGCGCCGCGGTTTAGTTCATCTTCAACAGCGCAGCGCGATGGCGCCGCGCTTCTCCGCCTTTCCTTTAATATTTTCCAACGCGGTGCTTCGGCACCGCACCACCTTACACGTGCCGCAACAAAATCAAACCAACAAGGGGGGGGGGAGGGTCGGTCGTGTTCGTGCGGTCCGACCTCCTCCCGTTATTGCGATATCAAGCGGCTCAAATTGAAAAGAAGAATGCGACAGAAGTAATCACGAACAAACAATTAAAATAAACCCCTACCTCGATCGTAGTCGTCGAATGAGATTGTCATGGAAAGGGACGTCGCGGAATTGATCACCGCGGAAGAAGACGGATCGCCGCGTCACCGAGGAACGATGTCTCCCTTCCTTTGACATGGAAATAAAGAATGAGGTGATGCGCATCGGGTCGTCAATCTCGGAGGAAGGCATCTCTCACCATCGTCCGTCGTCGGAGGTCGACGTTCTTCGCGTTCTTCATCGAGGAGGAAGTACTTCAAGAACTTGAGAAAATTCTCCCAAGCCTCTCACAACCCAACCACTCTAATAAAATAAGAGTTTGTCTTATTTTATTTCTCAAGTCATGCATTTTGAAATTCAAAAACAAAATAATCAATTAAGTGAATTATTTTCAATGTTTAAACCGCTAAATTAATTAAGGAATTTCATAAACAGAAAAATGCAATGGTTGACTTCCACTTAATAGGAGTGCGGGTGTGTTACCTTATTAAAGGAGGGGGTTTTGGAAGAAAATAAATGGTGGGGATCGTGTGGGTCCCACATCACAAATATCCTACCTAGTGGGTAGGATATTGTGGGTCCCACATCATCCACTTATCTTAGGTTAAACAAAAATAAAATAAAATTGGTTGCACCACTTTTATTTTATTCCTTTACTTAACCCCAAAATTTAAAAACCAGACCCAAGAAAATGCAACTCCGGAAAAGGTGTTTTTAAGCAATTACTAGTGCTGCGATTCCATCGGTGTCCTTGGATTTCGATTCTGAGCACCGGTTCAAAAGTTAGGAAAACCCGCTCGTTCGTTCACTGACCGTACCCGAGATAAACTTCGGAAAATGATTCCGGGCACACCGGGCCTCGGAATCAGGTGCCTTCAGAAACTGCGTTCTTGTAAACTCTCAAAGAAAATTAAGAAAAAATTTCCCTTGATTTTTTTTACAGGTCTTTACACACGGATGATTCAGTCGAGTAGCCATCTTCGTCGAACCCACGGAGGATTCCAGTGTTATAGTCTTCACAGCCAGCTCTAGGGTTCCCGCACACTGAACGCTCGATTCCAGGAGGGTCCGCTCCTCGAGCCAAGGGGGGTCAATAAATCAACTATCATGAAGTCCAGAGCTGATGTATCCCGAAGTTCTGTCTCGTCAAAAGAATCCCAACACGACATACCGCACGTCAATCGGACGCCCGGTCTGAGAGTTATTGTCTTTTCTGTTCTAGGGGCCCGGTTGGAAATACACTCATTCCAAACCTAGACTTTTTCCAAATATGTCCAAAACTCTCATAGTGTATTTCAAAAGGACCACCTCTTCGTAAGGGTCCATGTGCCGTAGACGGTGCGTCGATCAGACGCACAATCAAGAACTTATTCGCATTTAAGCGAAACGGGCCCGACCCGTCAAGCCTGCTGGGCTGGTGGGTCGGCCCGTCCTACCTCGGCGGGTCTGACCCAGCTAAGGGGTCGGCCTGGCCTGGCACGCGGCGGGACGTGGCTCGGCTACCTTGTCGAGCGATGCAGAGTGGGGGGGGGGGGTCGATTCTTTGAAACGGCATCGCCGCCCCTCCTGTCCGGCCGGTCCTCACCGGCGTGAGCGGGCCACTATTCCCCTAATGCAGTGCCAGGAGGGTTCCGCGTGGTCTTCCCATCCTGGTTGGTCGCCTGCTGGCCGGTTCGTCCGCCGAACGGCCCGTGTAACGCGGGCCACAGTCCTCCGTAGCACGATGCCGAGAGGCACCGCAATTTTTTTTAGCCCGGCCAGCTTTAGCCAGCTGGTTCTTCTTCAGTTGAGTAGCCTGGTTGCGGGCCACGGTCTCCCTTCCACGTGGAACCCGGTGCCGCGGTCCTCTTTGGGCCGGCATGCGGCCGCCATTGCTGCCACCTCCTTCGGTCGTCGCCGCCCCCGATCGTCTCCAACTATGGTCACCGCCACCTCTTCCAACACCGTCTCCATTGCAAATAAAAACATGAAACAATGGAGGGTCTTCGGGCCATGTTTGTTCAGCCCGTGCCCTCCACATTAGGTGGTAACAAAAGACCATATACGATCACTTGCATTCAATAAGAATGAAGGTATAATTTATTCAAACTAAATTATACAAACACCCTACATCGTAATTGACGTCGCACGTCGATGAGACGCGGAAGACAAGCGTCGTGGTAGTCAGGCGTCATGGAAGATGGCGTCACGGAGAATGGTGTCATCCCGTCAACATTGGAGGAAGAGTTGTTGTCGTGACATGGGAAGATAATTCAAAGATGACATAGACTCGTTGATGTCGGGGTGCTTCTGAAGAGGAAGCGTCGTGGAAGAAGTTTTTCGTGTTCTTCGTTGAGAAAAAAAAGTTCCACGAATAGTTTTTCTCCCCAAAGTTTTCCCACAAATATTTTTCAAGAAAATATAATAAAAGGTCCTCTAATATAAAAATATTTCCATGCAATTCAAAATAATTTAAAATGAATTGTGCGAACCCCATAAAATGAATTAATTAGGCTCCCTTAATTAATTATTTTGTGTGTCAACAATTCATTTTGAATTATTTTGAATTGTGTGGCAATGTTTTTATATTGGAGGGACTTTTATTATATTTTCTTTGAAAATATTTGTGGGAAAACTTTGGGGAGAAAAGCTCTTGGTGGAACATTCTTTTCTCAGCGAAGAACACTGTTCTTCAACGAAGAACTTCTTCCACGATGCTTCCACTTCAAACGCACCCCGACGTCAATGAGTCTATGTCATCTTCAAATTAACATCCCATGTCATGACAACGACTCTTCCTCCAATGTTGATGGGACGAAATCGTTCTCTGTGATGTCGTCTTCCGCGATGCCCGACTACCGTGACACTCGTCTTCCCCAGATCGTTGACATGCGACGTCAATTACGAGGTAGAGTGTTTGTATAATTTAATTTGAATAAATTATACCTTCATTCTTGATGAATGAAAGTGATCGTATATGGCCTTTTTTACCTCCTAATACGGAGGGCGCATGACGAACGAACACGGCCCGACGACCCTCCGTTGTTTCATGTTTTTATTCCCGATTGAGATGGTGTTGGAAGAGGTGGCCGAGACCGGAGTTGGCGACGATCGGGGGCGACGATGATCGAATGCGGAAGCGGAAACGATAGGCGCGGACCGGCCCAAAGAGGACTGCAGCACCGGGTGCCGCGCGGAAGGGAGACCGTTACCCGCAACCAGGCCACTCGGCCAAAGAATAACCAGCTGGCTAAAACCGACCGGGCTGGAAGAATCATGGCACCTCTCGGCGCCGCACTGTGGAGGACTACGGCCCGCGTTCCGCGGGCCCCTTGGCGGACGAACCGGACGACCAGGCTGGGGAGACCCCGCGACACCCTCCTGGTGCCGTACTGGGGGAACAACAGCCCGCCCATGTGGGAGCTCGCACCGGTGAAAATCGGCCCGCTTCGGACGACCGAACAGGAGGGGCGACGCCGCCGTTTCGAAGAACCCCCCCCGCTCCGCATCGTGCGACCAGCTGGCTGAGCCATGGGTCGGGCCATGCCAGCCAGGCTAGGCCGCGCCCTGCCAGGTTGGACCTGCCGATTCCAGACAGGCCAACCCGCCATCCCACCAGGATTGACGGGCCGGGCCCGTTTCTCTTTAATGCGAATAAGTTCTTGATCATGCGTCCGATCAATGCACCGTCTACGGCACTGGGACCCTTACGAAGAGGCGGTCCATTTGCGATACTCTAAGTGAGTTTGGGACAAATTTGGAAAGTGGTCGGGTTTGTAATGAGCATATTTACAACCGGGCCCTTGGAACAGAAAATCCAATGACTCTCAGACCGAGAGTCCGATTGACGCGTCGTCCATCGCGTTGGGTTTCTTTTGACGAGACAGAACTTCGGGATACATAAAATTTGGACATCGTGATAGTTGATGTTTGAACACCCTTGGCTCAAGAAGAGGACCCTCCCGGAATCGAGCGTGCTGCGTGCGGGAACACTAGAGATGGCTACGAAGATTACCATACTGGAATCCGTCGTGGGTTTGACGAAGATGGTTACTGGACTGAAT
Source organism: Viscum album (assembly GCA_963277665.1). Taxonomy (NCBI): domain Eukaryota; kingdom Viridiplantae; phylum Streptophyta; class Magnoliopsida; order Santalales; family Viscaceae; genus Viscum; species Viscum album. The sequence continues at coordinate 736,096 of CAUJRU010000106.1, read as the reverse complement.
CCTCTGTAGGTTAGATATCAACGAGACTGGACTGAATCCAATGTGGGTTTGAAACCAATGATATTGGACTGAATCCTCTGTTGGTTCGATAGCAACGAGACTGGACTTAATCCTTTGTGGGTTCGACAACAACAAGACTGGAGTTAATCCTGCGTGGGTTCGACAGCAAAAAGGCTAGACTGAATCCTTCATGGGTTCGACAGCAACGACATAGTGCTATTTTAGGTTTCTGCGGGTATCTACCATTTGACAGTGAAAGATGCATGATTCAGTGGCTACAACTAATCATCTCTTACTATCTTTAAGTTGTGTATACCTGGTGTGATCTGAGTCTTGAATTTCAATCATTATCATCAATGTGATTGACTTTACTTCCTATATTGACAGGGTTGTTCTTGTGCTCGATATTTGGAGATGAACTGAGATTGATAACTTAGGTATATGTATGGTAATATAACTAAGTAGGCTTGGTTGATACTTCCGTGATTGTATATTTCCTTTTGTGGTTTATCCTTCGTGGATATTGGGAGACCTTCAGGGGTCTTAGGGTCCCTACTGAGTATCGTATACTCTCCCCTACATGGGCTATGCCTATACTACGTTGTGTTGGATGCATATGACAGACAACACTGATCAAGGTAGAGACTTGTATAGTTGGACGGTACCTGGAGGTGGATTACTTGACGAGACGTACACGGAGCAGACGGACAGACCCGAGGTGCTGAGGTGGCCATATGTATCCACCCTTCAAGAGGGATTCCCAGAGGATGACTCAGTAGTTGCTATTTTACTTTTCTTCTGTTGTATTAGTTTTACAGTTGTACTATACTTACTATTGAGCTTGTATTTCCAGACCCTTTCCTTTCATCACTTACTCTTTGTATACATTTTTACTTAGTGCTTACTTATGTTGCGTACTCTATTGTGTTTGTTTACTTTTATAAAGGCAATTCCTTCCCGGTATAGGGATTTACGCCTTTGGTGCTAGTCGCCAGCCCCTGGCCTATAGAAGATGGGCTTGGGGTACTCACAGCACGGGCCCCGAGGACGAGTCTTGACAAAAATAAAATATAAAACTATAAATAAATTATATTATAAAAAAGTTTTGAAATAGAATCTAGTATTTTTAACTATTAATCCAAAAATGATGTTTCTTATAAAAAAACTAAAAATTCACCCTAAGATAATTTAGATATTAAAAATTAAAAAATGAATCCTATTTCATCAAATTAAATTTATAATTGTTTCTAAAATTAATTTTATTATTAAAAGTGAATAATTTAAGAAAACTGTATTTCTAAACATTAAAGGACTTTACCAAAAATCATATCTTTCATTATAAATATTTTTTATTTATATCAAAAAATTATAAAAAATATTTGAAGAGTATTTATTACTATTAATATTACTAATTTTAATGTCTATTTATAATTATCTCTATTAAATAATTATAAAAATAAAATGATGTTTTGTAGAAACATCGGTGTTGCATGTAATGTACGCCAAGTCGGTGTTCACTATAACGTACACCATGTCAATGTTCTTTGTGTCATATTCCAAGTGAGTTCCATGTGAAAGGAATGTTTGAATTATTAAATTTAAATAAATAAGTTAATATATAATTTATTTGAAAAAAAAGGTCTATTAAATTTTGAGGTTTTACATTCAACCCTCCATAAAATTAATTTCTCCCTCGAAATTCGCCACTCGGGTAAAAAAAACTGAAGATAACTCCACTTCATCATATAGTCATGTTCCCATGTAGCTTCTTATAACTAGTTATTTATCTACCAAAATTTTACAGGGTGTGTTTTTTTGTTTCGTATAACTTACATTGTACGATCCAAAATATCAACAAGTTGCTCCCCGTAAGAAAGATCCGGCTCCAGTAGTATGACCTCTGAGTTCTATACATATGAAGGGTCAAGTATGTGATTACTTAGGAGAGATACAAGGAACACATCATGGAATTTAGAGATATTTGGAGGAAGTGCTAAGTGATATGCCACCATCCTGATATGATCAATAATCTAAATGGAATTGATATAACTTGGGCTTAAATTCCCTTTCTTCCCGAGTCCCATAACTTTCTTCCCAAATGAGATTACTAGAAACACTTTTTCACCAATTTCAAATTCAAGATCATGTCGATAGTTATTAGTGTAACTTTTCTTACAACTTTGATCTTCCTTGATATATTGTAGAATGATTCTTACCTTCTTTACTATTTCTTCACCCATCTCAGGTCTCAATATGTTTCTTTCTCCAACATTATCCCAACTTGTTTGAACTATACATTTCTTCCCCTAAAGGGAATCATACAATACAATTTGAATTATTGAGTGAAATCTATTATTGAATGAAATCTAAACTAGGGTACTGTGTTGATCCCATTAAACTTTGAAATCTAGTGAGTAAGATATCAACATATCCTATAGGGATTGAATTATTCTTTAAGACTGAAAATCTATCCGAGGATGATAAGTAGTGCTGAAACACAATTCAGTATCATGTTCTTACTGATGACATTTCCATAACATTGTGGTAAACCAAAGATCCCAATTTGATACAATAGAATATGGCACTCCATGAAACATTACCACATTCTTAATGTATATCCTAGAATGATGATCTAGAGAGAATCCTTATCTGGTATTGATAAAGTGTGATGAATTAGAAATGGGATCTACTACCACACATTTATAATTAAACACTTTAGAGATTTTGGGTAGTGCAATGACAAAATAAATATTGATGTTCTTATATTTCTATTCTAGAATGGGTAATGGATGCATCATCCCATTAGACTTTAATCTTTCATCCTTAAATTTTTGGAATACCAAACACCTAGAGACAAACCCTACAATATCTCTCTTCATTCTATCCCACCAGAAGTATTCTTTCAAATACATATAAATTTTCATACTTCCAGGATGAATAGAGAATGAATAACTATAAGCATGATCTAACAACTCATTCTTCAAATATTCTATGGAAGGAAGACATTAATGTTTCCTAAGCCACATCAATACATCCTAATAAAGGTTAATATTAGGGACATTCCTGAAATTATTTTTTATCTCTTTATATTACTAATTTCCTCTTTAATCATCAGTTGGATAGAGGGTTGAACATTCATTTAAGAAAGATAATATTTTACACCTTCATTCATGATTTATAGATCCATCATTTTCATATCTAGAAATATTTGATATTTTTTTATCCTCATCATGGAAAATATAACATGAAACTTCCAAATGAAATCATCAGCCACCTTTTTCACTTTCACAGGGTGGTAATGTACTGAGCAGTCGTGATCTTTTATTAACTCTAACCATATTCTGTAGTGCATGTTTAAATCCTCTGAGTGAATATATATTTCTGACATTTATGACTGGTATATATATTTCACTTTCCTCTATAAAGATAATGCCTCTAAATATTTAATGTATAAATTACCGCTGCTAACTCCAAACCCTGAGTTGGGAAATTTTAATCATGAATATTCATTTCTATGAGGAATAATCAATCACCATGTTATTCTATACAATAAAACATCCCAATCACATTATGGATGCATTTCTAAAGATTAGAAACCATTCTCCACTATAGGGTAATGTAAGAATAGGTGAACTGACTAACCTTCTTTTCAGTTCCTTGAAAATTTCCTCACATTCATATGTCCAGAGGAACTTGTCACCCTTCTGAGTTTACTTGGTCAGTGGATTAGACATTCATGAGAATGTATCCACAAATCATCGATAATATTCAGTTAAACTCAAAATGATACGGATCTCAGTCACCAGGGTTTGTCTAGTCCATCACTCAATAGCCTCTGTATTTGATGGATCTACTATTATACCATATCTTGAGATTATGTAACCCCAAAATCAATACATTTCATCCAAAATTCACACTTTGTAATTTTTTCATATAGCTTCTCCTTCCTTAGGGTCTTTAGTATAATTCTCATGTGATATTTATGCTCTTTCTTTATCATTTAATTGATAAGAATATCATATATAAAGACAACCATAAACAGATAGAGGTGATCACTAAAGGCTCTATTGATTAAATCCATAAATAATGTATTGAAATTAGTAAGTCAAAATGAATCACTCTATATTCATAGTGTCCATGCATTGTATAGAATTCCTTCTTGGGTATATCAACATTATTGACCCTCAATTGATGATATCCGGAATGAATTTCAATATTATAAAAGTATTGATCTCTTTTATATTGAAAAAACTAGTCATCAATATAGGTAATAGGACACTTGTTCTTGATTGTGATCTTCTTAAACTCCAGATAATCAATGCAGATTAGAATTGATCCATATTTATCTTTTACAAAAACAAAAAATTGCACCCCAAGGTGACATTGTTGGTCGATTGAGTCCCTTATCAAGGTTTTTTTGGAGTAGGATCTTCAATTCCTTTAACTCAATCAGGGACATTCTATTAGGAGTATTGGAAATTAGTGTGGAACTGGGTATAAGTTCTATTGAGAACTCAACTTCAAGTTTTAGCGGAAGACTAGGATACTCTTCTAGAAAGACATACAAAAATCATTAACAATAATAATATCATCAATGTCGATTTTCTCCCTGACCATTTGAGATAAAAAAATCTTTTTGAATGGGATGTAAGACCCATAAACTGGATGTTGTATCCACAAGAAGTTCATAATTATCATTACATGGATGGATGATCATAAGAGGGTTTCAAATAAAAAATGTAACTTACATTCCTTTACAATTGATGTAGGATTTATGATGAGAAATCCAATCCATTCCTAAGATGAAAACAAATCCAACCAATGTAAGAATAAAAAGATTTGCAGGAATAACATTCCCACACACCTAAAATGAAGATGAATCATAGACATGAGATGAAATCATCATACAATTAGTATTTTTCACTGCTAATTCTATATCTAATTATTTTGGTGGAATCTAAACAAACTTATAAAATTATTTAGATATGAATGTGTGGGTAGATCTAGAATCAAATATCACATTAGCAGTTCTAGAGTGGATGGTAAGTGTATATTTCATCGTATCATTATCACACCCTCATCAGAAATAGTGATTGCATGAGATTTCCCCTTATCCCTCAACATAAGAGGTTCTTAACATTGATTATAATCACCATACCTTGGGTTTGGGTAGTGGTTAGCATAATACCCATTCTCCTTACACTTGTATCACTGAATCATGGGAGGTTCATTCTATGTGGTTGTTTCTCCATTATTATTTTGAGCTAACTTCTTTCCATCATTTTGATAATCAACTACCTGATGAACTTCCTTTATGCATTTAAAACATTTACTATACCCCTTAATACATATTCATTCATTCTTCATCCAATCCTCATCTTCTATTATCCATTGTTTTTAGAGTTTCCTTCTAACTCCATCTTCCTTTTCTTTTCAAAACCATGAGGTTGATATGTGACTCCAACCTCCATTTCAACCTTGAATGAACAACACATATTATCCTTGTATCTAATAAATTATCTTATGTCCAATACCATTCTAAGACCTATCTTTAAGCCACATAAGAACCTATAATCTTTACTTTTAGTTTGGATGATAATTCCTGAAGCGTACCTCACATGTCACATGAAATTAGCCTCATAGGTACCAAAATATTCATCATCCCTTTGCTTCAACTCAAGGAACTATTTATCCATCTTGGTAAAAAGAATATAAGGAAAGTACTTATTGAAAAATAAGTTCCTGAATTCATCCCAATAAATGGACTCAATCTCATATTTCTACCTCATATCCCTGATTAGAATCTTCCCCTGATTCGCTTCTCTTTCTAACAGATAAAAATACAGAATGAATTTATCATACTCCAATAACTAGATAATGGAGAATGTATTTTCAGTAGTATTGATCCATTGTTCAGTAAAAAGCGGATTAGAAGAACCTCTAAAATAAGGTTGAAATTGCCTCATGAAAGACTCAATATAATGTTGTTCCCTAATTTTCTCATTTGGAAGTCCACCATGATTAATAGATTGAGAAAGTTGTGTGAGCATAAAAATTAGGTTTATCATTCCAACTCCCATAGAATTTAGTTTATGAGGAGGATAATCATTGAATTGTCTGTCATGATCACCATTAACTTGTTTCCTTTAGGTTCCATCCATTGAAAAAAATCAAAAGCATAGAGTAATAAATAATTATCATATTAAGGAACCACATAATCCTGAAAAGTCACATATAGGACATCTAAATTATGAAAACATCCATAATATACGATACATCAGGTTTATCAAAAGTTATTCATAGGAAAACTAATATTTAAATCTTTAATGATGGTTTATGAAGAGTTTGTGAATTTACAAAGCATATCCCCTGGGAGTGTAAAACAAAGTGTACAGTAAGCCCCATTGTCATATACAAGATTACCCTGAGTAAGGCCCGAAACATCTTTTAGAAGTTATTACCCCTAGGTACATCTATTTTAGATCCACATCAAGTTGTAATATCCATATAGGGATGTATTTCTAGGAAACCACTCACAATATCCTATACAAAAATTCCAATTTATTTTCCTATAACTTCACTTACACTTAAACTTATCCTTAGACACGTACTAAGCGTTCTCACTATGTTTTTGTCATCTAATATTAAAATGTTTAACTAATCATTTTCTTTGATACCAACTATAGAAACCATAACTTTTCATACATTAACATTTCATAACATTTGTGAACTACTTAAAAAATTATACAAAAGGACACCTAAAGACCATACTAGTCTAGTGCCTTTGGAAACATTGAAACATAAACCCGGATACATAGTTGAACTAAATTATCTCCCATTAGGTTCTTATTGAATAGAACCCTTCTTAGACACATCAAACATAATACATATCTTCAAAACCTAGGGAAGAAAACATAAAAAGTGGTGGGATGAAATGAACAGTTAGGGTACAGAAGGGAGAATAGTCATGAGAATAAGGGTATGATAATGTGATCAAGAAAATAAAAGAAAATAACCTACAAATCAAAGAACATATACATTAATCGTGGAATAAATATTGGCAGTTCACAAGACATGAATCCTATGGAAATAAAGAACATAATCCATGAAATCAAATCGTAGGAATAAAACATGGAATTTTGGTAGAAACATAAGCATATATAATGATTTCTATAGTAGTCCAGGAATTAATTATAAGAACATATTAGTGGACAATGTCCTTTACTGAATGAGGTTCACACCTCGTTCCAGCCTTGTATTACTGAACCAAGTTCACCCCTCATTCCATCCCTCTTTTACTGAACCAAGTTCATTTCCTATTCCAAACCAGTAATACTGATCTGATTTCATTTATCATTCCATCCATGTCTTTCTCATGAGATATAAATCTATACCCAATGCATTGGATGGAGATATATGTCCCACCCATCTCGTCATGAAATCATACATACATTTTTCATTAGATCATGAATAATCATATCATAACTAGTGAAATGTAATGGGTCTTATAAACATGTACTTATATCATATCCTATTGAAAGAGATATGTTTCATAATAATTTCTTGAGGAACATAACCCATGAAAATAAGCAGGTTTTAAAATCATATAACTCATGAAAGAGAAATTGGTTTAATAAACATCCTTCCATCAATACATAATCAATTTAGAGGAATAATATGAATGGAAACATTGAATAATTTCCTCATATAGGCATGACTAACACCAAGGGGTATTATATTATATTGTAAATTATTTTTAAAGATATTTTAAAAACATTTCTTGAGGTAAATATCCTTTCTACATTGAAAAATGCTTTTATAAACATAACACCTTTTTGGAAAACCATTCTCTTTGAAAACAGCTTTGAAAATGTATAAAGGATTATTAATTTTTTTTTCAAAACCTTTTCCCATGAAAGTGGGATTTAAATATCTTTTTTCACATTTTTGAATATATTTTTTGAAAACATGGTTTCTGAAGACAATATATTTCTAACCGGAGAGAGAGATAGTCAGAATTTACATAAAAACGTTAACTTAGGTATACAAGAGTGGAAAAATGGTACTAATACATGAATAAATCGTGATAAAATATAGGATAAGGAAAATTATGAGTGTTATTGAGTTATTTATCATAATATTTCATTAAAATAACCATAAATATAAATAGTCTCAAAAACATTATGAGATCGTTTCAATAAACTCTTATAACTTGCTAACTTGAGATCATATTCTCTACATAGGACAACTAACATTCATGAAGCGTTAAATATCATGAAAATAAGTCAATTAATTTTATAACATGTAAAATGGAATTACATACACCTTGAAAAAGAGTTTAGGTGAATAAAAAAACATGAGTCTCAAAGAAAGCAACATGAGAAAAAACATTCTTACTGATTTGGTAACTTTTGAAACTTAGAACTGATTAAATAAAGGTAATAAAATGTACAGATTAATACCCATGAATTTAATTATAAGAAACAAAAAATAAAATAATGGTTAATATATACACCACACAAATGGAAAGAGCAGCGGACATAGAGTGTATCTCACAAAAATAAAAAAGTGAGATGAAATCCCCTTACCTAGTGTCTTGAATCTCATTGTACTCATTCAAACCACCTTTATAATATATATAAATTTATTATAAATATTTTATATAACCATATTATTATATATAGTAACATATATGGTTGGATTATGACCTTATATTACCTAAATTTTAACCATCCTATGTTAAGGTTTCACTTTGAATAATATTCTCTTTATTCTTCACATGTGCTATTAATTTGTTATATCATTGGAATTTAAACATCATATAATGAATTTAAGAATTTGAAACATGATAGAAATATAATTTATATAAATTATATGTGTATTATAATAATTTATGGAATATATAATTATTAAATGGAATACACCTTTCATTGAGACAATAGGTTGTACGTTTGCATGAATGTTATTTACTTTTAATTATCTGGATAAAAGAAATATATATATATATATATATATGTATATATCATTATTATAGTAGTTTTATGATATCATATATGTCTTATATATTCACTAAAACCATTCTTAATAAAATCCAGGTAATTTATGAATTAATCATATCGCTTTGAGTGGGTGGTAGTCCACACTGCCTCAAATGAAATTATCGTATTAAAACCAAATATGAAGTAAAAAAGATATGTGTTGTAAAAGGAATAAATATGATTAATTAAATATTAAATATTAAATATAACATATACGAATATAGTCACCATCATAATTTACACCATGATAGGTGATAAGTAAATTTGAATAATTATTGTTTAGTGAGGCGATAATTCACCTTACACATAAACAGTATGTTCATTATTCATTAGATGGAGGGGTGTGTAAATATTGGATAAAAACATAGAATAAAAACAATATAGTATATTTATTAAACTTTTTTTACAAAATAATGTAAAAAAAAGAAGGTGTAGGTGGTGGATAAAGAAAATAAATGAAAATATTTGAGAGAAAACATTACCTCTTAATTGGGTAACTCATTTTGGTTTATCCCAAAAGGCTTCCGTGGAAGACTTTATGCCCAAAGGGAGGCTTCAAGGAGGAATGCAGGATTTCTAGGAAGTGGGATAGGTATATCTTGGCCAAACATAAGTTTTTTGAGAGGTGTGAATAAGAGGGATAGGTGGTGGCATTTTATAGGGAAGGAGGTGCGGAATTCTTGTAGATATTTGAAGAGAGAATTCCACCCACATTTTTCATGTTTATAGTTTACCCAATAATGAATACAAAATCATATTAAATGGACGATATGGTCTAAATGTGGCTAGAAGTTGGATTTTGGAAAATTTTAAAGGTCGTTTGAGACCTTATGGTTTTGGTTTTTCCCCTTATTAAGCATAATTTAACCTTAATCGATATAATTAATTTTAATCACATTCACTAATATTTTTTTCAAAAACGAAGTTAACCCTATTAGAAATTATAAAACCTGATGATTCCAAATATGGAATCCTTTTTTATAAATTCCAATCATAGAAGTGGCCTAAATTAATTTAAAATTAATCCTTCAGTCGGTCAACAATGGGAGTTTTAAAGTAAAAATGATCAAACTTGTGTTGAGTTTTTATATCCAATTTCAGTGTGAAATTGGTTATAATTACCCCAATTGGTTTAATTTATAAAAATTAATCTAATTAGTCCTTTTAAAAACTTAAAATAAAATTTAACCTTATAAATAAATTATATTAATAGCAGTTTTGAATTAGAATTCAGTATTTTTCATTATTCATCCAAAAATATAGTTTCCTAGACAAATACCAAAAAATTACCCCTAATATAATTTCAACATTTTAAATTTAAAAATTTATTTTATTTTATACAATTCAATTTATTATTTTTTCTAAAATATATTTTATTATTAAAATATACTCATTCAAGAAAACAATATATTTAAAAATAAAAAGTATTTACCAAAAATCATTTATTTCATTGTCAACATGTTTTATTTATATTAAAAAGTTATAGAAAATATTTTTAAAGAAGTCATCAATATTAATATTGAATAATTTTAATGGATAGGCTATAATTATCTCATTTATATAATTAAAACATTAAAATGATGTTTCATAGAATCACCAGTGTTGCTTCTAACGTATGCCAAGTCGGTGTTGCCTGTAACGTATGCCAAGTCTATGTTTCATGTAATCTACTAAAATTAAGTTTAATGTGAAAGTAATGTTTGACATAGTGAATTGAAATAAATAAATAAAAAATTAATTTATTAGAAAAAATGTTGATAAAAATTCAAGGTGTAACATTTTACCTTCTAGGAGGCCCTTTTGGATTGAATTTGGGGATTATATATTTGGAGAAGGTCCATTTGAGATGATTAAAGATCATGAAGATGTCATGATAACCAAAAACCTCTAAGGCCATGTGGTTTATGATTGGTGTGAGAAACAAGATGAGGCAGTGGATCTAAATATCACATGTCCTGCTCCATCTGCTGATGGATGACTCTGGAGCCCAGACGGGGGGAGAGAGAGGGCTTTGAGTACTCCCATTTCCTATCTCATTTTTGTATCTAGTATAGTCATATTTTTTTCAATATCCCAATATTTACTTGGTCTAGTTGAAGGGGGTCATGATCATTGCCTCCCCTAAGAAAGGATAGGGGCATACCTTAGGATGAGTGACCTTGATTTGGTTCTTAGGAAAAGGGAAGAATGTTAAACACTAGCCCTCATCAAAGTGAAAAGAAAAGTTCAAGGACCTTATTCCCATGGTAATGTAGACTAAAGGTTACTTTTATGGACCACCTTATTTCTGGGTTAACCCACACAACTCCACTTACCATGGGTATGTAAAATCAAAATCCCATGTTGTTGTGCCCGATGATTTTATCACAAATGTCAGGTGGCTTTGAAAGAGGCATTGAACTGATGTCATTGTACTGGTTCATGAAGGGGATAACATAGAGTTTAACTACACAATGGGAGGGAATGATCAAAGACATATAATATAACCCCACTTCATGTATCACGTTCTTATACTTGGCAAGGTTCCCTCTAGATTTCACAATACATTGTGGGAAAGGGGGTTGTCCATGTACCATTGTGGTACATGGACTTTATTTTAGTCTACATAGAATTTTTTTATGTGTGTCTAGGTTCCATCTACAAATAAAATTATTACATGGGGTCTTGATTCTCCATAATCGTGATTTTTTAGGTGGGTAATGGTTCTACCTTCATAGCATTTCACTATATGGGATGTCTTGTCACAAATGGTGCATTAGTTTTGTACCTCGCCGGGAGTGTTGTAGTGAATGATGTCAAGATTGTGGGCTGATAATTAATTTATTTTATCTTCTTTAATGCTATGTGGTGGGTATTACCTATGGTAAATCATCAAAGGAGTTCTCCTATTGTAGATATTTCAATCTCTCTATCGATCTGTCAATGTATTAATCCATTTTTCAGTTTCCATCATGTTTTATTTATAGGGAAGTAGAGGAACTGGAAAACGATGTAGTCGATCATCTGGGACGATTCATGGGGAACATTTTGTTGTATTATATGGAGTAATTAGTCAATTGGGTGCCTTTTCTATCTCTAAAATCCCTCAAGTCTTTATAAAAGGCTTCTCTTCGTTTTGAAGAGCCGACGACACTGCCTTTCCCCGTAAATGATTTTGTTTTGGGTAAATCGCTTGTGGGAAAAATATCACTGCCCCTATCCATAAATGATTGTATTTCATTCCTTAAAATCACCATATCCACCCTATATTCAAAACATTTCCATTCGTGGGTATTTATTGGTGAATCAGATGACCATGTGGAGCGGCAATCTCCAAAGGGATCCTTGCTTCACAATGTTATTTCCTTCTGTTGTAAATTTTTACCCTCTTTGAGCATTTTTACATCAACTTTTCCGTTGATTTATTTTTCATAATTTTTAAAATTCTTTAATATCCTCTATGATGAATATTTAGGATGTAGTAGTTTTTATATTTGTTTATGGATTTTTATGTTTTTAGTGATTTTTTTGGATTTTTATGGGTTTTACAATTTTTAGGGACTTTGAGTGTTTCTAGTGGTTTTCTGGTTTTTTAGTTATTTATGGGTTTTATGGATTTTTTTTGTTTTTATTGAGTTTTTAGGGATTTAGTTTTTATTAATTTTTTTCTAATTTTAATGTTTTTTTATAGTTTTAGTGGTGTTTTAAGGATTTTATGGGGTTTTTGGGGCTCTAAAGATCATTAGGTGTTTTGATGATTTTTTTTTGTTTATATGGTTTTTAGTGTTTTTAGGCTTCTAGTGGTTTTAATAGTTTTTAGGATTCTAAATTTTTCTATTGTTTTTAAGCGTTTTTTACATTTTTATAGATTTTTAGGAATTTTTAGGGATTTATATTGTTTATAAGTATTTTTAGAGTTTTATTGTTTTTTTGGGTTTAAAGGTTTTTTATGGTTTTGGGGGCTTTATAGTATTTCAGACTTTCTTATGATTTTTAGGGGTTTAAAGGACTTTTAGAGATATTATTAGTTTTAAGGGGTTTTATTGTTTTTTAATTATTTTAGATGATTTATGTGTTTTAGTATTTTTAATTTTTTTATGTTTTTTTGATTTTTTACCAATTTAGGGTCTTTATTAATTTTATTTATTTTTATATTTTCTTATGGGTTTTAAGGGGTTTCATGGTTTTTATGTATTTATAGATTTTTACGGAATTTTTAGTATTTTTATGGGTTTTCAAGGTTTCAAGGATTTTGAGGAGATTTATGGGGTTTAACGATTTTAGGTTTTTTATGTTCTTTTGGGTTTTTAGTTTTTTTTGAGTTTTTAGGGATTTTAAGGTACTTAGAGGCTTTCAATATTTTTAGGGGTTTAAGGGGGTTTTAAATAATTTACTAGGGTTTTAAAGAAATTATTTCGGTTTTAGTGTATTTATTGATTTTTAGGGTTTTTATGTTCATTAGGGGTATGTATGGTTTTAGTGTTTTTAGCATTTTTTTAGGTTTTTAGGGGTTTTATGTATTTTTATGTTTTTAATGTTTTATTAGTTTTTTTGGGTTTTTTGGGTTTTTTTTTGTTTTTAGGTATTTTTTAGGATTATTATGGGTTTTTTTGTGTTTTTATGGATTTTGAGTGTATTTATGTTTTTTTATTTTTATCATTTTATGGGTTTTAATGTTATATGATTTTTAGGGGTTTTAAGTGTTTTTAGGTTATTAATGTTTTCCAAGGGTATTCAGGGTTGTTATGGTATTTTAAATTTTTAGGTATTTCTAGGAATATTTAGTAATTTATGGGTTTTAGTGTCTTAGGGATTTTTTGGGGTTTAAGGGTTATTATTTTTTTTTGTGTTTTTTTTGTGTTTTTTTGGGTTTTTTGATTTTTTTAGGGTTTTAATGTTTTTTTAGAGTTTTTTTTACATTTTGCGGGGTTTAATGTGATTTAAGATTTTTTGGTTGGTTTTTTATGATTTATATAGGGTTTTATGTTATTTTAGGGTTTTAGGGGTTTTATGGTTTTATGGTTTTTAGTGTATTTTGTTTTTTATGGGGTTTAAGAATATTTAGGCTTTTATGTTTTTCGTTGGGTTTTTAGAGTTTTTAGTGTTTTAATGTTTTTAGGTATTTTTATGTATTTTTTAGGAATTTATAGGTTTTTGGGTTTGGGGGGGAGGTTAGGGATTTTTTGGATTTTTTGGATTTTTATGGGTTTTTTGAGTTTTTATGGTTTTTAGAGTCTTTTAACATTTTGAGGGTTTTAAGGGTGTTTTATTTTTTTAGTGGGGTTTTTATTATTTTTATGGGTTTTTAGGGTTTTAAGTTTATTATGGGATTTATGGTTTTGGGGGTTTTAGGATTTTAAGGGTTTTTTTAATGTTTCTATATTTTTTGGGGATTTAGGAATTTCTAGTGTTTTTTTAGTTTTTTTGTTTTCGTAGGTGTTTTTATGGTTTTATATTTTTGGGATATTTAAGGATTTTTATTGTGTTTAATGTTCTTAAGTTATTTAGGGATTTTGAGGTTCTTTAGGGGTTTTAGTGTTTTTAGTGGTTTTAGTGGTTTTAGGGTATTTTTGGGTTTCATGGGATTTTTTAGGGGTTTTAGTGTTTTTTTAATATTTGTATGGTTTTAAATGGTTTTATTGTTTTTATTTATTTTTTTTTGTGTTTTTATGGGTTTTTAAATTTTTTAGGTGTTTTATGGTTTTTAGGGTTCCTAGGGTTTTTTTCATTTTTTATGTTTTCAGGGTTTTTAGTGTTTATAGGTTTATAAGGTTTTCATATGGCTTTCATGTTTTTTGTGGGTTTTTTCATTTTTAGTTATTTCTTAATGTTTTTATAGAATTATTTGGTTTTTTAGAATTTTAGGGTTTTTTAATTGTTTTATGGATTCTGAGGGTTTTAGGGTTTGTAGGATTTTAGGGTTTTTTAGGGTTTTTAGAATTTTATAGGTTTTAATGCTTTTTATTTTTGTAAAGGTTTTAAAGGATTTCTCAAGGTTTTTTAAATGGTTTTAGTGATTTTTTTTAATATTTAGGTATTTTTAATGTTATTTTAGTATTTATGTGGTTTTAGTTTCAATTTTTCAGGGATTAAGATTTGTTAGAGTTTTAATCCTTTTTAGTGGATTAAAGGGTTTTTATTTTTTTTAATGGTGTTTAGGGTTTTATGGGGTTTTAGGGTTTTTATGGTTTTGGTTGTTTTATGGCTTTTAGGGATTTTTTGGCGTTTAAGATTCTTTTTAGTCTTTTTAGTGGTTTTTGCAATTTTATGGTTTTAGGGGTTTTAAGCGTTTTTAGGTTTTTAAGGGTTTCTTAAGGCATTTTTATTTTTCATTACAGTTTTTTAAAATTGTATGTATTTTTAGGTATTTTTTTATTATTTTTATGGTTTCAGGGGGTTTTATGGATTTTGATAAATTTTGGTGTGTTTAGGTATTTTAACAATTTTTATTTTTTAAGAGTTTTATATGTATTTAGGTTTTTATATTTTCATAGGGTATTTCATGGTTTAGGGTTTTTATATCCTTAGGTATTTTTAACAATTTCTATCCGTTTTTTAGTTTTTAAGGGTTTCAGAGATTTGGAGGATTTCTAGTCTATTTAAGGTTTTTATCATTTTTTTGTGGTTTTCAAGTTTTTTTATATTTTAAGTCGATTTAATGGTTTTTAGAATATTTAACATTTTTGTGGGATTAAAGGGTTTCTAGCTTTTTTAGAGGGTTTTTATGTTTTTAAGGGGTTTTAGGGTTTTTAATGTTTTTGGGTGTTTTTTTCCTTTTATGGTTTTCAGGGGATTTTAGTGCTTTTTGCTTTTTTAGGAGTTTTAAGTATTTTTATGTTTTTATGGTTTTCTTATGTATTTTCATGGGTTTTAGGGTTTTATGTATTTCTAGTGGTTTTTAGGAATTTTTTAGGGTTTTTTTGTTTTCAGTGTTTTTATGGAGTTCGAGGGGCATAAAGTGTTTTTTAGTTTTAACGGGTTTTTGGGGTCTTAGGTTTTTTATTTTTTTGGGTTATTTTGTTTTTTAGATCTTTTTAGTATTTTTATGGGCTTAAATTGTTTTTAGAGTTTTCAGTGGTTTTTAGGATATTTATTGCATTTTAGAGTTTTTTTTAGTTTTTAGTTGTTTTATGGTTTTTGGATTTTTAGTGTTTTTACTTTTTTTAGGACATTTAGCATTTCATATGTTTTAGGGGTTTCAAGTATTTTTAGTTTTAAAGGGTTTCTTAAGTATTTTTAGGGTTTTTACTCTTTTTTATAATTTTATGGATTTTCAGGGATTTGTAGGATTTTAATTTTTTATGTTTTTTAGAGATTTTTTGGGGTTTTAGAGATTTTGGAAGTTTTTAGGGATTTTAGGGTTTTTGGTTTATATTTTATTTAGGTATTTAGGGGTTTTAATATTTTTGTTTGTTTTTTAATGTTTTTTGATTGGTTTTAGGGTTTTAGGGGTTTTACATTTTTAGTGATTTTTAGGGATTAATTATTATTTTTTAGGGTTTTTAGGGTTTTAGGGATTTTATTGGTTTTAAGATTTGTTAGTGTTATTAGGGTTTTTATGGGTTTTTGGGTTTTAGGCTGTTTTTTTAGTTTTTAGTGTTTTAAATGTTTTAAGATATTTTTGGGTTTTTATGTGTGTTTAGGGTTTTTAAGGGTTTTTGGGGTTTTTGGGTTTTTAGGGGTTTTAGGGTCATTTAGGGTTATTTGGGATTTTTAAGATTTTTAGGGTTTTTAATGGTTTTTAGTGTTTTTTGTTTCGACAGATCTTCATAATGTTATTCAAGGTTTTCTGGTATTTTACATTTTTAGTGATTTTTAGGGGTTTTTAAAGATATTAATGTTTTTATAGGGTTTTGGGGACTTAGATTGGTTTTAGGTGTTTTTAAGATATTAGGGGTTTTAGAGTTTCTAGTATTTTATTGGATTTATAGTGGGTTTAGGCATTTTTTATTTTTTATGTCTTGCTTTAGTTTTTTCATGGTTTTTATATTTTTTAATGATATATTAATGTTTAAATTTTTTTTATATTTCTATGGGTTTTTAGGGTTTTAGGTATTTTGTCGGATTTATGGCAAGGAATGCATAGGGCTAGACAATCCCTAACCCCCCCACCCCCCTGAAAAAAACATTTATTAGAAAAAATACATAGCAGAAAAGAGAGGGGTGATGTCAATCAACCCACACCAAAAAAACCTGGATACCCACACTAAACCCAAAAGTCCCCAAAAAACCCAAAAGACACACAAAACCAAAAAAAGCAGAAAATCAGAAGCATCTCCTAGCCAAATATCCACCAGCATCCTGAAAAACCATTTTCATCATTCATCACCTCCTTTCCAAGCATATCCATCGCCAGCATCACAGAACCACCCACATTAAATTCATAAGTCTCTCCTTCATTACCTCGTAGTGAAGCAACAACCATCACCAGTCACCAGCATATTTCATCACATACCAGCCAAAAAATAGCCATCACCCAACAACATAGATTCCAGCAACCATCACCTCCTATCCTATCAGCTTCCATCATTTCACAACTATTAACACATCCAGGAACACAAGGCAACCAACACCCATGCCTAGAACCCATCCGCATCACCCAATGACAAGACAACATCTAGCGCCACTCAATAGAACCAATATCATGCACCCACAACGATTCACTACAAAACCAACCACAACACAGGAGACCAAAATACCATATAGCTGCCACAACGCAACACAACATAACAATCCCTTCATCAACAACATGAAACATATCTGAGAGAGAAAAACCAAAAAAATACAAACCTACCTCTTCTACACAAACTGATGCCAAGCCGATCTCAATTGCACCTCCTGTAACCTTTGAGAATATTTGAAAGCCACCATCATGGAATTGAGAACTAATATAAAAAATCCATCACAAAGATAGAAAATCCACCAAGATCCACCCATCTCCAGATCTATTTTGAAAAACCCTTCCTCGCCGTGACTTCTCACAAGCCTCCAGAAGCTGAGAAATGTAAGAATCTATGATGCTTCCTGCTAACCAGATCTTCCCTCTCAATCAATAAAAGAGTCAAGCCCCACTATGAGGAGCCCCACCACCCAATGATCGAAACAATGACGTCACCACGTAAAATAAGTCCCCGCCACCAGTGAGAAGAAGCTCATAGAAGATCATTTTCAAGATCTGTCGAAGCCGATTCAATTCACCGCAAGATCCAGGCCAATCCGTCCACGTACTTTCTCGAATAGAGTCGCAATAGCCCTTCACTGCCAAGCATCTGCCTCATCACCCACAAGCGTGTCACTGGTGAAGAAGACCAAACCACATCTACATCACAAAACTCGAGCAGGAAGAAATCAATGAGGCCACTAAGGAGGGTTCAATGAAATAACACTGGAGATCGTGGCATTGGGAGGGAGAACCTAAGAGAGATCGACAAAATTTGGTCTTCTCTATGGGATTCAGGTTTTTTTTTCATTTTTAGGGATTTTTCAGAGTTTTAGTGTTTTTATGGTCTTTAAGGGTTCTAATTGTTTCTATGTTTATAAGGTTTTATTAGGGGTTTTATGGACTTTTTGTTTTTTATGTATTTTTTTGGTTTTTTATTAATTTTTTCCTATTATCATGGTTTTTAGGGTTTTTATAAAATTTGAATGATTTTAGGATTTTTGAAGGTTTTTAGGGGTTTTATGGTTTTTTTATGTATTAAGGATATTTTTAGTTTTTAGATTTTGTAAATTTTATTTTTTTAACAATTTTAGTGGTTTAAAGTGTTTTAGTGTTTTAGTGATTTTTAGGGTTTCTGTCAATTTTAGGGGTTTTTAAGTGTTTTAGGGGTTTTCATGGTTTTTAGGTTTTTTAGTGTTTTTTATGATTTTATAATTTCTTAGGATTTTAGGGGTTTTAAGGGTTCTTTTGTTTGGAAGGTTTTTTTACAGTTTTTAGGGGTTTTAGTGTTTTTTTATTTAATGTATTTTTAGGGATTTTTTTAATTTTATTGGTTTTTAGGTTTTTTATGGATTTTGTTGGTTTTCAGAATGTTTTGTGGTATCATGGTTTTTTTGTTTTTGTTTTTTGATTTTTCGGGTTTTTTGTGTTTTTATAGCTTTAATGTTTTTAGAGTCTTTTATCATTTTTAAGAGTTTAAATGTGTTTTGGAGTTTTTAGTGGGGTTTTATGGGTTTTATGGGTTTTCAGAGTTTCTTAAAATTTTTAGGGGCTTTATGGTTTCTATGATTTTTATTGTTTTTTCATGTTTTTATAATTTTTTATATTTTTTGGGTTCTAATTTTTTTTGGTTTTAAAGGTTATCATAAGGCGTATAAGGGGTTTAAGGGTTTTTATGCTTTTAGGTACTTTTAGTTCACTTTTTGGTTTTTATGGTTTTCAGGGTTTTTAGGATTATCGGGGTTTTTTTTGTGTTTGTTGGGTATGTTAGGGTTTTTAAATTTTCAGGGGTTTTAAGTGAATTTAGTTTTTTTAGGCTTTATTAGGTATTTTTAGGGGTTTTAGGGTTTTATCATTTTTTGGAATTTTATGCATTTTTAAGATTTTTATGGGTTTTTTGAGTTTTTATGGATTTTGAGGGGTTTTTTAGATTTTTATGTTTTTTAGGGGTTTTAGTATTTTTATTATTTTTTGGGATTTAGGTTTTTTGATATTTAAAGTGTTTTTATGTTTTTTTAGTGTTTTTACCATTTTATGGGTTTGAAGGGTTTTTTAAATTTTTATTATGTTTTTATGGTTTTAAAGATTTTTAGGTGATTCATGGTTTTAGGGGGTTTTAGGGGTATTTTTGGGTTTTTTATTGTTTTTAGAGTTTTAGGTTTTTATATGTTTTAAGGGTTGTTAGGTTTTTTGGTTTTCTTAGGTTTTTCAGGGTTTTTATGGGTATTTTTGCATTTATTGATTTTTAGATATTTTTTATATTTTTATGAGTTTTTATGTTTTTAAGGGTTTTAAAGATTTATGGTTTTTTTGAGTTTTTGAATATTTTTATGGATTTAAAGGGTTTTTAGAGTTTTAGTGGTTTTATGGATTTTATGGGTTTTTATTGTTTTTATGGTTTTTATGATTTTTTAGGTCTTAGGGGCTTGTAGTATTTTTAGGGGTTTCGAGATTATTAGGGTTCTTATGTATTTTAAGGGTTTTAAGGTTTTCTTAGGGTTGTTTCATATTTTTAATGTTTTTTTGGATTTTTTATATTTTTTCAGGTTTTTTGGATTTTTTTATGTTTTTTTAGGTTTTTAGGGATTTGGATTGTTTTTAGTTTTTCTAGGGTTTTATGGGTTTTGGGTTTTTAGGTTTTTTTTATTCTTAGAGGTTTTATTGTTTTTTATTGTTTTTAACATTTTCAAGGGATTATAGGGTTATTAGATTTTATAATGGGTTTTTAGGATTTTTATGGGTTTTTAGGGGTTTTTAATTCTTTTAAGGGTTTTATGGGATTTAGTGTTTTTTAATGTTTTAAGGTATTTTATGGGTTTTAAATGTTTTTGGGTTTCATGGTTCTCTTTGTAAAGACCCGTAAAATTCAAGGGAAATTTTTTCTTAATTTTATTTAGAATTTTACAAGAGCGCGGTTTCAGACGGTACCTGATTCCGAGGCCCGGAGTGCCCGGAATTAATTTCCGAAGTTTGGCTCGGGTACGTTCAGTGAACGAACGAGCGGGAATTCCTAACTTTTGATCCAGTGCTCGGAATTGAAATCCGAGGGCACCGATGAACTCGCATCGCCGATATTCGCTTAAAGAGACCTTTTCGGGAGTTGCGTTTGTTTCGGGTTGAGAGTTAGTTTTTGGGAGATTAGAATAAGTTAAATAAAAATATGTAAACACAATTTTTATTTAAACTTAATAGTTAACTTCTCTCAAAGGAAGTTAGGTGTGGGACCCACACCCACTTAACCTCCCTTGAGAGGATTAAGTGTGGTGGGGCCCACACGAAACCTAACTTTACATCTTCCCTCAAACTCCCTTAACCCCTCTTTAATTAACATGACAATTTGTTAATTAATGTGGAGTTGTCTCTTCTTTGAATTTCAAACTTTTGAAATTCTAGTGTGTTGTTGTGTTAATAAAATAAGATAGAGTCTTATTTTATTTTGGTTTTAGTTTTGTCTCCTCGAGAGAGTTGGGGAGGTTCTTCTTGTTTCTTCATCTTCTTCAACCTCGACGAAGAACACGAAGAACGCCGTTCTTCAACGAAGAACTTATTCGCCGAAGAACACGGTTCTTCCGCGACGCCATATCCACGACGTGACGTTCTTCTTCCGCATCATCTCTTCCGCGACGGTTTTCCGCGACGAACGCCATCGACAATGACTCTTCCTCCGACGTCAAAGGAATCGACACCGATATTCCACGACTACGTCAACGTGCGACTATCGAGGTAGGGGTTCTTGAGTTCGTTGTTTTCTTTTTATTTGACTTTCCTCAAGACTTGACGAAGAACGCTCATGTTCCGAAGAAGAACGCCGCTCCGCTCTTCTTCGTCTTCCGTGTCAACGAGAGAGAACACTGCTTCTTCCTCAGAAAACCTTCGTCGGCGTACAAGGTTTCGCCAACGACGTGCCTCTTCGGATGCACCTCTTCGTCATCGAATTTGACGAACGACGACCGCGACGCCCGACCTCCGCGACGTCGTCTTCCACGGAACGTAGACAAATATTCGAACCTTATACCCGAGGTAGGGGTTGTTGTTTATTGTTTAATTATTTTTATTCTTGATCGTGGATTTAGCAAGTCTAACGTGTGGCTTTTGAATATTTAAGTTGCGTTATTATTTTAACGTGAGGGGGGCCGGACCGCATGAACATGGCCGAACCCCCTCCATCGTTCTTGTTGTTTTATCTTGCGAGAGGAAGCAAGGTGGCGTGGTGCCGTCGCACCACGCAGATAATATTATGATTAAATTTCACGGCGTCGTCGCGCCGCGCCATGGAAGAATCATAAAGAACGCGACGCCGTCGCGCCACGTCGAAGGGAATCAAATGCGCGGCGAAGGGGAACAGTGTCGTTGCACCGCGCCGGACGACGAACACCGCGGCCGGTTCCGGGCTGCGGCGGGACGAGGAGACCGCGGCCGGTTCCGGGCTGCGGCGGGATGAGAAGACCGGCGGCCGGGCCGCCGGCGTCGGAAGCCGAAGAGGGGACCGGATTTTCCGGTCCCGTTGGAGAAAACCGGCCGGCCAGCTGGCCGGCCGGATGCCATTAAACCGGGGGAATTAATCCCCCGGCCAGCACTTTAAACCCCCCTCTTTAAGAGGGGGGGCGGTTTCCTTGTGGGGGGCAAAGCCCCCCGTTTCCTGCCAATCAAGCCCCCCACGTGGGGGGGGGGGGGGGCGGTTTGCAAAAAGGGGGCGCGGCATATAGCCGCGCCGACTTCCAATCAGCGATGGAATTGAATTACCCCCGCGCTGCCTCCATGCGGCGGCAAGCCGCCGCGGCCCCCGCGCCGCCGCACCACCGGCCGGCCGGGCCGACCCAGGGGGGGGGGGGGGGGGTCGGGCCGGGTCGGCCCGGACCCGGACCCCCCCGTTTCGAACCAGTTTCGGTCTTTTGGCCATAACTTGAGCCTCGGACCTCCGATTGACGAACCGTCTGCGGCAACGCGATCCTTGGATCAAGACGGTCGTTTCGGTGTATCGCACTCAAGGTTTCGGATTACTTTGAGTTCGGCCGGGTTGGTTCGTTCACGAATCCAACCGGGCCTTCGGAGCGGAAACGCTCATATCTAGAGCTACGGACGTCCGATTGACGTGCCGTCAGCCGTGTTGTGTTCCTCTTAGTGAGACGGATCTTTTGGAATACTTCGCCCGAGGTTTGGACGCAGGTGGAGTACGGTCGGGTTGGTTTTGCCTTAAAAACCAACCGGGCCCCGGGGACGAAAATGCCAATAACTCTCAGACCGGGCGTCCGATCGACGCGCCGTCTGTTGCGTTGAGTTCCTGTTGACGATACAGAACTTTTGGATACATCAACTCTGGACTTTGTGGCAGTTGATGTATCAGCTTCTCGGCTCGTGGAGCGGACCCTCCGAACGAGCTTGCTGTGTGCGGGAACCCTAGTGCTGGCTGCGACTGTTACTGTGACTACTACTGCTACGACTGCTACTGTGACTACGACAACGACAGTACAGAGATCCTGTGTGGATTCGACGACGACGACTACAGCACTCAGCGATCCTACGTAGATCAGTGCTATAGGTCCTGTGTGGGCCCGATCCTGTGTGGATTCGACGACGACGACTTCAGCACTCAGCGATCCTACGTGGATCAGTGCTACAGGTCCTGTGTGGGCCCGATCCTGTGTGGGTCCGATCCTGTGTGGGTCCGCGCTCAGCGGTTCTGTGTGAGCCAGCGCCTACAGGTCCTGTGTGGGCCCGATCCTGTGTGGGTCTTTGCGGGGGTTAGTTACCTATCGATCCTTCGTGGGTCCGACGACTTAGATGGATCAGAGATCATCTTTATCGTCCTTTGGTTAGTAACCTATTGATCCTTCGTGGGTCCGACGACTTAGATGGATCAGAGATCATCTTTATCGTCCTTTGGTTAGTTACCTATCGATCCTTCGTGGGTCCGACGACTTAGATGGATCAGAGATCATCTTTATCGTCCTTTGGTTAGTTACCTATCGATCCTTCATGGGTCCGACGACTTAGATGGATCAGAGATCATCTTTATCGTCCTTTGGTTAGTTACCTATCGATCCTTCGTGGGTCCGACGACTTAGATGGACCAGAGATCATCTTTATCGTCCTCTGGTTAGTTACCTATCGATCCTTCGTGGGTCCGACGACTTAGATGGATCAGAGATCATCTTTATCGTCCTTTGGTTAGTTACCTATCGATCCTTCATGGGTCCGACGACTTAGATGGATCAGGGATCATCTTTATCATCTATCGAAGAAGTATACCTGTGTGAGATGAATCCTGTTGTTTTCCTGTGTGGATTGTGTTGTACAATCCTGTGTGGATTACGTTTTGCTTTCCTGTGTGGAATACGTTTACTTTCCTGTGTGGACTGAGTTGTACTTGGGCTCGGAGGTTGGAGCGTATTTGAATTTGATGACTTAGGTATATGTATGAGCATATACCTAAGCAGTGTCGGTTGTTACTTTGTGATTGTACCTTTCTTCGTGGTTTATCCTTTGTGGATTTGAGAGACCTTCAGGGGTCTCGGGGTCCCTACTGAGTAGCTTATACTCACCCCTGCACGGGCTTTGCCCGCACTACGTTGTGTTGGTTGCAGACGACGGACAACGTTGACCTTAGCTGAGGCTTGCAGAGCGGGACGGTACCCGGAGGTGGACCACTGGGCGGGACGTGCTCGGAGCGGACGGCTGGACCCGTGGAGCAGAGGAGCTATCTGTACCCACCCTTCAGGTGGGATTTCCAGTGGACAGCTTGGTGTAGCGGCTTTTACTTTTCAGTTGCTGTTTTTCCTTTCGAGTTGTACTTTACTTTCAGTTTGGGTTTGTATACTGGCCCATTTACTTTTCCGCACTTTCAGTTGTACTCTGTTCTTGTTTAGTGTTTACTTTCCGCTTGCTTACTCTGTGGTGTTTGTTTACTTTACAAAGGCAATGCCTTCCCTTTTTACCGGAATATACGCCTTGGTGCTAGTCGCCAGCCCCTGGCCTATGGAAGGCGGGCTTGGGGTAGTCACGGCACGGACCCCGAGGGCGGGTCGTGACAAATTGGTATCAGAGGAGTTCGGTTCTACCGCGAACTCTGATCTTTTCTATGTGAAGCAATAATGTTTAGCGTATTGAGTGTGGTTATCAGTCCAGGGAGTCTAGTGTTGGTGCGGCGGCCGACGTATCCATACACCAGGACCCTGACTTCTGATTTCCGACTTAATGCACGAAAACATTGATTGCATGTGTGTTTCAAAGTTTTCTTTGTGATTTCTTTGTGTCAGCTCACCAGGTATACTGTTTGACCGTGGCGCACCTGTCTCCTTTCAGGATGGCCCCACGACGGCAGCCAGCTAGGGTTCCGAGAGTCGAGCGTGACGATAGCCCACCGAGCGACGAGGCCTCAGTGCAGGGCCCTTTGTCAGCAGTGGCACCGGCGGTAGCTCTACCCGCCGAGCCCCTGATGCTTCCAGCAGCAGCCGCTGACGATGCACGTCGCCTCAGCGCACTGCATGAGTTTCAGCGCCAGCGACCGCCCAGGTTTCGCGGGGAGACGGATCCCAGGGCAGCAGAGGACTGGCTGGAGGCAGTGGTACGAGTGTTTAGGCTAGTGAGGACACCAGCAGACCTCATGGTGATCCTCGCTGCGAGCCGACTAAACGCAACAGTAGGACGATGGTGGAGCTTGATGCTCCAGGTGCACGATGAGGCATCTCTTCTTTGGACGGACTTTGAGAGCCTCTTCCGCTCGGAGTTCGTCCCAGCCACCCTCCGTGCGGTGCGCATCCAGGAGCTTCTACAGCTGCGGCAGGGCAACATGACAGTCGCTCAATACTCAGCGAGATTTACTGATCTCTCGCGCTACTCGACCGACATGGTACGGGACCCATTCTTCCGGGCCCGGACCTTCGAGCAGGGTTTGAGACACGAGATCAGGGCATCGCTGATCTCCCTCAGCATACCGACTCAGACAGGAGTACTGGAGCGGGCCCTTCTGATTGAGAGCTTCCTTGCTGAGTCTACACCAGCACAGAGACCCAACGCAGGGCGGCACGTAGCGGAGTCTTCGGTAGCAGGTAGCCGACAGATGACTCAGGGGTCCAGACAGTCCAGACCTTCAGGCAGACGACCTCAGGGCACTGGCTCAGCAGTGCAGGGCACACAGCGCGGAGCCAGTCTTTTGAATGGAAGACAGTGCTTTGCATGCGGCGGGCAAGGCCACATGGCTCGTGACTGCCCGACCCGCCATGCGGAGGAGCAGCAGACGGTTGATGAACCACCTAGGCAGAGGCAGAGGTTCGACCGTGGCGGTCTGCAGGGAGGAGGCGGACGAGGCAGAGGAGCTGGTCGAGCAGCAGGTGGTGGACGACGCTTTGAGGCTCTACCACCACCACCACCAGGAGGTCCACCCCGACCGCAGGGGAGATCTCAGCTTCAGGCAGCCGAGGCCTTCGATCATGGAGCTCTGGGAGCCGATGGACAGGAGCAGAACTAGTAGATACATCCTTTGTACTTCTGGTTCATTGTTTCTTTTGTGTAGCGTCTTGTATTATGAGCTGCAATAATAAAATACGCATACCTTTGTGATATTTAGTTCCTGTCCTCTTTCGTGATGTTACTAAGAGGTTCCAGTTTTGGCTGTTGACTTGACCCTCACTTGTGAGACATCTACTGGAGGAGACCCAGTTACCACACACTGATGCCGACAGTGTGACTCAACCCTTGGAGGCGAGAGTAACGGTTTGATCTCTTAGTAGTAGCGTCGAGGCCTTACGACGTCATCCTTGGTATGGATTAGTATCATCCATGTTAGGATTGACTGTATTAGGCAAAGAATGTAGTTCATCTAGGGGATGAGACCAGATTTCTCTTATCGGCAAAGAAGAAATCTTGCAGCTCTTGTGGGACCTGAGATGGTCCAGGTCATCCAGGGGCGGATGAGTGCAGCTCAGAGCCGGCATAAACCTTATGCTGACAGGAGGCGGAGGCCACTGGAGTTCGAGGGTGGTGACCACGTCTTCTTGCGAGTCTCACCTCGACGTGGTATTCGGAGATTTGGCCAAGGCGGCAAGTTATCTCCGCGCTTCATCGGACCCTTCCATGTCCTCAGCAGGTTTAGCGTGGTGGCTTATCGCCTGGCTCTACCACCTCAGTTGCACCGAGTGCACGACGTCTTCCACGTGTCTCAGCTGAGGAGATACGTGCACGACCCGACACACATCATTGACCACGGGGAGCTTGACGTTGACGATGGGGCGACTTTTACGGAGGTCCCGGTGGAGATAGAGGATCGACAGGAGCGGGTCCTGCGTGAGCGATCGATTCCTCTTGTGCGCATCAGATGGCAGCACGAGAATCTCCAGGAGAGCACATGGGAGCGGGAGGCTCAGATGCGTGCTCAGTACCCTCTTTTGTTTCCCTAGTTTTTGATGTATCTTTACGGGGACGTAAATCCCTGAGGTGGGAGTAATGTAAAGACCCGTAAAATTCAAGGGAAATTTTTTCTTAATTTTCTTTAGAATTTTACAAGAGTGCAGTTTCAGACGGTACCTGATTTCGAGGCCCGGAGTGCCCGGAATTAATTTCTGAAGTTTGGCTCGGGTACGTTCAGTGAACGAACGAGCGGGAATTCCTAACTTTTGATCCAGTGCTCGGAATTGAAATCTGAGGGCACCGATGAACTCGCATCGCCGATATTCGCTTAAAGAGACCTTTTCGAAAGTTGCGTTTGTTTCGGGTTGAGAGTTAGTTTTTGGGAGATTAGAATAAGTTAAATAAAAATATGTAAACACAATTTTTATTTAAACTTAATAGTTAACTTCTCTCAAAGGAAGTTAGGTGTGGGACCCACACCCACTTAACCTCCCTTGAGAGGATTAAGTGTGGTGGGGCCCACACGAAACCTAACTTTACATCTTCCCTCAAACTCCCTTAACCCCTCTTTAATTAACATGACAATTTGTTAATTAATGTGGAGTTATCTCTTCTTTGAATTTCAAACTTTTGAAATTCTAGTGTGTTGTTGTGTTAATAAAATAAGATAGAGTCTTATTTTATTTTGGTTTTAGTTTTGTCTCCTCGAGAGAGTTGGGAAGGTTCTTCTTGTTTCTTCATCTTCTTCAACCTCGACGAAGAACACGAAGAACGCCGTTCTTCAACGAAGAACTTCTTCGCCGAAGAACACGGTTCTTCCGCGACGCCATATCCGCGACGTGACGTTCTTCTTCCGCATCATCTCTTCCGCGACGGTTTTCCGCGACGAACGCCATCGACAACGACTCTTCCTCCGACGTCAAAGGAATCGATACCGATATTCCACGACTACGTCAACGTGCGACTATCGAGGTAGGGGTTCTTGAGTTCGTTGTTTTCTTTTTATTTGACTTTCCTCAAGACTTGACGAAGAACGCTCATGTTCCGACGAAGAACGCCGCTCCGCTCTTCTTCGTCTTCCGTGTCAACGAGAGAGAACACTGCTTCTTCCTCGGACAACCTTCGTTGGCGTACAAGGTTTCTCCAACGACGTGCCTCTTCGGACGCACCTCTTCGTCATCGAATTTGATGAACGACGACCGCGACGCCCGACCTCCGCGACGTCGTCTTCCACGGAACGTAGACAAATCTTCGAACCTTATACCCGAGGTAGGGGTTGTTGTTTATTGTTTAATTATTTTTATTCTTGATCGTGGATTTAGCAAGTCTAACGTGTGGCTTTTGAATATTTAAGTTGCGTTATTATTTTAACGTGAGGGGGGCCGGACCGCATGAACATGGCCGAACCCCCTCCATCGTTCTTGTTGTTTTATCTTGCGAGAGGAAGCAAGGTGGCGTGGTGCCGTCGCACCACGCAGATAATATTATGATTAAATTTCACGGCGCCGTCGCGCCGCGCCATGGAAGAATCATAAAGAACGTGACGCCGTCGCGCCACGTCGAAGGGAATCAAATGCGCGGCGAAGGGGCACGGTGCCGTCGCACCACGCAGATAATATTAGGCTTTTAGCTTATTTTTAGGGTTTCTATACGGTTTTAGAGTTTTTATGGTTTTTATGTGTTTTTAGTGTTTTACCACTTTTTAGGCTTTAGGGGAATTATATGATTTAATTTTTTGCGTCCATATTATATTTTTTCATTATTTTGACGATTTTTTAGTTTTTTTGGAATTTTATGAATTTTTCATAATATTATGGGGTTTTAAGGATTTTTAGGGTTTCTAGGGTTTCCAACATTTTCAGCGTTTTTTTAGTTTTTTAGCATTTTTATAGGCTTCATGTGTTTTTCTTGTTTTTAGTGGTTTTTTGTATTTATGGATTTTTAGTGTTTTAGTGTTTTTATGGTTTTTTGGGGTTTTAAGTGATTTTTCAGTTTTAAGGTTTTATTAGGGTTTTTAGGGGTTTTAATAATTTCTTATGTTTTAGGGATTTTTTTGGTATTTTTGGGATTTTATAGTTGTTAGGGTTTTAGGGATATTGAAGGTTTTAAGGGTTTTGAAAGGTTTTTAAGGTTTTTATGGTTTTGTTAGGTTTTAGATTTTTTTAGTTTTTAGGGATTTTAATGTATTTAGTGTTTTTTAATTTTCTTGGGTTTAAATCATTTGTAAAATTTTTATCTAGTTTTTATTGTTTTTATATATTTTTGGGTTCTTATTATTTTTGGTGTTCTAATGGTTTTTTGGGATTCTTATATGGGGTTAAGGCACTTTTTACAGTTTTTAAATTTTATTAGTTTTTAGGAGATTTAAGTGTATCCTGATTTGAAATATTTTATTAAGGATTATCTGTGTTTTTATGGGTTTTTATGTTTTTCAAATTCTTATGGGTTTTTAGAAATTTTTTTTGTTTTATGGTATTATGGTGTTTTTTAAGGATTTTTAGCATTTCTAGTGGTTTTAAGGGTTAAGGTTTTTTAGGTTTTAAAGGTTTTATTAGGGGTTTTCATTGTTTTTTACCTTTTTAGAGAATTTTAGTGAATTTTTAGTTTTTTTATGGTTTTAGGAAATTTTAGGGGTTTTAGGGTTTTTAGGGTTTTTTGTAGTTATTATGGGGTTTTTGGGGATTTAGTGTTTTTTTGAGTTTTTAGGGGTTTTATGGTTTTTAGAGTTTTTAAATGTTTTTAGATGTTTAAATATTTCAAGGATATTTTAGTGGTTTTTAGGGTTTTTATTGTTTTAATGGGTTTTTACAGTCTTTAATGTTTTAGGGGTTCTTATGGTTTTTTGGGATTTTAGCGTTTTTAGGGTTTTAGAGGTTTTGGGTGTTTTATATTTCTAAAGTTTTCTTTGGGTCTTTTGTTTTTTTAAATTTTTAGTGTTTTTAGGTATTTTTTAGGAATTTTATGGATTGTTTTGGTTTTTTTGAATTTTTGTGCATTTTTGGGGTTTTAGGGGTTTTATGGTTTTTTTAGTTTTTATTGAGTTTTTTCCAATTTTATGTTTTTAAGGGTTTTTAACGTTTTAGGGGGTTTAAATTGTTCTTCGATTTTTAGTGGTTTTTAGTTTTTATGTGTTTTTATTATTGTCTTTGATTTTTAGGTTTTCTTATTATTTTTAATGGTTTTAGTGTTTTTTGGGCTCTTTTTCTATTTTTATGGTTTTTATGGGTTTTAGGGAATTTGCGGATTTTCCTAGTTTTTAGGTATATTAGGGGTTTAATGTGTTTTTTGGTTTTTAAGGTTTACGTGGGACTTTCATGATATCAACGGGGTTTTAGGTTGTTTGATAATTTTATGGCATTTTATGATTTTTTTTTATTTTTTTGGGTTTTTAAGGATTCTGAGGTTTTAAAGGGGTTTTAGGTGTTTTTTTATGATTTTTAAGGATTTTTAGGGTTTTTAGGGTTTTAAGTGTTTTGGGGTTTTTAAGGGTTTCTTTGGGTTTGTCGACGTTTTTTGGTGTTTTATGTTTTTAGGTATTTTAAAAAAAATTACGAATTGAATTAGTCTTACAGATTTTGTAGCATTTTTTATGGGTTTTAGGGTTTTTAAAGTTTTTAGGGATTTTTATTGATTTTTTTAGAATTTTATGGTATTTAGTGGTTTTACATATTTTTGAGGGTTTAAAGGTTTTTTAGGGTTTTTAGTGATAATAAATTTTTAGGGGTTTTAAGTGTTTTTATGGAATTTAGGTTTCTAAAAGGGATTTCAAGGGTTTCAGGTTCATTTATGTTTTTAGGGTTTTTTAGTAATTTATTAGGATTTTTATGGATTTTAAGGATTTTTGGGGGATTTATTAATTTTCTAGGGGTTTTAATGGCTTCTAATGTTTTATAACTTTCTTAGGGATTGAAAGAGTTTTATGTTTTTTGTGGTTTTTAGGGTTTTTATGGGGTTTTATGGTTTTTATGGGTTTTAATGTTTTTTATGTTTTTAGAGTTTTTATGTATTTTATGGTTTTTAATTTTTCCTTTTGATTTTTCATGTTTTTAGGGTTTTTTATGTTTTTAGGTATTTTTAGGATTTTTATGGTCTTTTATGGTGTTTAGGGATTTTGAGTGTTCTTAGGGTTTTGTGTGATATTATTGTTTTTTGGATTTTTTTTTGAGTTTATATAGCTTTTAATGTTTTTAGATTATTTTAATGTTTTTAGGGAAATGAAGGGGTAAGACAAGGTGATTCTTGGACACCCAAATATTATTATAATAAATAAAAAGAAAACAAGGGAGGGGAGGTGTCAAACGTCCCACTCCAAAAAAGAGATACATTTCATTTAGATCAACAACCCCACCTTTGACATAGTCCTAAGCTGGATCGTATAGGTCACTATAAAATCCATATCCAGAAGATGCATTAGCATCCGCCGAGTTCCACTCAGATTTATAATTTTTTAAGAGTGCAGTGTACATATCACTAAGCCTTCTCTGCTCCATAGTTAGCTGCACCTTAGAAGAGTGTTTATCAGACCTCCCTTGTTTATCAGAGGCATTCTTCTTCTCACCCTTAGAGGAGTCTCTGGAAGACATGATCTTTGGAATATTGGAGTATTCCTTCCATGGATTCCTCTTTAGGGGAGCTAAGATGAACCATTAATATTTATTCTCATTCCAATGTGGAAATGTATCCTCAATCAATGCCCTCTCCCACATGATCTAAGCAATGTTGGAGTTCATCCAGCTATCATCATCAATACCAACCCCCCAATGACCAGAAGAGTGTGAGTCCAATACCTCTCGTAATAGACATTTATTTACTAGTATCTACAACAAATTGATGTCCTCATCACAAGAAAACAGAGCATCATGTACTCCCTCATGCACAAAAATGGTAGTCTCGACTGGATCCACCTTAAGACTAGTAAAAGATGTTCAAACCTGGGTGACCAATGCCTCTTCATGCATATCACAGTTAGGGGTCTATGAAGCATATCCAAGCTTCTATCCTGCCTCATTTCATGAACCATCACCATAGACCTAAATCGGATGTCGGTCCTACACTTCACACTGCTCATAACAATCATTGTTAGACATATGCACATGTGCAGTAGAATCAGCCATTGCAATCTGCACCAGATACCCATTTTCAGCAACATTGGAACTATGGATAGAATCATAATCCACATATATAGGGTCACACAAATCCTTACACCAGCTAGCACAACATCACCAGATATCAAGGCATCCTACAAACCATTAACCTTCTCGTCATACTCATCACACTTAAGACCGGAGAAAGCAACATTCCCTGGCTGTTCTTAAACAATTCCATTAGTACCATCACTCCTCTAGTCATCATCATGCTTCAAATGCCTTACCTCAATCCCAGAATCTCTATCATCATCCATATTCTGTTGCACATCCTTCTGCACATGATCCATCATCCAATAATCCAAAGCATCAAACTGAATGCGCAAAGGGACACTAGCTTTCTCCACACTACCCTTGTGCACTTCTAGTTTCTTAGGAGGATTCCTTCCCTCCCCCAAGGCTCCAAAATGAGGGCATAACATAGGCAAATACCTCTCTCCATCTCTTATATCTATCATCCTTATACTATTACACCCTTCCTTAGTATCAATCACCCACTTAGTAGACATAATTTTGAGGTCATGTTTTCGCCTTACAAACCCTGCAATGACCCTCGGTTTAGGTGGTTACTACTAAGAGATATTTTATGGAAGATCTCTAGTCGTCATAGTAGAATGATCATCAACCACTACACCAAAATGATCGTCTATCAGTGCCTTAACTTGTTTATCAACTGGAGGCACATCAATATGTCTACTCGACTTACCTACATCGGGTGCTCCATCACCCAGCCCCATAACTCCTCTTCTTCCAATCCCACAACTACAATCCATACTAAAATATCCCAGTTTCATATTGGTAGAACAAAGAACCACCAGTTATTAAAAAATGAATGGTTTCTTATACCAAAATTCATTACCAACAACAATCTAATTAAAATCAACCAGTGCCTCGGATACATCCACCTCAACACAAACCCTGGGAGGGACAAGATAGAAGATTCTCCAAGTCCTAATGTCTGAACAAAAAAAATGACCCAAAAGATTCATAATTTTTTAGTTTTTCATAATCATTGAGGTTTTTAAGGTTTTATGTGTTTTTTTGTTTTTAAGGTTTTCATAGGTTTTTTAGGGTTATTAGGGTATTTTATGTTTTTAAGTATTTTTAGGGATATTTGATGATTTTTAAGGTTATATAGGATATTTATTGGACATGGAGGTATTTTAGGATTTCATAGGGATTTAGGGTTTTTACGACTATTAACATTTTATAGGGTTTTAAGGTATTTAAAGTGATTTGGAGTTTTATGTTTTTCATTGTGTTTTTAGGGGTTTTTGGGGTTTTTATATTTTAACATATTTTTTAGGGTTTTTAGTATATTTATGTTTTACTGGTTTTTATGGATTTTGAGGGTTTATTGGGGTTTTTAGGGTTTTTAGAGTTTTTATTTTTTTTTAGAGTTATTATTTTTTAGGGGCTAAAAGGGTTTTTCGAGATTTAGTGGGTTTTAGAGGTTTTATGGGTTCTAGGGTTTTAATGGTTTTTAGGAGTTTTTGGGTTTTTAGGGTTTTATGGTTTTTAGTGTTTTTAGGGTTTTTAGGTTTTTTATAGGGTTTTAGTGTTTATAGGGTTTTAATGTTTTCATATATTTTTTTAGTTTTTTATGGATTATTATGTTTTTATGTATTTTTAGGGGGGTTTTAGAATTTTCTTATGTATTTTTATATTTTTTAGGATTTTCTACGTTTTTTAGGAATTTTTAAAGAAAAGAAAGTGCGGACCAAGCAGGGAGCCTGATGCATCAATTTATAAATAAAGAAAAGTAAAAGGAATTATAGGTAGACATGTATAATCGGGTGTGGGTATTACCCTTCATGTAAGATTCTACATGAGACACACAAAAAGGAGTAATATAAGACCACCATGAGAAGCATTCTTTAATAGCCATCTTGGGGAGAACATCAGCCACCATATTGACTTCCATATATGCCTGAGTGATCTTGAGATTCAGATTCTTGGATAAGCTAAGGCATTCAATTCAATGGGGTATGATCTACCATGGAACCTTTCTTGAGTTTTGAAGAAGATCCTCCACCATATGCATCGAGTCAGTATTCAATCCAGAGATGCATCCAACCAAATTGATTTACAAAATGTACAACCTTGATAATAACCTAATGCTCTGCCTCATAGGCATAGCCATTCCCAATGAAATGATAGAAAATTCTCTTGAAAAACCTTGATAGGTACAAAAAACACCACCACAGCCTAAAGGACCTGGTGGACCTGCTGCTGCACCATTGACATTAACTTTTATCCATGATGGGATTAATGGAATCCATCGAATGAACTTCATCAACATTTGTTTTTTACCCCTACCAGAGACACCAAGAGTGCGGAGTGTGATGAGGTCATTGAAATAGTTTTTCATAGTTCCTGATTGGATATACCCAGCCATTCGAACAACACTGTGCATGGAAATAATACCCTCATGTATGGAGCAAGATTTATTCCAAAACATAACAGAACTCCTCACAGCCCATAGGAAGGCAAAAATTTCTGCAGATGCAGCAAGAAGACGATTATGGAGCTGCTCACTGCAACTGAATTCTATAATAAAAAGCATCCTTTGGGAAAAGCTTCCATAGGGTAAACAGAGAACAAAGACATCTTCTATGTGGTTCTAGAATCTATGCACAATATGGAATTCAACAAAAAGGTGTTGTACACTTTCAGCATCCCGTAAACAGAGGTTGCAGGCTGATACAATATCCCATCCATATTTTTGCAACTGAGCATGCATAGGAAGCCAGTTTCTCCAAATCATCCAAAGGATAAAGAAGTGTCTAGGGGAATGAATTGACACTTATATTTCAAAAGCTATGATGGAGGTCCAGGAATTTTCGTCATTTGTGATTGTAGTATTCCTTTGCAATGATCTGACCAATCAGATTCGGTTTCCAGATGATATTATCAGAATCAATGTAGCTTTAGCAGTGAACCTGGGAAATGATGTGTGCTGGTAAAAGTCCATCCAGCTCCATCATCCTGGTGTTGAGATAATTGATATACATGTTTTTTAGACCTTGAGGTACATTCATGATTTCATATAGAGGACAGTCGGGCCATGGAGTGAACCAACCGTTTAGATTGGAGTGCTTTGAAATAACCCAAATTGATTGGGAGATAATGTCCTTATATGAGGATTTAATTGTGGTCCAGACAGAGGAGAGCATGTATCCAGTGTAGCCAGTGCACAAGCGAGCAGTAAATCTTTCTTTAAGAATGTCTAGATTACCTTCCTTGTGTGTAAAGAGGTTCCAGATGAATTTTTCCAAAAACGTGTTGTTGGGTAACGAGGTATTGGGCTGCCCTTCCCACCTGCATTCCGCACGTCCCCGGCGAGGCCCAAGGTGGCCAACCCTTGGGCTTAATCCAGTACCCAACGTGGTAAAGGGGACCACGAGTGATTTCCTAGAATATAGTGTGCATTGCCTTGCAAGGACTCGAACCCAGAACCTCAGGGACATGATGCCACCACCTATAACCAACTCACTCATTCCCCCGCGGTATAGAAACTTTTAGGTATTTTTAAAATTTTTTATGGGTTTTACGGTTTTTAGGGAATTTGAGGGGTTTTTTATTTTTTGGATTTTTTTATAGTTTTTTGGGATTTTAATATTTTTTGGGTTTTAATATATTTTGGTTTTTAAATTATTTTTAGAGTTTGTAAATTTCAAAATGGGTTTTAAAATTTTTAATGTGTTTTTAGGGTTTTTTTGGGGTTAATGGTTATTATGGGTTTTATGGTTTTAGGTGTTTTAGGGGGATTATGTTCTTTTTAGTGCTTTTAAGGTTCTTAATTTCTTTAGGTTTTTAGGGGTTTTACAATTTTTTTAGGTTTCTATGTTTTTATTATAGATTTCATTATTTTTGATTTTTAAGGTTTTTTGGGATTTTAGGCTATTTTATTATTTTTATTGTATATTAGATTTTTAGTGATTTTAAGGGGTTTTAGGGTTTTTATGGTTTTTAGTGTATTTTTTATTTTTAGGGGTTATAAGGTTTTCTTAGAGGTTTTTATGGTTTTATGATTTTTAATATATTTAGGGGTTTTTAGGTTTTTATGGATTTTATAATTTGATCGTTTTTAGTGATTTTGAAGGTTTTATGGTTTTTAGGGATTTTAGGGGTTTTATGGGTTTTTGTGTTTTTGAGACTTCTTAGGTTTTTTATGGGTTTTAAGGGTTTTTTGATTTTTGTAATGTTATTAGGGGTTTAATTGGTTTTTAGATATTTTAGTGGGTCTTAGGGTATTTATATATTTTTAGAAATTTTTAAGGCTTTTAGGGGTTTTTATGTTTTTATTTTTTTTTAGGTTTTTAGGGTTTTTATTTTCTATAATAATTTTTTTTTGGTATTTTTAATTATTTTTAGATTTTTAAGGTTTTTATAGCGGGTTTTTAAGATTTTTCAGGTTTTTTATATTTTAATGTATTTTCATGGATTTTTTTGATTTTTATGATTTTTAATTGATTTTGAGGGTTTTTAGGTTTTTTATGATTTTTATGTATTTATAATTTTTTTTGGATTTTCAGGTTTTTTTTCAATTTTTAGTGGTATTACGGGTTTTAGTGTTTTTTACATTTTTATTCATTTAAATGGTTTTTATAGTTCTTAGTGGTTTTTAGATTTTTATATGTTTTATGGTTTTTAAGAGTTTGAGTGTTTTTATGGGTTTTAGGGGGATTCAGTTTTTAATATCTTTTAGGGTTTTAGTGTTTTTAGGTTTTTTAGGGTTTTTAGTGTTTTTTGGTTTCTATGGGTTTGTTTGTGAATTTCAGGGTTTTTAGTATTTTTTACATTTTTAGGGATTTTTTGTCTTTTTAGCCTTTTTCAGGGTTTTTGGGGGATTCAATGATTTTTAGGTTTTTTGAGTTTAGGGGTTTTTAGGGTTTTTAGGGTTTATATGTGGTTTTAAGTGTTTTCAAGGTTTTATGTGTTTCTTAGGGATTGGAGTTTTTTTACATTTTTGGGATTTCTTTAGTATTTTTAGGATATTTGGTTTTTAGGGTTTTTATAATTTTGAGGGTTTTACTGTTTTTACTGTTTTTTAGGAGGTTTCTTGAATTTTAAGGGTTTTTAAGGGTGTTAATATCTTTTGGGGTTTAAAGGGTTTTAATGTTTTCAGTAGTTTTTAAGGTTTTTGTAGTTTTAAGGTACTTAATGTTTTTCAAAGATTTTATGGTTATTAGTGGTTTTTAGTGTTTTTAGAGTCTTTGTAGGGTCATTAATGGTTCTTAGGTTTTTTAGTGGGTTTTAGTGTTTTTTTTGTTTTTAAGGTTTTCTTAGAAGTTTTTTGGGAATTTATGGTATTTATGATTTTAGGGATTTTTAGGAGTTTTTTTAGTATTTTTAGGGTTTTGGGGTTTTACGGATTTTAATGGGTTTAATATGTTTTTAGTTTTTTTGGGGGGTTATTTACATTTTTTTTTATTTTTAGGGGTTTTATGAGTTTTCAGGTTTTAAAGGATTTCTAAGGGGTTTTCAAGGGTTTGATGATTTATAATGTTTTTTCGTATTTTTACGAATTATGAATTTTTAAGGTTTTTTGGGTTCTTGGGGAGTTTGATGGGTTTTAGGGTTTTTATGATTTTATAGTTTTTTGGGTTTTAGGTTTTTTTTGGAGTTCTTATGGGTTTTAAGGGTTTTTAGAGTTTTAACGTTTTAGGGGTTTATATGGTTTTTTTAGTTTTTAGTGTTTTTAGGGTTTTATGGTTTTAAGTGTTTTTATGATTTTTAGGGTTTGATATGGTTTTTAGTGTTTTTAGGGTTTTAGGGTTTTTAGGGATTTTAGTTTTTATGTTTTTTATGTCTTTTCAGTGTTTTTAGTTTTTAAGGGTTTGGTAGGTGTTTTTAGGTTTTTTAGGATTATTACATTTTAAGTGATTTTAGGGATTCTTTTAGATTTTTATGTGTTGTTAAGGATTTTTGGGATTCTTAGGGTTTTAGGGTTTTAGGTTTTTTTAGGGTTTTAGAATTTTTAGGATTTTAGGGGTTTAAAGGCTTTTTATGTTTTTTGTGTTTCTTAGGGGTTTTTAGTCTTTTAAGGGTTTTATGGTTTTATGAATTTTTTGCATTTTTAGGATTTTTATCGGTGCTTTTGGATTTAATTAATTTTGAGGGGTTTTAGAGATTTTTAGGGTTTTTAGGGATTTACGGGATTTTTTTCTCAAGTTTTTGGGTTTTTTTTTTGTTTTTTAGGGTTTTATGTTTTTTATATTTTTTGAACTTTTATGTCATTTTAAAGGTTTTTTAGAGTTTCTAGTGGGTTCTTAGGATTTTTACAGAGTTTTAGGATTTTTTATGGGTTGTAGTGGATTTTATGTTTTTAAGGGTTTTAATGCTTTATAGTATTCTTGTGGTTTTAGGTTTTTTATCATTTTTTTTGTTTTTTATGGGTTTTAAGTGTTTATGGGGTTTTAAGGTTTTTAGGGGTTTTCAGGGATTTATGGGTTTTTTCATTTTTAGGAATTTTTTGTCCCTTTTTAGGTTTTTTATGGATCTTTATGGTTTTTATAGATTTTTATGGTTTTTATGGTTTTTAATTTTTTTATGGGTTTTAGGGTACAGATAATGTTTGGGTATTTTATGGATTTTATTTGTTTTTAGGTTTTAAGGATTTCTTGGGGGTTCTCATAGATTCTTAGGTATTTTATTGTTTTTTACTTTTTTCGGTATTTTAAGTATTTTTATGGGTTTTACTATTTTTTATTTTTTGAGGGTTTTTATGGTTTTAGGGTTTTTATAGATTTTATGGTTTTGTGGGGTTTAGGGTTTTTTGTGCTTCTTGAGGTTTTTGTGTTTTTATATATTTTTTAATCATTTTTAGTTGATTTTAAGGGTTTTAGGGTTTTAGAGTCTTTTTGTGTATTTAGAGTTTTTAGTTTGTTTAGGTTTTTAGGGGTAATATTTTCTTTAGGTTTTTAGGTTTTATTTATCGTTTTAAGGGATTTTAGTTTTTTTTTTCAATTTTGGGATTTTTTTTTTCATTTTTTGGATTCTTTTAGGTTTTTTAGTGTTTTATTGATTTTGAGAGGTTTATGGTTTCATGGTTTTTAGGGTTTTATTTTTCTCATGGGGTTTTACTGTTTTTTGATTTTTTTCAGGTTTTAAAGGGTTTTTATATTTTTTTAACATTTTTTGAGGATAAAACAGATTTTTGATTTTTTAGTGGATTTTTAGGGTTTTTATGGTATTTTATGGTTTTTAAGGTTTACAAGGGTTTTTATGGGTTTTAGGGGTTTTATGTGTTTTTCATGTATTTAGTGTTTTTTTGTTTTTTAGGATTTTAACTTTTTTAAGGTTTATAATATAATCTTTGGGTTCTGCAGGGTTTTTAGGGTTTTTAAATTTTAGGGTATTTTTACATATTTTTTAGGATTTTTATAATTTTTACAATATTTACGGATTTAGAGGGTTTTGGGTGTTTGGGTTTTATGGGGTTTTAGGTGTTTTTTTAGTTTGTAGGGGTTTTATGGTTTTTAGAGTTTTTAATGTTTTTAGGGGTTTACATGGTTTTT
Source organism: Viscum album (assembly GCA_963277665.1). Taxonomy (NCBI): domain Eukaryota; kingdom Viridiplantae; phylum Streptophyta; class Magnoliopsida; order Santalales; family Viscaceae; genus Viscum; species Viscum album. The sequence continues at coordinate 696,408 of CAUJRU010000106.1, read as the reverse complement.
ATAGTTTTAGTGGGTTTGAGGGGTTTTATATTTTTGCTGAATTTCTGGGTTTTTAGAGTTTTTGTGGATTTTATGGGCATTAGGGTTTTTTGAAATTTTAGTGTATTTATGGGTTTTATGATTTTTAGGTTTTCAATATTTCTTAGGAGCTTTAAAGGTTTTAGGGTTTTTTACGTTTTTAGTGATTTTTCAGGCTTTTTTAATTTTTTAGGGATTTGGAGGTTTTTGGATTTTTTTGGTTTTTTGGGTTTTAGGGTTTTTTGGTTTTTAGGGTTTTTTTAGATTTTGGGGGGTTTTATTGGGGTCTAAATTTTTTTTAGAGTTTTTCGTGGGGTTTTAGGTTTTTTAGGGTTTATGGTTTTTATGGATTTTAAGAGTTTTTATGGATTTTAGGGTTTTTAAGGTTTTTATCATTTATGTATTTTTAGGGGTTTATGTGTTTTTAGGTTTTTAAGGATTTCATAGGTTTTTTTGAGGTTTTTTACATTTTATTAAATTTTAGGGCTTTTAGGTTTTTTGTGGGTTCTTCAAAATTTTAGGGATTTTCAGTTTTCTTAGGTTTTTAAGGGATTTTATAAGTTATAAAATTTTAGGGTTTTAATGCGGTTTTAGAATTTTTAGGTTGTGTTAGGGTTTTTAGGGGTATTTTGGGTTTTAATGGGATTAATGGTTTTATTGATTTTAGGGTGTTTTAGAGTTTTAGGGTCTTATATGATTTTCATGGGTTTTTAGTGTTTTTAGGGTTTTTAGGAGTTTTTATAATTTCGGAAGGTTTTCATAGGTTTTTCAATGTTTTTAGAGTTTTTTAAATTTTTAGTGATTTTTAGGGATTTTTAGGATATTTATCTTTTTTTAGGGGTTTTCGACATTTGATAATTTTTAGGGTTTTTACGGTTATTAAGGTTTTAGTGTTTTTTGGTTATTTAGGGGTTTTAAAAAATCCTAAAAATCATAAAAGGTAAATTTGAGATATGAATTTTTCTATAAGAAATTCACTTAATGCACCTCCTCTTTTTTAAACATTTTGTAATGCTAGAGTAGAATCTAGATTTTTAGAGCTCCCAGTTCCATCGGATCGGCCACCTTCATTGGATTTGAATGCTCTCAAGGTCATTCCATATGCTTCCCTAGAGGATAGATCGAGTGATCAACATGTAAATTTACTCCCCAGGCCATCTATGAAGGACGGTTTTCTCAAAGGTTGATTATCTCAGGCTAATCTACTACCTATCTTCCCAACGGTCTCATTGGGCTCCCCCTACATGAGCTCAATGGATGGAACTCCTTTGCTTTCCTTTCTGGTGAAGGCATTTTAGGAGGCTTCTATGCTTCCCATATGGACCTTGGTGGCCCGATTCAGAGTGGGTCAACCACCTTTACAATTTATTCAAATCTTTGGTCGATCTTTGGGTTTGGGCCCCCCCAGCCTGCATCTCAAAGCTAAATAAGAAATCATTCTTCATTATCCATTCCTCACATTAGGATTTTGGAAAATCCTAGGCCATGAGTCGTCATTCAGTGAATCATTGTATTTATTATCTCTCTCACTAGTCTATGGAAGCTCGGTGTGGAAGAGAATCCTATATGGTGGTGTTTAAATTAACCATCCTGGGTTGCCACTTCCCATTCAGAATGAAGATTTTTTGGAATGAATTGGGAACATCATATGAGATTTTCTACTCATAGATGACCACAATATGTGTCTCTAAGATACCTACATGGATTGAATATACATTTATAGGGACCAATCCTCCCCTACCCCAGTGAAGCTGATTCTCTGAGTCGAAGATGGTCTTGAATGGTCTCAATCGTTATGTTATCCTTCTCCCCCAAGTCTAATCCTCCCATCTTCTCCAAATCCATTTGGGGACGGTGTGTTGAAATAAAACATCCTTTATCTTGTGTCACAAAATTGAATGTTTCCAAGGATAGTGGAGGTTCAAGTTTATATGATTATGTGCCTTCTAGTTCGGTTGTTCAACTTTCACGACCATATCAAATAGTTTGGGTATGCTCTCTGGTTTTTACATTTGGTGTTTCTTCTCTCATCCCTGCTTCTTTTTCACACCCGCTTGATCCTTGTATAACCGTATTTACCTTATTCCATGGATTTAAGGATCTCGTTCCATTATGTTTCATTTTAATATTCCTAGTTTTTCTAGGTTTGTGCTTAAGGGAAAAAAATTATCTATCCTACATCTGCACCTTTATTTCGGCAGCATCGTGAGCTAGGATCATCTAGTTGTATCTTAGTATCAACCTCTAATATGTACAGAACATTTTTACTTGTTTAGAAAAGTTAATATTTCTCTTCGTATCCCATTGATGGCTGCTTGGATTCTACTCTATTGTCTATGGATGTGTCTCGACTTTCCCATGTTTCTTCTCCTTGTGCGAAGGGGAGTGAAGTTATGAGATTTACCCCGAAGACTCCTTGGCCTTCTAGATGTTTTTTCTTGGATGCTAGTTTCCCTAATTCTATGATCAGTGGGGTGTTTATAATACCCCTATACAAGAATAAATATGTGATTTCATCTATAATAGTTTCTTTGAGACTAACTGTGACTGGGGCCGAATCAAAGCACCTTCAATTCAATTGATTGTGATTTTGGTATGGAACGCCCATGGTATTGGTTCTAGTTTGAAACTAATTTTATTTATTATGAAATGTATATTTAAATAATTTCATATATAGCTATCCTAAATCCCAAGAAGCATTCTGTTATGATTCAAGAATTTTCTCATCGATTGTGTTTAATGGGTTACATGCATGATAATCTTGTTAATAACACAATTTTTTATTTTTTGGGATGCCTCATATCTAGTGGGGAAATATGTTGAGTCTGATCAACATATTTCTACAAAAATCATAATTGGCAGTCAGTCTATTTATTTCTCTTTTTCTTATGTAAAATGTGATTTGGTGGCCAGGGAGTACCTGTTGTCAGATCTAGATGTGGTAAATCCAAGGAGTTACTCATGCTTCATTGGGGGGTGATTTAAACTCTATTATGGATACAAATGAGAACAAAGGGGTGGTTTAGTTTCATATAAGAGATATTATTTAACTACATTCATTTCTTACAATTAGCTCTTGGATCTAGGGTATTCCAGAGTGTGATTTACATGGTGCAATAACTAGGAGGGAAGAAGGAGAATATGGTGTAGGTCTGAAATGTGTCTGTCCAATCTTCCGAAGATTGATTCATTTTTAGAAAAAATGACTAACCATTTGGTAAGATACTTATCTAAAAATTTTCTTATTCTCATTATCCTTGACTCCAGATCATCTGAGAAAAATTGATTTATCTTCTTTAAAATGTGGACATCAAATCCCACCTTTGAGGAATTAGATTGTATGTCCTGGAGTAAAAACATTCAAGACACGTAATGGGTGAGATTTTATTATAAATTGTGACATCTTAATGTAGATCTTATTATATGAAATATGAGATTCCAATAACCATCCATGGTCCTAGTAGATATTAAAAAGTAAATTGAACCACCCCAGACAATATTGGAAGAATAATGGGATAATAGAATTTTTTGTGACTTCCTAAACATGAAGACCAGGTTATCAGATCAGGTTATGGAGGAAAATAGGGTGGCTTATGAATGCTCTAGTTCTTTGTGGATCGATGATGGTGATCAAAACATGTGGATTTTCCATTCTTGTGTCAAGGAAAATAAGATATCAAACTTCACTAATATTAAAATCTATGATGTAACCTACATTAATGATTTGAATGCAGTTGAAGAGATGGTTGGTGCTCACTACAAAGAAATACACAGTGATTCTAATCCCATCATTAATGATGGATATCCACTGGGGAATTGTCTTCTCAAAGATAACATTCCATGCTTGGTGTCTGAGTTGTTGAATGGTGATATTGGAATCATTTCCAATGCGGTGGAAATTTAGATGGTGGTTAAGTCTATCCATCCTGAGAGTGTTCTATGTCCAGAGGGATTCCCCAGATCCTTTTATGTGGCATCATGGAACATCATTAAAATTGATATGATTGGGATTATTTAAGATTTATTAAAGGGGATGGTCTTCTATGTGTGGAATCTTCTTTAACTATGATCTGCATTCTGAATATCAAGGATACTTCCCTCATCATTGATTTCAAGCCCATTAGCATGTGTAATTTCTCATACAAGGTATTTTCTGGTATTATTAACAGAATTTTATCCCACCATTTTCATGGATTAGTATGAGAGGAACAATGTGGATTTATTCAAGGGAGATCTATTCAGGGCACTATTGAACTAGCACAATAGATTATTTGGGACCTAAACATTAAAAAATGGGTTCTAATATTGTAATTAAAGTGGATATTGATAAATAATATCATATTATGTAATGGAACTTAATTATCAAGTTTATGTCAACAATGGGCTTTTACAGATGGGTTATTGACCATATTTTAAGAAGATATAGTTCGACATGGTTTGAATCACTCGTATGGGGAGGAAATCTGGTTACTTTAAAGAGGTTCGGGGCCAAAGACAGAGTGATCCATTATCACCCAATATTTTTATCCATAATTAGGATTTTCTTAGTATATATATCATGAAGATCATTGTCATTGGTTCACTTATTCCATATCTCTATGGGCCCAAATCAGTATTATATCACAATTAATATTTACTGATGATATTCTTTTCCATATTAATGTATGTATCTAGTCTATCCAGAACCTCAACAGAATCCTAGAAGAGTACAGAAAATGGAGTGGTCAACATATAAACAAACACAAGAGTAATGTTTTCATCTCTAGATGTTTTTAGGAACGGAAAAGTAGAAGGATTGAGTTGTCTCTAGATATTTCAGGGAAGAAGTTTCATTTGGAGTATTTTGGGGCCCCTATGGCTCTGAGTCGACTTCATATTCACCTTTTTTATGGAATTTTGGATAGAATTTTAAACCAGATTAATAATTGAAAGATTATGTTCACCTCTTTTTGAGGGAGGATAACCCTAGTTAAGAGTGTTATTTCTTTAATTCCAATTCATATTCATCCCCTATTTTTGTTCCCATGATGGTGATTTGGAGAATGGAGAGTCTATTTGGGAAATTTATGTGGAATTCTAATGAGTATGGGAAATTCCATTGGGCTTCGTGGGGTAATCTTGAAAAGGAGGTGGAGGTAGGGGAATTAATGTGAGAAATGTGGATGTTTCCATGCACTTCTTGCAAGAAAATCATGCATGGGATGTTCTTCAAGTAAAATATATGTGGGTGAAGTACACTTTGTGAAAGTATACGTTTTTGCTTTATGTTCTAAATGGTTCAGTGACTAAAATGTAGAAAATTATTAAAGGGAATGATAGGGAGCCTCTTCAAAATTCATTTTGCATTGTTGATCACGGGGATATTATGTATTAGAAACAGAACAAGGTGGGTATAACATTGGGTTTCTTGGGATTCTCCAAACAAAATATTTCCTTGAAGGAGGCTTTTAAATATCAACTATTCATTCAAGAAACTCTTACTACATAACAGAATGTGTTTTATGATATTATCATGCCAAATGATGAGGATGATAGACTAGTTTTCATGTGATCCCACTAATCTAAATTTAATTCCAAATCCTATCAGTCTCTTCATCGTGGTCCTAGGTCTAGTGATAAATGGGGGGATTCTCTAGTGTCATTATATTCTTTTAAAATTTATATTTTTTTAGGTTGGTGTATCAGTCACCATGCTACTTCTAATGATACTGAGGTGCATCAGTGAGGCATTTCTGTTGTTTCTAAATGCCCCCACTGTTGAAGGTCGAGAGAGGAATCAACAGATCATATTTTTCTTTAGGGGGAGTGGGAGATTGGTACTTATAGAAGGATGGGTATTTCTTTAGTTACGAAGGTCACCATGATTCAAATGATGGTTTCCTGTAAAACTTGTTTATCAATACCAGAAATAAAAAAATTGAATTAAAGGTGTGGGTGATTTTTATTTCTGTGGGGTGTTGGACGATTTAAAAGGCTCAAAAAAAAATTCAAATATAATGGGCATCTGGAGCTCCCATCTTGCACTATAGTTGAGGTCGCATGGTCTAGTTATTGATATTGGGTATCTTTTGGGAATCTGGGGGAAGGAGCCATCACTGAGGATGTAGTGTCACATTGGTAATCTTGCTTGTATGACTCAATGAGTACCCTCTCTGGGTAGCCGGGTGAAATGGAATATGTTGAAGGTCAAATTAAAACTAAATACTGATGGATGAGGTTTGAATGGGATTTCTCAAGGAGGAGGTGTGGTCCTGGATTGCATGGGATCTAGGCTGATTAACTTTTCTTCTAACTATGGTCATGAAGATTCTATGATTGTGGAGGTCAGGGAAATCCTCTGTGGGTCAGAGATCTATAAATTAAGATATTTGGATTTAGAGGAAGTGTAGATGAACGCTTTAATCATCTACAATTCCCTTTATAGGAAAGCAATCATACCATGGAGTATTATATATTTTATCCAAAACATTTACACTTTTTGAGGAGTGAAGTGTAGGTTAGTCATACTTGGCATCAAGGCAATAATGTGGCATATTTTCCTATATATATTAATATTCAGATTGATAATATCACCGTATTTTCTAGAATGGTAACATCCCGCCCCCCCCCCCCCCTAGAATGTGTGAGTATTGTAAGTGGTTATGCACACAAATTCCATTTTTATCTCCCTCACTGAAGAATTTTTCATTTATTGTTGCTTTATATAAATAAAATTCTTACTTTTCGGCCATGTGTTTTAAGTGTTTTTATGTTTTTAATGTTTTATTAGTAGGTTTCAATGATTTTTATTTGTTTTAATTTTTTTTAGATTTTAGGAATTTTTTAGGTTTTTTATGGTTTTTTAGTTTTTTATGGATTTTGATGGGTTTTGGTTGTTTTTATTGCATGAATGATTTTTATGGTTTTTTCATTTTTTAGGTTTCTTGATTTTTTTAGGGTTCTAATGGTTTTTTTAGATTTTTTATTGTTTTGAGGTGTATAAATGAGTTTCATTATTTTTAATAGTTTTTTGGGGTTTTAAGGGTTTTTGAGAGCAAGGTTTGCGTAGGGCCAGGCTATTCATAACCCCCCCCTAAATTTTTAAAAAAGACGACACCTCAGACCAGGGAGGGGTGGTGTCAATCAACTCACACCCAAAAATCCATAACATCCATGAAAAACAAACCCCCTCTCCCACCCCCTCCCAAAAAAAATGAAACAGAAAAATGACACTAAAAACCCCATTAAACGCAGATTTATCACTTCCCATTCAAGCAGTAACTAGTATCCATCAGCTCACAACCAAGAAATGACTATCATCCAATCTCACAAATTCCAGCATCCAGCACCTCCTCACCAAAATGATCCACCGCCAGCAGCACAGAATCATCAATACCATACTCAAAAACATCAACATCATCACATTCCTGCAAAGTAGCAACCAACCCGCTACACCGTTACCATCATCTATCAGCTCTTTGCCAAGAAGATCATCCACCAGTAGCCCAGAACCACCAGCATCAGCAGCCTCCATCACCTCCTCAACAAGAAGTTCCACCTCCAGTATCACATAGCCACCAACTGCAAACTCATAAACATCAACTTCATTACACCTCATCCCAATAGAAAGCAGTATCCAACGCCAACATTTCGGAAAACCAACATATCCTTCTTCACCTTGAAAGTGAGTAACAGCAGATATTCCATATCTTGTATCGGCACAGAATAGTTTCCACAATAGCATAAAAAACATTTATAAATCTAAAACCATATTAACCAGAGGCTCAATCATAAAACCCATCATTAGATGAATAGTCCATCCAACAAACCAATATTCTAGCAGAAAATCCATAACATTTAAATCATATACCCACTAAAACGTAGAGAGTAGAATCCATGAACCACCAGAACACCAAATAATCACAATATCAACATCGTATGAGAGGCAACATACCATAATCAAACAGTTTTCGTAGAAGAAACTGAACACTAAAGAAGCAAACCAAAATTGGAGACTGACCGTCGAAGAGACCAGAACTTGTGCGACTAATGTATCCTTCTCCTCCGTTCAGATCTTCAAAATTGACCCTGATTTTCACTGACCTGTTTGTTCCACCGATGAATCCTTATCCTCTATTGAGAAGGGCTTTTTATGGGTTTTCAAGGTTTTGAGTGGTTTTTATGGGTTTTAAGGGTTTTACGGTTTTAGGTTCTTTATATGTTTTTAGGGTTTTCATATATTTTTTGGTTTTGATAGGTTTTATGTGCCTTTAGGTTTGTATGGTTTTCCTAGGGGTTTTTCAGATTTTTATTATTTTTTATGTTTTAGGGGTATTAATTTATTTTGAAATATTGTTATGGGTTTTAGGGGTTTTACGAATGTTGAGTGTTTTTAGTGTTTTTAGAGATTTTTGGGGTTTTAGGGTTTTTAGTTTTTTTATGTTTTATAAGGGTTTTAAGTATTTTTAGGTACTTAATACATTCTTAGAGGGTTTCAAGGTATTTATGGTTCTTTATATTTTAGTTATTTTTAGGTCTATTTTAGGATTGTAAGTATTTTAATGTTTTTTATGGATTTGGGGATTTTTATTTTTTTTCTATTTTTGGGTTTTAAGGGATTTGACGTTCTTTCAATTTTTTTACCTTTTTAGATGATTAAAGGGTATTTAGATTTTTTGGGGCATTATGGGTTTTTATTAGTTTTTAGCGGGTTTTCTTTTTTTATGGGTTCTTATGGTTTTAGGGTCCTTTGATGGATTTTAGTGTTTTTTATTTATTAATAAATTTAGGAATTTTATAGTTTTTATTTTCATTTTCAGGGTTTTGGTGTTTTTTTACGTTTTGTGGGATTTACATGTTTTTAGTATTTTTATGGTTTTCATTATTTTTAGGTAATTTGAGTGGTTTAAGGGGTTTTACAGTTTTTATTTATCTTTAGCACCTTTTGGGTTTTAAGGGTTTTATGTGTTTTCAGGATTTTAAGGTTTTCTTTGGGGGTTTCATGTTTTTATTATTTTTAACCTTTCAGGCATTTTTTGTTATTTTTTAGGACTTTTATTCTTTTTAGTGTATTATGGATTTTAGGGGGTTTTATAAGGTTTTAGGGTTTTTAGGGGTTTTATGGCTTTTTAGGTTTTAAGATATTTTTTGTGTTTTTTAAGATTTTAGGTTTTTTATAGTTTTTAAACATTTTAGGGGTTGAAATAGATTTTTAGAGATTTTAGTGGGTTTTATGGTTATTATGGTTATTCAAGGATTTTAATGAGTTTTATGGGTTTTATAGGATTTAGGGGTTTTTATGGTTTTTATCATTTTTTTTGGTTTTTAGAGGTTTTAATTGTTTTTAGGGTTTCAATGTTTTCTAAGGGTTTAATAGAGTTTTTAGGGTTTTTATGTTTTTATTTATTTTTAGGGATTTTTTAATATTTTTATGCTTTTTAGGGATTTTGTGGATTTTTAGTGTTTTTAGTAATTTTATGGGTTTTTGGGGTTTTTAGGGTTTTTTTGAGTTTTTTAAAGGTTTGAAGGATTTTTAGAGTTTTTAACGTTTTAGGGTGTTAAATGGTTTATAGAGTTTTTAGTGGTTTTTAGGGTTTTTATTATTTTTAGTGTTTATAATGGATTTAGCGTTATTTATTATCTTTAGGGTTTTTAAAATTTTTTAGGTTTTTAAGGGTTTTAAGTGTTTTTAGGTTTTTATAGTTTTCTTAAGGGGTTTTCCAGGTTTTTTGAGTTTTTATGTTTTTACGTATTTTTAGGGATTTTAAAAAGTATTTTTATATTATTTTAGGGTTTTATGAATTTTGAGGTGTTATTCGTGGGTTGTGTTGGGTTTTAGGGGCTTTGTTTGTGTTTTTACAGTTTGTTTGGTTTTATTTGGTTTGTATGGTTTTCTTAAAAAAAATCACTTTTTAGGGGATTAAAATATTTTTAGTGTTTTTAGTGGTATGTAGGGTTTTATGGGGTTTTATTATTTTTAAGGTTGTTAGGTTTTTTATGTTTTGTCTTGTATTTTTATTGATTTTAACATTTATTTTAATTCTATGGGGTTTTATTGTAGTTATTTTTCATGGTTTTCCTAGGGATTGTTAGTATTTTTTCGGGTTTGTTATATTGTTTTTGATTTTTGGCATTGTTTATGATTTTTATGTTTTTCTAGGGTTTTTATGGATTTTTAGGGGTTATAAGGTATTTTTTGGGTTTCAATGGGATTAAATGTTTTTTTAGTGTTTAAAGGAATTTCATAGTTTTTTTAAATTTTTAGTGGTTTAGATGGTATTTATATTTTATTGGTTTGGGGGTTTTAATGGGTTTTATGTGGTTTTATGTTTTTAGGGATTTTTATGGTTTTTGGGGTTTAGGGTATTTTAAGGTATTTAGGGATTTTTAATGTTTTTAAGGTTTTTAGTGGTTTTATGTGTATTTATGTTTTTAATGTTTTTTGTGATTTTCTAGGATTTAATGATCTTTTACATTTTAAGTAATTTTATGCTCCATTAATACTATTATGGTCTTTAGTGTTTTAGGTATTTTTATAATTTTTTTGTTTTTTAGATTTTTTTTGTTTTTTTAAGGTTTTTAGGGGTTTTAATTATTTTTAGGGTTTTAAGGGTTTCTTAGGTGTTTTCAATGATTTAGGGGTTTGTGTGATTTTAGGGATTTTAGGGGTTTTATGGCTTTTTAAGGGGTTTTGGGGTTTATGGTACTTTTGGTCTTAGGGGTTTTTGGGGTTTTAATGTTTTTTAGAGTTTTTAATGTTTTAGGGGGTTAAGGGCTTGTTAGGTTTTTAGTGGTTCTTATGGTTTTATTAGTTTTTAGGTTTTTATGGTTTTTTTAGGATTTGTATTTTTTTGGGTTTTTGGTGTTTATAGGATTTTAAGGTTTTCATTGGTTTTTTTCTTATTTTTATGTTTTTTCATTTTTATGGATTTTTAGGGTTTTTTATGATTTTTTTGGTTTTTAGGATTTTTTTGGGTTTTTTGGTTTTAACTTTTTTTAGTTTTTTTTGGGTTTTAAACATTTTTTAGAGTTTTTGAATTTTTATAGGGGGGTTTAAAGAGTTTTTATGATTTTTAGCGATCTTTGTGTTTTTAGGGGTTTTTTGGTTTTGGGGGGTTTTTAGGGTCTTTTATGGGGTTTTAGAGATATATTGGTGATTTTTACTATTTTTAAGTTTTCTTAGGGGTTTTTAGGTTTTATTCATTTTTAGGGATTTTTAGGGATTTTTTGTTTTTTAGGGTATTTAGGAAATTTCAGGTTTTTAGGGTTTTTATGGGTTTTATGGTTTAAAGGTCTTATAGAGTTTTTTTATTATTTTAGCGAATTTTAGTGATTTTAGGTTTCTACTGTATTAATAGGGTTTTTATAATTTTTAGGGTTTTTTATACTTTTTGGGATTTTTAGAGTTTTTAATGGATTTTTATGGGTTTGGGGGGTTTTATGGATTTGGAGGGTGTCTAGATTTTTTATAATTTTCTTAGGTTTTTCGGGGGTTTTTATGAGATTTTTTGGGTTTTAATGTTTTTAGTTTTTTTAAACATTTCTATGGGATAAATGGGTTTTTGAGTGTTTTGTGGCTTTGTAGGGATTTTATTGGTTTTTATTGTTATTAATGTTTTTAGGGGTTTTAGTTTTTTTTTGGTTTATGTATTTTAGGGTATTTTTTAGTTTTAGAATTTTTATGGGGTTTAAGGGCTTTAAGTGTTTTAAGGTTTTTAGAATTTTCTTAGGGTTTTTCTTGTTTTTAGGTTTTTTTTGTTTTTAATGATTTGTATGGATTTCTTCGGATTTTTATTGATTTTAAGTGTTTTTACGGATTTTGAGGGGTTCTAAGGGGTTTTAGAGTTTTACATTTTTAGGTGTTTTATTTTTTTTATGTTTTTATGTTTTTCTTGGGATTTTTTCCAGGTTATTAGCTGTTTTTGAATTTTTAGGTATAATAAAGATTTTTATGATATTTATGGATTTTTGGGTTTTTTTGGGATTTGTTTTCTAGTTTTTATGGGTTTTCATGGTTATTTTTGTTTTGAAACATTTGTATGGTTTTAAAGGGTTTTGAGAGTTCTTAGTGGTTTTTATGGGGTTTTAAATTTTTTTAGGTGTTTTTATGGTTTTAGGGTATTTAACATTTTTTTTTGTTTTTAAGGGAATTTATGTGTTTTCAAGTTGTAAGGTTATCATAGGGATTTTTATGTTTTTGAGGTTTTTTTATGTTTTTATGGATTTTTAGGATTTTTATGGGTTTTAGGTTTTTTTGGATTTTATAGATTTAAGGGTTTTTATTGTCTTTAGGGTTTTTTTTGGGTTTTTTTTGGGTTTTAGGGGTTTTTGAATTTTTTTTATTTATTTTAATGCTTTTTCATGTTTTTAACATATTTTTGGTGGTTGAAGTTTTTTTATTGATTTTATATGATTATTAGCGTTTTTATGAGTTTTTTTGGTTTTTGAAATTTTTAGAGTTTTTAGGTTTTATTGGGTTTCTAGGGACTTTTAGGATTTTGGGTGTTTTAGCATTTTTAGTAGTCTTATGGGTTTTTAGGTATTTAAGGTTTTATTTGGGTTTTTCATTATTTTATAGATTAAATTTTTGGGCTTTTTATTGATTTTTGGGAGTTTTGATGGTTCATATAGTTTTTATGAAATTTGGGGTGTATTTAGGGTTTTTTGGGTTTTTTGGATTTTTCTCATTTTTTGAATTATTTAGGGGTTTTATGTTTTTTATAATTTTTAAAAAAAATTAGGTTTTATAATGGATTTTAGTTTTTTTAGTGGGATTTAGGGAATTATGGGTTTTTAGGGGTTTTTGGGCTTTTAGGTGTTTTAAGTATTTTTAGGTTTATCAGTTTTTATTAGGTCCCCTCAGGTTTTTTTGGTTTTTTAATGCATTTATTTAATTTTAAGATATTTATGGGTTTTAGGGTTTTTAGGGATTTTTAGGGATTTTTAGAATATTTTGGGTCTTAAGGGTTTTTAAGTTTTTATGGTTTTCTAAGGGGTTGTTAAGGTTCTTAGTGTTTTTCATGTTTTTTATTGTTTTTATGTTTTTTAGGTTATTATGTATTTTTATGAGTTTTGGGGGTATTTTGGGATTTTGATGGGTTTTAGTGTTTTTATGGTTTTTATGTTTTTTTAATAATTTATGGTTTTAGGCTTCTTTTGAGAGTTTTAACGTATTTATGGTTTTAATTGGTTTTTATTGTTTTTAGTGTATTTTTATTATTTTAGGGGTTTTAGGGTTTCTAAGGTTTTTATGTGATTTTATGGGTTTTATGGTTTCTGGTGTTTTTTTGGTTTTTTAGGGGTATAATGTATTTTTGGGTTTTTAAGGATTTCGTATGGTTTTTAGGGGTTTTTTCTGTTTTTATGTTTAAGGTATTTTTAGGTATTTTTTGTATTTTTATGGTACTTTAGGGTTCTTAGGGATTTGGAGGGGTCCTAGGTTTTTTTGCGGGGGTTTTGAATTTTATGGGTTTTAGTGTTTTTTTAGTTTTTTAGGGTTTGGAATGTTTTTTAGATTTTTTAAAACTTTTTTGGGATTAAAGGGTCTTTATATATTTAGTGGTTTTTAGGGTTTTATTGGGTCTTAAGGTATTTAGGGATTTAATGGTTTTTATGGTTTTTAGGGGGTTTAGTGTTTTTTGTGTTTTTATGCTTTTAGGGGTTTTATTGTTTTCTTAGAGTTCATTAAGGTTTTCAAGTTTTTTACATTTTAGGAATTTTTATGGATTTTTTATTATTTTAATGGTTTTTTATTTTTTTAGGGAATTTTAGGGGGTTTAGGGTCTTAATTGTTTTTATATTTTTTGTATTGATGTGTTTTTTTTTTGTGTTTTTGGGATTTTTAAGGGTTTTATTGTCTTTTAATATTTTTAGTGGTTTAAATTGGTTTTGTAGTATTTAATTCTTTCTAGGATTTTTTTATGTTTTAGGGGATTTTAATTTTTTCGGTTTTTATTATTTTATGGGATTTTAGGGGTTTTGGGATATTTTGAGGGTATTTTTATGGTTTTTTTATTTTTTGGGTTTTAATATATTTTATAGTTTTTATTTTTTTGTTGTATTCTTAGGTTTTTTCACAGTCTTTTTGGTATTTTTATATTTTTTGGGATTTTAGGGATCTTTTAGGATTTTTTTTTGTTTTTAGGGGTTTTGACCATTTTGAAGGGTTTTATGGTATTTTAAGGGTATTAGGGTTTTTAGCATTTTTTAGGTTTTTAGGGGATTTAAGTGCATTTAGGTTTTAAATGTGTTCATAGGTCATTTAATAGTTTTTAGGGGTTTTTAGATTTTATTAGTTATTAGGTTTTTTAATGATTTTAATGGTTTTTAGGGTTTTAGAAATTTTAGCATTTTTGGTGTTTTTAGGGTTTTTATGGGATTTTAGTTTTTAGTGTTATTTGACTTTTTTAGGGGGTTTTAGGTTTTTTGGAGTTTTTATCAGTTTTAGGGGTTTAATGGGTTTTTAATGGTTTTAGTGGGGTTTTAGGATTATTATTTGGTTTTATGGTATTTATGGTTTTATTGGTTTTTTATGGGTTTTAGGGTTTTTAGGGTTTTTAGGGAAAAGAAGGCTCGAGACCAGGTGAACGTGGTCCCCCAAAATATTTTAAAAAAGAAGAAACCATGAAAATCATACAAGGGGGGGATTGCAAACCCAAGTGTACAACTCACCCTTCATATGAGACTCCACAAACCGTATACAGCATGACATGGAAATATGCAACCATATCGAGCTCCTCTCCACAATCTACTGCTTGGAGAGTGCATTCACAACCGAGTTTTCCGCCTGATAGGAATGCATGTCATGATGGTTCATCCCTTGAAAAGAAGTGAGGCATTCAATCCATTGATGAAGAATCCTCCAAGGGACTCTCCCTGATTTTGTTTTAAGGACCTCCACTGCAGGCATAGAGTCTGATTCAAGCTAGATTGGACTCCATCCAAACTGAAAAAAAAATTTACTCGCCTTTATTATTGCCCAAATTTCATCTTCAAGGGCGCACCCATTCCAATAAAATTATTAAAGAATCCTTTAACGAAGCCACAGTGGGTACGAAAAACCTTGCCTCACTCTAAGTGGTCCAGTTATCCCAGTGCTGCACCATCCACATTGACCTTGATCTTGGGAGAAATCAGAGGGATCCAATGGATGAACTTAAGAACTATCTGTTTCTTTGACCTTCCAGCAAAACCAAGAAACCAAAAAAGAATAAGATAGTTCACATCACTTTCCATTGAGTCAGACTGGATATGAGATACAACATGAATCGTCGTATGAATAATAACACGACCACCATATAAAGAGAGCCGTTTTTTGTTGAATGCAATCACATTACGAGCAGCCAAGGTGTAGGAGGCAATGAAAGTGATGGAAACATGAAAGAAATTAGACACCTGCCTACTACAAGGACAGTTAACCAAACTGTCTAGTTGTTCAAAAATGGCCTATTCAAGCAGAAGGGAAACCCAAAAATCATCTTCAAGTATTCCCAGAGCGCTGTTTCAAACCTACATTGAAGAAAAGTGTGATAAATGGATTCCTATATTCTAATATAGAGGAAATAGACTGTGCCTAGGATGTTTCAATCCCTTTGCAGTTTCCCATGAAGTGGCAGCCAATTTTTCCATTGCTTCCAGAGCAGCAGATGGATTGCTGGAGGGATAAATGAACTTCTAAAGCATGAAAGCTAGGCTGGAGGTTTTAGACCATGTGGTCATTTCGACCGATAAAAAGCATTCACATTGAGCTTTACAATGAGGTTAGGCTTCCAGATTAAGGTGTCTCTTTCAACAAAAATATATTCTTGAATCTTCATATAAATTTATTCTAGAAGGATAGCTTCAAACTGCCCCATTCAACAAGTGAAGAATGCAGTCGGCATGTCCCTTGAATCGATGGGAGGAACCATAGTTTCCAACAGGGACCTATAGAACCATGTTGTGCACCAAAAATTCTGATCTGAGTTCTTTGAAACAATCCATTTTGGGTGCTTCATAATGCCCTTATAAGAGCCTCAGATAGTTTTCCAAACCGAGGATGGAAAATATCCAGAAAACCCATCACAAAGTTTTTGTGTAAACCCTTCCAAGAAAAATCCCATATCATCATCATTATAATCAAGTAGTCCCCATGTGAATTTGGTAACAAGGGAATCATTAAATATCCTAAGGTCTTTGATACCAAGCCCTCCCTACTCAGTTGGCTTAGTGAAATCCGTCTAAGCCAAAATTACAAATTTTCATTCATTTGTACAGCCCATCCAAGAAATGTTTCTAATATTCACTTTCATGGTTTTTATGAGGTTAACTGGGCATCTATAGATGGAGAAGGTATATGTGAACATAGAGGTAATAATGGAATTAATAAGAAAAAATCTCTTAGCTTGAGAGAGACATTTCCATTTCCATTTAGCAAGTCGTATGAGGATTTTTCTCATCGTGTTGTCTAGATACCTGCTCTTGACTCGTCCCCAAAAAATTTAGATTCACAGATAATAAAAGGGGTGTGATCCCCTATTAACCCCAAGTTAAAGGGAAATCTATAACAACCTAGAGGAGGAAATCCCCTCCTCTAAGACTATGGAGGATTTTCTCCAACTGATGGATTGCCCCGCCCCTCATTCATAAAGAAGTAATATCATTAAATTGGAGGAAAAAGTCTTCATTTCATCCTACCAAAATAGGAGGATATCATCGACGTAAATAATATGGGATGACACCTAGAGTTCTCTTCCAACCTTAATTGGATTTAAAAGACCATCCTACATGAGATCGATGAGGAACCTGCTCAAATAATCTTTAGCAATCGCATAGAGAATACCATAAATTGGCCCCCCTGCCTAACTCCACGTGAACAAAGGAAGAACCCCTTAGGGGATCCACTGATAAGCACCGACACTCCAGCACTATTCAAGATGAATGCCACCAACTTGATGAAATTGTTTGAGAAACCATATTTAGAGATCTCTTGGTAGATAAATCTGTACATGATGGTATCAAAAGCCTTAGAAATATCTAGTTTTAAAGAAACATTTACATGTTTGGAGTGTTTCCTCATGATGTTAATACCCTCCTATGATGTAAATAAATAGTTCGGAATGTTAAACCCTGAATCAAAACCATATTTATTGGCAGTAATAAACTCCCCCATATTTCTCCCTATCCTCTTGACCAGAATTTTTCTTATGCTTATCGGGATGGTGTTCCCAATAGAGGCCAGCTAGAAATCTACAATATCAAGAGTGTTATCTATTTTTAGAATTGTAGAAATGACATTATATTTACTGCCATATGGAAAATATCTGGAACATAAAACTTCTATAAAATAATTCATAATTTCCACATGCATAAGATCCCAGTAGAACATAAAGAATTTGTAACTAAAGCCATCCAGGCCCACTGCACTTTCTATATTAAGAGCAAACAGAGCAGATCTTACTTTCTCCTCTAAGGGAGCACATGTTGAGTATTTTTTATGTTGGTTATCAACAAAAGGAAGAATAGAGTCCATCAAAGGGGGGGGAGTACTTCCCATCAATATCAGTATAAAACTTCTGGAAATAATCAACCACCACATTGGAGATAGCTACCTTTGAGGTAAAAGTGGACCCACAAATGCGAACAACATTCATTCATTTCTTGGCATTCTTTTCCCTTTGTAAACGATGAAAAAACATTGAATTATAGTCCCCATATTTAAGAAACCTGATGTTAAACTGGTTCTTGGACAACTTCTCCTTCAGGTCCGGAAGATAATCCAACCTCGCAAAGCCTGAAGCTCCTCCTGAGATTGAAAAGACAGCTGCTGATTGGAATATTTTAGGGAGGAAAGATGAATTTCAACAACCTTAATATCCTTATCCATCTTGGAAAATGATTACCTACTCCACTCTTGGATAAGAGTTTTAATTTTCTTAAGCATGGACAGAAAACTAAATATCTGACTACCATGGGAAGGGTTCATCAACCCATTAGTGATAATTTCCCTACAACCTGGAATCACGAGCCAAGCGTTGTAGAAATTAACAAGGAAAGGGGGATGACGATGAAGAACCCCTAGAGATGTAAATAATGATAGGGTTGTTGTTTGAGTGGAACTTGGGGAGGGTAAACCCAGAAATATAAGAGTGTACACTACTTTCACTGATCTAGTAGAAGAACCTATCCAACTTTCTAGCTTGTCATCCATTGATGGTAAATCTTCCATATGTGAAGGAGGATCTAGTAATGGGAACTTTGGTGAGGTCGCAAGAATAAAGGCATTGAGAGAATTCCACAGCAGCTGAGTAGGAGAAGTTGGATCCAATCTTCTCATCTATCCTCTAGACTATATTAAAGCCACCTACAATAACCCAATTGCGGTCAATGGACTCATATAGCTGAGCAGTAATCCACCACATGACTCTTCTCCTAGTGTACGAGCAGAAATCATACGAAATGGAAAGCGATAAAGGAGTATCCTTAAGTATAATCCCCAAGGTAATGACTTGAGGACTCTCCTCAAAAGAGATCACTTTCACATCATCATGTTTGAGAACCCACAAAGTATTCAGATCACTGTGATTATAGTCTTTATCAAAAAAGGAGTAACCAATGTTTCCCCAATTGAAACCCCTCTAACTGTCAAAGGAGGTTATTGGTTTCACAATTCCAATAATTTTGGGAATTTTTAAGGAATTTTATGTGTTGTATGGATTTGGAGGGTTTTTATTTAATTTTTGGTTTTTTTACTATTTATGGTTTTTAGAGATTTTATCATTTTCAAGGGTTTTAATTTTTTTAAGAGTTTTTAGTGAATTTTTAGAGGTTTTATGGGGTTTTTGGGGTTTTATATATTTTTAAGGTATTATGATTTTTAGGTTTTTTGCGTTTTTCCAATTTTAGGGGTTTTAATTGTTTTTTGTTTTTAAAGTTTTTCTTTGGGGTTTTTAGATATTTTACAGTTTGTACAATTTTAGGTATTTTTATGGTTTTTTATGTTTTTTATGTTTTTAGTGTTTTTAGACATTATGAGGGTTTCTTATTGTTTTTGGTGTTTTTATGTGTTTTTATGTTATATTGTTTTTTTGAGTTTTTAGGGGTTTATTTTAATTAATTTTATTTAAATTTTTTAGTCCATTAAGTGGTTTTTAGAGTCTTATTGGGTTTTTTTGGGTTTTTATGGTGTATTCCGTTTTTTGATTGTTTTTAGCCATTTTTTATATTTTATCATTTTTTGTGTTTTAGGGTGTTTTTTGGATTTAAAACATTTTAAGGGGTTTTAGGGGTTTTATGTGTTTTTAGGTTTTTATGGTTTTCTTAGGGTATTTCTGCATTTTTTGGGTTTTTTTACATTTTTAGGGATTTTATAGATTTTTAAATATTCTAATGGGTTTTTTGTTTTTTAAGGATATTTTGGGATTTTGGGTTTTTAAGGGTTTTTAATGTTTTCCATGGTCTTTCAGGGTTTTTTTATCGATTTTACATTTTTAGGGATTTGAAGGATTTTTTAGGATATTTATCATTTTTAGGGATTTTTGATATTTTGACGGTTTTATGGTTTTTTTGGGTTTGTGTGTTTTTTTCTTGCGTTTTATGTTTTTTTTTGAGTTTTTAGAGTTTTTTGAGTTTTTAGTGAATTAGGGGTTTATAATTTTTAGGGGTTTTAAGTGTTTTAGGTTTTAAATTTTTTCATATTGTTTTTCAAATTTTTTACATTTATTAGGTATTTTTGGGGCTTTTTAGGATTTTTATGGTTTTTAGGGTTTTAGTGGTATTTAGTTTTTTATGTTTTTAAGGTTTTCTTATTATTTCTCAGGGTTTTTAATATTTTGTTTTACATTTTTCAGGAATTATAGAGGTTTTTTTATGAATTTAGGTTTTTTATTGGTTTTAAGGATTTTTAGTGTTTTTAGGTTTTTCAGGGGTTCTTTGGGTTTTCATGGTTTTTATAATTTTTAGGTCTTTTTGAGTTTATAGGGGTTTTAAGATTTTTTAGAGTTTTTTAATGGTTTCATAAATGTTTCTTATTGAATTATAGTTTTTTAGGGTATTATGGGTTTTATGGTATTAAGGGTGTTTATGGTTATTAATGGTTTTTAGAGTTTTTAGGTTTTAATGGTTTTCTTAGGGGATTTCATGGTTTTAGGTTTTCTATTTTTTTGAAATTTTTATGGAAAGGAAGGCATAGGGAAAAGATATTCCTGACCCCCCCAAAAAAGAAATATATTAGAAAAAAGACACAGCTGAAAATGGAGGTGCAAAGTCAATCAACCCACACCCAAAAACCCAGAACACCCCCACAAAACTCAAAAGTCCTAAAAAATCCAAAGACACAACAAAACCAGAAAAAATATAAAATCAAAAGCATCTCAAACTGTACCTCCCAGCCAAACTACAACCTACATCCTGAAATACCATTTTCATCATGCATCACCTCCTTGCCAAGCATATCCACAGACAGCATCACAGAACCACCAACATCAAATTCATAAGTCTCACATTCGTCACCTCACAACAAAGCAAAAACCATCACCATGCACTAGTATCCTTCATCATATCCCAGCCAAACAACATCCATCACCCAACAACCAAGATTTCAGAAACCATCACCTCTTATCTAGTCATTTTCCATCATTTCAGACCTAGTAGCGCATCCAGGAACACAAAGTAACTAGAACCCATGCCTAGAACCCATTCACAAAACCCAAAGGCAAGACAACATCTAATTCCACTCTACAAAACCATTATCCATCACCCTCAATGATTGACAACCAAACCAACCAAAAAAAAGAGACTATAATACAACATAGCATCCATAGCGTAGCAGAACTTAACGAGCCCTTCATCAACATCATGAAATATATCTGACAGAGAAAAACCAGAAATATGAACCTGTATCTTTTGCAAAAATCGATGCCGAGATGACCTCATCTGCGCCTCCTTTAGTAATTGAGTATATCTGAAAGCCCCCATTATAGAATCTTTCCACAATCACCCAAATCCATTATAAATCTACAAAATCCAGCAAGATCCACCCAACCCCAGATCATTTCCTCAAAACATTACCTCACCGTGAATTCTCACAAGATTCATGAAAATGAGAAACACAAGAAGCTGTGACACTGCCTAAAAACTAGATCTTACCTCGCCATCGAGAAAAGAGTTGATCCCCAATAACGTCGATTCCCTCCTCCTGGTGGGCCTACCAAAGATGCATCCATGACAAAGAAGTTGTTGCTACTAGCGAGACGATGCTCATGGAAGAGGTGTTTCTAGTTCTTTCAAAGCTGAGCCTATTCTTCACAAGATCCAGTCCAAGCCATCACCTCCCTTGCTCGAATAGAGCTTCCAGAACCCTTCACTTCCAAGCATCTGCCTCATCACCCAAAAATGTGAAATAGGTGAAAAATAACAAACCCCATACTCATCAAAAATCTTGAGCCATAAGAAATCAAAGATGCTACCAAGGAGGGTTCCAAGAGGAAACAATGGAGATTGTGGCATCAGAAGGGAGAACCCAAGAGAGAGCGGTGAAATTTTCTTCTTTTTCTTTGGATTTTTATTTATTTTCTATAATTATTGTGGATATTGAGTTCTTTATAGTTTTATTGGATTTTTAGGGTTTTTATGGAGTTTTAAAAGTTTTTCGGCAAGGAAGATGCGAGGGTCGGGCTATCCCGGCCACCCCCAAATTTATTAGAAAGAAAAAAGAGACACAGCAGACAAGGGAGGGGAGGGGTCAAATGACCCACACCCAAAAACCCTTCACAACAAAAGACCCAAAAAAAGAAAAATCAAAAAAGAAAAACAAAACCAGAGAAAAAGTCACAAAACAAAACACAACAGCAGCATCCACACATCTTGTCCAGCCAACACCAGCATCCAGCACCAATACCAGACATCACAGCCAAGTAGAAAAGACAACATGTCCAATCCAACCAGCCCCAACAACATACACACATCCTTTCCAGCCGACACCAGCATCCAGCACCAAACCCAAATATCACAGCCTCGCAGCAGAAACATCACGTCCAATCCGACCAGCACCAGCAACCATCAACACCAGCTCCGACATCACAGCCAATCACAACCTGCAGCATCAAACCACAACAGAAACCACAGACAATGGTATCCATCATTATCCTCCAGCAGCCATCAATACACAGCATTCTCAGACAAAAACATTTCCTCAAAAACAAAAACCGCACCTTGCCAAGGATCACACCCAGACCAGACGTCATCCAGTAACTTAAAATCTGATCGTAGTTCAGCAGCAACATATGAGAGAACCAACAACCAGCAGAAAATATCATATAACAACTCAGAATCCAGTAACCAAGTAGTGACAACAGCACAAAACCAAACTAGCTGCAATTCAAGAACACGCAGACCAGTATAACACAAAGAACACAGCACAGTATAGCCATACCTTCATCAGCAGCAAGATCCAAGAACAGAAAAATGGAACCAGAGAAGAAAACCTGCATCTTCACACTTACCAGCCGCCAACCCATATCCATAGTGAAAATCAAATACCTTATTCCTTCAAAAAAACAATCACGCCATTGAGAAGCACCTAGCCTCAGCTCATTGACGCTGAATCCCACCGCATCGTAGCTCCTCGAGAGACAATCAGGACCAAAAATCACAGACGAGGTGCATGGCTTCACCTTAGGAAGATCAGATTTCAGATTAGCCGAAGCCAAGGCAAGTCATCACCAGATCCAATCCAAGTCAACGCAGCTCTTGTCAATTCCCCTGGAAACCACGCAGATCTGAGAAGGGGAAGCCCGAAGAATCCTTTGGCCGTAGAGACCAGATCTACTATCCATACATCCAGATCTACTAAACTTAAATCAGAACAAGAAGAAAAACATCTGAATCCATGAAAAGAAATACCGCCAAAGACCAACGCCACCGAGAACCTCCAAAACCCACCGCCGTTAAGAATCATCATCGCACGCCAAAGAAAGCTGCAACTGACTAGCCAATCCACATCACGAATAGACCGCAAGACGAATCCACCTTGAAAAGATTATGGAAATCGCATCATCGGGAGAGGGAGCCCAGGCGAGAGCGGCGACATCCTCCCTTTTCTTAAGAGTTTTTAGAATTTTTATTGTTTTCTAGGGGTATTTTTTTTGTTTTTAACATTTTCATATGGTTTGTAGTATTTTATAATTTTTTTTTATTTTATGGTTGGTTTAGGTTTTTATGGTTTGTAATGTATTTTGGTATTTTGAGGGTTTTAGGGTTTTTTAGTGTTTTAGGGTTTCGGTTTTTTTTCATTTGAATGGTTTTTTTATTTTTTATGATTATTATTGTTTTTAGAGTTTTTTTAAAATTTTATTGGTTTAATGGGTTTCTAATTACTAAGTGGGTTTTAGGAGGTTTTAGGGTTTTATAATGTTTTTTGGGGTTTTATTGTTTTTTAAGTGTTTTTAGGGGTTTTATCATTTTTAGGTATTTAAGGATTTTATTTGTTTTTTGTTTTCATTAGTGTTATTAGTGTTTTTATGTTTCTGTTTTTTAGTGTTTTTAGGGATTTTTATAGTTTTATGGTTTTTTGGTTTTTTAGGGATTTTGATGGTTTTAATGGTTTATAGGAGTTTTTATGGTTTTTAGTGGTTTATGGGTTTTGGGTGTCTATTAGGGGTTTCATGTTTTTTTTCATTTTTTTGTTTTATGGGTTTAAGTGTTTTCATGGTTTCTAGGGTTTTATAATTTTTTTAAGGGATTTAGGGGGTTTTTAAATTTGTAGATATTTTTTGGGATCCTTATTATATATTGGTATTAAGCATATTTTAAATTTTATGGGTTTTAGTGGTTTTTAGGGTTTTAATTTATTTTTGGGTTTTGATTGTTTGTTTTCTAGTTTTTGTGGGGTTTAAGGTTTTTTAGCTTTTTAGGTTTTCAAGGGATTTTACTGTTTTTTAATGTTTTTTGGGGTTTAAAGGGTAATTATATTTTTTTTGGGTTTATAATTTATTATTGGTTTTTGATGGTTTTTGATGGTTTTTATGTGTTATAGAGTTTTTAGGATTTTTTAAGAGTTTTATATTTTTTATAATTATTAGGTTTTTAGGGGTCATAAGTTTTTACAGGTATTTAAGGTTTAATTAGGGGTTTTCTGGGATTTTAGTTTTTTTATATTTTTATCAATTTTAATGAATTTTTTAAAAATTTAATGGTTTTTAGGTTTATTAGTAATTTTAAGGTTTTTAGGATTGATATCATTTTTAGGTTTTTAGGATTTTTAAGCTTTATTAGTTTTTAAATGTTATCTTTTTGTTTAAGGGTTTTTGTATTTAGTGGTGTTTTTAAATATTTTTTGTGGTTTTTAGTTATTTTAGAGTTCTGAGGGTTTATATATTTTTAGGGGTTTTATGATTTTTTGGGTTCTATGGTTTTTTTATAAGTTTTGAAGTGTTTTAAATTTTTTTCATAGTTTTCATAAATTTTTCAGATTTTAAATGGGTTTTATGGTTTTTTATGTGTTTTAGGGCCTTTGTGGGGTTTTATGGGTTTTTATGATTTTTAGTGTTTTATAGTTTTTAGGCTCTTTTAGGGGTTTTAGGGGTTTTCTCATTTTTTTAGGTTTTTAGAGGTCTTATGTGTTGTGAGGATTTTAAGGTTTTCTTAATATTTTTCATGGTTTTTAGGGTTTTTTAAAATTGTTAGAGATTTTTAGGTGTTTCTTAGGGGTTTTTAGGTTTTTTAGGTATTTTGATGGGTATAATGGTTTTTAGGGGGTTTAGGGTTTTTTAAGCATTTTTAGGGTTTTAGGGTTTTAAATTATTTTTCAGTTTTAAGGATTTTTTAGGGGTTTTCAGTGTTTTAATGTTTTTTATGATTCTTGAGATTTTTAGGTATTTTCTAGGGATTTTAGGGGTTTTTTGGGTGCTTATTGGTATTTAGTGGTCTTATGTATTTTTAGGTTTTATGATTTTTTGAGTTTTTTCATGTTTTAAAGGATTTTTTGTACTTTTTTAACATTTTAAAGAGTTTAATAGGGTTTTTATTGTTTTAGTCAGTATTATGGGTTTTATGGGTTTTACGTAATTTTTATAGTCTTCAGGGGTCTTTATTGTTTTTAGGGCCTTTAAGTGGTTTGGGGGGGGGGGGGTTCGCGTTATATAGGTTTTTACAGGTTTTAGGTATTTTTTATTTTTATGGTTTTAATATGAATTTTAATAGTTTTTTTTGGTTTTTTATATTTTAGTTATTTCTAACAATTTTTTAGGATTTGTATATTATTTTAATGGGTTTGGGGATCTTTGAGGGTTTTTAGGAATTTTAGGGTTTTTTTTGCAATTTTTAGGTTTTTTAGTTTTTTAAGGCATTTTACATTTTTAAGGGTTTCAAAGAGTATTTATTGGTTTTAAGGGTTTTTTAATTTTTATGGATTTTTAGTGTTTTTTATGATTTTGATGGGATTTTAGTGTATTTAGGGATTCTGTGTTTTTTTTTGGATTTTTTGTGTTTTTATAGGGTTTTAGTGTTTTTTAGTGTTTAGAGGTTTTAAGTGTTTTTAGAGACGTTTAATGTCTTTAGTGGTTTCTATGGATTTTTTTTAATATTTTTATGGTTTTTATGGTTTTTTAGTTTTTTTATAGTTTTAGGCATTCTTATAGATTTTATGGTTTTTGGGTTTTTAGGATTTTTTTTATTTTTAGCATTTTATGGGGTTTAGGGTTTTTTGGGGTATTTTCGGGTTTTAAGATTTTTTATTGATTTTTTATATTTTTATGGTTTTTATTATTTTTTAGGGTTTTTATGGTTTTTATGGTTTTTTATTTTTTTAAGGGTTTAATGGGGTTTCTATAGTTTTTAGTGGTTTGGGGGTTTTTTGGTTTTTATAGGTTTTATGGTTTTTTGGGGGTTTTAAAGTTTTTATGGGTTTTATATTTTATAGGGTTTCAAGAATTTATATGGGGTTTAGGGTTTTTAAGTGTTTTTATTGTTCTAAGCATTTTTAGCGTTTTAAGGATTTCTTATGGTTTTTCAGTGTTTTGGTACTTTTTGCATTTTTTGGATTTATGATATTTTTATGTACTTTATGTGTTTTAAGAATTATGAGGGTTTTTAGAGTCTTTTAGGGTTTTAATGGTTTTTATGGTTGTCTGGGTTTTTTTGGTTTTTTTAGTTTTTTTTGTATTTAAAGGGTTTTAATAGTTTTTTAACATTTTTAGAGGATTAAAGGGTTATATAGTTTTTAGTTTTCTTTTATGGTTTTATGGGTTTTAATGGTTTTGGGGGTTTTTGGTTTTTATGGGTTTTATGGTCTATTTAGAGTTTTTATCTTTTTACGTATTAAGGGTTTTTATGTGTTTCCATGTTTTTTATGTTTTCTTAAGCTTTTTCAATTTTTTTAGGGTTTTTATGTTTTTCTGTATTTTTATGGATTTTTTAGGATTTTTATGGGTTTTAGAGATTTTGGATGGATTTTGGGTTTTTAGGGGTTTTAAGGTCTTTTCAATTTTCTGATTTTTAGGGGTTTTAAGTGTTTTTGGGTTTTATTTATTTATTAGTGTTTTTACAATTTTTGGGATTTTTATAGCTTTTTAGTATATTTACGGGGTTTTTTTGCGTTTTTAGTGATTTTGAGGGGTTTAGGGTTTGTAGGATTTGTATGGATGTTTTGGAGGGTTTTATGGATTTTTTGGGGTTTTTTCGGTTTTCTAGGTTTTTAGAGTTTTTTAAACATTTTTTTGGGGTTTAAATTTTGTTTAGAGTTTTTAGTGGGGTTTTAATGTTTTTATGGGTTTTAATGTTTTAGAGTTTTTTATTGTTTTTAGGTTTTTTGAGTAATTTATGGTTTTTATAGTTTTTTGAATTTTTTATGTTTTTAGGGGGTTTATTAGTTTTTAGGTTTTAAGGTTTTCTTAAGGGTTTTCATGGTATTTATGGTTTTTTACATTTTAGGGATTTTAATGGATTTTTTTTGGGTTTTTTGGGATTTTGAGTCGTTTTAAGGATTTATTGTTTTATGGTTTTATAGATTTTTCAGTATTTTTTTTTTTTGTGATTTTAGGGTTTATATCGTTTTTTGGAGTTTAGGGATTTTGAGTATTTCTTAGGGGTTTTATGGTTTTTATGCTTTTTAGTTATTTTTAGTTTTTTGTGATATTAATATTTTTAGAGTTTTTTATTGTTATTATAGTTTAATTTTTTTTTATAGTTTTACTGGTTTTTAGGGTTTTAGTGAGTTTTTAGGTTTTTTTAGGTTTTTTAGGGGTTTTAATGAGGTATTTAGTGATATTATGCTCTTTTAGTGTTTTGGAATTTTTAAGGTACTTAGGAGATTCAATTTTAGTGTTTTATTGTATTCTTAGGGGTTTAAAAGGTTTTTAGCGAGGTGGTTTTTGGGATTTTTTATGAATTTTAGGGTTTTGGGGGTTTTAGGGATTTTGAGGGGTTTTAGGTTTATTCAATTCTTTTATGGTTTTTACAGTTTTATGGTTTTTATAATTTTTAATTGTTTTTATGTTTTTATGGTTTTCATAGTGCTTTCCTGGGATCTAAGGGTTTTTTACATTTTTATGGATTTTTTGGGATTTTTAAGATTTTTCTGGTTTTTTTGGGATTTTGATGGGTTTTTTCAGATTTTAGGGGTTTATGGTTTTTTTTGGGATTTTAATGATTTTCTAGTTTCTTGGGGGTTTTATGATTTTAATAGTTTTTCACATTTTTATGGTTTTAAATGGTTTTTATGGTCTTTAATTATTTTTCATGTTTTTTGGATTTTTAGGGTTTTTATTATTATTTTGGGTTTTTTGTGTTTTTTGGGGTTTTAGGGTTATTTAGGTTTTTAGCGTTTTTTAGGTTTTAGGGGTTTTAGGTGATTTTGTTATTTTAATTTTTTCTTTTAGTTTCTCATGGATTTTAGGCGTTTCTATATTTTTGTGATTTCTAGGGATTTTTTTGGATTTTTAATGGTTTATTGTGGTTTTGGGGTTTTTGATAATTTTTTGTGGGGGTTTTGGGTTTTTTTGGTTCTTTATGGTTTTTTTTATGTTTTTATAGGGTTTTTGTGTTTTTTCTAGGTTTAAAGGGTTTTATTTGTTTGTAAAATAGTTTAAGTGATTAAATGTTTTTAGATTATTTTATAGAATTAAGTATTTTTATGGATTTTATTTTTTCTAAAGAAATTTATGTATTTTTATTGTTTTTAGGGTATTTAGTGTTTTTTGGGTGTTTTAGGGTTTTTAGTATTTTATATGTTTTTTATGGTTATAAGTGTTTTTATGATTTTATGATTTTATGATTTTCATTAGGGGTTTTAGGGTTTTAGGGTTTTTTAATGTTTTTATGGATTTTTATGGATTTTTTATAATTTTACGATTTTAAGGGGTTTTAGGGATTATTTGGGTTTTTAGTGTTTTTGGGGTTTTTCCTGGTTTTTTGGGATTTTAGAATTTATTACGTTTTTGGATTTTTTTTGTTTTTATAGTGTTTTTTACGGTTGTCATGTGATTTTATGTTTCTATATATTTCTTATTATTTTTTATTTTTTTTAGTGTTTTCTAAAGGGTTTTAGGGGTTTCATGGTTTTTTTGTGGTTTAGTGGGGTTTTTTTAGTTTTTAATGTTTTTAATGTTTTTTGAGTTTTTTTCATTTCTAGGGGTTTAAAGGAATTTTATTCAATTTTTTTAGTTTTTAGGTTTTCATTGGTTTTTACGGGTTTTACAGTCATTTTTAGATTTTTATGATTTTCTTTGCATTTTTTGGGTTTTAAGTTTTTGGGGATTTTAGTGATTTTTTTAATTTTAATGATTTATAAGGCTATTGAGGTTTATGTGGTTTTTCAGTTTTTTAGTATTTTTAGGGATTGTTATAGTTTGTAGAGTTTTTATGTGTTCTAGCGGTTTTTTATGTTTTTACGGTTTTCAAAGGGTTTTTAAGGATTTTAATTTTTTTAGGGAATTTGTGTATTTAAATGGTTGTTAGGGTTTTTAGGGTTTTTTAAGGTTTTCTAGGTTTTTTTAGGGGTTTAAATTTTATTATTATTTCTCTAACATTTTTAGGGTTTGAAAGGGTTTTTAATGTTTTTAGTGGTTTTTAGTTATTTTTTTGGGTTTTTAGAGATTTTGAGGTTTTTAGGGGTTTTAGTGTTTTTATTGGTTTTAGGGGTTTTTAAGGGATTTAGTGTCTTTTAGGGTTTTTATGGTTTTTATATTTTTTTTATATTTTTAGGGATTTTAAGTGATTTTTATTTTTTATGATTTTCAAATGAGTTTTTAGGGATTTTAGTGTTGTTTACGTTTTTAGTAATTTTTATGGTTTTTTATAATTTTTATGGTTTTTATGTTTTTTATGGATTTTTAGTATATTTAGGGGTTTTAGGGTTTTTAGGGTTTATAGAATTTCTCTATTTTTAAAGAATTTATGTGGTTTTAGGTTTTTATAGTTTTATTTGGGCTTTCAGGGATTTAAAGGATTTTTATATTTTTAGGGGGTTTTATGGATTTTTTGTATTTTAATAGATTTTTTTAGTTTTTGGGGATTTTGATGTTTTTATAGTGTTTTTAGGGGGTTTATCATTTTCTATATTTTATGGGTGATTTAAGTATTTTTATGTTTTTATGGTTTTCTTAGGGGTTTTCATTATTTTTAATGTTTTTACATTTTTATGGATTTTTTGCTCTTTTTGTGATTTTTAGGTTGTTCATGGATTTTAGGATTTTTTGGTGTTTTAGTGTTTCAGGGGTTTTGTGGTTTTTATGGAATTTTAGGGTTTTATGGTGTTTTTTTGGGTGTTAAGGTTTTTTATAATTTTCTAATATTTTATGGATTAAAGGTTTTTTAGACATTTTATTGGTTTGAGTGGGGGTTTTGGGTTTTTTGGGGTTTTTATGTTTTTTATGGGTTTTAGGGGTTTTTATGGTTTTTATGGTTTTTATGGGTTTTATATTTTTAAGGTTTTTTTGGAATGTTAAGTGTTTTTGTTTTATAAGGTGTTCATAGGGGTTTTCATTGTTTTGGGTGTTTTTATATTTTTTTATAATTTTTATGGATTTTGTTTATATTTTTAGGGTTTTTAGGGATTTTAGGGTTTTTGGGGATTTTTAGGGGTTTAGGTTTCTTTTTCATGTTTTAGGGTTTTTTTAGTTGTTATGATTGTCTAGGTTTTTTATAGTTTTTATTGTTTTCATGGGTTTAAATGGGTTTCAGAGTTTTAGTTGGTTTTTTTGGTGTTTATGGGTTTTTAGGATTTTTGGGTTTTTATGGTTTTTCCTAGTCTTTAGGGATTTAGGGGTTTTAGTGACTTTTATGGTTTTTTAGGTTTTTTAGGTTTTTTAGGTGTTTTAAGTGTTTTGGGGTTTTAAGGTTTTGTTAGGATTTTTTAGGGATTTTAGTGTTTAAATTATTTTTTGGATTTCCTGGATTTTTTAGTATTTTCTTGGTTTTAGCAGATTTTTGTGATTTTGAGGGTTTTGAGATTTTTTATATGTTTTTAGGGGATTTAAGGTTTTCTTATATTTTTTATCATTTTTTTGGGTTTTATTTGTTTTTAGATTTTTAAGGTCTTTCGGTATTTTCATGTTTTTTTAATGTTTTTTATGATTTATAATTTTTTTAGGGATTTTATATTTTTAGTGTATTTAGAGATTTTTAGTATTTTTAGGTGTTTTTGGTTGTTAGAGTTTTTAGGATTTTATCATATTTTAGGTATTTAGACTTTTTAACAAGTTTTTTTTATAGTAATCTTAAATGATTTCATATGTTTTTTATATTTGGAGTGTTTTAGGTATTTTGTAATATTTTTATGAATGTTATGGTTTTAATGGATTTTGGTTTTTTGGGTTTTAGTGGTTTTTAGGGGTTTTACGCATTTATATATGTCTAGTTTTTTTCATAGGTTTTTACAGGGTTTTTAATGTTTTTTTAAAGGTAATTTTAGGGATTTTCTAATATTTCTTTGGTTATTAGGGTTTTTGTAGTTTTTTGGGATTTTTTTAGCTTTTAGGGTTTTTTTATTTCTTTGTGGTTTAATTTTTATTTTGAGTTTTCTTATGTTTTAGGGGTTTAAATGGTTTTCAATTTTTTTTTTCTTTATAGAGGTTTTTATGGGTTTTAGGTTTTCTATGGTTTTTTTGGTGTTTTATGGTTTTATGGGTTTTTATTATTTTAGCATTTTTCATTTTTTAGGGGTTTTAAGAGTTTTTTTGGTTTTTATGGTCTTCTAATATTTTTAGTGGTTTTGTATTTTTAGGCATTTTATGTCTTTTTAAGGGTTATAGGTTTTTAGGGTTTTTAGGGATTTTAAGGGTTTCCAGGGGTTTTAAGGTTTCAGGGGATTTTATATATTTTAGGAGGTTGTAGGAGTTTTACGGTCTTTTATATTTTTAAGGGTTTTAGCATTTTTCTAATTTTTAGGTGTTTTAGGATTTTTAGGATTTCTTAGTGTTTTTAAGGTTATTTAGGCTTGTTTAAATTTTTAGTGTTTTTTAGAGATTTGGTTTGATTTTTATGCCTTTTAAGGATTCCGATGGTTTTAGGGGTTTTTACAGTTTTTAGGGTTTTTGGTGTTTATAGGGCTTTTGTGGTTTTTAATTGTTTTTAGTTTTTTAAGGTTTTCTTTTTTTAGGGTTTTTAATGATTTTTATGTTTTTAGGTATTTTTAGGAATTTTATGATTTTATGGTTTTATTTTTTAATGGACTTCTGGTTTTTTAGGGTGTTAAGTGTTTCCTTGGGTTTTTAGGGATTTTTGGGGATTTACTGGTTTTCTTGTTTTTACGGGTTTTTAGGTTTTTTTAGATATTTTAACATTTTTTATTTTTTATTGGGGTTTTAGAGGTTTTTGTTGTCTTTAGGGTTTTGTGAGTTTTTAGGTTTCTAGGGGTTTTAAGGGTTTTTATATTATTAAGGATTTCTTAGGGGATTTCATGTTTTTTAGGTTTTTCATGTTCTTAGATATTTTTAGGAATTTTTTAGGATTTTTATAGGGTTTTAGGTATTTTATGAATATTGATGGATTTTGGGTTTTTGGTGTTTTTAGGGTTTTTATCATTTTTTGGATTTTAAGTGTTTCAATAGTTTTTTGGGTTTTAAGGTTTTATTAGTGTCTAGGGTATTTTTTTTATTTTTTGAAGTTTTGAAGGATTTTTATGGGTTTTGGGGATTTTGAGTGTTTTTAGGGTTTTTGGGTTTTTTGTACTTTTGTGATTTTTCATGTTTTAGGAGTTTTTAGAGATTTTTATGTTTTTTATGGTTTTTATATTTTTTGAACATTTTGAGGGTTTTGAAGGGTTTATACAGTCTTAGTGGATTTTATGGTTTTATGGTTTTTTCAATTTTAATGGTTTTATGGGATTTTATGGGTTTTATGGTTTTTTAGTATTTTTAGAATTATTTAGGTTTTTAGGGGTTTTATGCGTTTTTAGGATTTTATAGGTGTTGCCTTGGTTTTTAAGTTTTTCAATATTTTTAGATATTTTTATGGATTTAAGGATTTTAATGGGTTTTTGGGGTTTTTAGGGATTTCGAGTGTTTTTAAGGGTTTTATGGGTTTTATGATTTTTAATGGTTTAATGGGATTAAGTGTCATTTAAGGTTTTTAGGGTTTTTAGTATTATTTAGGTTTTTATGGGTTTTATGAGTATTTTTGGTTTTTAATGTTTTCTCTAGTGTATTTTGGGGTTTTATGTTTTTTTTTATGTTTTTATGGATTTTTTAGGGATTTTTGGATTTTTATGTTTTTTATGGGTTTTGGGATTTTGATGGGTTTAAGGGGGTTTTATGGTTTTTATTTTATTTTTGGGGTTTTATTAATTTTTTATCTTTTTAGGGGGTTTGAGAGTTTTTTAGGTTTTTAGGGGCCTTAAGGGTTTCTAGAGTTTTAAATTCATTTAAAGATTTAAAAGGTATTTAGAGTTCATAGTGGTTTTTGGGTTTTTATTGTTTTAATAGGTTTTTAGGGTTTTAGGATCTTTTTTTGGATTTTAGGGTTTTAGTATTTTTAGGTTTTTATCACTTTTATGTTTTTATAGGTATTTATGATTTTCTTAGGGTTTTTAGGGATTTTATTTTTATTATGTTATTAGGAATTTTTAAGGCTTTTTAATGATTTTTATAGATTTTTAGGGTTATTATAGATTTTAAGGGATTTTAGGATTTTTCAACATGTTTATGGGTATAAGTGTATTTATGATTTTAATGAATTAATAAGGTTTTTCAGGTTTTTTTATGTTTTTATGGATTTTCCGGATTTTTTTTAGTTTTTTTAGGGATTTACAGGGATTTTGAGGGTTTTAGGTTTTTTATTGTTTTTAAAGCTATTTTGGGTTCTAGGGTTAATTTTTTTGAGTTTTTTACTCTAAATATTTTTCATAGTAATCTACCAATTTTTGGTTTTAAAAGTTTCATAGGATTCATTTTGGTTTTAGGGTCTTTTAAGGATTTTATGGGTTTTTATGGTTTTCAGGTTTTTAGGGTTGTTAGGGTCTTATAGGGGTTTTTGTGGGTTTTAGTATTTTTATGTTTTTAGGGGTTTTATGTGTTTCTATATATTTAAGTTATTCAAACGATTTTTTTATGGTTTTCAAGGTTTTTAATGTTTTTAGTGTTTTTTATGGATATGATGGATATTTATTGTTTATAGGGTTTTTTGCATTTTCGATTTTTTTTGAGTTTTTAGGGGTTTAAATGGGTTTTAATTTTTTATGGTTTTCTTAATTGTTTTATGTGTTTTAAGTGTTTTTTATGGTTTTTTGGGTTCTTTAAATATTTTTAACGATTTTTATGGGTTTTACATTGTGTATAGATTTTTAGGGGTTTAGGGGTTTTAAGGGGTTTTTTTTGGTTTTTGGGGTTTGTTTAGTTTTTCCTCCTTTTAATGGTTTTTATATTTTTTTATCATTTTAAGATGTTTAAAGGGTTTTTCAAATTTTTAGAGGGTTTTATTGTTTTTTGGGGGATTTAGGAGTCTTATATTTCATCAGGGGTATTAGTGTATTTAGGGTCTTTTAGTGTTTTTTTGGTTTTTAGTATTTTTTAGGTTTTTTACAAGTTTTAAGTGTTTTTGGTTTTTAATGATTTCTTAGATATTTTTATGGTTTTTAAGGATTATGTGTTTTCAAGGATTTTTAGGTATTTTTAGTAATTTTATGGAATCATAATGTTTTTTAGGATTTTCGGGGTTTTTAGGATTTTATGGTTTTTAAGGGTTTTACCATTTTTAGGGTTTTTTGGTGTTTGAAGTGTTTTTATGTTTGTAAGGGTTTCATAAATATTTTCAAGGTTTTAAGGAGTTTTAACATTTTTAGGTATTTTTAGGGATTATTTTATTTTTATAATAATTATGGTATTTGTAATTTTTTTTGTTTTCTAGGGTTTTTAGTATTTTTATGAATTTTCGGGTTTTTTAGTGTTTTAGGGGGTTTAAAAAATTTTACAGTCCTTTAATGTTTTTAGGGGATTAAAGGATTTAAATGGGTTTTAATTGTTTGTAGTGTTTTAATGGGTTTTATGTTTTCTATGGTTTTAGGGTTTCAATGTTTTTTACGGGATTCATGTTTTTAGGGGTTTTAGCGATTTAAGGTGTTTAAAGGTTTTTAAGGGTTTTTAGTGTTCTAAGTGCTTTTATAGTTTTTTATGGTTTAGGATTTTTTTAGTTTTTTCAGGATTTTAGGATTTTTTAGAGTTTTTATCCTTTTTATGGGTTTAAAGGGGTTTTTATAGTTTTCATTGGGTTTTTAGGTTTGTTTGGATTTTAGGGTTTTTAAGGGATTTTGGGAGTTTAATAGTATTTTCAGTTTTTAGGGTTTTTAAGGTTTTTAGGGTTTTTAGGTTCTTTAGCTGATTTATGTGTTTTTAGGTTTTTAATGTTTTCTCAATGTTTTTATGTGTTGTTTTGGGTTTTTTACATTTTTATGGATTTTTAGGGATTTTTTATTATTTTTATGGAATTTAGGATTTTTAGGGATTTTAGGGGTTTTTTTTTGAGTTTTTGGGGGTTTTTGGGTATTTTTGGGTTTTTTAGGTTTTTTTGTTATTATGGTTTTTTAGAGTTTCCAAATGTATTTTGAGGATTAAAGTGTTTTTATAGTCTGTAGTGGGATATTACGATTTTTATGGGTTTTAGAGTTTTAATGGTTTTTTGGGGATTTATGGTTTTTTGGGAGTTTTAGGGATTTTAGGGTCACTTTATGGTTTTCTCTATTTTTAGGTTTCTTAGTGGTTTAAATATTTTTTTTGGTATTAATGTTTTCTTAGTATTTTTTAGAGTTTTATGATTTTTTATGTTTTTAGGTATTTTTGAGTTTTTAAAGATTTTTATGGTTTTAGTGAGTTTGAAGGTTTTTTGATATTTCGGGTTTTTTTGTTTTTTATAGGCTTTAGAATTTTTAGTTATTTGACGGTTTTATGAGTTTTTAGGATTTATTGGTTTCTTAGTTTTTCTTTGGTTTTTGGGTATTTTATGACTTTTTAGGATTTTTATTAGTTTTTAGTGATTTTGAGGCTTTCTAGGGTTTTTGAGTGTTTAGAGATTTTAATGTTTCTTATAGTTTTAAAAAAAAATTAGGGGTTTAAAGGAATTTTACAGTTTTTTGTGGGTTTTATGATTTTTATGGGTTTTATTATTTTTGTGGTGTTTAGGGATTTTTATTGTTTTAAGGTTTTAAGAGTTATCTATGATTTTCAAGGTTTTAGCGTATTTTAGGTTTTTTGGGGTTTTAAGTGTTTTTAGGTTTTTAAGGTTTTACTATCGGATTTCAAGGTTTTTAGGGTTTTTTATGTTTTGGGGGTTTTTTAGGGATTTTAATAGTTATTTTGTTTTTTAATGATATGCAGGTTTTTAATGGTTTTATGGGTTTTTGGGTTTTAATGGGGTTTTTTTAGGGTTTATAAGGTTTTCTTGAGTTTGTTAAAAAATTTAAAGGTTTAAATTGATAAAAAAAAATTATGTGTTTATCAATGGTTTTATGGGGTTTTAAGGGTTTTTACATTTATTGGGGGGTTTGGTTTTTATGGATTTTAGTGTCTTTTAGGGTTTTGAGGGTTTTTTTATATTTTGTGGTTTTTTTTTTATTTTTTTAGGTTTTTAGGAGTTTCATAGGGTTATATCTTGGTTTTAGGGTTTTTACATTTTTAGGCATTTCCACGATTTTTTGTGATTTTTATTGTTTTTAAGGATTTTTGTGATTTTGAGGTGTTTTAGGATTTTTATGGTGTTTTTTGGTTTCAGTGTTATTTTATTTTCAGGGTTTGAGGGTTTTTATAGTTTTTTATTGTTTTTAGGGGTTTGAAATTTTTTTTACAGTTTTACAAGTTTTATGGTTTTTATGGTTTTTTATGGGTGTTTAGGGTTTTTATGGTTTTTACGGTTTTTAGGGGGTGTTAGTGTTTTTAGAGTAATTAGTGACTTTTAATGGTTTTTATTGCTTTTAGGCCTTTTCTGTTTTTATGTGTTTTACGTTTTTAAATATTTCGTAGGGAGTTTTACGGGTTTTCCGGATTTTTATGCCTTTTGGTATTTATTGTTTTTTTAGGGTTTTTAGGTTTTAAGGGGTGTTTGGGAATTTGTGGTTTTGATAGGTTCTTTAGGTTTTATAGGGTATTTATTGTTTTTTTAGTTTTTATTATTTCTTGAGTTTTTTATGGGGTTTATGGTATTTAGAGTTTTTTAACATTTTAGGGTTTTAAAGGGTTTTAGAGTTTTTAGTGGGTTTTTTGTCTTTTTTTGGTTTTTAAAGATTTTTATGGTTTTTTGTGGTTTTTATGGTTTTTAGTATTTTTGGGTTTTTTGTGTCTTTTTAGTATTTAGGGGTTTAAAAGTTTTTATCTTTTTGAGGTTTTCTTAGTTTTATTAGGGTTTTCAGTGTTTTTTTCTTTTTAGTTATTTTAATGGATTTTTAGTATTTATATGGTATTTAGGGTATTTGGGGATTTTGAGTGTTTTTGGGGGTTCGTAAGGATTTTTTAGTTTAGAGGGGTTTAAACTTTTTTAATACTTTTTTAGTAATTTTTTATTGTTTTTAGATTTTTTACTGGTTTTTTATGTTGTTTGTGTAATTTTAAGCAGTTTTCATGTTTTTAAAGGATTTCGTTGTTTTTTGGGGTTTTAGTTGGTTTTTGGGGTTTTAGTTGTTTTTTGGGGTTTTGGGGGGATATTATTATCTTTTGGGGTATCAACATTTTTAGGTTTTTAGGGGGTTTAAATTTTTTTTGTTTTTAAGGTTTCCATATGTTTTTTCATGGTTTTTAGAGGTTTTATTTTTTGGGGGTTTCAAGGTTTTTTATTTTTAGTGTTTTTATGGATTTTTAGGGGGTGTAGGGTTTTTAGGGTTGTAAGGGTTTTTTGCGTTTTATAGTTTTTATGGGTTTTTAGTGTTTTTATGTTATTAAGGGTTTCTTAGAGTTTTTCTGGGTTCTTATGGTTTGTTACATTTTTATGTAATTTTTTGGATTTTAAATATTTTTATTGTTTTTTAGGGTTTTTTGGGACTTTGAGGGATTTTAGGGTTTTTATGATTTTTTGGGATTTATTTTGTTTTTTTGGATTTTAGGGTTTTTATATTTTTTAACATTTTTAGGGGTTTAAAGTGTATTTATAGTTTTTTACTGTTTTTAGGGTTTTTATGGTTTTTTTAAATTTTATAGGTTTTTATGGTATTTTGGTTTTTTTTTTTGATTTTTTGGGTTATTTTGTGTTTTTATAATTTTTTTATGTTTTAGAGGTTTTAATTTATTTTATGCTTTTATGTTTCTATTAGGGTTTGAAATGGGTGTAGTTTTTTTTACATATTTATATATTTTAGATATTTTTTAGGATTTTATTGCGTTTTTAGTGTTTTATGGGATTTTGAGGGCTTTTAGGGTTTTTATGGTTTTTAGGATTTTTAAGTGTTTTTTGGATTTTCTTATTTTTTTCAGTTTTTATGGGTTTATTGTTTGTTAGTGTTTTAAAAACATCTAAGGGTTTAAATATGTTAAGATTTTTTAGTGATTTTTAAGGTTCTTTTTAGTTTTATGATTTTTTTTGGTTTTTTGGGGGATTAATGGTTTTTAGGTGTTTTAGCGTTTCATGGGTGTTTTATGGTTTTTTGTGTTTTTGGATCTTTTAATGGGTTTAAGTGTTTTTAGGTTTTTAATTTATTTCTAAGGTTTTTTTGGGTTTTTTATGTTTTTAAGTTTTTTAGGTATTTTTAAAAAATTTATGGTTTTAAGGTATTTTAGTGATTTTGAGGGTTTTTACAATTTTTTAGTTTTTATTGTGTTTTTTGGGTTTTAATTTTTTTTATGATTCTATGGTTTAATATTGTTTTGATAGGGTTTTTATGATTTTAATGTTACTCTAGGTTTTTAGGGATTTTTAAGGATTTTAGGGATTTTGAGGGTTTTATGGTTTTATGGTTTTTAAAAGGATTTTATGGCTTTTGGGTTTCTAGGGGTTTTTTGAGTTTTTTAATATTTTTAATGGTTTTTTGGAGTTGTTAACATTTCTAAGAGTCTAAATGTTTTTTATATTTTTAGCAGTTTTTTGGGTTTTATAGGTTTTCGGTGTTTCAGGTTTTTAGGGATTGTATGGTTTTTAGAGGTGTTTTTATGTTTTCTATGGTTTCCTTAGAGATATTCATGGTTTATATGTCTTTAGGGATTTTTTGGGATTTTTTTGTTT
This sequence comes from Viscum album, assembly GCA_963277665.1. Taxonomy (NCBI): domain Eukaryota; kingdom Viridiplantae; phylum Streptophyta; class Magnoliopsida; order Santalales; family Viscaceae; genus Viscum; species Viscum album. The sequence continues at coordinate 657,807 of CAUJRU010000106.1, read as the reverse complement.
TTTATGATTTTTAGTTATATTGAAATTTTCATTGTTTTTTGGGTTTTAGAGGATTTTAAGTGTATTTAGCATTTTTTAGGTGTTTTAGGGTATTTATATTTTTTTGAGCTTTTAAAGGGTTTTTTGGGTTTTTACAATTTTTCAATGTTTTTTTACTTGTTTATTTCATTTTTGGGAGTTTTATCATTTTATTGGTAGTTGGTTTTTTAGGTATTTTTATTGTCTTAGGGTTTTTTATTATTCTAGGGTTTTTATGATTTTTTTTGTTTTTAAAGGGTTTTGAGTTTTTATGGGTTTAAAGGGCTTTTATAATTTTTTAATATTTTTAGGGGTTTAAATGGTATTTCATGTTTTTAGTGGACTTTAATGATATTTTTGATTTTTAGGGATTTTTAGCTTTTTAGGTGAGTTAAGTGTTTTTAGCTTTTAATGGTTCTTTACAGTTTTTTAGGGTTTTGAGGGTTTTTTATGTTTTCAGAGATTTTTATGGATTTTTTATTATTTTTATTTAATGTAGGGTTTTTATGGATTTTGGGTCCATTTATGGTATTTGTGGGTTTTACGTGTTTTTATGTTTTTCCTAGGGGATATCATGGATTTTAAGGTTTTTTATAATTTTAGCGATTTTTAATGCTTTTTAAGGATTTCTATGGTTTTTAGAGTTTTTAAGGATTTTGAGGGTTTTAGGGCGTTTAGAGTTTTTAACATTTTTTTGGATTTATAGGGGTTCTATTGTTTTCACGTTTTTAAGGGTTTTTATGGTTTTTTAGATTTTTTTGTTTTTTTAAATTATTATGGTTTTTTAGGGATTTTTTATGATTTTTATTTTTATTTAGGGTTTTTAATGATTTTGGGGGTTTTAGTGTATTTAGGGGTTTTATGGTTTGGATAGTTTTTTGGGGTTTGGGTGTTTTGGTTTTTTGGGGATTTTTAGGGTTTTGAAGTTTTTATAGTTTTAAATGTTTTTATGGTTTAATGTGGCTTTAGAATTTTTAGTTTTTTTGGGTTTTTATCTATATTTAGAATTTTTAGTTGTTTAAGTGTTTTTAGTTTTTTACGATTTCATCAGGTTTTTTGAGTAATTTTTATATGATTTTTTAGATTTTAGGGTTTTTAGGGATTTTGAGGTATTTTAGGGGGGGTTGTTTTTTTGTGGGGTTTTTAAGGATTTTTTTTTTCTGTTTTTTGGATTTTTCTGTTTTTTTAGATTTTTTAATATTATTATTGGTTTAAAGGTTTTATATAATTTTTAGTGGGATTTATGATTTTATGGTGTTTTTATGGTCTTTTTGTACTTTCATGGTGTTTATGGAATTCATTAACATTTAGGGTCTTTTATTGTTTTTTTGGTTTTTAAGGGTTTTTAAATTTTTAGTTCTTTTAATTGTTTTTAGTTTTGAAGGATTTCCTTGGGTTTTTAGTGTTTTTATGTTTTAGGTATTTTATTGTCTTTTTTATGGTATTTATGGATTTTGAGGCTTTAAGGGGTTTTCTAGGGTTTTTAGCGGTTTTACGGGTTTTTACTGGTTTTAGCATTTTCAATGGTTTTATGTGTTTTTTTATTCTATGGTTTTCCTTGGAATTTTTAGGGTTTTCAAGGATTTTTAGGTTTTTTTAATTTTTTAGGACTTTTAGGATTTTAATGGTTTTTGGGGACTTTAGGGATTTTAGAGCTTTTGTGGTTTTTTTGGGTTTTTATGGTGTTTAGTTTTTTTGTGTTTTTTATGTTTTATAGGGTTTCTTCACGGATGTAATGGTTTTTAGTGTTTTCTCAATTTTAGGGATTTTGGGTATTTTTAATTACTTTTAAAGTTGTTATGTGATTTATATATTTTTAGTGTTATTAGAGTTTTTAGGTTTTTTCAGAATTTTTTGGATTTTTTGGTTTTTAGGGTTTTAAGTGTTTTTAGGTTCTTATTTTTTTCTAGGTTTTTTAAGGGTTTTTTTTTGAGATTTTTATTTTTTTTGGTATTTCAAAGGATTTGATAGGATTTTTATGGTTTTTCGGTGTTTTTTGGATTTTGAGTTATTTAAGGGCCTTTCATGAATTTTAGGGTTTTTAGGTTTTATTGGATCTTTAGAGTTTTTTTTTGAGTTTTTAGAGATTTAATAGATTTTTTTGTAATTTTTTAAAATTTTAAGTGTTTAAATGTATTTTATTGTTTTTAGTGACAATATGGGGTTTTAGGGTTTTTAGTTTTTTTTGTTTTTAGGGGTTTTTATGTGTTTTAATGATTTTACGTTATTTAACAATTTTTTTGTTTTTTATGGTTTTTTATTTTTTTATGGTTTTATTAGGGGTTTTCACTATTTTAGATTTTTTCACATTTTTAGGGATTTGAAGGATTTTTTGGATTTTACGAGTTTTAGTGTTTTATGGATTTTTATGGGTTTAAGGGGTTCTTAGGGTTTTAGGTGTTTTATGGTTTTTATTATATTTTAGATTTTTTAGGGATTTTAAGTGTTTTTAGGTTTTTATGGATTTCTTAAGGGAATTCGGGATTTAAGGGATTTTTATTTTTTGGGGGATTTTATTTCTTTTTGGGGGTTCTTATGGTTTGTAGGTTTTATGGGGATTTTAGGGATTTTAGTGTTCTTAATAATTTTATGCCTTTTTTGGGGTTCTAAGGGTTGTTTTGATATTTTTATGGGTTTTATGGATTTTGGTGTTTTTTAACATTTTTATGGGTTTAATTTTTTTTAGAGTTTTCAGTGGTGTTTTAGGGTTGTAGGGTCCTGAAAAATCTGCAAAGGAGAATGGGAACCTTCTTTAGTTTGGGGAAGGATTCTTCCCTATTTCCTTCAAAGAACTGGGCAAACATATGGAGAACACACAAGAATTTGGCAAGGGATCAACCGGTCCATGTATCAGCCCAACATTGATGGTACGCGACCGGTTCATCGAGTCACCCCCTCCGCGGACCAGCATCATCCGTGAAACGGAGGTGGGAACCCTCCGCGGGTGCGAAGCAAGACGAGCGCCAGACCGGTCCACCATCATGAACCACCCCAGCGGCGAACCATGTCAGCCGGCTCAGACCACGTGCGTTGTCGTTTGCGGAAAAGAGGCGGAGCCCTGCGCGGCCGCGAAGCACCCCTCGAACCAGTTTGGTTCGCAGGTAAGGCACATTCAATTCCCCCGCGAGTTCTGGATTGACCAAGTCATCCGTAAACCGGGTTTTCGGTCATGGGCCTCTGCAAAAGGTGCCACATAACCATAGATATATCTCTTTCTACCACTCTATAAAAGGACATCAAGGGGGATAAGAAAGGGATCAGTCAGATTCTGGTGGAAGGATTTCAGAGGAAGGAGCTTTGGATTTCGCAAACATCGAAGTTCCAATTTTCGAACCAGAACAACTATGAAACTGGGAATGAATTAATAAGGAACTAAAAAATGCATAACAAATTGGTGAATCACAAACTTAAGAATAAAAAAAGAGTAGATCATGAGCCATAGCCCCTCCGCGGATGTACTCCCCACAGACCAGGGAGTCTATGCCCCTTTTTCGATCCGAAACACCGCATAACACCCTCCTACACGGGCGAAGCCCTGACCGATGAACCCCTGAGTGGCGTCGCCCCTGGCCGCCGCTGCTCGCGCAGACTCCGCCGCGTACCAACCTAGTACGCAGGCTCAACCTGAAGCCGCATACCACCCTGATACACGGGATGCCTATCAGTGTGCGCACCACCCTAGTACGCGGATGACCTCTCCAGATGTATAGCACCCCCCTACGTGAAGGGCACCACTCCTCATACACCCATGTGTCCCACCAACTCCTTTAGTGTTCCCATTTCCTGAGTCAGATAAAATCATTCCAATCCACCCTAATCCTTCGCAATCCCTTCATTGGTCTATCCATCGGCCCTGAGCCAAGGCCTCTACCGAAGCCACCGGACCCGTATGATGCAATCTTCAGGCGCATCAGTGCACCACTTTGATTTCACATACCCACGGTCGGTGAGGGAAAAGGGGTTTCTCCGACACTTGAGCGGGTTCCCAAAACATTCCTGGGTTCACATTCCCACGGTAGGGTAGGGTCCAAACCCGAGAGTCCCCTTTCTGCCTCTCCACTTGTCAGGATTGAGGGACCCCGCTCGCACTCCCTTTTGTTGAGCGCTAATGTTGAGCACTTCTCCCCTCTCCTGGGAGTGGCTGGGAATCCCTCCTGGAGTAAGCCCCCACACCATCCTCGCCGGAGGTCAATAGCCCTTCCCCTCTCATCACATAAGGCTCATTGCTCCACTGCGTGACTTCTACATTCTTCCAATATTAGGGAGAAGGAGAGTCCAGTGGTCCCAACCTTTTTCTCTGCTCGTCGTCTTTCTCCCCTTCCCTTAGTAGGGAGAATGTGCGAGCCCTGCCAAGTATGTCTCACTCTCTTGTTTCTCACACTGAGCATGACTCACGCGGGCATAGAGATTTGTGATTGTCATGTCATCTGCACAACGATGCCCCTCAGAACGAACTATGTGGGTTTTGATCCCTGTCTCCTAAGCAGGGTATGTGGGACACCTCATCAAAGTTCAATCCCAATTCGGGACATTTCAACATAAGTCCCACACCAACTTTGACCGGGCATCTCTTTCCCATATATCCTTGCCACAAGACGTTAAACTGTATGGTTGGGTCCTTTTCGAATGACCTTAAAAGGTGATGTGTCTCGTTAAGTGGCACTAAACTACGTGGATTCTGATTCCTCTCTCGAGGATATGTAGGAAGCCCATATCATGGGTTCGATCCAAACACTCAAGTCGTTATCTGTCTCCCCTGGATGGAAATAAAATCCAGAGTTCCCAGTTATGAGGCTTTAAACCCGTGCCATCTCAATGAGTCCTAACTCCGTGGATCCATTAATCCTAACGAGGGATGGTAAACCTTGGGCCTAAATGACTTCGCATCCTTGCGTTCAGTTGATCATTTCCAACTAAGGGGTAATCCGTGGATACTATGCCTGGGGATAAACCAAAGATTCTCAAACATGTGAACACATCTTAAATCTATAAGAGAGTCCCGGAAGAGGTAGTAATTGCCCCCAAAAGGGTGCGATGAGCCCGACTTCCCATCCTCTCGACCAATGAGAGTTCTTAAGCATCGCTGGACGAATCGCCCAGCGAATTCCTGCCTTTGGAAAGCAGGTCCACGGATAATTGGATAAAGAACCATGGGGAGTTTCGAAACGGAGACCGATATACCCGACTAGAGTGGTTGAGAGGAACTCAGCTCTCCACCAGATCGACCGTCAGGCGCGTCAGACCCACCACCCAAACGGTTCGAAAAAAAATGGTTAACCTGACGTCAATCTTTAACCATGCATGATGGATTTAACCTAATCCCACTCTGTGCCCCCATATACTCACAAGGAGGGCGAAGCAATGTCATTAATTACGCAGGGGATCATGAGATGCTTCTTTGACAGGTTTTCTGTTTGTATTTGTTCAAATATTTTACAGGAACCACTCAGAACTCCCTTAGATCCATTGGCATCATAGAGGAACTCATAGGTGCGTACTTCATGCAACGCAATGACCGGATATCCTCATCAACGAAGGACCCCGCCACCTACTTAGCGTCTTCAACGTTGGGTCTAGGATGCGTCTATCTGAGAGTACCAATGGAAAATTACTCTCGCAACTGTGGAGGTGGCCATGCACACCCTCCAATCCACCAAGACCCACTGGTCACCTACCCAGCAACGGCCATGAAAGTAGATCCAGATGGCTCCTGTTGTCATCTCAAATAGTTTCGGGAGTCTATCCCTGGAACGAGACAACATGTACCTCCCTTATATTAGGGAGGCAGATGAGGTCGACGCTGAGGACTTCATCCCCGCTGAACGGGGGTTCCTCTCTATGGCCCCCGTCGGAAGACGTCGTCGCGGTTACGCCGTGACTTAGTATCCTCACTCTAAGGAGGAGGTCACCCCGAGGATCCAAGCCCACGCTCCCCGAGCTTCGACCCCTCAGACCACTCGACGAGGGCGGAAAATGTACAACCAGGGACTAGTCATCACCCTTGTCCCTGAGGAGGAGCTCTGATACCCAATCACAGAGATGTATCATGAGTAGGCACATACACCTGTCCGCTCTTCCAAAGTCTTCCATCCATATATGGCGGCATCATACAAGCAGGCGTGCATCCCCGCCGAGCTCCATCTAGCCCTTCACTCACACAAGACGGAACCTACCTGGAAGGCACCTCTCCTTGCCCAGGGTCATGAATCCCACCAACCAGATGTGGTAGCATCTCAGCGCCTGCAGGACCAGCTCCTAGCAGATTCTCCTATAACCTACCATCCCGATGTGGTGGTGATCAACAGATCTCGCCATCCTGATGTGGAGGAAATTAATAGGATGGAACGTCTCCCTTCCAGCAAAGGCAACCGACTCAATAAGGTGGGGAACCAACATATGCAGGGCCAGCTCTCTGTGGATGCAAGTAAAGTCCGCCATCCCGATGTGGTGGAAAACAGAGAGATAAACTGACATATCCTGGCACAGGGGCAGACTCGTTCACCTGCCCCAACAGAGGATAATTTTCAGTACCCACTGACCACAAGAGGACCGGAGTAGGATATTCCTACTCCGATACTAGAATGGGCCTTCATACTCGTTCCATCCAAAGATGTATCTCTGCATATCCTAGAAATGATGTAGGATCAGGTATCGATCCCAGATCATATCTTGCAGACTTGACAGAATGTAATTGCATCAGCGGAAACAGCAAGGACTTGGGACCGTGAACTCATCTCCCCAATTGAGGCGACTCATCTAAGAGACAAGATAGCTGCCTCCAAGCAGATCTGCATCCCTGCTTCCACCCAGGAGGGTTTTCATCCATATTCCGTGATACAAGGGCAACCAAATCGAGAAGCTTCACTCATTCCAACTGGGGGACACCCATACATCACGTTGGATGCTCTAGAGAATTAATATATCCCTGATAAAAGTAAATATGTTTGTTGGAATATCCCGGAAGCATCACAGGACCCAATTAGAAAGGGATCCAAAGGTGAAGGTCGTTATCAATAACAGACGGTCCCCACTGCCCACAAGAAAGTGCCCCGAATGCGCCGAAGGAAACCAGAAAATAAAGATCAGGTTCATGAATCTGCTTTTCTGAAAGATGGGGTTCCCAATGCCTCTAAGAACATATCTAAGGCTCAGAACCCTGCCCACCCTATAAAATATTATGGGAGTGGAAGCATCAGTTGTGAAATTCCTCCCCGCAATGTCTCTACCAGCAGCTCTGAAGGTCCTCCCCAGAGCACCTGCGAGGGCCTCCCCCATGGACATATAACAGTTTATCACGAGAGTTTCTCTTTTGATGCGAGTCACGAAAGCCCTCCGAGTGACCAGAATATCGTGCAGCAAGAAGGACCTCCACTTGTTGCGATCCACCCTGAAAGTCCTCCCCGAGGTATACACTGTAAACACTCTCCGTGAAGTGGGACGACCGATTACGATAGTAGTCCTTTCTATCGTAATCGCAATTGTGAAGGACCTCCCCACAGTAACGTCTCATCACGACAAGAAGTCCCTCCCCTTATTGTGTCCTACCCTGAAGGTCCTCCCCAGGGGTTACGTTGCAATGACACTTCGCGTAGCCAGACATCATATCACGGTGGTAGTCCTCGACACTATGATGACGGAGGTCCACCCCGTAGAGACGTCAAGAAATGATAAGGCCCTCCCCTTGTTGCGGTACATTCTGAAGGCCCTCCATAGGGGGTACCCTACAGACATTCTCCCTGTGACAGCTGTGATGGTAGTCCTCGCCACCACGGCCGCCATTGCGAAGGTCCTCCCCATAATGTCCCCAAGCAACAAGAAGGTCCTCCCCTTGTCAGAGTGTGTGTTGAAGGTCCTCCCTAGGATACACATCGAACGTCCAACCATCATGGTCATCCTCACCATGATGGCAGTTATTGCGAAGGTCCTCCCCCTACCGAATCAAGCACAGAAAATCCCTCATTTGTCGAGGCACTCAGAAGGACAGGATCAAGCACGTTAGATTCCCAGCTAGTCGCGAACAACACCCTTCTTCAATCAGGAGGTGTTCCAGGGCCACGTTCATCTTCTGAACCACCTCGGAATCACCCACATGACAATTCAATGCCTACCTGGACCAATTACTCTAACCACACTATCAGTGTGCGTCTCAGTTGGGCTGACCAGGTAGAGGAATCAATAGCGGAGGAGTATTTTGACATTTTTCACCTGAGGAAACGACTGGCCATAGATGATGTACCAGTGATGTTTTGGCCCATGGACACATCTCAATTCGACATACCTAGAAAGTTGTCAGAAGAATGCGGGCACGACATCCTCTTCAATATATGGACAACCCTCCACTGGCTGAAATCAAGCTTCCTGCCCTATGATGGGTATGTAGACAATGTCAAGACAATAGGAGACCTCCGACATCAAATCGACCTGGAAGATCTTCCTTCGGCATGGCAACCGCGACCTATGAGGCGTAAAGGAAACATTGAGTTATCCTGCCTCCATGCACTGCACCAGTTGTGCCGCCTCATTGGTGACGCTTCGATGGGAGTCTATATCAAAGGATGGAAAGAACATGGAGCTCTGCATTTCACTCTACTCCGTGCCTAGAAGAACCTCTTTGGCATAATATCTTACAATGCTATCACGTTAAGAAAACAATGGAGTGGTCTCCCTATTCGCGAAAGGCGACACACCCAACAAAGACAAGCCTTGTGTAAGTCCCAGAAGTGTTAGGCCTGACGGGAACAAGCCATTCAAGAACTCCTAAATCAGGGCACCGAAAGTATACATTAGGCCTATTGCCTTAGAGAGGCCAATCAAAAATCATTTCTTGCCTCCCCAGAGGGGATTGATTCACAGGTGAACTCGGCATCAGATCTTGATCACCCCCGAATGGGGGCACGCAAGATCAGGCAAGTAGAGATACCAGCAGCTGCTACCGAAATCTAGGGTCAACCCCAGCCTGCAGGGCTGGGGGAATTTTTAACAACCAATGCCCCTGTAAGACCAATAAAAATGGGAAGAGACTCAACATCCAGGGAACAAAAACAGCACCATACCTCAGTGTTGGGGGTATTTTTACCACCTCAACAACGACCTCCCCCATGAGAATCAGTGTTTTCTCGTCTTGGGAGGACAGTCATAAGAGAAGGTTCCTACCATATCCTATCTTTTGAATCACCATCCCCTTCAAGAGGGAGTCATATAGTAAGGTCACATCAAGGAACTCTCTGCGTCACCCTTCGTCAAGAAGTCAGAATGCAATCCCGGGATAGAAAGGGGAGGGCCAGTAAAAGGCGCGGGGGATCCTCTTCCTATTTGGAAGATGACATCTCCCCCCCCACCGTGATATGCATCCATCAACGCCTTAGAGGATAACCCCTCAGGTGACACCAGAGATGATGCAAATCCGGATGGATCGGGAGACGATGATTCTGGCCAGGCTGTGACTCACAATGAGCCACAAGGTGTGCACACCCGGAACCAGAGGGTCACCCTAAATATGGCACCCCTTCTAGCTAACCCACCTCCTCCTCTCGATAAAAACGAGCCACTTACGCTCGAAGAGAGATTCTCTTGGCAGGAAGAGGAAATGAAAAAATTAAGGAGGCTTAATGTTGAGCTACTCCAGAGGAATCATCTTATTGAAAGCGCTTCCCAAGTTGAGAAACACCTTGCACTCCTAGAAAGTTGACCTAAAAGACCAAGGTTTCCCTACCCAATGAGGCGATTGGTCCTTCCAACTACCTGAACTTGGATTTGGGTGAATACCAAGACTTCCCTCCACTCAGGAAGCAACCGGATCGAGTACGTATGAACCCTCTAAAGGTGTCACAAACGGCATATGCACCCTTGGTGTCGGACAAGCCAGATCCTCAAGCAACGCATCGGGCTGCACCTACCTAAGACTGGACCCAAAAGGATGTAAAACAGGGACTCTCCAGCACCATCGAGGCACTGACAGCTCGATTGGAAGAAATATAAGGTCGACGCGCTCTAATACAACCAGAGCGAAAGACCTACGCAGATTGGGTGAGCAACACTCCTCCTACACCCAATTTTGGGAGCCATGTATTCCCTATTTTCAATGCATCTGGTGATCTGGAACAACATTTGATGCACTACATGTCTTATTGAGACCCTATGAATGGAACTCCGGAACAACAGGAAGTAGTGAAACTCAGATTCTTCGTGAGGACCTTGCAAGGATCACCCTTTGTCTGGTATACGAATCTACCAGCTCAGTCTATAAAAAGGTGGGAAGACCTTCGGCAGAAGTTCTTGTTCCACTTTAGCTCAATGCTGCCTAAAACAACGGTCAACGACCTCATGAATTGAAAACAGAGAGAGAACGATAGGGTCTTGGATTTCATCACCAGATGGAAGGGTCTGACCTACTCTATGAACAAGCCAATGCCCCAAGATGAGATGCTAGCCATATGAATCTATAACCTTTGAGATGAGTTGGGAACACCGCTCATACCAGTGGAGTGCACCACTGGCTTCCGCAATCTCTCTGCCATTGCCCAGATAATCGAAGACTCCCTACAACGGACCAATCTGAAGTCCCAAATAGCCTCACAGGCTCCTGCAAAGTGAACAGTTAGAGTTGAAACGTCCTCTGTCACGCTCAAGCCAGCCCCTACGCCAGCTCTGCTGCCTATGACTCCACCAAATCGTCAAGGGCCCCCTATATATCAGCGGATTCCTCCACCCAAGTGGGATGATCAGAGAGGATCGAAGCGGGACCAGTTCAAGGAACGAAGACACAAAGTATAATCATTCCAAGAGGATCAAGTCCGTGGCTACTTCATCGCCGCCATGAATTGCAACTTGCTCCACCTCCCGAAGTCAAGGAAGCCCGAAGAAGTTGGCCACAATGACAGGCCAGATTACTATCCCAACCATCAAATGTCGGGTCACAATATCCCGGAATTCTTCGTCTTCAAAGACCTCCAACAAAGGATGGTAGACTTCGGGCATGTCGAGCTGGGACCACACCCAGGACATGTGACGTACATTTCTACCACCGACTCTGATAAAGGGGAGGGGTGGTAGGAAGTCACCAGCATGAAGGGGTAGAAATGTGATGACTGGATGACTCGGAAGACTGTCAACCGAGCTCAGGGTATACTCTGAGCTCAACTACAGCAGTCGGCGTTGCCGCCAATAGCCCCTAATGCTGCACAACTGACAATATTGGCCTCACAACCCTCCACGAGCTGGTCATCCAGGTGTAATCAAGGAGGGAGGAGACAAGCGCAAGAGGAGAAGTTCGCAACGATGACGAAGTTATCCCCGAAACTATCTGATTTTGTGCCCCCAAACTTGGTGCCACGGGCACCGACCCACTAAACAACACCATCAGGGACAACTGACCAGGTTGACCTTTCACAGGATGAGGAGCTAATCTTTGGTTTCATCAACATTATCCATCTAATGGAATCATGTCCTGACAAAGGGTATGGTTACAAACCCGAGTTCCTAACAAAAGGGTCCAGGAGTAGGAAACGCAAAAGCAGGGGATACTAGGGGAGGCGCAGTCATGGCTGAAACCAACCCTATGGTTTTACCCTAGCCCAAAACATTAATATCACGGAAACCCGTGGGAGAGACCTTCAACGGACTCAACAGGAGAAATAATATCCCTCCACCTCCACAAGCGACCACTCTGGCACCGTCATTTTGTGGTACCCATCAGAGGAGGAACAAGTGTCTAGCCGCCTAGTGCGCACAAACAGACTGGCCGAACCGAGTCACCAGAACGTGGGAACACCGTCGACATCCGACCCCGCAGCTGGTCCATCCTCCTCACATACCCTGGCTCCCAAGCTGCCTGCTAAAACTCTCCCGCCAATGAAGAAGCGTCAGTTGTTGGAGCAGAAATACGATATCCTTAAGCATCTGGCATCATTACCAACCAAACTGTCAATCCTGATGTCTTGAGTTTGTTAGCATATCTCAGGGAGGCGCTTATAGAAGGCTTGCTCAACCCCTATGAGTTTCAAGCTGAGTTAGCTGCCACCAAGATTTACTAGATAGAGACTGGCCCGGATGAATGAAATGAGGTGATTTCCTTCACCGATCAGGATGAAGATTCCATCATACAAGGACATATCAAACCACTATATGTGTCTGGTACATTAAATGATCTTGCACTACTAGAAAATTGGGCTTTGGAGCCCCCTTACCTATAGCGACTGCCACTCGCAGTCGCTAGGTATTCCCAAAAAAAGGTGGGGGGGGGGCTTCGGTGCCCCCCCAAACCATCCTCTCCCTCCTCTCATGTAACACCCCAAGCATCCATGGTACTCTCCTCTTTGAATAATAGAGCAGCGTGTGTTGTACGTAACCTCGAGATTCTAACACACCGCAACCAATCAAAGTAGTCGTTATGAATAGTAATGACTACGTTTTGAAATTATATTAATTTTATAATTCGAAATGGACTTCATTTTTGTATTCGGAATATCGAAGTTATCCTAAGTTGAATTTTTTGTAATTTTCTGAAAACTTCCAATTTTCTATGAATAGTAAAAAATACTTAAGAACAACTTTTTTAATCAAAATAATTTATAGTGATAAATTATACTATTGAGTGGTTTTAAAGTATAATTATAATATATTTTTACCATTTTATCCAATGGTGGTAATTATAATTAATTTCACTTTTAAATTGGACATAAACAATTGTCAATCTTTTGATTGATATTGTTTCTTAAAAACACTCTATTTGTTTTGACAGCAGGACTTAATTATAAAATTAATTAATGCAACTTATATGTTTTGAATTTTGTAAAATAGACATCATTTTTTAATTTGTAATATCAATTATAGCTTAGGGTGAATTTTTGGTATTTTTCTGAAAGACTTCAATTTTTGATGAATAGTGAAACCACTAAGTGGTTGTTAAAAGAACTATTTTTTCGTTTAAATGAAACTTTACCACTTCTGAGAATTTATTTTCAAAAATATGACATAAATGGTCATCATTATTAAGTAAAATGTGGTTCAATGGGATTAAATTTTTTTGGTGAATAGTAACTTTAATGTTTTATTAATCGCGATTAAAGGTAATTAGTGAAATTTAAGGTAAAAATGATATTATAAAAATATCTTGACACGTGTCCTACACATATTGGATGAGTCATGGCCGACCAAGACAATACATGGGTCAACATGGGGACCCCATGGAGCCACTTGGGTAAGAAAATGACATTAATAACTTTTTATTTAAAGTAAAAATAAAATTGTCACAAACATGTGTTGTTTTACTAAAACAATTATTACATGGGGTTATATAAGATAACTTTTTGACTATAAATATTCCTTGGTAATCTAAAAAGATTTCCTAAATCATGATAATTTTTTTATAATTTTTAGACATTAAATAAATTAAAAAATTTATGACACCATGATGATGCAGCGATTACCTCATTAATTAACGATCTAAAAAAATGAAAAGATAATGTAAACTCTAAGACATACACTTGTCAAAAACCTATTGGATGGATATATTTCGAACCTTTATTACCTTATCCTTGAAATATATCATTGTGGTACCTTTAAAATCCGAAAAGTATTTCATAATAATGTAACATTTCATTACTTTCCAAGAGTGCCCCTCCTCTCCTCTTATAAAAGGCCCCCACCTCTACCACCTTATTCACACCATAAAATCCATTTGGTTCGGCCAACCTCTGCCCAAATACTCTCTAAAATTTCCTCTATTACTCCTAGATGCCTCAATTTGGGCAGAAGTATTCCCAAGGAATCCTTTGGCTCAAATCAAAAATAGTTACCCGATTTTAAGGTAATGTATTCTCTTATGTTCTTTTGTTCTATTTTGCTTCTCCAACCCCTTAAAATCTTTTTATTACTTTATTTTGAAACAACAGCAGTATGTAAAATATACTAGGATGTTTTTAAGATAAGGATTTGATTTACACTTACACACACCTCTGTCTAATGGTTAAAGAACATACTGTTTCTGTGGGTGGCGAAATACTGCCTCACGAAATGATGATTGTTCAATATTCTTTTAACACCTATCGTGGTGGCCATTAAGATGTCACTGTATTTATATATTATATATATTATTTTTATGTTTTTCTTATTCTTCTGTATTTCTCATTTATGGAATACATTTATTATTTCCATTATGGGTAAACGCGATAATTTCATTTTAGGAAGTGTGGACTATCGCCCCCTCAAAGTGAATTGAATCGTTAATGCCATATGTCGGATGTATAAAGGATGGAGTAAATTATATTATATATGATATTATACTGTAATTATAATATACCTTTATATCATTATTATTTCATTCCATTAAATACGAAATATAAATGAAAGTAGCGTTCATGTGTACGTACGGCTTACCGTCTCCATGAACGGTGCATTTCATTTCTTACCTCTAAATGGTATGTAATATTTTAAATGAATGTATACAATGGATATATATTATATATATGATATCTAAATCAGTAATATAATTCTGGATATAATTGATACTTTACCACATGAACAACTTGTAATTATAAGAAGTCTATTTTTAACTCAAGTACCAAAGATCGACAAAATGACTGTTATTAACTTAAAAAAATAAATAATGTTCATAAAATGGTAATAAGTGATATAAAAGGAATAATGAACTTGAAAAAGGTTCTTAAGCAAGTATAAATTAACTCTATTTTATTATTCAGGAGTTTAAAGAACGATCGAGTCAAGTCGGACACGAGGTAAGGGAAATTCTTAACCAAATTTCTATTCTTTGGGTTAGTATCCTACTTTCAAATTATTTCATGATATTATTATGTCCTATATTGTATTTTTACTTTCTTTATGTGTACGTATAGTTAATACACATAATAGATCTATTTTATTTTAAAAAATGATCTTTGTAAGGGAACTTCTTAACCCAATTTTTATTCTTTGGGTTAATCTTCTACTTTCAAATTATGGAATGATATTAATATGTCCTATCTTGTATTTGTACTTTCATTATGTGTACTTATAATGAATACACATAATAGATCTATTTTATTTAAAAAATGATCTTTGTAAGAGAAATTCATATCCCAATTTTTATTCTTTGGGTTAATCTCCTAATTTCAAATTATGTCATGATATTATTATGTCCTTTCTTGTATTTGTACTTTCTTTATGTGTACTTATAGTGAATACACATAATAGATTTATTTTATTTAAAAAAAATGATCTTTGTAAGGGACTTCATCTCAGTCTCTATTCATTGAGCTATATTTTGTTTTATACACAAATTTATTCTATACGGTGTATAAACCCATTTGACTTTTACGTTTATTCAAAAGGAATCTTTTTATATGATGCATTTTACTAAACAACAAAAAGTATTGGTTTTCTTGTCATACGTGGGCGGCGACAACGACTTCTCCACCGCCGTCACCATTATTTGATTTTCGGCTTCCTCTACAAGCCATAACTTTTTTAAATGAAAAATAATTACAACGTTTTAATTTTCTTTTATTTTTGGTATTGAAAATGGTTTTGAAAGTGTTTTTTATATCAATGTGTTGTATTGATATCTTGTGATTGAAATGTGAAAATGTTATGTTTCCTTTATGCATGTTTTATGTGGTACGATTATGTTATGGTTTATGATATGTTTAAACCTGTTCATATGAGGAATTAATTGGACTTAATAAGTGATGGGTGGAGCCCGCTATAGCTCCTCGATGCATCGGCAGGTCTCATGATACAAACTAGTGTCTTGGCATGAGGCCTTGACAAAATCTTATTTGTATTCTTAGCACGTGGCCTTGGCTACGTGGTTATGATAGTCTGGCATTATGCATTCCATCATTATGAAAGTGGTTATTGATATTTCATGGGATTATTCAACCAGTAGAATATCCATGTGAATAAGTAAATGGAATTATTTCATTTTACTTTTTCCATTTGATGCTGAAGTTCAAGTTTAAAAGGATTTTGTTTTATTTATACATTGCATTAAATGTTTATGTTTATTTATGAAAGCTTCTGCTATATTGTTATCCGTACTGAGAATCGGAGCTCACCCCTTTCAATGTTTTAAATTTTCCAGGATGTGAAGCAGAATTTTATGAATGACCTGGAGGGATAATATGAGGGGATATGAAGACAAGATGTTGTTGTAGTTTTGTATTACATTATGATGTAATGTAAAACTTATGAATATATCTAGTTTTTCAAGGATACTAAACTAATCGGTCTTTTGAGACTTGATCTTTGTGATCATGCCAATGTTACGTAATAATGCACCGACTCTGGGTAACTGGGGTCGGGGCATTACAGTTGGTATCAGAGGCAGTTTAGTACTAACCTTGGAAGCTAGATTTAGATAAACTCTGATTAGAGAACATAGACCTAAGATAAAATTTGAGGATTAGTATAGAAGAACTTCCTAGAATTTTGGTATTATAGAGATTTTGTGAGTTTTCCGAGAAATACATCCCTGTCTAGATACGAGCAAGTAGAGGCGGCTCTGGTACAGATGTACCTAGGGGTAAACCCCGAAAACACCGCATTGAGCTAGACTCGAACAGGAATTGTTGCATGACAACGGGCCTTGTTGCACTCTTGGTTACGAAACTCCCGGGGGATATGCTTAGGATAATTCTCATTTTCATTACAAACCATTATGAAAGGTTTATGAGTATATACTTCCTCAAAGAAAATATTTTTGTGATTATGGATTATATCCATAAACTGTTCAATTTATATTAAGTGTTTTACAAGTATGGAATTACGTATTTTGATTCATAAACTAATCTAGTTTATGACATTGTTTGGAAATGGTGCCTACTAGAAGGAATGGAAACCGTATCAATGCACACACTCCATGTAGGGATTTCCCTCCTGCTCAAGATAATTATAGTGGAGCTGGTGATACAGCTGGTGGTGATCACCTTATCACCATACTGGGACAACTCACTCAGGTTATGAATAATAACCTTACTCGTATGGGGAACCCTGATCCGCAATGTGGAGGATCAATGTTAGAACGCTTCATGAGGTAACAACCACCAACATTTAAGGGGGGGTACAAATCCATTAGTATCTAATCAATGGATAAACTCTTCAGATAAAATATTCCATGCCTTGGGGAGTAGTGAAAGGGAGAAGGTTGTCATGGCAGTTTACCACCTCACCGGAGATGCCGATCAATGGTGGTCGCTGATTCAAAACACAAAGGAAGATGAAGAATTATAAAGTATGGAATGGAGGGAGTTTAAGGAAATTTTCTTATAAAAATACTTTCCACATGACCATCTAGCAGATATGGAAAGGAAATTTCAGAGTCTGAGGCAGAAGGAGGATGAGAATGTCGCAAAGTATGAGGATAACTTTACAAAGTTAGTGAGGCATGATGCAGATTATATACGTAACCCAAGAAGTAAGATTGATCGTTTCTTTGATGGGTTTAAAAAATTTCTCCGTCGAGCTTTAGTATCACAATCTTTCACAACATACGAAGATATAGTCTCGTGTTCTATCAAGACAGAAAAGGAATTCTCTAAATCTTATGAAAATAAAGTAAATCAAGAGAAGAAGAGAACATTGGAGCAAGAGACAGATAAAGGGAAAAAGGGAAAGAAGGAATTTCCATTATGCGATAATTGTGGGAAGAATCACCCCGGTACTTGCCTAAAAGGAATGGGAGTTTGTTATAAATGTGGAGAAAAAGGTCACCAGGCTCGTGATTGCAAGGGAAAGAAATAAGCTATCAATGTTGAATGCTACAATTGTAGGAACATGGGGAATTATGCAAATGAATGTCCTAAGCTTCAGGGAAACATACCTCAGAAAAGGGCAGGGGATCAAGGACAAACTTATGCTGTTACTACAGTTGAAGTGGAATAATTAATGTATTGGTGCTTTTGGGCTCAAGGATTATATTCTGGTTATAAGAATAATGTGATATATATAAGGATTGTACTGCAGTACTTGTTGTTTTCATTAAGGTTTTAATATGATGAAGTTAATCATATTTTTGTATGTGATAATAAGATAAACTTTACTTTGTTTGAGGAATCTGATGATACAATTGATTTTGGAATTTAAAGACCTTTTAGAAAAAGTCTGGACAGAGGTATTTTTGATAACTATAATGGTTGGAGTGGATTAAGTTGAACTTTGGATAGTTTTTTTTAAGGTTAAAAAATTTATGAAGATTATTTTTGGAATATTATAATACTATACTTTTAGGAAAATGACAACCTGCAGGTCGGGGGATAACCCGTCACGTCGGACAAAGCTGTAGGAATCGAACCCACAACCATAGTGCGGCATGCCTTTATTACCTACCACTAGCCTACAGGAAGTCCCTGGTTATTACAAAATAGTTTTCCTAATTTAAATGTTATGTGGTAACATTTGGAACCTTATACAATTAGGATAAATAGAATATTTTTGAGTTCTGTTGCTATTTGTAGTGAAAGATGGGTTTGTGGTAAAATTTTATTAAAGAATGAAAGTCCACATGACAAGTAAGTATATTTCCATACGTTCTTAGTAAATCTATTAAATAAATTCCTCAACTTTATGAAAGGTAACTTAAAACAAAAATGTTGTCGGATAAATTTTCCAACTGGGGATTCAATGACCATTTAACCAATCACAAGTTTGTGATTTTCTTGTGGTTAACTTTCTCCTAATCCTGTTTTCTACAACTCTCCATCAGACCTTGATGGTTTTTTTCCTCCATTTCCATATTTTCATATAATCCTAGTATGGGCTATCTCGAGTGACCTTTGTACTTCACTTTAATTCTTTTAAAGTTATATTTTTATTAACCTTATTTCTGATGTGGGTTTTCTACAAAGGTATTTTCTATTTTCAACCTTTTATTTTCAAAGAAAAATTTTAAATTACGAGAACGCAATTTATTTAAGGATGTTAGAATGTAACACCCCAAGCTTCCATGGTACGCTCCTCTTTGAATAATAGAGTAGCGTGTGTTGTACGCAACCTCGAGATTCTAACACACCGTGACCAATAAAAGTAGCCGTTATGAATATTAATAATTACTTTTTGAAATTATATTAATTTTATAATTCAAAATGGACTTCATTTTTGTATTCGTAATATCGAAATTATCCTAAGTTGATTTTTTTTATTTTCTGAGAACTTCCAATTTTCTATGAATAGTAAAAAATACTTAAGAACAACTTTTTTAATCAAAATAATTTATAGTGATAAATTATACTATTGAGTTGTTTTAAACTATAATTAGAATATATTTTTACAATTTTATCCAATGGTGGTCATTAGAATTAATTTCACAATGAAATTGGACATAAACAATTGACAATCTTTTGATTGATATTATTTCTTAAAAACACGCTATTTGTTTTGACAGCGGGAATTAATTATAAAATTAATTAATGCAACTTATATGTTTGTAATTTTTTAAAATAGACATCATTTTTTAATTCGGAATATCAATTATATATTAGGGTGAATTTTTGGTATTTTTCTGAAATACTTCAATTTTTGATGAATAGTGAAACCACTAAGTTGTAGTTAAAAGAACTAATTTTTCATTTAAATGGAACTTTACCACTTATGTGAATTTAATTTCAAAAATACGACATACATGGTCATAATTAGTAAGTTAAATGTGGTTCAATGGGATTAAAATAATTTTTGGTGAATAGTAACTTTTAAGTTTTATTAATCGCGATTAAAGGTAATTAGTGAAATTTAAGGTAAAAATGATATTATAAAAATATAAAAATATCCTGACACTTGTCCTACACTTATTGTATGAGTCATGGACGACACAGACAATCCATGTGTCAAATTGGGGACCCCATGGAGCCACTTGGGTAAGAAAATGACATTAATAACTTTTTATTTAAAGTAAAAATAAAATTGTCACAAACATGTGTTGTTTTACTAAAATAATTATTACATGGGGTTATATAAGTTAACTTTTCGACTATAAATATTCATTGGAAATATAAAAAGAATTACTACTTCATGATATTTTTTTTATAATTTTTAGAATTAAATAAATTAAAAATTTTAGGACACCATGATGATGCATCGGTTGCCTCATTAATTAACGATTTAAACAAAAATGAATATATAATGTAAAATCTAAGACATAAACTTGACAAAAACCTACTGGATGGGTAGATTTAGAACCATTATCATCTTATCCTCGAAATTTATCCTTGTGGTACCTTTAAAATCTGAAAAGTATTTCATAATAATATAACATTTCATTACTTTCCAAGAGTTCCCCTCCTCTCCTCTTATAAAAGGCCCCCACCTCTACCACCTTATTCACACCATAAATGCCATTTGGCTTGGCCAACCTCTGCCCAAATACTCTCTAAAATTCCCTCTATTACTCCTAGAATCCAATCTTTGGGCTGAATTCTTCCCAAGGAAGCCTTTGGCTCAAATCAAAAAGATTTACCCGAATTTAAGGTAATGTCTTCTCTTATGTTCTTTGGTTTTGTTTTGATTCTCCAACCCCTTAAAATATTTTTATTACTTTATTTTGTAACAACAACAGTATATAAAATATACTAGGATGTTGTTATGATAAGGATTTGATTTACACTTACACAAACCTCCATCTAATGTTTAAAGAACATACTGATTCTGTGGGTGGCGAAATATTGCCTCACAAAATGATGATTGTTCAATCTTCTTTTAACACCTATCATGGTGGCCATTAAGATGTCACTATATTTATATATTATATATATTATGTTTATGTTTTTCTTATGCTTCTGTATTTCTCATTTATGGAATACCTTTATGATTTCTATTATGGGTAAACGCGATAATTTCATTTTAGGAAGTGCGGACTACCGCCCCCTCAAAGTGATTTTAATCATTAATGCCATATGTGGGATGTATAAATGATGGATTAAATTATATTATATATGATATTATACTTTAATTATAATATACCTTTATATCATTATTATTTCATTCCATTAAATACGAAATATAAATGAAAGTAGCGTTCATGCGTATGTACGGCTTACCGTCTCCATGAACGGTGCATTTCATTTCTTACCTCTAAATGTTATGTAATATTATAAATAAATGTATATAATGGCTATATATGATATATATTATATCTAAATAATTAATATAATTCTGGATATAATGGATATTTTACCACATGAACAACTTGTAATTATAAGAAGTTTATTTTTAACTCAAGTACCAAAGATCGACAAAACGACCATTATTAACTTAAAAAAATACATAATGTTAATAACATGGTAATAAGTGATATAAAAGGAATAATGAACTCGAAAAAGGTTCTTAATCAAGTATAAATTAACTCTATTTTATTATTCAGGATTTTAAAGAACGATCGAGTCAAGTCGGACACGAGGTAAGAGAACTTCTTAACCCAATTTCTATTCTTTTGGTTAATGTCCTACTTTCAAATTATGTCATGATATTATTATGTCCTATCTTGTATTTTTACTTTCTTTATGTGTACTTATAGTGAATACACATAATAGATCTATTTTATTTAAAAAATTATCTTTGTAAGGGAACTTCTTAACCCAATTTCTATTCTTTGGGTTAATCTCCTACTTTCAAATTATGTCATGATATTATTATGTCATATCTTGTATTTGTACTTTATTTATGTGTACTTATAGTGAATACACATAATAGATCTATTTTGTTTAAAAAATGATCTTTTTAAGGGAACTTATTAACCCAATTTCTATTCTTTGGGTTAATCTCCAACCTTCAAATTATGTCATGATATTATTATGTCCAATCTTGTATTTTTGCATTCTTTATGTGTACTTATAATTAATACACATAATAGATTTATTTTATTTTAAAAAAATGATCTTTTTAAGGGACTTCATCTCAATCTCCATTCATTGAGGCATATTTTGTTTTATACACAAATTTATTCTATACGGTGTATAAACCCCTTAGACTTTTACGTTTATTCAAAAAGAATCTTTTTATATGATGCGTTTTACTAAACGACAAAAAGGAATGTTTTTATTGTCATACGTATGCTGCGACAATGACTTCTCCGCCGCCATGACCATTATTTGAGTTTCGGCTTCCTCTAGAAGCCATAAATTTTTTAAATGACAAATAATTACAAAGTTTTAATTTTCTTTTATTTTGGTATTGAAAATGGTTTTGAAAGTGTTTTTTATATCAATGTGTTGTATTGATATCTTGTGATTGAAATGTGGAAATGTTATGTTTCATTTATACATGTTTTATGTGATACGATTATGTTATGGTTTATGCTATGTTTAAACCTGTTCATATGAGGAATGCATTGGACTTAATAAGTGATGGGTGGAGCCTGTTATAGCTCCTAGATGCATCTGCTAGTCTCATGAGACAAACTAGTGTCTTGGCACGAGGCCTTGACAAAATCTTATTTGTAGTCTTGGCACGAGGCCTTGGCTACGTGGTTATGATAGTCTGGCATTATTCATTCCATAATTATGAATGTAGTTATTGTTATTTCATGTGATTATTGGACCAGTAGAATATCCATGTGAATTAGTAAATGGCATTATTTCATTTTAATTTTGACATTTTATTCCGAAGTTCAAGTTTAAAAGGCTTTTGTTTTAGTTATACAATGCCTTAAATGTTTATGTTTATTTATGAAAGATTCTGCTATATTTTTATCCTTACTGAGCATCTGAGCTCACCCCTTTCAATGTTTTAATTTTTCCAGGATGTGAAGAAGTATTTCATGAATGACCTGGAGGGATAATATGAGGGGATATGAAGACAAGATGTTGTTGTAGTTTTGTATTTCTTTATGATGTAATGTAAAACTTGTGAATGTATCTAGTGTTTCAAGGCTACTAAACTAATCGGTCTTTCGAGACTTGATCTTTGTGATCATTCCAATGTTATGTAATAATGCACCGACTCTAGGTAACTGGGGTTAGGGCGTTATGTCTCTCCTCGCGGCTTTGCCCCCCGGAACCCTCCTCCGCCCTCACCTCACTGCACGCCTCCCCTGTCGCCGCGCTCGCTCCCTCGCCACCCTCCCCTATCGTCGCACGCCCTCCCTCGCTGCCATACCCCGTCACCCTGTCAGCCTCCTCCCTCCGTCGTCTGCCCTCCGACCGCCCTCTTCCCTTCCCTCCACTCCTCCGGCATTCCTCCGCCTCTGGCCTCCCTCCACCCTCCGGCCGCCCTCCGTCCTCCCTCTTCCCTCGGGCCTCCCGCCACCAGCCTCTGGATGCCCTCCTACAGCCCTCCGGTAGTCCTCCAGTAGCCATCCAACCTCCCTCTACCCTCTATCCTCCCGCCACCCACCTTTGGACTCCCGCCCCTCCGGCCTCCGACCCCTCTTCCCTCCGCCCTCCACCCCCTCAGCCCCCCCCCCCCCCCCGCACCCCGGAAACCCCCCCCCCCCGGCACCCCGCTAACCCCCATCCCCTCAATCTTTTTCCCCTCAGCCACCGCACCACCGCCACTCTTCCCCTCCCTCACCGTCCTCTCCCTTGCCGCACTGCTGCTGCCCGGTCCCCTCCCTCCCCGCACAGCCACTACTCGTCCCCTCGTCGTTGCCGCCCGTCCACTCTGACTCCCCCTGTACTTAGTCCCCTCCCCCGTCATCCCACCCTCGGTGTATCTTCCCATTGAGGTATTCTTTCTTTGGTTCATGTGCTACTTGAATTTTTATTAATTCAATTTGAAATTTCACCATGCATTTGTTGGTTTTGTACATAATTTGTATATCTGTTTTGTTAACTTTCTGATTTTTCAAAATTCATCCACAACTTATTATTCAATCCCTTTTTGTTTGATTAACCACTATACAAGTTTGATGTTTTTTAAAACAATCCAATTTATCATTTGGAAACTTTGGATAGTCCCCTTACTAATGTTTTCCATGACTACTGGCATGTCACGGGAAGAGGAAGTAGATCCACATCATCCATATGAGGAATCTACGTCTCAGGGTTGAGGTATGTTTGAATGTCATTGTCTTTATTTTTTATGTAATTTATAAACATATATATATATATTTATATATATATATATATTTATAACATCTGTCAATTTATATATATAATTGTTTTCAACAGGATCAGACTCGACTGCTTCTTCCTCTCGCAAGAGAGGCCCTGGGCATGGCATATTATCATGGAATTCCGACACAACTTTTTATGTTTCATTTGATGAGGTATTTCATCCTGTGGGACGGAATTCCCCTGCATTTATTCGCCAGCTGGGTCATATCATACGTGACACAAATCCATTTCCATTGGCCACGTGTGACTGGTCTTTTATCCCTCCGGACACATTAGATCATCTTTGGAGGGAGGTTCAGGTAAGAAGACCATTTTGCATTATTCCCTATGTATAAAAAATAATAACATATGTGATTTATTTCTTTAATAGAAAAATGTGAAATTATGTCCCGATGTGTTTCGGCCAGTGTGTATGAGGAAATTCCATAAGATGTGGAAATACTATAAAGGCAAAGTCAAGAGGGACCAATGGGTACCAAATTTGGGTGCCCCAAACATTATGGAAAAGTCCCGAGAGGTGTCCTCCCGGCTCAGTGGCATGATTTAGTTGCATATTGGTCTACTGAGGGTGTTGCAGTTTGTATATTTATGTTGGTATATATATTTTCAAGAATGTTTGATTTGTTTGAAATTTGAATGAATTGAATGTAGGAGGTGTCAACACGCCATTCTGAGAATCGAGCGTTATAGGGACCACCTCACAGGCTCGGGACTCATCACGTGTCTCAGATCCGACATGAGGTATTTATTATTCATTTTTTAATTTATTAATTAATATTTTTTTGTATTTATATTATATTCATATATAGTTGCGGGAGCAAGGTGCAGCGACTATTTAAATGTCAGTGTGGATGAGGACTCGTGATCGCAATGATCCAGAGGCTGCTGCATTGATAGTAAGTGCTTGTACTCATTACCAATACTTACATAAAATCTGTATATTAATATATGTATATATATATATAAATATTTCACATGCTCAATTTGAAGCTGAGTTAGAACATCTTCCAGAGGACCAGTGACAGCTTCCCATGCGAAGGGATGAGATCTTCCATCGCATTGTTGGTCGGGATGGGCATGGATATAGTTTGACCAATGGAACAGTAATTCCCCGTTCTATAGTGTCACGCGCTACGGTTGTTGGTTCTGTTGTTGCTCAGATGACACAATGTTTGTCAGATTTCGA
The DNA here is from genome assembly GCA_963277665.1 of Viscum album. Classification (NCBI taxonomy): domain Eukaryota; kingdom Viridiplantae; phylum Streptophyta; class Magnoliopsida; order Santalales; family Viscaceae; genus Viscum; species Viscum album. Next base: position 632,565 of record CAUJRU010000106.1, on the reverse strand, counting down.
GGCACGGTTGCGCGCTTCTGAGGAGGTAAATGCCCAATTGATCGCTAAGGTTAGAGCACTACGTCAATATGTACGTCTAGGTGATGGTGTAGGGGATCATATGACGCAGGTTTATACTGTATTTATTTATTTAATTAATATTATTTTTGTTGTGAAAATATTCATTATTTTTTTTGTTGTAGGCCCCTGACCCACCTGATGGAGGTAGTAGTCATGACCACGCATGACGCATCATATTCATGAGGTGTGTCTCTGTTTTTAATGGTGGGGTTGTTATTGATATTTAGGTTGGGTTTCTAGTGATTTTTTTTTGTGATTTGGGGGTATCATGTGTGTTTTGGCCTGATGTAATGTTTGTGTGCACGAATTGAGAAGTAACTAGGAAACTGATTAATGATTTGGATATTTTTTTTTTCATTTAATTGTCCAATGTTTCAATTGCATGTTCTGTAATTTTTTTTAAAAAAACCATGTGATTCATAATATAAACCATTAATCTTGTTTTTGATGAATGAGCTGAGGTTCACTATTTTTAGTCCCCATCCCACCCCAGACAACTCTCCCCGCACCCCGGAAAGCCCTTCCCGCACCCCGGAAAACCCCCCGGCACCACAAAGAGCCCCCCCCCCCACACCCTGGACAGTGCTCCTTGCACTCTGGAAAACCCTCCTCGCACGCCGGACAGGCCCCCCGCACCACAGACAGCCCTCCCCGCACCCCAGACAGCCCTCCCCACACTCCGGACAGCCCTCCCTACAACCCAGACATGCCCCCACACCCCAGACATCCCTCCCGACACCCGGACAGCCCCTCCCCGCACCCCGGACTACCCCCCCCCCCCACACCCCGCCCCCCGGCACCCTGGACAACCCCCCTGCACCCTCGACAGCCCCCCAGCACCCCAAACAGACCCCCCCCCCCCCCGCACCCAGACAGCCCCCCCCAGCACCCCGGACAGCCCCTCCACACCCCAGACACACCCCCCATCTCCCAGGACATCCCCCCCCCCGCACCCCGGATAGCCCTCCCCACATCCCTGGACATACCTCCCCGCACCCCAGACAGCCACCCCCCCCCCCGCACCTCGGACAACCCCCAACACCCCGACAGCCCCCCCGCACCCCAGACACCCCCCCCGCACCCCGGACAACCCTCCCCCATATGACAATAGCCGTTTTCTGAATTGTAAAATGGTCAGGCAGATGTCACGTTAATCGGAGGTGTCGTTTGACCGCAGTGACTGGAAACGCGTTTCTAGAGTCATAATACAACAAAACGGCGTGAGATGGTCGAATTTGGAGCAAGCGTAATCCGAATGACCTGAAACCACACGAAAACAATAGGAAAATTATCTGTGATGTGTAGGAGGAGACGACATGCCCATCGGACATGCGGTGCGCGCGGTACGACCGATTGTGTCGTTTTTAGCAGCTCGACGCGCACTAAAAGGGCGCTTTGGGGGGTCAAAACCACCCGAACGACCTCGTAATTCCATTAAATCGTATGAAAATAGTCTTTGTGTGAATTTTGAAATGGTTTGGTAGACGGCACGTCAATCAGAGGTGTCGTTTGACAGCTGTGACCAGAAACGCGTTTCCGGAGTCATAAAATGCCAAAACGGCGTGAGACGGTTGAATTCGGACCAAACATGCTCTGAATGACCTGAAACCACACAAAAACAATAGTAATATTATTCGTGCCGTGTAGGAGGAGGCGGAATTCCCATCGGACGTGCGGTGCGCGCGGTACGACCGATTGTGTCGTTTTCAGCAGCTTGGCGCGTGCTAAATGGGCGCTTTGGGAGGTCAAAACCAACCGAACGACCACATAATACCATGAAATCGTACAACAACATCCTTTGTGTGAATTTTGAAATGGTCGGGTAGACAAAACGTCAATAGGAGGTGTCGTTTGACCGTAGTGACCGGAAACGCGTTTCCGGAGTGAAAAAACACCAAAACGGTGTGAGACGGTCGAATTCAGAGAAAACGTGCTCCGAATGACCAGAAACCACACGAAAGAAATATAAATATTATTCGTGAAATGTAGGAGGATACAGAATGCCCATCGGACATGCGGTGCGCGTGGTACGACCGATTGTTTCATTTTCAGCAGCTCGACACACTCTAAAAGGGCGGGTTGGGGGGTCAAAACCACCCGAACGACCTCAGAATGCCAAGAAATCATACGAAAACTGTAGTTGTGTGAATTTTGAAATGGTTGGGTAGATTGTACGTCAATCGAAGGTGCCGTTTGACCGAGGTTACCAGAAACGCGTTTCTGGAGTCAAAAAACGCCAAAACGGCGTGAGACGGTCAAATTCGGAGAAAACGTTCTCCGAATGACTTGAAAGCACACGAAAACAATATAAATATTATTCGTGACATGTTGAAGGAGACGGAACTCCCATCAGACGTGCAGTGCGCACGGTACAACGGATTGTGTCGTTTTCAGCAGCTCGGCACGCGCTTAATGGGCGCGTTGGGGAGTCAAAACCACCAGAACGAACTCACAATGCCATGAAATCGTACGACAACAGCCATCGTGTCAATGGTGAAATGGTCGGGCAGACAGAACGTCAATCGGAGGTGTCGTTTGACCGCGGTGACCAGAAACGCGTTTCCGGAGTCATAAAACACCAAATGGAGTGAGACGGTCGAATTCAGAGCAAACGTGCTCTGAATGACCAAAAATCAAACAAAAACAATAGGAATATTATTCGTGACCTATAGGAGGATATGGAACACTCATTGGACATGTGGTGCACGTGGTACGACCGATTGTGTCGTTTTCAGCAGCTCGGCGCGAGCTAAAAGGGCGTGTTGGGGGGTCAAACCACATGAACGACCTCAGAATGCCATGAAATCGTACGAAAACAGCCGTTTTTTGAATTTTGAAATGGTTGGGCAGACAACACATCAATCAGCGGTGTTTTTTAACTGCGGTGACCGGAAACGCGTTTCTAGAGTCATAAAACACCAAAACATCATGAGATGGTCGAATTCGGAGCAAACGTGCTCCGAATGACCTGAAACCACACGAAAATAATAGGAATATTATTTGTGACATGTAGGAGGAGACAGCATGCCCGTCGGACATGCAGTGCGCGCGGTATGACCGATTGTGTCGTTTTTAGCAGCTCGGTGCGCGCTAAAAAGGCACGTTTGGGGGTCAAAACCACCCGAATTACCTCGTAATGCTATGAAATCATACGACAACAACTGTTGTGTGAATTGTGAAGTGTTCAGTAGGAAGTCACGTCAATCGGAGGTGTCGTTTGACCACGGTGACTGGAAACGCGTTTCTGGAGTCATAAAACACCAAAACAGCGTGAGACGGTCGAATTCAGAGCAAAGGTGCTTCAAATGACCTGAAACCACATGAAAACAATAGGAATATTATTCGTGATGTGTAGCAGGAGACAACACGCCCATCAGACGTACGGTGCGTGCAGTACGACCGATTGTGTCGTTTTCAGCAGCTCGGCGCGCGCTAAAAGGGCGCGTTGGGGGGTCAAAACCACCCAAAAAATATTGGAATACCATGAAATCAGACGACAACATCCATTGTGTAAATTGAGATATGGTCGGGCAGACATAACGTCAATCGAAGGTGTCGTTTGACCGTGGTGACCGGAAATGCGTTTCTGGAGTCATAAAACACCAAAATGGCATGACAAGGTCGAATTTGGAGCAAACATGCTCCGAATGACCTGAAACTACCCGAAAACAATAGGAATATTATTCATGATGTGTAAGAGGAGACAGAATGCCCATCAGACGTGCGGTGTGCACGGTACGACCGATTGTGTCGTTTTCAGCAGCTCGGCGCGTGCTAAAAGGGCACATTGGGGGGTCAAAACCACCCGAACAACCTCATAATTCCATGACATCATACAACAACAACCGTTGGGTGAATTGTGAAATGGTTGGGCAGATGGTATGTCAATCGGAGGGGTTGTTTGACTGCGGGGACCGAAAACGCGTTTCCGAAGTCAAAAAACACCAAAACGGCATGAGAAAGTTGAATTCGGAGAAAACGTTCTCCGATTGACCAGAAACCACACATAAACATTAGAAATATTATTTGTGACATGTAGGAGGAGACAAAACACCCATCAGATGTGCGGTGCGCGTGGTATGACCGATTATGTCATTTTCTGCAGCTCGGTGCGCGCTAAAAGGGCGCATTGGGGGGTCAAAACCACAGGAACGACCTCGGAATGACATGAAATCGTACGACAACATCCTTTGTGTGAATTTTGAAATGGTCATGTAGACGACACATAAATCAGAGGTTTCGTTTGACCGCGGTGACCGGAAACGCGTTTCCCGAGTCATAAAACACCAAAACGGCGTGAGACGGTCTAATTCATAGAAAACATTCTCCGAATGACATGAAACTACAAGAAAACAATAGGAATATTATTCGTGATGTGTAGGAGGAGACGAAACACCCATCGGATGTGCGGTGCACATGGTATGACCGATTGTGTCGTTTTCAACAGCTTGGTGCGCGCTAAAAGGGTGCGTTGGGGGGTCAAAACCACCCGAACGACCTCGGAATTCCATGAAATCGTACAAAAACAGCCATTATGTGAATTTTGAAATGGTCGAGTAGAAGGAACGTCAATCGAAGGTGTCATTTGACCGCGGTGACCAAAAATGTGTTTCCGGAGTCATAAAACACTAAAACGGCCTGAGACGGTCGAATTCAGAGCAAACTTGAGCCGAATGACCTAAAACAATACAAAAATAACAGGAATATTATTCTTGATGTGTAGGAGGAGACGGAACACCCATTGGACATGCGGTGCGCGCGATACGACCGATTGTGTCATTTTCAGTAGCTCGACGCGCACTAAAGGGGCGCGTTGGGGGGTTAAAAACACCCGAACGACCTTGGAATGCCATGAAATCGTAGCAAAATAGCCGTTGTGTGAATTTGTAAATAGTCGGGTGGACAATACGTCAATCGGAGGTGTCATTTGACTGCGGTAACCGGAAACGTGTTTCCAGAGTCATAAAACACCAAAATGGTGTGAGACAGTCGAATTCAGAGAAAATGTGCTCCGAATGACCTAAAACCACACGAAAACAATATGAATAATATTCTTGATGTGTAAGAGGAGACGAAATGCCCATCGGATGTGTGGTGCGCGCGGTACGACCGATTGTGTCGTTTTTAGTAGCTTTGCGCACGCTAAAAGGGCGCGTTGGGGGGTCAAAACCACCCGAACAACCTCGGAATGCTATAAAATCATACGACAACAATCCTTTTGTGAATTTTGAAATGGCCGTGTAGATGGAACATCAATCGGAGGTGTCGTTTGACCGCGGTGATCCGAAACGCGTTTCCGGAGACATAAAACACCAAAACGGCGTGAGACGGTCGAATTTGGAGCAAACGTGCTCGGAATGACCTGAAACCTAAAGAAAACAATAGGAATATTATTTATGACGTGTAGGAGGAGACAAAATTCCCATCGGACGTGCGGTGCGTGCGGTACGACTGATTGTGTCATTTTCAGCAGCTCAGCGCGCACTGAAAGGGCGCGTTGGCGGGTCAAAACCAACCAAACGACCTCATAATTCCATGAAATCATACGACAATAGCCTTTGTGTGAATTGTGAAATTATTGGGTAGACGACACGTCAATCGGAGGTGTTGCTTGACCACGGTAAACGAAAATGTGTTTCCAGAGTCATAAAACACCAAAACGGCGTGAGACGGTCGAATTCGGAGCAAACGTGCTCCGAATGACCTGAAACCACACAAAAACAATAGGAATATTATTCGTGGCCTATAGGAGGAGATGAAATTCCCATAAGACGTGTAGTGTATGCGGAGAAAATTCCTTTTTAGACAACAAAACAATTTCACAAACTAAACCAAATAAGAAAAAAAAATCCCGAAATGATAGCATTTCTTAAATTGGGGGTTTTAAATTATTATAGCCCCATGATTTGATGTCATATTTAATTTAATTATATTTATATTATAACTGAATAAATATGTCTCATTTATGTTCGTTTTGTTTAGTATTTTTTGTCTTATTATAGGTTTATTGAAGTAGAAGATTGAAATGGATGGACCTGCTTGGATCGTTGAAGCACGTTTATCATTTATTGTTTATGACTATCTTGATGTTTATGTTGTTTGAACTCTTCATGTTTTAAAAGCAACCTAGGAAGAACATCTCCGACATGTCCAGATACTTCCTTACCAAACGACAGACTTCACAGCCCGGACAATCGTGGATCTTCATAATCATTCATGGCCATCAGAATTGGAATGTTATCAACCCGTGGACACCTTTTTATGACTATGAATTTCATGCCCTTAGTGGATCTGCATATTGATAGCCCCTGGCCAGTCTATCAAAGGCAATATTTCCTCAAGTGATACTCTTCCTAGCCCAGTACGCTTACTGGCCTCAGAGCCCCCATATCATCTCTCCTGATCCAAGAAGCCCCAGAACCATTATTTACACCATCAAACCCTCTCCACATCTTGGACATACCAATATATTCAATCCCAGTTACATTCTAATCAATATGGGCCTTTGCAACTATGTCCTTACCGCATGATGATTAAAACTGCACAAAACATGTCTTTGCCGACTGGCGTGAAGCTGCAAAGACCAAGCATTAAACATCCAGTGAAATGTTTCCAACTACAAGCATTTTTAAGGACTTAAAAATTCCCCCTATCTTCGCTGCACGACGTTAAACTGCACAATGTCTTTAATAATGCTCCCTGTCTTTACTACATGACATTAAACTGCACAGAAGCCGTCCTTTCTGCATGACGTTAATCTGAAAGGAAGTTTTCCTTACCGTATGACCTTAAATTGCACATAATTTAAAATTCCATCCATCCCCTCCGCATGATGTTAAAATTCATGGTCAAACTCTTCATGGGTTCAATTAGGAATAGAGGCTTTCCTCTTTCCCTTAGTGCATGTGCTAGACCTGTATAAACCACTGTCTCACACTAGCGTGAGAAGGGATGACTTCACCCATTCCCAAGAAATTTAGCCCAGATGTTTCTCTTGTATCTAGGAAACCTCTCCTCTAAATCACACTCTGTACCCATAAATAGCCAAACCCTCTTAAGCTACTGCTGGTGGTCCTTAATCTCAACTTCCCTAAGGCTGCTCGGCTATTGGGAGAATAAAATCATTGACCTAAGGACAACATTTAATGACTATGAATACCATGCCCCCAGCGGTTCTGTATGTTGATAGCCCCTGGCACGTCTATAATAGGCAATATTTCTTCAGGAAATTCTTCTCTCCATATGCCTCTTGGCCTCTGGGCCCCCATATCCATCCCGGGATTTGAAAACCCTCTGAGCTGCAGTTTACCAACCTCTTTCACAACCTTTCTTGAATATTCTGGAACGTCTCTAACGAGATTACCAAGAACTAGGAGAAGTCGTTCCATTCTAAACAATGTCCCAGCTTCATGACCTTAAACTGCACCAAGCTCCAACCATCCTTTACGCTAACTAAATGCATAGGACATGGACCCTGCGCCCACACTCTTGATTAATACATATGTTCCCAAACACTTTCATACGTCACACACCCTTTCCGAGCCACCCCTGGTGGTTTCCCATAATCCAGTCTTCCATGAAGTCCTCAGGCCATGAGAAATGGAAATTCATTGAATTAAGGACACATTTGCATGACTATGGATACCATTCCCTCAACGGCTCTACATATTGATAGCCCCTAGCCCATCTAACAATGCTAAGTCTTCCTTAGGTGATTCTTTTCCTAGCACTACATGCTGATACGACTCCCATGTCTTGAGACATGCCCTACATGTTGCTCAAATCTAAACATGTTCCCCCCACGTGCGTCTGAATGGTATTGATACATCTTTTAATCAACCAAACCCATAGGCTGGAAGGATGTTGGAAGAGGGGTAATCCCGATGTGAATTGGAGAGCAAGTTTTCAAGGAGGGGGTACAGTGGAGTATGGTGGACTCCATCCTGAACAGATCTTGCCACATCCATTAAGCGTTGATAACCAATCGGAAGAGGCTCGGCAGCAGGCCTAGTCACAGGTCAAGGAGGAACCATGTTTTCTCCCTACATCATGGAAACAATACAAATGGTTAGTCCAAAGTAATAAAATTTATAAAAAACACCAAGTATTTGACAAAGGACTCAATCCAGGAGCCTTCATGACAAAATTCACGGGATGGCCTCATAGGCTAGTTCGTGATGACGACATCCTGCGAACTAGCCCTACACGAAGGAAGTCCGCGATACTTTGACCCATGGAGCATTGGCCAGAAAGCCACGAACCAGGCTACTCCATGAAATCTCTACCCCAGATTTAAATGTTTAAGTTCGAAGACATCAGAAGTATTCAATGTATGGATTATTTCAGTTCGCGAACCATCTGAAACCATATAGCAATTTCCTATGCATCCCATCATGATTTACTTTTTAGTTGATTAAAAGTTTTGGTTCGCGGTTGGGAGTTTGGTCTGCGGGTGAAGAAAAGCGCGAACGAAGATGTGGTTCCTGGAAATAGAAGCTGGTTCGCGAACGAGAAGTTTTGCGAAGGAGGCAGGAACACGGAGAGGAAAAGAGAGATCTGTTTTCATGAAGAATCCGGTAAAATACAAGGGAAGCCCCCCCCCCTATTTATAGGCATGGTCCCCTACCAGGCCCACTCCTCTACCGCAAACTTGCCACATTTCAAGACCAATCTACATTGGAATAGTCTCCTCTTCTTTCCGATCAGACCCCATTATGATGGGGTGCATTTATAGGGTCCTGAAAAATCAGCAAAGGAGAATGGGAACCCTCTTTAATTTTGGAAAGTATTTTTCCCAATTTCCTTCAATGAACTGGGAAACAATATGGAGAAAACCCAAGAATTTGGCAAGGGATCAACCGGTCCGCATACCGGTCCAACATTGATGGTATGGGGCCGGTTCATCGAGCCGCCCCCTCCACGGACCAGCGTCGTCCGTGAAACGGAGGTGGGAACCCTCCGCAGGCACGAAGCAGGATGAGCGCTAGGCCGGTCCACCGTCATGAACCACCCCAGTCGTGAACCGTGTCATCTGGCTCAGACCTCGTGCACTGTCATTCGAGGAACAGAGGTGAAGCCCTACACGGCCGCAAAGCACCCCTCGAACCAGTTTGGTTCTCGGGTAAGGTGCATTCAATCCCCCCGCGAGTTGCAGATTAACCAAGTCAATGTAAACAGGGTTTCCGGTCATGGGCCTCCAAAAAAGGTGTCGCATGACCACATATACATCTCTTTCACCCCTCTATAAAAGGAAATATAGGGGGAGAAGAAAGAGATCAGTTAGATTCAGGTGGAAGGATTTCAGAGGAAGGAGCTCAGGATTTCGCAAATAGCGAAGTTACAATTCGCGAACCAGAACAGGTATGAAACTGGGAATGAATTAATAAGGAACCGAAAAATGCATAACAAATTGGTGAACCATGAACTTAAAAATAAAAAAATAGAATACTACGAGCCATGGACCCTCCGCCGATGTAATCCCCACGGACCAGGTTGTCTATGCCCCTTTTTCAATCCGACACATCGCGTAACACCTTCCTACGTAGGCAATGCCCTGACCGATGAACCACTGACCGGTGTCACCCATGGCTGTCACTGCTCGCGCGGACTCCGCCGTGTACCAACCTGGTACGTGGGCCGAACCCGAAGCTGCGTACCACCCTGGTACGCGGGATGCCTATTAGTTTGTGCACCACCCTGGTACACTGACAGCCTCTCCACCCGCGTAGCACACCCCAAGGCGAAGGGTTCCACTCCTCATACACCCATGTGGCCTGCCAACTCCTTTGGGGTTCCCATTCCCCGAGTCAAATAAAATCCTTCAAATCCGGCCTGATCCTTCGCAATCCCTTTATTTATCTATCCATCGGCCCCGAGCCAAGGCCTCTATCAAAGCCACCAGACCCATATGATGCAATCTCCAGGCGCATCAGCGCACCTTATTGAGTTCACATACATATGGTAGGTGAGGGAAAAGGGGTTTCTCCAGCCCTTGAGTAGGTTCCCAAAACATTCCAGGGTTCACATTCCCACGGTAGTGTAGGGTCTGAACCCGAGAGTCCCCTTTCTGTCTCTCCACTTGTCAGGATTGAGGGACCCCGCTCACGCTTCCTTTTGATGACCGCCAATGGTGAGAACTTCTCCCCTCTCCTAGGAGTGGCTGGGCTTCCCTCCAAGAGTAAGCCCCACACCATCCTCGCTGGAGGTCAATGGTCCTTCCCCTCTCATCACGGAAGGCTCATTTCTCCATTGCGCGACTTCTACCTTCCTCCATCATTAGGGAGAAGGAGAGTCCAGTGGTCCCATACTTTTCCTCTGCTCATCGTCTTTATCCCCTTACCTCGGTAGGAAGAATGTGCGCGACATTCCAAGTATGTTTCATTCTCTTGTTTCTCACACCGAGCATGACTAACGTGGGGTTAGAGATTTCTGATGGTCATGGCGTCTGCACAACGATGCCCCACAGAACGAACTACGTGGGTTTTGATCCTTGTATCCTAAGCAGGGTATGTAGGACACCTCCCCAAGGTGCAATCCCAATTCGGGTCATTTCAGTGTAAGTCCAACACCATCTTTGACTAGGCATCTCTTGCCCGGATGTCCTTTCCACAAGACGTTAAACTGTATGGTTGGGTCCTTGTCACATGACCTTAAAAAGAGATGTGTCCTGTTAAGTGGCACTAAACTATGTTGATTCTGATTCCTCTCATGAGGATACGTAGGAAGCCCATATCATGGGTTCGATCCAATCTCTCAAGTCATTATCTGTCCCCCCTGGATGATAATAAACTCCAGAGCACCCAGTTATGAGGCTTTAAACCCGTGCCATATCAGTGAGTCCAAACTCCTCAGAGCCATTAATCCCAATGAGGGATGGTAAACCTAGAGCCTCAATGACTCCACATCCTTGCGTTCAGTTGATCATTTCCAACTAAGGGGTAATCTGTGGATACTATTCTTGGGGATAAACCAATGATTCACAAACATGTGAACACGTCTTAAATCTATAAGAGAGTCCTGAAACAGGCAATAATTCCCCCCAAAAGGGTGCGATGAGCCCGACTTCCCATCCTATCGACCAATGAGAGTTCTTAAGCATCACCGGCCGAATCGCCTAGCCAATTCCTGCCTTTGGAAAGCTGCTCCATGGATCCTTGGATAAAGAACCGTTGGGCATTTCGAAATGGAGACCGATATACCTGACCAGAGTGATTGAGCGAAACTTCTCTCTCCGTCAGATCGACTGTCAGGCCCATCAGACCCACCACCCAAATGGTTCGAAACAAGGGTTTTAGGATATTTTATGATTTTTACGTATTTTTTTGGTTTTTTGAGTGTTTAGGGTTTTTAGAAGTTTTTTTTTTCGTTTTTAGGGGGTTTAAGTGTTTTTATAATTTTATTAGGTTTTCATTCTTTTTATTGTTTTTTACATTTTTTGGTATATTTTGGGATTTATTATGATTTTTAGGGATTTTAGGTTTTTTATGGATATAGAGGGGGTTTAGGGATTTTTGGGTTTGGGGGGGGGGGGTTAGGGATTTTTTGAGTTTTTAGTGTTTTTATAGTTTTTAGAGTTTTTTTTATCATTTTTAGGGGTTTAATCATTTTTAGTATTTTTACGGTTTAGGGTTTTATGTGGTTTTAAGGGTCATTTAGGATTTTACGTTTTTTTTTGTTTTTAGGGGTTTCTTGGGTTTTAGGGTTTTAAGAGTCCTTCTAGGGTTTTTAGGATTTATAACACCTTTTATGTTATTTTGGGAATTTATGTGTTTTTATATATTAGAGTTTTTCTTTGATATTTTTAGGGATTTTAGGGGGTTTTTAGATTATTAGATATTTTAAGGATTTTTTTATTATTTTTATGGGGTTTTAGGGATTTTTGAGATTCTCATGGTTTTTACGGGATTTAGTGTTTTTTGTGTTTTTTATGTTTTATAGGGCTTTTTTGTTTTTTAGGTTTTTTAGGTTTTCTTAGGGTTTTCAAGGTCTTTATTGTTTTTATGTTTTCATATATTTTAGTACTTTTTTGGATTTTTATCGTTATTAGGGTTTGTATGGATTTTGAAGAGTTTTAGGTTATTTACATTTTTTAAGGTTTATATTGTTTTTAGGGTTTTTGAGTTTTATTTATGGGTTTTAATGTTTTTATATTTTTTATGTTTTTTCGTGGGTTTTAATTTTTTAGCATATTTAGTAGTTTTTAGAGTTTTTATGTGTTATTTCATTTTTCAAGGTTCTTAAGGATAGTTGGTTTTTTGTGGATTCTATTGTTTTTTATTTTTTTAAGTATTTTAAGTGTTTTTTGGCGTTTTAAGGATTTATTATTGGTTTTTAAGGCTTTTAGGGGTTATATAAATTTTAAGGGTTTCAGGGATTTTTTTAGAATTTTGGTTTTTTGGGTTTTTAGGGATTTAGAGGATTTTTAGGGTTTTGAAGGGTTTTGAGGGGTTTGGGGTTTTTTATTTTTGTAGGGGTTTTAATTTTTTTAAGGTTTTTATGTTTTTATTTGGGGGTTTCAGGGTTTTAGGGTTTCATTAATTTTAAAAAAATTTAAGGGGTTTTAGTGTATTTATGGGTTTTTAATGTTTCTAGAGATTTTGAGTGTTTTATAGTTTTTATTGTTTTTTGTGTTTTATGGATTTCATTGAGTTTGTTAAGGTTTTTAGTTTTCTAGGTTTTTTATAACATTTTGTGGGGACTAAATGGTTTTTATATTTTTTCTGAATTTAGGGTTTTTATTAGTATTTAGGGGTTTTTATGTTTCATGGTTTTTTACAGTTTTGAAGGGGTTTTATTGTTTCTAGGGGTTTTAGGGTCTGATTAGTGGTTTTTAGGTTTGTTTATCCTTTTTTATTTTTTAGGGATTTTAGTTATATTAAGGTTATTATATTTTTTAGGGGTTTTAGGGCTTTACATTTTTCGGAATTGTTATGGATTTTTTGAAATTTTTAAGAGTTTTTTATGATTTTTAAGGATTTAGGGTTTTTATGATTTTGTTACGTTTTTATTGTTGGGGGATAGGGGGTAAATTATTTTGGGTTTTTATGGTTTTCTTAGGTTTTTCATGGGTAATAGGGATTTTAAATTTTTTGGGTATTTTAAAGGGTTTTAGGGATTTTAATGGTCTGTAGGGTTTTTAGTGAATTTTAAGAGTTTAAGTATTTTTTAGGATTTTAGGGTTTTGGGGTTGAATTTTCAATGGTGTTTAAGTTTTTCATATATTTTAAAAATTTTATGGATTTAAAGGTTTTATTGATATTTTAGTAGGTTTTTTCCTTTTATAGTAATTTTGTATTTTCTATGGTTTTAGGGTTTGTTTTCATTTTTAGTGTTTTTAGGGTATTTTTGGGTTTTCAGTGCTTTTTATGTTTTTAGGTATATGAAGTGCATTTGGTTTTTAATGTTTTCTAAATGATTTTTAGGTTTTCTTGGGGTTTTTACATATTTTTGGGGTTTACGAGTATTTTTTTTGGGTTTTCATGTTTTTTATAGTTTTTTTGATCTTGACGATTTTTAGGGTTTTAAGGATTTTAGTGTTGTTATGGTTTCCTTGGGTTTTTATATTTGTATTAGTTTTTATGGATTTTAAGGTTTTTAAGATTTTATAACATTTTAGTTGTTTAATGGGTTTTTATAATTTTAATTGTATTTTAGAATTTTATGGGTTTTTGGTGTTTATAAAGTTGTAGGGTTTTTTATTATTAGGGTTTCCTTGGGTTTTTAGTGTCATTTTGAATTTTTAAAGATTTTAGGTTTTATTTTTATTTTTTAGGGGTATTAAGTGTTTTTAGGATTCTATGTTTTTAGGGGTTTTCTGGGTTTTTGTGGTTTTTGTGAATTTTGCGATTTATAGGGATTTTTATAATTTTTTGGGCCTTTTGGGATTTTTTGAAATATGATGGTTTTTAGGATTTATTTGGTTTTTTAGAGTTCGTGGGTTTTTTAGGGATATTAAGTACTTTTAATTATTTAAGGTTTTCTTATGTATTTTCAATGATTATTTATGTTTTTGTTGACCCTTGGCGCATTTTTATATTTTAATCGTTTTTAAGATTGTTTTTTTAATTTTGAGGGATTTTAAGGTTTTAAGGGGTTTTATGGTTTTCTTGGGATTTAGGGTTTTTATGTTTTTAGGGGTTTGTGGTTTTTTATAATTTTTTATGTTTTACTTGTTTAAATAGTTTCAGTGTTTTTAGGGGTTTTATGGTGTTTTTAAGTTTTTATGGGTTTAGGGTTTTATGGTTTTTATGGTTTTTTAGGTTTTTTTGTTTCTATGGGTTTTAAGTGTTTTCACATTTTTAATGTATTCTTAGGGTTTTTAGCGATTTTAATGTTTTTTCAATTTAGGTTTTATTGGTATTTTTTTATTATTTTTATGGGTTTTATGGTTTTTTGGGATATGGAGGGCTTTTAGGGTGTTATGGTTTTATTTTTTATAGAGTGTTTTGATATTATTTGTAGTTTTTATGGTTTTTATATTTTTTTAATTTTTATTATTGTTCAAAGGTGTTTTTGATTTTTAAGTGGGTTTTCATTTTTTTGGGTTTTAATGGTTTTTTATGTTTTTAATGGAGTTTTCATGTTTAGGGTTTTTATAAATTTGTTTTAATTTTTTGGGGTTTTTTGGGTATTTGAAAGTTTTAGGAATTTTTTATGGTTTTAGGCGTTTTATGTGTTTTTATGTTTTTATGGTTTACTTTGGGGTCTCCAGGGTATTTAAGGATTTTATGTTGTTAATAATTTTTTGTGTTGTAATTGGGTTTTAATTTTTTTTGGGTTTTTTATGGATTCTATGATTCTTAGGGGTTTTACGTATTATTATTTTTAATGGGTTTTAGGGGTTTTTAGGATATTTAGGAGGTTTTTTTAGGGTTTTTAGGACAATTTCTAGATTTTTTAGGGTTTTAGGGTTTTTAGGGATTTTTAGGGTTTAAATGGATTTTAGGTTTTCATGTTTTTCATTGGGATTTTTTGTGTTTTTAGGGGTTTCTATGATTTCTTGGTATTTTAGGTCTTTTTAATGATTTTTATGGGTTTTTAGGTATTTTTAGGGTTTTTGGGTTTTTAGGGGTTTAATGGTTTTTATGGGGTTTAGGGGTTTTTTGGTTTTTTTTGGGTTTTTAGGGATTTATGTTATTTAGTATTTTATATATTTTTAGAGGTCAATAAGGATTTCCTAGTTTTTTTTGTATTTTTATAGTTTATGGGTTTTTATGGTTTTTAGGGTATTAGGGTTTTTATGGTTTTTAGGGTATTAGGGTTTTTAGTGGTTTTATTCATTTTTTTAGGTTTTTACTGGTTTTATGTGTCCATAGGTTTTGAATTTTCTATTAGGGGGCTTTTTGGGTTTTTATGAGTTTTTATGTTGTTAGGGATTTTAGGGGTTTTTTAGATTTTCATGGGTTTTAGATTTTTTTAGAATTTTGAGGTTTTCTTGGTTTTTAACGTTTGGGGGGGGGGGGGTTATAGTTTTTTTGGGTTTTTAGGTTTTTTAAAGTTTTTAGTGTTTTATTGTTTTTATAGTTTTTTAAATTTTTAGGGCATTAATGGGTTTTTAGTGTTTTTTAAGATTTTAAGAGTTTTTATGGTTTTAGTTATTTTATGGGTTTGGATGATTTTTATCATTTTTTAGATTTTCAAGTGTTTTATGTGTTTTTAGGGTTTCAATGTTTTCTTATGGTTTTATAGATTTTAGGGTTTTTATGTTTTTGCAGTTTTTAGGGCGTTTTTAGTATTTTTATGGAAAGAAAGATGTGAGAGTCGGGCTATTCCCGACCCCCCCCCCCCAAATTTGTTACAAAGAAAAAAAAGGAGACACAGTAGACAAGGGAGGGGAGGGGCCAAACACCCCACACCCAAAAACCCCTTAGGGTTTTTCGTGGGTTTTAGGGTTTTTTATATTTTTAGGGATTTTTAAGTCTTTTTTTAGTATTTGTTGGATTTTAGGGTCTTCAGTGATTTTGATGGTTTTAGGGGTTTTAGGGTTTTTTTCATTTTTTTTTGGGGTTTTAGGGGTTTTGAGTGTTTTTACGGTTTTATTTTTTTTCTAGTGTTTTAGTGTTTTATTGATTTTTTATTTTTTTACAATTTTTTAGGTTTTAGGGTTTCTATTATTTTTTTGGTCTAGGTATTTTGAGGGTTTTATGGTTTTTAAGGATTTTGAGTATTTTGGGGGTTTTGGTTTTTTTGACTTTTTTATTCTTTCAATTTTAATATTTTTTAAATAATTTTAGTGTTTTAAAGGGTTTTTATAGTTTAAGTATATTTTTAGGTTTTAAGGAGTTTTATGGTTTTTTGAGTTTTTGTGTTCTCATCATTTAAATGTATTGAAGTTGTTTTTAGAGATTTTAGTATTTTTAATGTTTTTAATGATTTTATTTATTTCTAGATTTTTTAGGTTTTCATATAGTTTTAGGGTTTTTTGGGTTTTTTACATTTTCATATCTTTTTAAGGATTTTATAGATTTTTTATGGTTTTTAATATTTTTATGGATTTTCATGGTTATTTGGGTTTTTTGTGTTTTTAGGGCTTTAAAGGGTTTTTTATTTATAGGGTTTTTAGGGGTTTATATATTTTAGGGTTCTTTTATTGTTTTTAATGATTATTTTTGTTTTTAGGGATTTTTCATGTTTTTCTGTATTTTATTGTTTTATTTGTGTTTTTAAATATTTTTAGAGATTTTTACCATCAAAAGCGTATTTATATTTTTTAGTAGATTTTAGGGGTTTTGGGATTTAGAACGTTGTCATGGGTTTTTATGGGTTTTAATTATTTTTAAGGTCATTTAGTGTTTTTTAGAGATTCTATGTTTTTCTTAATTTTTTGGGGTACTTATCATTTTTAGATTTTAATGTTTTCTTAGGGTTTTTATGGTTTTTATGGATTTTTGGGGTTTTAGTGGTTCATTTTTGTTTTTTTGGGTTTTTTGTGATTTTAGTGTTTTTAAGGATTTTAGGGGTTTTATGTATTTTTTTTGTTTAATGGTTTTATTAGAGGTTTTCAGGGTTTTATGGTTTTTTACATTTTAGGAATTTTTATATATTTTTAGGAATTTTGTGGTTTTAGGGATTTTGATAGTTTTAGGGTTTTTATGTGTATTTGGGTTTTTAAGGTTTTTATTGTTTTTAGGGTTTTAATTTTTTTTAGAGTGTTTAAAATTTATAATGGTTTAACGGGCTTTTAATGCTATTAGTGGCCTTTTAGGGTTTCTTGATTTTTTATGGTACTTATGCCTTTTAAGGGTTTTTACATTTTTTACAATTTTTAGGGTACTTATGACATTTATTGTTTTTTTGGTTTTTAGGTGGTTTTATTGTTTTTAAGGGTTTAATGGGATTTTAATGATTTTAGTTGATTTTTAGGGTTTTTAGGGTTTTAGGGTACTTATTCCTTTTAAGGATTTTTATAATTTTTATAGTTTTTAGGGTAATTATACTTTTAATGGATTTTATAGTTTTATGGATTGTTAAAAAAATTTACCATTTTAAGGGGTTTGTATGGATTTTTGAGTATTTAGTGGTTTTAGGGTTTTTATGGGGTTTTAAGGGTTTTATGAATTTTATGGTTTTAGGGATTTTTAGGGTTATTTTGGAATTCTAGGTTTCTTTATGTTTTTAGGTTTTTTATACGTCTTCAGTGATTTTATATTTTTAAAAATTTATTTGGTGATTCTAGTGTTTTTAGGGTTTTTACATTTATAGGGTTTTTATGGTATTTAATGATTTTTATGAGTTTTTAGGGTTTAATGGATTTTAGGGGGTTATAGGTTTTTTAGGGTTTTTTAGGGTTTTAGGAGTTTTAAGTGTTTTAATGTTTTTAGGTTTTGTTAGGGGTTTTTAGGCGTTTTATTTTTTTTATAATTTTTAGCTATTTTTAGGATTTCTAGAGTTTTAAGGTACTTAAAGGTTTTTTTGGGTTTTTGTGGTTTTATTGGTTTTTAGGAATTTTGTTGAGGTTTTTAGAGTTTTTATTTTTTAAAACATTTTAAATGATTTAAATAGTTTTTATTTTTTTATCATATTTTTAGGGTTTTAAGGTTTTTCGGTTTTTTAGAAGTTTTTATGGTATTTAGGGTTTTTTATGTTTTTTAGCGTGTTTAGTATTTTTTACGTTTTATGTTTTTTAAGTGTTTTATTTTTTAATACTATTTGAGGGGTTTTCTAGGTTTTTAATGTTATTTACATTTTTAGGAATTTTAAGTCTTTTTAAGGTTTTTATTTATTTTTTATTTATTTTTTTTTATTTTAGGGATTTTGAGGGTTTTTTGGGGTTTTAGGTTTTTTTTGGGTTATTTGGGTTTTTTTGAGTTTGTTAGGGGTTTCATATATTTTTGTTTTTTTAATTATTTTAGTGGATTAAAGGGTTTTGGTGTTTTTTGGGTTTTAAGTTATTTGGGTGGTTTTGTGGTTTTTAGGGGTTTTTTGGGTTTTTTGGGTTTTTGGGTTTTTAGGTGTTTTAGGGGTTTAAAGTATTTTTATGTTGTTGTGTTTTTTCATAGGGGTTTTTATGGTTATAGTGCTTCTTTTTTTAATTTATTATTAGGGATATTTAGGATTTTTTAGGGTATTTATATTTTTCAAGGATTTTTAGGGTTTTGCGATTTTAGGGGGTTTTTTAGTTTTTTATGGGTTTTACGGTTTTTGATAGTTTTTAAACATTTTACAGGTGTAAATAGTTTTTCGATTTTATTGTAATTTTTTTTTTGATTCAATTTTTTTTATGGTGTTTAAGATTTTTAGGAATTTTGGGTTTCTTATGGTTTTTAGTGCTTTTAGGGTTTTTAGTTTTTTAGGGGTTTTAGAGTTTTTGGTTTTTGATTTTTTCTTATGTGGTTTCTATTTTTTATATATATTTTTTATTTTCAGGATTTTGAGGTATTTTTTTTATGTTTTTTGGGGTTTTAGAGATTTCGATGGGTTTTAGGGTTTTTATAGTTTTTATAGTTTTTCATATTTTTAGGGTTATTTTGAGTTTTTAGAGTTTTAATATTTTGCAGTGTTTTTTATTTTTTTGTGTTTAATTGGGTTTTAGAGATTTTAGTGGGCTTTTTTGTGTTTTCTAGGGTTTAGGGTGCTTGAAGGATTTTAGGGGTTTTTAGGGTTTTTAGAGTTTTTAGTATTTTTATTGTTTTGGGGTTTTTATCATTTTTTTTGGTTTTTTGGGGGGGTTTAAGTGATATTAGTTTTTTAAGGATGTTTTCATTTTTTCATTGTTTTTGGATTATTTACATTTATAGGGATTTTTAGTGATTTTTAGGATCTTTATGGTGTTTTGGGTTTTTAATTATTTTTAGGGTTTTTTAGTTTATTAGGATTTTATGGTATTTATGATTTTTTGAGTTTATAAGTGTTTTTTAGTTCCTTAGGAATTTTAAAATTTTAATTTAATTTTTATTTTTTTGAGGGTTACAGGTTTTTTAAATAATTTAGTTGTTCTCTAGGGTTTTACAGGTTTTTAGGGTTTTTATGGTATTTTGGGTTTTAATAACTTTTCGGTTTTTAGGGGATTTTTGGGTTTTTAATTATTTTTTAAGTTTTTATGGGATTAATGTGATTTTACATTTTTATTATTTTCATAGGGTTCTTCATGGGTGATATTAATTTTCATGTTATTATTTATATTAGGTATTTTTTATGATTTTTCTGATTTTGATGGGCTTTTTGGGTTTTTATGGTTTTTAGGGGTTTAAGTGTTTTATGGGTTTATAAATTTCTTGGATTTTTATGGGTTTTTATGTATATATCATTTTAAGGTTTACTAGTGTTTTATAATGTTTTTAGGGGTGTAAATGGATTTTACATTTTTACTGGGTTTTTAGGGTTTTTATCTTTTTTGGGTTTTTTAGTGAATATAAGTGTTTCTACGTTTTAATGGTTTTCTTAATGTTTTTAGAATTTCTTTACATTTTTAGTTATTTTTGAAGGCTTTTAGTATTTTTTGGTTTTTTAGATATTTTGGGTGTGCTTGATGGTTTTTAAGGTTTTTAGGTTTTTTATTGTATTTAGTGTTTTTTTTGTGTTTTTTTCAATATTTGGTTATTTAAGTGTTTTGGGGGTTTTAATGTTTTCTTATGGTTTTCCATGGTTTAATGTGTTTTTAATGTTTTTAGGAGTTTTAGGTATTTTTTAGATTTTAAATGGGGTTTTACCTTTTTTAGGGATTTTTATCATTTATGGTTTTTTAGGTTTGTAGGGTTTTGGGGGGATTTTTTTAGTTTTTATGGTTTTTATGGTTTTTCAGATTATTTTAAAATTTTACGGGTTTAAGTTTTTTTAGTGTTTTATTGTTTTTATTGGTTTTTAGGGTTTTATGTGTTTTATGTGTTTTTTTGGATTTTAGGGGTTGAAATGTTTATTTGGGTCTTTAGAATTTTTTATGTTTTTTGGTGTTTTAAGTGTTTTTCGGTTTTTAATGTTTTGTTAGGTTATTTTAGGGAATTTTATGTTTTTTATGTTTTTTGGGATTTTTAGGGAGATGAAATATTTTTAAGGAATTTTATGGTGTTTAGGGATTATTAGGGTTTTGATGGGTTTTAGGTTTTTTTTTGTTATTTTAGGTTTTTTTTCATTTTTTTGGGATTTAAGGGTTTTAGTTATTCTTAACATTTTTAGAGGATTATATAATATTTATAGTTTTTATAGGTTTCTTACGGGTTGTATGGGGTTTAGGGATTTTAATGTTTTTATGGATTTTTGGGTTTTAGGTTTTTATGGTTTTTAGGGTTTTAGGGGTTTTTTTGCATTTTTATGTTTTTAGTCGTTTTAAGTTTTTTTAGGGATTTGTTCATTTATATGGATTTTTTTTATATTTTTTAGATTTTTTTGGGGTTTCTTTGGTATTTTTAGGGGATTTCATAGATTTTAATAATTTTTGGGTGATTGAATGGTTTTAAGAGTTTTTAGAGATGTTTTAGGGTTTAATGGTTCTTTAGAGTTTTCTATTTTTAAGAAGTTTTTATGGATTTAGGAGTTTATGGTTTTTAGGTTTTTAATGTTTTACAAGGATTTTATTGTTTCTTAAGGTTTTTAGGGACTTTATGTTTTTAAATATTTAATATATTTTTATAGTATTTTTTTACCATTTTAGGGTTTAAAGTGTTTGTAGAGTTTTACTTTATTTTTATGATTTTTGTGGGGTTTTATGGGTTTTTAGGGTTTTAGGGGGTTTTAGGGGTTATAGGGGGTTTTAGGGGTTTTCAGGTTTTTTATCTTATTTAGGGTTTTTAGATATATTTTGGTTTTTGGGGATTTTATGTGTTTAGAGGTTTATAATGTTTTCTTTGGGTTTTTTAGGATTTTAAAATATTTATTGTTTTTAGGGATATTTAAGTATTTTTAGGATTTTATTGTTTTTTGGTTTTTATGGACAATGAGGAGTTTTAGGGGTTTTTTCCAAATTTTTTTATTTAGGGGATTTGGAGTTTTTAGTTTTTTTTAGGATTATTAGGTTTTTTAGTGTTTTTTGGGTTTTTTATGTTTTTCATATTTTTAGGAATTCTCTAGGAATTTAATAGGTATTAGGTTTTAAAAAAATTTGAGGTTTTTTAGGGTTTTCAAGGGTTTTAGGGTTTTTATGTATTTTTTAGGGTTTTATGGTTTATTTTCATTTTTTAGAATTTTTAAGAAGTTTAGATTTTTTAAATAATTTTTAGAGGTTTATAGGTTTTATATAGTTTTAGTGGTTGTAAGGGTTTTTAGGGGTTGTTAAGGTTTTTAATGTTTTAATGGGTTTTATGTTTTTTTAGGGATTTTAATGTCTTTATTATTTTTAGGGTTTTATCATTTTTATGTTTTTAGGGGGTTTAAGTGTTTTTAGTTATATTTTCTTTGGGGTTTTCTGGGTTTTTAGGGATTCTTATGTTTTATGGATTTTTAGTGATTTTTTATGATTGTTATTTTTATTTTTATTTTTAGAGATATTGAGTCCATTTTAATGTTTTATCTTTTTTAATTGTTTTTAGGTATTTAAAGGGTTTTTAGGATCTGTTGGTGTTTTTATCATTTTTAGAAATTTCTCTTACTCTAGGGGTTTTATTTATTTTTATGTTTTTAATGTTTTCTTAGGGGTTTTTAGGGTTTTTAGTGATTTTTTTTGTTTTTAGGGATTTTTAGATCATTTAGGATTTTCATGGTTGGGGTAGGGTTTTTAAGGGTTTTATGAGTTTTTCAAGTTTTATGGTATTTTTGGGATACAATGATTTTTTTTTTGTTTTTCTGGTTTCATATTTTTTATGGGGTTTAATGTTTTTTTGAATTTTATAAATTTACTGGTTTTTGAATAATTTTTTGATATTTTAGTGGTTTTCAGGATTTTTAAAGTTTTCTATGGTTTTTAGAGGTTGTTATGGCTCGTAAGGGGTTTTAGAGTTTTTAGTTCCATTATTGGGTTTTTATCTTTTTTTTTGGTTTTTGGATATTTAAGTGTTTTTTGTTTTTTAATGTTTTCTTTGGTTTTTGTGTGGATTTTATGGGTTTGCACATTTTTTTGGATTTTTAATGTTTTTCTAGATTTTTATTGGTTTTTCAGGTTTTTTACTATTTTGATGGTTATTTAGGTTTGTATCATTGTTTAGTTTTTAGGGTTTTTAAGTGTTTCCTGTTTTTTAAGGTTCCCATTTGGGTTTCAGGGATTTTTAGAGATTTTTATGTTCGTTGGGGTTTTTTAGGATTTTTATGGTTTTTAGGATTTTCGAGGTTTTGATGGTTTTATGGTTTTTTATTGTTCTAGGGGTTTAATAGATTTTTTGGGATGTTATGGATTTTTTAGTTTTTTGGGTTTTAATGGTTTTTAATAGATTTACAATGCTTCTTGGGGTTTAATGGGGGGTTTTGGGGTTTTATTGGTGTTTGGATCTTTTAAGGTTATTAGAGGATTCTATAGATTTTATGGGGTTTTGGGTTTTTAGGGTCTTTTAGGGTATTTAAGGGTTTTATCATTTTTTATGGTTATTATGGGTATTATGAGTTTTTTAGGTTTTCAAGGTTTTTACTTGGGTTTTCAGGGTTTTTATGGATTTTTACAATTTTAAATATCTATATGGATTTTTACTATTTTTATGGTTTTAGGATTCTTTTAGTATTTTTTGACTTCTTAGGAGTTTTTGGGTTTTTTTATGGTTTTTAGTATTTTGATAATTTTTTGGGGTTTATATATTTTTTGGATTTTCAGGTTTTCTTAGGGGTTTTCAGGGTTTTAGGGTTTCCCATGGTTTTTAGGGTTTCTTATATTTTTAAGGGAATTTAATAAATCTATGTATTTTTTTAGGGTTTTTAGGGGTTTTTAGGGGTTTAATGGGCTTTATACGTTTTTTGGGTTTTTTTGTTTTTTTGAGTTATTTGGGGATTTTAGGTTATTAGTGTTTTTAATGTTTTTATTGGTTTAAATGGTTTATAGAGTGTTTATTATTTAATTTTTTTAGTGTTTTAATGTGTTTTGATTGGTTTTGGGGTGTTTTTATTGTTTTTTGGGTTTTTAGTTTTTTACGCACTTTTAGGCGTTTTAGTGTTTTTCTTCATTGTTTTTCTTATGGATTTTAAGGTTTTTTTATTTTTAAGGGGTTTATTAGGTTTTTCTGGGTTTTAGGGTTTTTTATGTTTTTTGGGATTTTTACGAATCTTTTAGGATTTTTATAGTTTTTTACGGTTTTTAAGAATTCTTGAAGGGTTTTAGGTGTTTTAGAATATTTATGTTTTTAAGGTTTTTATAGTTTTCTTAGTGTTTTCAAGTGTTTAAGGGGTTTTTACACTTTTTAGGTTTTTCCTGGATTTTAAAAGAATTTTATGGGTTTTTACGGTATTTAGGGATTTTCAGGGTTTTAGTTTTTTCTATGGTTTTTATGGGTGTTTTTTGTTTTTTTGGTTTTTTGAGGTATCTATGGGTTTAATTTATTTTTAGAGTCTTAAAATATTTATATTTTTAAATGGTTTTTATAGTTCTTAGTATCTTTAGGGTTTTTATGGGTTTTAGGGTTTTTAATTGATTTTAGGTGTTTATGGTTTTTAGCGTTTTTATATTTTTTAGGGTTTTAGGGTTTTTTTGTGCATTTAGGATTTTTACGTTTTTTAGAGTGATTAATTTTTTTAGGGTTTTGAGGTTTTTATACTCAGTAGTTTTTTATGTTTTGTGGGGTTTTAGGGTTTATTTGACTTTTAGAGTGTTTGAAAGTTTTTATGGGTTTTTTGGTTTTGTGGGTTTTATTGGTTTTTATGCGTTTTAAAATTTTTTATGGTTTAAATGTTTTCTTAGGGTTCGTTCAAGAGTTTTAGGGTTTTTAACTTTTTAGGTATTTTAGATATTTTCAATTATTTTTATTGTTATTAGGTATTTTGAGAAGTTGAATGGTTTTTAGGGTTTTTATAGTTCATTTTGTTCATATAGTTTTTTATTTTTTTGGGTTTAATGGCTTTTAGAGTTTTTATTATTTTTAGGGGTTTAAATTTTTTTGGAGTTTTTAGTGGGGTTTTAGGGTTTTTTATGTGTAATTAGATTTTTAATGTTTTTAGGGGTTTTTTGGTTATGAGATTTTTTATTCTTTTTTATTTTTTTTAATATTTTTATGTTATTTTGGTGTTTTAATGTATTTTTGAGTTTTAAAGATTTTAAAGTGATTTATAAATTTTTCTAAAAAAAATTAGTGGTTTAATGTTTTTTTAATTTTTGTGGGTTTTTAAGGGTTTTTACGATTTATTATTATCTTTTTTCAGTTTGTTATGTGTTTTAGGGGTTTAGTGTTCATTTTGGTTTTTAGGGTTTGATCATTTTTTATGTTTTTAGGGTTTTAACTATTTTTATGTTTTTTGGTTTTCTTTTGTTTTTTAATGTTTTTTGGATTTTTACGTGTTTTGGGTTTATTAGTTTTTTTTGTTTTTCATTGTTTTTAGGGTATTTTGATATTTATAGGGTTTAGGGGATTTAAGGTTTTCATGGGTTTTTTGGGTTTTAGGGTTCTTTGTGTTTTTTAGGACCAGCAACGTTTTTTTTGATATTTTAATGTTTTTAGTAGTTTAAATGGTTTAAAGATTTTTTAGTTGTTTTTAGGGGTTTTTGGTTTTTTAATGTATTTAATGGATTTTATGGGATTTCATAGTTGTAGGGGATTCAGGGTCTTTTATGGGGTTTTAAGGTCTTTAGGTATTTTTTTGGGTTTGATCATTATTTAGGTTTTTATGGTTTTCTTTGGGAATTTTAGAATTTTTAGGATTTTATACATTTTAAGAGATTTTAAGGATTTCAGGATTAATATAGATTTTTAGGGGTTGTAGAGATTTTTTGGATTTTAGGGGTTTTGGGGGTTTTAGAGTTTTTCTTGGGTTTTTTATGCTTTTTATAGATATTAGTGTTTATTATCATTTTTTGGATTTTAATGTGTTTTATGATTTTTAACCGGACTAAGGTTTTTATGGGATTTAGTTTTTTTACATTTTTAAAGGTGTTTTAGGGTTTCTAGGATAATAATGGGTTTTTAGTGTTTTTATGTTCTTAGGGTTTCTTTAGCGGTTTTGTCGTTTTTAATGAATTTTATGTATTTTTTGATTTTTAGGGTTTTTTAGTATTTTTATAGACTTTTATGGTGTTTAGGGTTATAGATTTTTATTGTTATTAAGGTTTTTAGGTTTTTGATTTTTTTAGGATTTTCAATGTTTTTATAGTTTTTAAATCTTTAGGGGTTTAAAGGGATTTTAGAGTATTTATTGGTTTTTCAGGTTTTTTTAGTATTTTAGTGATGCTTATGTTTTTAGGGGTTTTTTTATTTTTAGGGTTGTTTTTTGTTTTTTGCATTTTCTGGTTATCGGGGGTATTAAGTGTCTATGTTTTTGATATTTATTTAGTGTTTTCCAATATTTTAGTGTTTTTACCATTAAATGTATTTTTATGACTATTTTAGGTATTTATGATTTTTTATGGTATTTAGGGTTTTTGAGGGGTTTTTGGGTTTTTATGGATTTTTAGTGTTTTTTGATTTTTTAAGGGTTTTAATGATTTTTTAGCATTTTTTAACATTTTTAAGGGTTTAAAGGGTTTTTATTGTTTTACTAGGTATTATGGTTTTTTATATTTTTTGGTTTTTTAGGTTTCTATGGGTTTTATAATTTTTTGGGGTTTTAGGGTTGTTGGGGTCTTTTACTGTTTTTTTTTGGTTTTTAATGTTTTTAGTTTTTATGGGTTTTAAGTAGTTTTATATTTTTATGGTTTTTAAGGGTTTTCAATGGTTTTAGGTTTTTTTACATTTTTTAGGATTTTGAGAGCTTATTAAATTTTTATGGTTTTATGACTTTTAGGTATTTTGAGTGTTTTATCGATTTTTGCGGATTTTTGTTTTTTATCAAATTTTAGTGTTTTTAGGGGTTTTAAGTGTTTATATGTTTTAAATATTTTCATAGAATTTATACAGGGGTTTTAAGGTTTTTTTTAATTTTTTAGGAATTTGTAGGTCTTTTTATAATTTTTTGGTTTTTAGGGTTTTAGTGTTTTTAGGGATTTTTAGTGTTCTAGGGTTTTTTAGTGGTTTTGTTTATTTTTGGATTTTATTTATTTTTGTTTTTTAGTGTTTTAATTTTTTTAGTTCTTTAATTTTTTCAGGGGTTTAAAGGGGTTTTTTGAGTTTTGTGGTGTTTTAATATTTTTATAGTTCTTAGGTATTTTTTATGTTTTTAACCATTTTTAGTGTTTTCAAGGGTTTTTTGGGATTTCAAAGTTTTTAGCATTTTATTATTGGTTTTATGTGATTTTGGGTTTTTAATTGTTTCTTAAGGTTTCTAAGGTATTTTATAGTTTTTTTCTTTTTAGATATTTTTAGGTATTTTTTAGGATTTTAATGGGTTTTTAAGGTTTCGATGGATTTTGAGTGCTTTTTGGTTTATTAGGGATTTTATGGTTGTTAAGATTTTTTGGGGGTTTTGTTGTATTTATTTGAGTTTTTTAGGTGTTTGAAGGGCTTTTAGATTTTTTAAAATTTTAAGGGGTTTAATGGGTTTTTAGAGTTTTACTAGATTTTAAGTTTTAATTGTTTTAAGGGTTATTATGGTTTTAATGGTTTATTTGGATTTTAGGGTTTTTATTTTTTTAAGGTGTTTTCGGGTATTTATAGTTTTTTTGGTTTTTATGTTTTTCTGAAGGATTTTAGAGTTTTTAGGTTTTTTATGTTTTTAGGTATTTTTAGAATCTTATTAATTTTTAGGGGTTTTATGGATTTTGATTAGTTTTTTTTGTTTTTATGGGTATTTTATGGTTTTTATAACTTTTAATTTTTTAGGGGTTTCTATGGTTTTCTTAGAGTTTTAGGGTTTTTTATGGTTCCAGGAATTTTTATGTATTTTTATTGTATTTATTGGTTTTATGGATTTTTTTGGGTTTTAGGGGTTTCATGAATTTTTTTCCAATTTTAATGGTTTTTAGAGTTTTTTATCATTTTAGGTGTTTAAAGTGATTTTATATTTGTTAGTTGTTGTATATGGTTTTATGGGGTTTTATAGTATTTAAGGATTTTATAGTGTTTATAAGTGTTTTTAGGTCTTTAAGGTTTTCTTATGGGTTTTTAGGGTTTTAAGGTTTTTTTCATTTTGTGGATTTTTAGGTTTTTAAATATTTTTATGATTTTTAAGGATTTTGGAAAATTTTATGGTTTTTCTAGTTTTGGGTGTTTTCTAATTTAAGAATTTTTTAGGTGTTTTGGGGGAAATAAATATTTTTAGGTTTTTATGGTTTTCGTAGGGGATTTTAGGGGTTTCAAGGTATTTTACATTTTTAGGGATTTTTAAGACATTAATGATTTTTACGATTAGTATAATTTTAAGGTATTTAGAGGGTGTCTAGGTTTTTAGGGGTTTTATTATCTTATGGTTTTTTGGGGTTTTAACTTTTTTAGATTTTTTAGGTTTTTTAATTGTTTTATGTGTTTATATTTTTTTACGATTTTCTTATTGGTTTTAGGTGTTTTAAGGTTTTCTATTTTTTAGGGTGTGTTAAGTCCTTTTAATTATTTTTATGATTTTTATGGTTTTTAGTAATTTTGAGCTTTTTTATGGTTTTAATGGGTTTTACCCTTTTTAGGTTTTAGGGGTTTAAAGTGATTTTTTTACTTTTTCTATAGATTTTTAGTGTTTTATATGTTTTTAAATTTTTTGAAATTGTTAGGTATTTTAGGATTTTCAGGGTTTTTAGGGATTTTGAGGGGTTTTAGGTTTTTTTAAAATTTTATTTATTTTGAGGGATTTTAAGGATTATAATGTTTTTCATGGTTTTTAGGGGTTTCGAGGCGGTTTTAGGGGTTTAGGGTTTTTATTGTTTCATGGTTTTTATTTTATTTTTGGTATCCTGAGACTTGTTTTTTGAGTTTTTATGGTTGTTTATGATATTTAGAGTTCTTAATTATTTTATGGGTTTAATGGGTTTTTGGAGTTTTTTGTGTGATTTAGGGTTTGTATTGGTTTTTAAGGTTTTTTAATATTTTAATCTTTTTTCATAGTTTTCAAGAGTGTTTAGGGCATTTAGGGTCCTTTAAGGGTTTTAGGGTTTTATAATTTTTAGGATTTTAAGAGTTTTTAGTGTTCTAGGGGTTTAATTGGTTTCTTGGGGTTTTCAATGTTTTTAGGGGTTTTACGTTTAATAGGATATTCAAGATTTTTTTTGTATTTTTGGGTTTTTAGGGATATTGAGGTTTTTATTGTTTTATGATTTTTAGGGTCTTCTATACCTTTTAGTGTTTTTATGGTTTTATATGTTTTATTTTTTTTTGGTTTTCGAATTGTTTTAGGATTTTTTACATTTTTATGTAATTTTTGGGACTCTGGGGGATTTTATGGTTTCTTAGTGGGTTTAGTTATTTTGAGGGTCTTTAAGGGTTTTATGAATTTATTATTTTTTTAGGGTATTTTTTTTATTTTTTAGTGTTTTTAGGGTTTTTAGAGTTTTTTATCATTTATATATGTTTAAAGGGGTTTTAGAGATTTTTGTGGGTTTTTTCGGGTTTGTATGGGATTATAGTATTTTTAATGTTTTTAAAGGATTTTATGGTTTTTATGGGTATTGGGGGTTTTTAGGGGTTTTTAGAGTTTTAAATTAATAATTTTTTTGGGTTATAGGTTTTTTAGGTTTTTATGTTTTTGCGAGTATTTTTTAGGGTTTTTGGGTTTTTTATTTTTTAGGGATTTTTAGTGCTTTTTGGATTTTTATGGCCTTTAAGGGTTTTTAGGAATTTAGAGGGTTTTTATGGTTTTTATGGTTTTATTATGTCTTCTTGGGTTATAGTGTTTTTTGAATGTTTTACGGGTTTAAAGGATTTTTAGAGTTTTTAAACCTTTTATGGATTTTAAAGGGGTTTATATGTTTTTAGTGGTTTTTGTGGGTTTTTACGTTTTTTTTTGTTATTTATGGTTTTTATTGTGTTTATGGTTTTTAAGGGTTCTACGGTATTTTTAGTTTTTATTGGTTTTATCATTTTTTAGGTTTTAGAGGTTTCAACTATTTTTCGGTTTTTAAGATTTATTTGGGTTTTTTATGGGATTTTAGTTTTTTATATTTTTAGGGATTTTTAAGGGTTTTTAATATTTTGATTTGTTTTTTTTGGTTTTTAGTGACTTTTACGGTTTTTAGGGTATTTATGGTGTTTTATGGGTTTTATATATATTTGTTTCTTGTTTTTGGGGTTTAAGTTTCTTTAGGTTTTTAGTTTTTTTTATTATTTTAGTGTTTCTATGTTTTTTAGTGATTTTTAGGGCTTAAAGTATATTTATGGGTTTCATGGTTTTTTGATCTTTGAGGGTTTTAGGGGTTTCGAGTGATTTTGGGTATTTGTTGGGTTTTAATATTTTTTTATGTTTTATGGTTTTTATAGTTTTTTATGTTTTGGATCATTAAATGGTTTTTATAGTTAATAGTGGTTTTAGGGTTTTTATGGGTTTTAGGGTTTTTATGGATTCTAGGTTTTTTTTATTTCTTGGTCTTTAGGGGTTTTAGGGTTTTTTCATTTTTAATGTTTTTAGTTGATTTAAGTGTTTTTAGGTTATTGAAATTTTCCTACATTTTATCTAGGTTTTTACATTTTTACGTATTTTTAGTCATTTTTATCTTTTTAAAAAAAATTAGCGTTTGGAGGAATTTTTTGGGGTTTTATGGTTTATTAGGGTTTTATGGTTCACATGTTTTTTTTCTTATTTTTAGGTTTTTAGGGGTGTTAAGTATTTTTATGTATTTTTATGTTTTCTTATGGGTTTTTAGGGTATTTAGGGGTTTTTATGTTTTTCGGGGTTTTAGGGATTTTTATGATCATTATAGTTTTTAGGGTATTTATGGATTTTGAGTGGTTTTAGGGTTTTTAATGTTTTTAGGTTTTTTTGGGTTTTTTTGTGTTTTTTTATTTTTTGTGGTTATTTTGATTTTTTGGATATTTAAAGGTTTTTAGTGTTTTAACGTTTAATGGGTTTAATGTGTTTTTAGGGGTTTTATGGTTTTTTTAGGTTTTACAGTTTTTGGGATCTTTTTAGTGTTTTTAGGGTTCCTAGGGGTTTTTTCATTTTTAGTGTCTTTGATGTTATAATTTTTTTTAGAGATTTACATTTTTCTAGGGGGGTTTCATGGGTTTTAATGATTTTATATTTTTAAGGATTTTTAGGGAGGTTTAGTATTTTTATGGTTTTTATGGTTTTCGATATTTTTTAGGGTGTTTTATGGTTTTCATGTTTTTTATGATTTTTTGAGTTCGTAGGGTTCTTTTGGTTTTTTGGTGGTTCTAAGGTTTTTTAGATACATTTATAGTTTTTGGGGTTTAAATGGAATTTATAGTTTTTAGTGGTTCATTTGGGATTTTTTTGGTTTTAAGGGTTTTTTTATGTTGTTAGTGGATTTATGGTTTTTAGTTTTTTAGTTATTTTAAGGTACTTTTAAGGGTTTTTAGAATTTTTTTTCATTTTATAGGTTTTTAGGGGTTCTAATTTGGTTATATTTTTATGATTTTATTAGACTTTTTAGGGATTTTAGCGATTTTGAGGGGTTTTTTGGTTTTTTAGAGTTCAAGTTTTTTTAGGCTTTTAATTCTTTTTTAGATATTTTAAAATTATCTAGGGTTTTAAGGGTGTTTTACATTTATTTGATCTATTTATGTTTTTAGGGTTTTAGGGTTTTTTAAGGTTTTAGTGTTTTTATATTTTATAGGGATATAGGTTTCTTTGGGGGGTTTTAGTGTTTTTAGAATTTTTAGGGGTTTTAATTATTTTTTGGCTTATAGGATTTTCATAGTGTTTTGATGGGGTTTTTAGGTTTTTAGGATTTTTTTTTGATTTTTAGGCATTTTTAGGTTTATTATGGATTTTTTAGGGTTTCTTTTGGATTTTGATCAATTTAGGGTTTTTATGTTTTTGGGGAGGTTTTGTTTTATTTTTTAGGGATTTAATGAATTCTAAAATATTTTAATATTTATAGGGTTTTAATTGGATTTTATTGTTTTTAGGGTTTTACAGTTTTATTGGTTTTCATGGGTTTTAAAGGTTTTATAGGTTTTTATGGTTCTTGGGGTTTTACGGTTTTTAATGGTTTATAGAGTTTTTATTTATTTGGGGGTTTTAGTGTTTTAAGTGCCTTTAATTTTTATATTTTTTCATAGAGTTATTAAGGGTTTTAGGTTTTTTCATTTTTAGTGCTTTTTACAGATATTTTACGAGTTTTTGGGTTTCTAGGGGTGTTAGGGATTTTATGGGTTTTAAGGGTTTTAGATATTTTTCAAGTTTATGGGTTTTTAAATATATTTTAGAGATTTCTTAATGATGATATTGGTTTAAATGGTTATCAGAGTTTTTAGTGCGTTGTAGGGTTTTATGGGTTTTTAGTTTTTTGAAGGTTTATAGCGGGTTTTACGGTTTTTAGGGTTTTAGGGTCATCTAGGTTTTTCAGGGATTTATCATTTATTTGTTTTTAGGGGTTTAAATTTATTAGGTTTTTTTGAGGAATTTTCATGGTTTTTAGAGTTTTTTTAATTTTTATGATTTTAGGGTTTTTATGATTTTTATGGTTTTTAGGGATTTATGAAAATGGATATTCTTTAGGGTTTATAGGTTTTATATGGGTTCTATGTGTTTTTTATGTTTTAATGTTTTTCTTAGGATTTTTCAATGTTCTTTAAGTTTTTTGAATTTTTTAGAGCTTTTTAAGATATTTATTAGGTTTTTTTGGATCTTCATTATATTTAGGCGTTTTCAGGGTTCTAGGGTTTTTAGTGTTTTCTGGTTTTTTGTTATTGGGGTTATTTTTAGTTTTTTTTATGTTTTTATGGGTTTTTAGTGTTTTTAACATATTTTTGGGGTTTAAAAGGGTTTTAGTGTTTTATTGGGTTTTTATGATTTTTTTGGGTTTTTAGGTTCTTTTACCATTTATCGTGGTTTTAATTGTTTTTATAAGGTTTTAAAAGTTTTAGGTACTTTTTAGTGTTTTTAGGGGTTATATATTTTCTGGTTTTTTTTGGGTTTTATGTGCTTTTAGGTTTTTAATTTTTTCTTTTGTTTTTCAGGTTTTTTTCAATTTTAATGTTTATAGGGATTTTTAGTAATTTTTAAGGATTTTAATTATTTTTAGGGTTTTAGAGATTTTGAGGGGATTTAGGGTATTTTAGGGTTTTAGTGTTTCATCTATTTTTTGGTTTCTAGGTATTTTAAATGTTTTTAGGGTTTTTTGTGTATTCTTAGAGATTTTTACATTTTTATGGATTCTTTGCGCATTTTGAATATTTTGATGGATTTTTTTATTTTTAAAAATTTTGGGGGTTGTTAAGGTTTT
This sequence comes from Viscum album, assembly GCA_963277665.1. Lineage (NCBI taxonomy): Eukaryota > Viridiplantae > Streptophyta > Magnoliopsida > Santalales > Viscaceae > Viscum > Viscum album. Next base: position 599,744 of record CAUJRU010000106.1, on the reverse strand, counting down.
TAGAGGTTTTAGGGGTTTTTTTGAGTTTTTTGGGTTTTCAAGGATTTTTAGATTTTTTAACATTTTTATGGGTTTGAAATATTTTTTGAGTTTTTATTGGTTTTTTTTTGTTTTATGGGTATTTAGGGTTTTTTATGGTTTTATTACTTGTTTTTAGGGATTTTATGTTTTTAGTGTTTTTTTGGTTTCTTGGGGGTCTGAATGTTTTTAGATTTTTATGAAATTCTTAGTGTTTTTCATGGTTTTTTGGCATTTTCATGTTTTTAGAAATTTTTATGGATTTTGTATGTCTTTCATTTTATTTTTATATTTTTAGGGGTTTTGAGGTGGTTTTAGGGTTTTAGGGTTTTTATGGTTTTTATGATATTTAGCGTTCTTAATTAATTTATGGATTTAATGGGTTTTGGAGTTTTTAGTGGGATTTTGGGGTTTTAAATATTTTTATCGATTTTCATAGTTTTCAAGAGTTTTTAGGGCATTTAGGGTCCTTTAAGGGTTTTAGGGTTTTAGGATTTTTAGGTTTTTAAGAGTTTTAGGTGTTGTAGGGGTTCTAAGGGTTTCTTAGGATTTTCAATGTTTTTATGGGTTTCACATTTAATGGGATATTCGAGATTTTTTTGGTATTTTAGGGTTTTTAGTGTTTTTTTTGCATTTTAGGGTCTTCTATACCTTTTAGTGTTTTTATGTTTTTATAAGTTTTATTATTTTTTGGTTTTCAAAGGGTTTTAGGATTTTTTACATTTTTATGTTATTTTTGGGATTCTTGAGGATTTTTATGATTTCTTAGTGGTTTTAGTTATTTTGAGGGTCTTTAAGGGTTTTATGGTTTTATGACTCTTTTATTTTTAGGGGTTTTTTATTTTTTAGTGTTTTTAGGGTTTTTAGAGTATTTTAAATTTTTTATATGTTTAATGGAGTTTTAGAGTTTTTTGTGGTTTTTAGCATTTGTATGGGATTGTATTATTTTTAATGTTTTTAAAGTATTTTATGGTTTTTATAGGTATTGGGGGTTTTTAGGGGTTATTATAGTTTTAAATTTTTAATTTTTTCGGCAATAGGTTTTTTTTTAGTATTTTATGTATTTCCAAGTGTTTTTAGGGTTTTTGGGTTTTTATTATTTTAGGTATTTTTAGTGCTTTTTAGGATTTTTATGGCCTTTTAGGGTTTTAGAGATTTTGAGGGGTTTTATGGTTTTTATGTTTTTATTGGGTTTTCTTGGGTTATAGGGTATGTTGAATGTTTCAGGGGTTTAAATGATTTTTAGTGTTTTAAAACCTTCTATAGAATTTAAAGGGGTTTAAGTGTTTTTACTGGTTTTTGTGGGTTTTTAGGTTTTTTTTGTTTTTCCGGGTTTTATAGTCTTTTTAATTTTTTAGTGTTTTTATCATTGTTTATGTTTTATGGGTTTTATGTATTTTTAGGTTTTTAAGGAATTATTAGAGGTTTTTCTAGGTTTTTCGGTTTTTTTATGTTTTAAGGGATTTTAGGGGTTTTTAACAATTTGATTGGTTTTTATGTTTTTAGTGACTTTTATAGTTTTTAGGGTTTTATGGGGTTTTATGGGTTTTATATATTTAATTTTTCTAGTTTCTGGGGTTTAAGTTTATTTAGGTATTTAGGTTTATTATTATTTTTGTGTTTCTATGTTTTTTAGTGATTTTGAGGTCATTAAGTATTTTTATGGTTTTTAAGGTTTTTTGAACTTTGAGGGTTTTATGGGTTTCGAGTGATTTTGTGTATTTTTTGGTTTTTTAGATTTTTTATGATTTATGGTTTTTTATAGTTTTTTATGTTTTGGATGATTAAATGGTTTTTATAGTTTTTATTGCTTTTAGGGTTTTTATGGGTTTTAGGGTTTTTATAGATTCTAGGGTTTTTTTTGATTTCTTGATCTTTAGGGGTTGTATGGTTTTTTTTCATTTTTAATGTTTTTAGTCAATTTATGTGTTTTTAGGTAATTAATTTTTTTTATTTTTTCTGGTTTTTTACATTTTTATGTATTTTTAGTCATTTTTTAACTTTTTAATGGTTTTTAGGGTTTTGAGGCATTTTTTTGGGTTTTATGGTTTTTAGGGTTTTATGGTTGGGAGATACCTCTCAAACAAGGGCAAAGAAACAATAATAAAAAATATGAAACCATATCATAAACCAGAAAAGTAAAAAATCTCCAAAATGAGTAACGATACAATAAAATATATTAAAAACACACATATTAGGGTAATAAGAATGTATATGTGACTAAAGTTCCCATGTTCTCTCCCCCAGGCCACTGTATTTCCACAGGAAATCTACGAAGGGAGTAGAACACCCGTGAAACACTTTCTCCTGGAAGTACTAGATCTCTACAGGCCACTACTTGATGGTTACATCATATTTAAAATTGATATATCCCTAATTGATAATGTAAGAGTCATCATGAATATAAGGAAAAACATTTGACACATCAAATACATCATGTATCTGGATCAGATATGGGGGAAGGGTTATTTGATAGGTGAAGGCTTTAACCCAATGAAACACCCTGAAAGGTCCAATAAATAGGGATAACTATTACTCCCTTGACAAAAACATCAATACCCATGATGAGGGTTCAACTTCAAGAACACATGACCTCTAATTCCAAACACTATATGTATAATATTATGATTGATAAAGTACTTATGATGATAATAATATGTTTTTATCCTATTAAAAATTGCATGGACCGTATTTGTCATGTTTTGTGCTAGTTTAGTCCTAAGAATTGATGAATCTCCAACCCCATTCTATAAAAATGGGGATTGGAATGTCCAGTCGTAACAAGATTCAAATGGTTTAAAAAAATAAATGATTTTAAAAGATTTAAATAATAAAAATCAACTAATCATAGGTGACTCATTCACGAACATCCAAAATCTAGGACACAAGAACAAAACATGTCTTCAAGATTCCTGATGGTCCACTCTATATGGTCATCCATATGTTGATGAAAATAAGTGTTAAGGAGTAGGCAAGAGACAAAATATTTTTCAATATTCACAACACCTTGGAGGTAAAATAAGGATTGTAGTTATCTACGATCATCCTTAGGACATTGTGGAGTCTCACAACCTCCTCCAGATACTAGCTAGAAAAAACCTCCACTGAACTCAAATCTTAAACCTTTATAAAGTTGGAATATTTCATCAAATAATCCACTAACTGCCCTATAGAATCAATGAATCCCAATGGTCTAAGTAAAATAGTAACAAATCCCATTAAAGTTTCATCTCACTTACATTTGGGGATATCTGATGGATGGAAAGAACTATCCAAAACATGGTTCATATACTTCACTTTCTGGATGAACAAACATCGGGACACAGACTCTGAAAATGCACACTGCAACGTAGGCCACCAAAAATTTTCTCTAAGAGCTCTGTACATCTTTGTCATTCTAGTATAGAACAATAAGGGTGAGAATTGTAACTCTAAGAGAATCATCCCATGCCTCGCTAAAGGGATGAAAATCGTACTATATAACAACACTCGATCTCATCAATTCTCATAAAAACCATTAGGGAAATTATAAAACATGACACAATCTCTTAAATCCTCCATCACATAATCCCCTAGCTCGGAATCCACCACATGATCTACCAAATATTACATAACAGTAATATGAAAAGGAAAACATATACCTCCAAACTACCCATATTGTGATGTAATACTAGGATATCATCCATTACTCTCCAAAAATATTTGTATTCATGAAAAAAATAACTACATGACTTCTTTCTCAGTGATTCTTCTACAACATTACCCTTCACAGGTGTATCTCAAATATCTAAGTCATAATCCTACAATAATTCCAACCATTTATACCACCATGAGATCAAATAATTTCTGTATAACTTCAATGAAATCACAAACTAAAGATCACTATCAGAATAATTTTCCTCATAATGATGTAACTTTAGATTCCCATATTACACAAATAGTATTTGTTTCATCATAGGATAACCATACCCATGACACAAAACAAAATATAAAACATCAAAATAAACCCCCTATACTTAAAAAAGGAATATAATACCGACCAAACTCTCATTTATGTACTCAAAATCTTCTTAACCAAAGTCATTCCACAAGAATACATGATAATTTCTATTCAAAACTGTTACAGGAGTTTCAAATTTAGTTAAATTGGCTAAAAACCCCCTATAACAGCCTACATGACAAAGGAAACACTACCCAACTATAATTGTCTTTGGGGATACCCATAAAATAGATTCCTATATCTTTTAAGGTTCAAAAACTAATCCTTGATATAAAATACATGACCCCTGAAATGAACTTCATGAGCCTTGAACTCACACTTAGATAACTACTTTAATAGCTGTCGGAGATGAAGAACTCCTAAAATGGAACACATATTTTTTGAATGCTCCACCTTAGATGTGGATTACATAAGGATGTCATTGATTAAAACCACCATGAACCTATCCAATAATCCATATAACACAAAATTCATTAAACCCATGAAGGTACATGGAACATTTGTCACATCTAATGACATCACAATGAACATGTAATTCCTATAAAAATATTATAATGTGGTATTTGAAAAAAAATACTCCTTCACTTGAATTTGATGTTATCCAACCGTATACTAATCTTTGTGAACCAACATGATCGTTTGAAGTAATAAAATAATTTATAATTCCATGTAAGTGGATAAAGTCTCTTCTAAATCACTAGATTTAAGTGACAATAATTGATATAGAGATTCAAACCTTCATAAACAATCTTCACACAAAAAAAACTATTGCATCCCATGGAAACACAATCATCTGAACAATACCATGTTATAATAGATAATCAATTTTTACTCACAACTCTCACAACTTTAATGTTTCCATTCTATATGTAGAAATAAAGGTTAAAGAAGTGTCTGACTATAACTCTATCCCAAACTCTATATCCCATTGAGGGGTTCACAACATAACCTCCATAAGAAAAACATCAGGGTACTCTTCTGTAACCCTAGGAAACACAATCATCTAAACATCCAACAAACTCAACATCTTCTTGGATAATAAAGAAGATAATAAAAAAAAAATTATTTCCTATCTAGGGGCCTCTCTCACCAATAAACATGAAATAATATTTTTGGGAAACATAGATCCCAATTTTTTTCCAGAAGTAATCCAAAATAGGATTCACCAAATACATATACTCCATGCTGATGATTAATTCATAGGGATATATCTATAAATTTAGTAAGTATCCCAAAAGATAATTTTTTCCCAATCATTATCTCATAGTCTCGACAAACTTTATAAAATTATAATCGAACATTAACTATCATAGTCAATTCCAAGGGAACTAGAAGTCTCTCAACCTCAATTAAAAAACATGGACTAGGGAAAGTGGTATAAAGGGGTATGTATCCTCTGAATGAAAAAAATAATGAACCCATGTTGAAAAAAAGAAAAGGGTACCCCAAATGACATCATTTTCTTCCAACATTAGCGACATAGGGCCTTGAAGCTGACCACATCCTACTCTATGGAATCTCTAACCATAATGATGAACACCTATTTGGTCATTCTCTACTCTCCGAGCATGTGAGGAATCTCAAGATTTTACTCTTCCTACCCGGACTCCTCTCTACTAATAAAATGATTGAGCATCTAGTTTTTTCTACCTCCTCTAGATCCACCACAATGGTGGAACCTGAAGTGGAACACCTTGTTCGTGATGCCTGATCAAAAATTTAGGGAACTCTTTATACTGATAACCTTAACCTACAAAATAAAAAATATGCGTCTAATCCATTATAAAGGTCTTGATATCCCCCACCCTTAGTGAAACAAGATTATGAGGGATTTTATCTACACATAACTATCAAAAAAATCTTCTTTCCAGTCAACTAGGGACCCTAGATCATAGCTCTGATTCATGAAGAATCCTGGATACTCCCTTCTCATGATCATCCTATTATAGAAAGTATCATCTTAATAACATCTTCCACATCTAGTACCATGAGATATGTCGATAAAATAAATGGGTTGACTAGATGATTGATCTATAGATACAATTACTCCTCAAAATTAATTTCCTTGTCCTCCACATCTAGAAATAGGTATGATGAATATCAGATAAGGGCCCAAAAATAGATCTAAAATATCACATGCTGGTTCTCACATAACAATGGGTAAGTTGTAAATGAAAACTAGTTGTCTTTATAAAAAAAGAAGGAAAATATTCTATAAAGTAGTCTATGAAATTCTCCCATGAGACCTCCTACTTGACACAATCCTTGAAGAACAAGTTCCACCACTGCATCACGACACCACACAACATTTTCACATCTAATGATTCCAAATACTCCTTCAGATCATGGATTTAACTAAAATATATCTCAAGATTCTCCAACCATTTCTTTTTGAATTATTGTTAAATGGATACCTCATAATTCTATAGACTCTAGAAAGGAAATTATTAGAGTTTCCTCGTCCAATGATTCTTCATCATCAAAAAATACTCTATGGTGATCAATAGGAATATCCTACTAAACATCTTGGATGCAAACCAAAAAATAACATTGACTTATAGCCGTAAAATGAAATGAAAAAATGGTTGGAGACTCGTAATCCTGAAACATGGAATACATAAGATTAATTAATTAATATTTATATTTATTTTAATGTTTAATCTATCTCATTGTCTATACATTTACAAAATTGTTGTAATGAATAATGATACATGATCCTTTTTGTGGTATCTACCCTATATCATATTTTGCTTTTCTTAGTAGTCTCGGTAAACATAAATGTCTATGCATCAGAACACATCGGGAATTGAATACCCATGTCTCAACCAGAATACCTTATTTACATTTATGAATAATCATAACGGACACTATTTCCCAACCAAACCATGAATTCCTAATATATAATTAACCCTAAATATCATCATATCCCTCGAAATGAACCTTTGATACAATCCTATCACGAACCACTCCAACCAAAGGTACCCCTTCCAGGTTGGAAATGAGATAAATTAGATATTAACTACCCAAATACCAACTCAAATGGGCTATGGGTTAACAAAAAGCACCGAGGGAATAATAAACATATATATGGGAAGCATTACCCTAAAATATAACATACTAGAGTGAGATGGAGATAAGACATTTACACCAATCAACCCATAATTATAAATAATAATAGATCCCTTGTGCATACATGTAATTTCATACAAAATAAATACAACTAAAAAAGGAAACTTCAGGTACGAAAAATGTTAACTTGGTAGAGAACATGATTCCCAAACAACTCTAATTAAAACATGATCTAGTAATATCCTTTCTTAGCTCTAACATGACCATATAAACCTAATAATAGTTAAAATATATCTGGGGTGGTAATAAAATTATACTAAGTAGGATCCTCTAGATAGTTTCTCTTGCAAACTAGAAATAAGGTATACAAAATCCTAGTGAAAAATAAGTGAAACTAACATAGAATATAAGTAGGTAAACTAATATATCATCCTCACTATGGCTATCTCTCACTAATTATCAAATACAAAAGGTCATATATTATATTAATTTAAAAAAAAATTATCCACACTACCGCTTTTCCACTAGTTTTCCTCTCTTCCCCAACAATACATGTCTTGAGCCATCTCTCTCTAAATGAATTTAGCTCAAATACACCTAGGATAAGTATAAAAACATGCATCTCATCCATCACATCATCTCATAATTTCTTGGAACATCTTCATATTATACACATGTAGTTTATAAGATCCCCCATAGCTCGTAAGATGTGTATCATACATCCGTTATTATACATCAATACATTTCAACACATACACTGACTAAGGTACCTCATGTCATTATATCCTATACCTATCATACGTAAAATAATAGTTGGGAAACAATATTGAGATATATGTATTTGTGAAATAAAAATATCCATTAAAAACTAAATGAAAATATATGGGGAAATTGACCACCATTCATAAAAGAATACAATACTACCAAGAGAGGAGAGTGGGGCTAGAGGGGGAAGTCATCCATCCATTCTCACCACCATGATGTTGGGGAAAACACCCACATGGATTCCATCAGGTTTTAGTAACCCTAACCGACATGGGTGGGGGTAATATATGAAATTACAAAACATATATGATATAATATATCTCCCAACCACATTATGGTCATACAATTGTCCTAGGATTAACTAAAACTATCATCTCTCAAACACCCAACTACCATAACTAAAGAACAAGATGTCCTATAAGAACACAATCATTTGAACCTACAAGATTAAATTACTTCTTCCACTTTTCATTCAAGTTCACGATAATTAATTCAATAACAATTCATTGACATTATTGTGAGTCACATTACATTGACTATAAAAATTAAGTACATATCCTCAATTCATAATTCAACCAAATATAAGGTTTCTCCATATTTCTTTAAAAATTTCGATATATCAATAAAAAACCTGATGGGTTAAAGAATTTATTAAAAATTATTATCATTCCTTAATTCCAAGTACTCTAGGAAACGTCCTATACAACCATCAAATGGAGGTGAAACCATTAACATCCATCTATATTGAGTAGTGGATAAATAAAAATAGATAAATAAGTAATGTGGCCATTATGCCTTTAAACATATTTTCCATCAAGAATCAAAATTTCATCACAATAATTGGTAAACCCATATTTAACATGTTACATCAACACTGGTACCATCTTTAATATCACCATGCATCTCTTGGTCATAGGGATAAAATTATAAAACAACCTCAGAACTTTCCACTCATATCTCATTAGTCATCTCGGGCACACATCACGTAGAATGGATCATATCTAGAGCACATCACATAAGTCATAAAAATATAAAAGAGTAAGAAGATTAATTTTTGACCAATAAACAATGAATTTAGCCTTCACACGGTCTCACATGACCCTAAACACATGGAATTCACCCAACATAAGAAAGATAAATATCTCAACCATAAAAAATTTTTATTATCAAAGAAAAAAATTTTATTCAATCATGAATTTATCGATTCATTATCATAGATTCCAACTATGGGAAACCTAAGGTATAATTTATAACAATATATTAAATAATTAAACATGTTTCCTAGTGTTTTTATCTTTAATAATAGTTAAACAATAATAATTCTAATTTAATATACATTTTTATCTTTTCATTACTAACATGTATTCTATATTCATGTTCATTAACCAATTCTTAATATGTATGGATTGAAATATGTAATTAAACAAGCCCCATGAATCAATTTGAATTAAATTAAATTAAATGAATGAATTCATTAAACATGCCTCTTCAATTTCTTATCCAAGAAACTCATTTACTATATTTATGATCTTTTTAAATTTAATTATATTTTTTATATTCTCCCAAGAATAAATTACATGAAAATATGAATTAAAAAAATAGAAAATTATTTCCTAAATCAATAAGAAAACCATTATCACGAGGAAAAAATAAACATCATTATATTTCTAAACATAAAAAAGTCATTGTTTTATAACTGTTTATTATTTATTAGGTACTCTACACCAACATCCAAAGGGATAAACCATGATCCATATATTATTACATTCAAATGAAAAAGATAAGAAATGAATCAACTAACTAAAAAATATGACTTTCTTGAAATGGAAATGAAATACCAACACAGAATTCTGATAAACTCTCCTATAAGGGAATTACGATCTCCCATGGATATCATTCCATGAACTCACCAATACACATGAACAGAAACTCTATTTAAATGATGGAGATAAAACAATATAGAATGATAAGAAAAAATTGATGAAAATGATATCAAATAGAGTAGAAACCACTAGAAAGAAAGAAGAACCTACCTTAGACAACCAAAGATTGAACTCTAGAATTTGGGACATAATCTCAATAGAATGGTGCTTTAAAGGCCTTTGAAAAGAAATCTAGGTATCTAGGGTTTATGTGGAAGAGATGAGAGTAATGTTGGTTTTTATGGATTGGAGGTATTTTTGATAATTTTTAAATTTGTAAGAGCATGACCCATCCCCATAACCCACACTATAGATTCTACAAACATATAGTATACTATGGTGTATCCAAAGTAAACACACCGTAGCCCAATTAATAAAAGAGTGTGTCCAAGAAACACAGTTCAGATCCATCAAAATCCTATTTTCCTGAGGGTAGGGACTAAAACATAGCCTAAATCATCAGTGAATAAGTTTTTTGAGTGTACCAGTTAAGGGAGAGTCTGATAAATCCATAAAAATATTTCACTACAAACAAAAATGATATTATTGAAAAAGTTCTTATGAAGTTTCATTGAAGAAGTAAGATTATATATTCTCTCATTTTTTCTTTGAATGATGAAATTATATTATAAAAGGGGAGAATTTATGTTCGTTAATGTAATGAGAGTCATCAAAAACCAATAAAATCATGGGTTTAATACTAAAACTAAACCCACAATCTATTTTTGAATGTTTTTAATATGTTATTGTGATGAGTTTAGGAATTCAGGTTGAAAAATTCATGATAATATATTAAAAATTGGGACCACCCTAATAATATTTTGAATATCCCTTGAGAAATAAATTATGTGTTAGTATCATAATGTTCATTGATTATGGGTAAATATTTCTTTTAAATTATCTCCTCACATTTTCTACATAGATCATGGATCACATTGACATCAATTAGAATAATTGATGATGCAATTATTTAAGTTAATTGTTATCATTTTATCTCAATATTCTATGTATTTATTTCTAATAAGGGGGTGGGGTGGAAGAAAACATATTGACATGAATTATATATATATGTTTATTGAAAACAAATCTAAAGGAGGAGATTTTTGAACTCCTATGGTGTTTATTTATATCTACTTTCAATAATAATGATGTCAATATATTCTAAGAAGAGAAGCATGTAAGGATTTTGGAGTACTCAATCAAGTTAATGGGGGGAGTATTTATGAACTCATGTTGGGTTATCTAAATGCACTGATATTAGTAGATTAGAGAACACCTTTAAAAATTTTGTTATAAGTCCACTCATGTTTGATCCATGCTAAATAATTCATTAAATAAGGGTAATGAAGAAACTCTGGTAGTTCCATAGTATACTGTATTGGAGATCCTTTCACATATAACAAAGTAATATAGAAACTTCTAGAATTTCATTAATATTAAACCTTTTTTAATGATTATAAAATGTAAGTCCATTTTTTAAGTGTGAGGATGTAGTGGAGTGTGGTGATTCATTCTTTTATTTCACATTGAATAAGATGAGAAATATAGCTTTGATGCTCTATAATAAATATCATTTTATGTTGAGTGTTTATCTTAAGGGAGGAAGATACTTGGGTAATATTTTATGAAATATTTGAAGTTGGTTTGTTATAGTGGAATGAAATTGAAGTGCTCTAAGGGGAACGTATATGTTGTCATATCTTTGGGATAATTGGGATATAACTAAATAATTTTTGAAGAAATCCTATTGTGACTTGGACTGATTTGATGTAGCTTAAGAAACACTTTAATGGTTGGAATAAGTTTTTATTTGAGTTGATGAATTTGGAGATGAGTTTTGTAAATTCTAGATTTACATATTACTGAAAGTTTTATAAAATTCTCCATATGTATGAGTTACTTTGAAATTATGAAGAATACATAAGATTATTTCTATGTTTTAGATTTATATAAAAATTATAAAGGAATTAATACATTGTGGATCTTCAACACAAGCATAGCATTTATCCAGTGCATGTGTAAAAGTACATAAAGGGAATATTTAGAATTTCAAAAAGTATAGTGTTTTCTATAATTTTTATAGTTTTTATCCAATATGTAAGATTTATCATCCAATATATAAGAGTTTTGAAACAATTTATAAGAATTTATTTCATTTTCTAGTTTATAATTTGACAAAGTAATGAACCACCTTATGATACATAAGGGTACTTAAGACATATATATGGTTTGATTTTTTTAGAATTTGGAAAAGTATTGATCTACATAGAAATACGTAGGGGTCCATTTGATGAGTACATATAAGTTTTTTGGATTATATATATGATCCATATTATTATTCATAACATTCCTTATAAGATACATATTGAGAACATTGCAAATGGATATATTTGAGAGTTTCATGGGTGATACATAAGAGTTAAATATGATTTCTAGTACATGCATAAGAGTTGATATAAAATCTAACAATAGTTTTATTAGTTTAATTTCATGAAGAAAAATTCATAAAAACTAATAATTCAAATTATTCTATGTTGATATTAATGTTTAAATGTCATGGTCTTATGATTAACCATGATGAATAATTGAGAAAATAATCGTGGGAGAAGGTTGTGTCATGATGAGGGTTTGTATACCATAGGGGTTTCTATATATGGTCATGCATACATTCAGTGGGGAGAAGACATATTTTGTGAAGGTAAGAGGGAATAGATAGTTGGTATTTGTAGATGGAGACATTATTGGTGGAAAATAATGAAAAATAGTAAATTAGGGGTTTTGTGTAACATATTTGGTTTTGGGAATACAGGTTCAAAGATATACCATTGAATTATCTTCTTCTTGATAATAAATGTTTTGTGGGGGGATAACAACAAACAAACACCAAGAATATCCTCTCACCACCACTATGTTATATTGTTCACGGTGGAATGATAATATAGAAATAATATTATTATTTATAGATGTCACAAATTCTCAAAGGGGATGATTCTAGTGAACCCTAAATAAAAATTGGTATTATCCTTCCACGATAGGAGATGATCCCAGTTTTTTATCTAATTTTGAGAATCTAAATTAAAGTAGATCCATAACCGTATTTTTTAAATTATATTAATATGGTTAAAAATATAAACTTATGATATACAAATTTTCTGATTTATCTTGTTCCTTAATTTTACATTATTAATTTTCAACAACATTATGAATTGTATTTCCAAATAATTAATGTTATTAACAATCATAAGACATTTTTAGTGATTTTATAGTAGACTAGAAATGACTAAAAATCATTCTAAATTATAAATAATCCCACATAATCATTGTATAGTTATATGATTATATCCAATTACTTCATTTGGAATAATTAAATCCTGATCAACCTAACATTTTGTCTCTTCGTAAAATAAAGAAGAAAACATTAACCTGGGAGGATGAGGATGAAAACAAAGTGGATATTTAATTTAGGAAGGAGGATTATCAAAGCTAAGAAGTGACTAAATCACCCCACTCCACCCACATCCTAAGTAATCACTCCTCCCACCAATCTTTCACTAATCATTGATTATATTACTCCTACCCTCTAAACCCATCGCCCACTGCTGAGCTCATATTCTTGACTCAAATATTTTATAAGATTTAATATAATTTAGGTTAAAAAAAATTGTTTATAATAATGATAAAAATTTTAAAATTTCAAAAAATGTATTCATATTGTGGAAAAAGTGCTAATTGTAGGTCCATTCATTAAAAATATTTTTGGTGTTCTTTCTAGAAAGGAGGGAAAATGTGTTGAATAACTATATGTAATTTCCTAGTTTAATATATTATTAAATCTAGGTACAATAATCATTTTTCAAATTATAATAAGAATCATTGAAAATGCTCATAGGTATTTCCTAATATAGATTTTTTTACATGAATTTACTAAACAAATAATTAATAACCTTTCAATGAAAATTTTCCAAATTCTTATAATAAGGTACTATATTCTATTTATCATCGTAATACATTATTGAAGACTAATAAGAAACATTAAAAGTGATCATATATAATTTTTATTAATGAAAAAATAATTGAAATTATCAAAGTAAATAAAATAGGAAAAATAGTTTGTATAATCAGTCATTTATTTAAAGAATCTATTTTTCACCAATTATTTAAGAACACTTATGTAATTAAAATCAAGAACTTGTTTTTTGTTTTATATTAGCTCAGAGGACTTATTATTCATTCTTAAGAACCATTAGTGACCATAAAAACTTTCATTTGTAAATAATACACTAGTAATAATTTTACTATTAGTGACCAGAAAAAGTGGTTGCTAATGGGATTTAACGACGACCATAACACCACTTTTGGCAGTTTCAATTAGATCTTCAGGAAATGGAATTAGAGACCACCAATTGTGGTCACTGTATATAGTCCCCATATTAATATAGTGGCGGTCACTAGGAATAGTATTTAAAACCTCCCAAATTAGTAACAACACAATATCATGTAGTGACCATTATAGGGAGTCGCTAATGATCCCATAAAAATAAAATCATTAGTGCCTGCCATATGATGCCACTAACCTAATTATTTTTTTAAAAATAAAATCATTTTCATATCCACCAAATAAATAAATTAAAAAAAAGATAGAAAATGTTAACAAAAAATAAAATAAAAAAACAATAATCCCAACAAAACTAGTGATCCAAATAGATACAGATCCCTTCTAATATTCTATCACAATCAACCAACTCATAAGATAAAAAAACAATTAAACAATGATAATACATATTAGTATTTTTAAAATTAATAATATTTATTCAGTTAATATATATATATAGAATAATCCAAAAAATTATATTGTATTATCAATATAAAACATCATAAATATAGAAATGAAGAAAAGCTAATCTGAAATATGTTTTTAAAATATTTATCAACAAAGAAATGACGATTAAAATTTAAAAATAAATTTTACCATATACCAATCAATCCAAGAATCATATTGACACGCGTTTGATTCTAGTAGATCACATATGATTTGATAAATAATTTACTAGTATTTTACATAAATAAAAAAGCAATTTTCTTTTATTTTACCCCCTAATGGGAGATATTCCAAATTAATAAAACTAGACAACATTACCCATTAATAATCATCATACCAGGCGATGGTAGAATTCTATCGAAATTGAGTTGATTCCTACAGATCAAAAATGGATTGATGAGGGGTCGGTTATATGTTAATATGGATTGGGATATCTACCATATTAATCTGTTGAAATTATTTATAGGGATGATTTTGGACTCCATCATCGTCATCCCTTGTAGTCCCATTTCATTTTCCCTATGATTTCATGTGTTTCTTTCACCTTATACTATAGTACGTAGTCCATAATTTTATTTTGAATAATATCAATGATCTAAAAATGACTATATGGCTATTATCCAAAAATTTCAGGCCCATATAAGAGTGTTTTCATGGTATTTTGTCATTTTATGTGATTTTTCACATAACTCTGAATCTATGGGACATACAAAACATTGGATCATACCTATCAATTAAAGTACATGATCCACATGTTGATTCTTCTTATAGATTTTAAATAACTTCAATTAATTTCCCTAATGTTTCATTTCAATAAAATCTCATTTGGTTAGTTTTGAACCCTATACACATAATTTTTCCATTTTTATAAAAATGAAAATAAATGTGAAAATGAAATTGTAATTGTTTAGGACAATCCAAAAATTTGAATGAAATGCAGTTGATTACAATAGATAAAAAATAAGTTAAAGAATGTCTCCTATATTTTCACATCAATAAAATGTTTATTTCTCATTTTGACCCCTAATGGGAGATATGTCATTTTAAAAACATTAGAAAACAATATTCATCATTTTCTATTTTATTGGGAGACACATGCACTGGATGGATACAGTGATGATTATTACAAATAAAAAATGGATCACTAATTATTTTCACATGATTTCATGTCATTATATCTTTTTTCTTATTATTGGACCTTTTTATGTGATTTTTCACTTGACTTGAAAATTTTAGCGACAAATGAAAATTTCGATCAAACTGAAAAATTAGAGTCTCTGATCCATATTTTGATGTAACATGGAGATTTTAAATGATAGAAAGATCATTATCATAAACCTTTCTATCATTCATAGCTTGTTTGGTCACTTTTAAACCGCACACACATGATCTTCAAATTGTTAAAATAAAGATAATAAATGTGAAGATTAACTTTTAATTTTTAAGATCAATCTAGTCATCAGATTGATGAAAAGTTGATTCCAATAGATCACATATTATTTGAGGAATTTTCTCTATTATGATTACATCAATAAGAATTTGTTTTTCCATTTTGACCCTCAGATGAGTGATTTTTCATTTTGATAACACTAGGAAATGTTACACATCATTTTCCATAATTCAAATCATCATGATCATCTAAGGGACATGGCGTTGATTCTTATTAATAAAGCACTGATTGGTGATCAGTATCCCATGATTTCATTTCAATCTATATGTGTTTTCCTAATATTGAACCATTTTATTGTATTTTTCACATTAATCCAAATTTGAGGGAAAAAATATATTAGTAATCATCCCAAAAAATTAGGGTATCTGATCCACATGTCAATACATCATACATATTTTAAATGACATAAAATAATTATCAAAAAATTTCATGTCAATTTGAGCTTGTTTAGTCGAGGTTGACCCCTACACACATGATTTTTCCCCTATTAAAAAATGATAATAAATTTAAAAATGATCATTTATTTGTATTGAGTAATATGGGGATTAGATTTACCTATAGCTGATTCCAATAAATCGCATATGATTTTAGGAAATTTTTCTTGGATTTTCACGTCAATTAGAATTTGTTTTCTCATTATTGACCCATTGATGGGAGATATGTCATTTTAAAAATACTAGGCTCTGTTATCTGATGTTTTCCATCATATTGGGTGAATAATGTGTCTCATTTGAGATAGTGAGGCCCATGAGGGGGTATCCTATGGTAGGTGGGGAGGGTAATAGAATTTCCAACTAATCTACCCTCAAAAACTAGCTATATTCCATAGAATACAAGATTTGATCCTACATTATGAGGATGAAAAATATAATTTCCTCACAAGATATTCTAGTAGCTCCTTCTGTGGGTATTTTTATTCAATATAATTATGAAAAATTCAATGAGTTGTTTTTAATAAAATGGTGTTTTCGATATTTGTTCCAAATGTTTAAGAACAGAAACAACATACTATTGAAGAATAAAATTATCAGAAGTAGAACCACCTATAGATGAAGAAAAATAGAAGTAACTACTAATGTTTGGATATATATATTCTAATTAATATATTCAAATAGAGGTTTTTGGATGATACATTCTTTTGATGAATCACTATTATACCTAGAGTGAATTGAATATTTTATTATTTTTCAAATAATTATGAAGTCTCTAGAAGAAGAGGACCATTAAGATTTCTTGTAATGTTACCAAAAGAAATCGAAACTAGATGTAATTTCAAGCTCATACAATTCTTCCAATAAATATAACATCAGATATAGATTGATGTCTCTCTAGTACAATGAATGTGTGTAGTATTAGAACTTCATGCCTGAGGTTTATTGGTGACCCAAAGATGAATATTTCATCAAAAGGGGAAAATAGCTATGGTAGTATGTGAATTCATTGTAATGATTTTTGAAGTTGAAACATATTATTACTTAAATGTAATATATGATGTATTCATGAGAATATTTTTACATACATGTGCTTGTTACCCAGTGTTAATGTTATATGGTGAAAATAATTATCAAAAGTAGGATGATATGAAAGTGAGTTCAGTTTTTGGGAAGATAATGTTGAAAAATGAAGTTCTATAAGTGGAATACCAGAATAAGATGTTGTATCAAATAATGGTTCATAAAAAACAAAATTTGAAACATTTCAGATGAGTTATTAATACAATATTATAAAAATAAAATCCATGAAAAGGATGAATCATTAGTGTACATTAGAAGGGAATATAATAAAAAATTCATCAATGAATGAGTTTTTCATGTTATAGTTTCTATATAAATTAAGATATATCTAAGGTAGATTTAATGGATATAAAAGTACATGAATTTTGAATGAGGGTTTATAGGTAGATTATCATTTTTTTCTAAAACTAAAAAATTATGTAGGAGCAAATGCAAAAAAGAATATAACATACACTGGTAAAAAAGTTGGATGATTAATGGTAGAGTTTAATAGTGGAAATATTGATGGATACACTAATGAAAAATTATATTTCCATAATGTTTGGTTTGTAAATGATAATTTGAAACATTGTCTATTTATTTACTCATATTCCATTCATGATATTACCATAATACCAAAGATAAAGATGAACATGAAGGAATCATTTTCTGGGTTTTATATCACAATATCAATTCATGCTTGGTTTTTAAAAAAATAGTGAAAGGATTCATGTTGAATAGTGTAGTGTGGATGATGAATTCATGGGAATTGTGATTATTAGAAGATAAAGGTTGAAGGAACTGAATATAAAAATAGATCCTCATCAGTATGTTGAAACTATAGAGCTCTATTAAGAGTATTTTCACTTTCTACATTAATTCAGAAATATTTATGTCTCCAATTAGAATTTTTTATAGAATACATAACATCCAAAATACAGTCTATAATAAAAAAACCTCTAAAATAACATTATATTAATTAATGATTTTAGTAATGAAGAATGATTCTTTTAATATAAAACCAAAATAACATGGTGTCTTTCTCGAGTAGATATCATGCAGTCACGTATCATAAGACCATGAATGTGACATATAAAAAAAGAAAAAATATCTGATGAAATCACGTTTCTTCCAAAATTATATAGAATCACTCACCAACATAAAATCAAAATCAGGAAAATCTAATTATAGGTTAATCTTAATGTAAATACCATTAAAATGGTAGTTATTATAGAGAGTGTTAAGCAATTAGTGAAAATGAAATTACCAATGGAGTCTCTAATATCCTATATGATTGATGTGATGTTATGTGATACAAAATCCAAATATTTATCTTCATTGCTAATTTAAATGTACTTATTATGTTTCTATGTTTTATCATCTGTCCAAATTTCTTTAGTTTGATTTGAATCCCTGGTTTTTAAAATTTATTTTAATGAAAATGTAAATGTGATTTTTGAATTTACTAAAAAATTGATATTGACAATATAAAAGATAGACATGAAAGATAAAACAAAACACACCTTTTGAAACTGATGCATCATATAGGACCATGGTTGCTACATGTATCCGGTGTGGCAGGGGCCTACAAAAAATAAAAATTATAAATATAATATAAATTAATTTATTAAAAAATTTGAGTATAGACATGAATCATAGGATCTCTTACACCATCACCAAGACACATATACTCTCATAGTGCTATGACCTTATCAAACAACTATGCATTTACCTCCTTGGAAGCACACATCAGTGCCTCTACATCTATCACCAGTTCTTTTGTACCAACAAAAACATGATAACCATACTTATTGCGTGACACTAAAAATAATAAATCCACATGGCTTATTCCAAGATGTATCCATGTCCATCCTGACCAATAATGAAATGAAATATCTCAGCCCATTACAAGGCAAGATGTCACTGGTCCTCTGGAAGCTATTCTTACTCAAACACAACTTGAGCCTATGTTTTGTATATATATATATATATATACATATGTATGATAGTATTTATAATTAGTAAAAAACATAATATAAGGGCTGAAACATTCATATCATTCTGATCACGAGTCATCATCCACACTAATATTTTATCAGATGAGGCACCTTTCTCCCATAAATGTATAAAAGTAATATATAAATATAGAAAAAAAATAGTGAATAATAAATTTAAAATTTTAATAATAAAAAAATCATATCGAATCTAAGGCATCTGATGAGTCCCAAGCCTGTGAGGTGGTCTCTACAGTGCATTCTTTTTTGAATGACATTCTAACACCTCTTACATTCGATTAATTTAAATTTAAAACATGTAAAATTATGAAAATTATTTGATATATATCGAAAAAAATAAATAGACTCATCCTCACAAACATATTTGGCCAATATATAACTAAATCATGCCACTGAGAAGGGAGAACACCTCTCGGGACTCTATCTAGTATTTTTGGGGCACCAATATTTGGTACCCAGTCCTCCTTATATAAACTACCTTTGTAATATGTCCATATTTTATGACTTTTTTCCATACAAACTTGATGAATATATTTTTATACACTCGCTGATTATACTATTTAATTAAAAAATAGTATCACAAATTTATGTATTATTTCAATATATCTAAATAACTAAATTGATCCCCTTACCTAAACTTCCTTCCATAGATGATCCAATGTATCATGGGGGAATGATGCATAGTCATGTGTAGTCAATGAAAATATATTTGGATTGGATATTATATGAACCAAAAGGAAAATAAATACTGGTTCAACCACTCCCATAGGATCGTTTTTCTCATCAAATGATACATCAAATTTTGTGTCCGAATTTCATGATGAAATACCATAACTAAGGCCTATCCTATGAGAGGAATAAGTGCTCATATCAGGTACTATTAAAAATAATTTCATACATGAGTATCTGGATGTGAATATATATTTTTAATTTTTAATTAAAAATATAAAAACACATTTACATTTAAACATACCTAGACTCGTTGACACATATGGATCTTCCAGATGATGTGGATGTAGTGCCTACTCCCCTACATGTCTATTATCATATAATTCATTATTAAGGAAAGGATTAATTTACTACTACATTTTCATATAATGTCAACTAGAAAGGACTTAATTACATTATTTTTTTACACACATATTTCATCAAATATAATGGCGTGGCAGGATCAAAACACATATCTAGAAAAATATATGATATTCATTATTTAATAACCATGAAATCCAATTGAAAGGATAAATATCCAACAAAAATTCGTTTGAATTATCAACAATTATAATTTAATAATGGCTGAGTTAATCAACACCAAGATATAAAATTCATTGAATGTTTATTTCCACTACCATAAATTAAATATCATCACTATCATATAGTGGACCAGAGGATTATACATGCTTGAAAACAAAGTATGATTACTTATATAAAAAATAGAGGAATAAAAATTATACATGTATATGATTATAACAAATATATGTAAAGTACATTCCAAGGGGACAAGTAAAGTTTAACTAGATCAACTGATATCATTTAAATTACATATTGGTATCATAATAACAAAAATAACATTTATAGAAATATTTTCCCCCAATTTATGTATGGTTACTATAAAGGACACACTCATGTAGTTTGTGAAGTGAGAGATAATTAAAAGTTACTGGTTGACTCAAACTTTTTTTCTCCCAATAATTGGGATATAAAAAATAATTCAATAATGTATAACTATAAGGGTACTATGTCACATTAATGTGATCAAGTGAACGAAAAGAATTCTCACAGATCCATACTTTAGGAAAGTATATAATAAAAATATGAAAAATATGTGATGGATTCAGAAAAAAAAACTATAAGGAAAATAATTTTTTAAAGATCCACATGGGTTCCCACTAATGGATTTCCTACTAACCATGGACTATGGTTGAAAATATGGATGAAGAAGTCAGGCTGAAAAAATTAAAATAAGAACCTTTTGGTGGAAAACCAATCATTTGAACTGTAGTTTATTATTATAATTATTTTTTTCAATAAAATGATCTTTCATGAAAATCAGTGTGTTAAATTATTTATAAATTAATATCACTGAAAAATAAAACAAATTAAACATATAATAATTACATATATCACATTGAATGACAATAATAGAGTTGGTGTATTCAAACAAACCATTATATCTCAACTTCCAGATACAAATATTTTATTAAAATAATATACTATATCACCTTCATAGATCTCAAATCAACTAAAACTAGTTTATCTCTTTAGAATGGTGCCTCCAAAAAATAATGTGTTTAGAAAATATAAATAAGTGATAAAAAATGGGATGCACAAACATGTCAAGAAAAACTAAAAATCCTCTGACATGAGACCAAAAAATGGTGGATAAGACGTTGGTGTAGCCTCTCATGGTCATGCATCAAGGAACATCCATTCATAAAACCCTATAAAAATATAATGGTGTAATTTTTTATATGATTTTTCTTTGGGTATTCATTCACTCGCAATAATGGAATTTCCTACCCCAATGGAATACCCAATTCACAAAAAGAATTAAAATTACATAAATTATGTCTATCCGAAAAATATTAGAAAGGTGAAATGTGTGACTGGTCAACATGAAAATAAAACTATTATATTTGTTTTTAAAAACATCCCAATAATAATTTATGATCCATACATAAACATTAAATACTAATAAAAAATTTAAACACTTAACATATACACATATCAACATCATTGGATGCATCAATAAATCTTTAACAATATTTATTTAAAAATTTAGATACCAGTTAGTATTTATGATATTTTTTATATAGACTATTTCAAAATCATTTTCTTCTCCCATAAAATATAATCTAGATAACCCCACCATTCTTATTTAATTTAAATATATCTTTCATTTTTAGCATTTCCATCATTTGGGAATTGAGGGATGATAGTTTTTAGAAAAATGTGAAGTGATGTTTTTATTTTCAAATAAAAAATGATATTAAATAAAAGATACAAGGAAAATAAAGAAATCTAGAAAAATATATTTAATTGAGAAAAATTGGGATTACTTTCATGACCCTTTTTCTTAATGCATGATAAAAGCTAATGTGGTAGAAAAAAGACAAAGTAGAATGAACAATCGACCTCAGCCTCTTAAACATTAGGTGAATTAAAATTTAATTTAATTTTTATATCATCTAAAAATATAAAAAATAATTAAAAAAATAATTTAGGTCGGATCCAAGTCTTTCTATACCTAGATGATAGTTATGATTAGTTGGGCATCCTTAGAATTGACCTAATCTTGGTTATCAGTGTCCTGGTCCTAGTCTATCATTTTATTCCAATAAGACCGTTTATAATTAGTTTTCCATGGTATTTATAAGATTATTTATCCTATTATATAAATAATTCTATAATTCATGACTTCCTATTGAGGTAATAAAGAATAATATGAATATAAATTAAATTTATGAGGAAAATATGTAAATGGAAACATATGATTAAATCATGATGAATATTTTGTGAGATATGAAACTTATAAAGGATATGAAATTAAGGAATTTTTAACTAAAATAATATATTGTGAAGAAAACATATATATATGCTTCAATTAAAGAATCATTCTCCATTTTTAATTTATTGGTGAAAGTGACATGGGAAAAATTAATAAAAATTATGAATAATATTTATAATAAATTGGTGATTTTACATAGTCTAAACCATGAGAAAATATATGAATAATATTTAGAAAAATTTGGGATATTCAATGATATAGGTCACTCTGTCTGCTGGATTCCACTCTATAAGATAAAAATCACCATAAATTATCCAAATCTCATTTAGAGTTCCAATGATTTTTGGATAGAATTGATGGAAAAAATATATAAAATCATTTTTTGTTCATAAGTGGCGGAGTTATTAAAGAGATGAATATGAGAACTGAGGTTTATATTCAATTTAAAATAAAAAAAAGTATGTGGGGAGGGAGTAAATGTAGTGTGTTTTTTATATGAATCAAATATTTGAGTGAAGAGTTTATATAAAACTCATATATTAAAATTAAAATGGAAGTAATTTAGTCACATGTTCAATGAACATGGGAATTAAATTTAGTTGAATATAAATTAAGTGAATTAGAATTTATCTTGGATGAACTAAATTAATAAACTCAACCTAGAGTTACTTGGGTATGGTTAATGAGTATCACATCAATGATTCATTCTAAACAAAAAATTAGATAATTCATTTAAATTGGAGTAAAATAATGATTTTTGAGGATAATATTATTTTTATTGAGAAATCATGGCCTAGTGTGTTTGTGAAAAATTAAATCCACAAATAATTGTTAATAGAAATTTCAGACCTAGTTATCATGTATAGCTTCCAAAAACTGGTTAACACAATTACCCTCATGGGATTTTTTCTATTTGGAATGTTTTAGTTCTATATTCTAAAATAATAATAACATGAATAATGTTTATACGTAATAAAGGTATTAATAAAAATAAATATATGCATGTTGAATGTGTTCCTTAGTATTAAAGAACATGTTAAGGGTGTGGAATTATAAAATTCACTATATAATAAGAAAATGAATGAATATGATTAGTTGTACTGTAATGAATCATTGATTAGGATAAATTGTGTAGTGGGGTGAGAAGTTTGAATTAGGAGAAATTTAAAAAGATTTATTATATTAACATTAGGATTCAAATAATTCTTTTTTATTAAAATTTGAGCACCCAAGCCTCTTACATGCAATGAAATGAATGCTTAGTGAAACATTTTTTGGAAGTAAAATAAATGATGTGATGTCATCTCTCAATTATGGGGGTATGGTTAACATATTTTTGTTATTATGTCCATATCGTTGTTTAAAATTATTTTATAGTTTCTATGTTTTATTTTATAAATATTATTGAAAATTTTGTTAATATATTTTTTATTAAAAATTAAATTTTATTATTATTACTGTAAAGACCCGTAAAATTCAAGGGAAATTTTTTTGTATTTTCTTTAGAATTTTACAAGAGCGCGGTTTCAGACGGCACCTGATTCCGAGGCCCGGAGTGCCCGGAATTAATTTCTGAAGTCTGGCTCGGGTACGTTCAGTGAACGAATGAGCGGGTTTTTCTAACTTTTGATACGGTGCTCGGAATTGAAATCCGAGGGCACCGATGAACTCGCAGCGCCGATATTCTCTTAAAGAGACCTTTTCGGGAGTTGCGTTTGTTTCGGGTTAAAAGTTAGTTTTTGGGAGATTTATAAAAAAAGTTGAATAAAAAGTGTGAATTCTTTTTATTTTACTATTTGTAGGTTAACTCCTCTCAAAGGGAGTTAGGGGTGGGACCCACACCCACTTAACCTCCCTTGAGAGGATTAAGTGTGGTGGGGCCCACACGAAACCTAAACCTCTCATCTTCCCTCAAACTCCCTTAACCCCTCTTTAATTAACATGACAACTTGTTAATAAATGTGGAGTTATCTCTTTTTTTGAATTTCAGACCTTTGAAATTCTTTTTGTGAATAAAATAAGACTTTGTCTTATTTTGTTGGGTTAGATCTCTTAGCCATCTTGGAGTGGTTGAGAGCTTTTCTTTCTTCTTCAACCTTGACGAAGAACACGAAGAACGCCGTTCTTCAACGAAGAACTTCTTCGCCGAAGAACACGGTCTTTCCGCGACGCCATATCCGCGACGTGACGTTCTTCTTCCGCATCATCTTTCCGCGACGAACGCCATCGACAACGACTCTTCCTCCGACGTCAAAGGAATCGACACCGATATTCCACGACTCCGTCAACGTGCGACTATCGAGGTAGGGGTTCTTGAGTTCGTTGTTTCCTTTTTATTTGACTTTCCTCAAGACTTGACGTAGAACGCTCAAGTTCCGACGAAGAACGCCGCTCCGCTCTTCTTCGTCTTCGGTGTCAACGAGAGAGAACACCGCACCTTCCTCGGACAACCTTCGTCGGCGTACAAGGATTCGCCAACGATGTGCCTCTTCGGACACGCCTCTTCGTCGTCAAATTTGACGAACGACGACCGCGACGCCCGACCTCCGCGACGTCGTCTTCCGCGGAACGTAGACAAATCTTCGAACCTTATACCAAGGTAGGGGTTGTTGATTTAATATTTAATTATTTCATTCTTGCTCGTGGTTCGTATGACTAACGTGAGGATGTTATTTATTTAAAGTTGAGTTATTATTTAACGTGAGGGGGGCCGGACCGCATGAACACGGCCGAACCCCCTCCATCGTTCATGTTGTTTGTCTGCGGACGGAAGCAAGGTGGCGTGGTGCCGTCGCATCACGCGGATAATTGTACGTTAATCTTATATGACGCCGTCGCGCTACGCCGAGGAAATTCTTCAAGAACGCGACGCCGTCGCGCCGCGTTGAATGGAATCAAGACACGGCGAAGGGGCGCGGTGCCGTCGCACCGCGCCGGATGACGAACGCCGCGGCCGGTTCCGGGCCGCGGCGGGACGAGGAGACCGCGGCCGGTTCCGGGCCGCGGCGGGAAGTGAAGACCGGCGGCCGGGCCGCCGGCGTCGGAAGACGAAGGCGGGACCGGAATTTCCGGTCCCGTTGGTGAAAACCGGCCGGCCAGCTGGCCGGCCGGATGACAGAAAACCGGGGGAATAAATCCCCCGGCCGGTTCAACAAAACCCCCCTCTTAATGAGGGGGGCGGTTCCTTGAAGGAAGGGGGGCAGCCGGCCCCCCCGGTTTGTTCCCAGCCGGCCCCCACGTGCGGGGGCCGTGTCTTGCAAATGGCGCGGCACAAAGGCCGCGCCGCTTCACAAATCAGCGGGGGCTTGCCCCCCGCGTGCCGACCGCATGCGGCCCCTCGCGGCACCCCGAGCCGCCGCGGCATCCCGCGCCGCCGCGCCGCCAGGCCGCCGCGGCATCCCGCGCCGCCGCGCCGCCAGGCCGCCGCCGCCCGCCGCCGCTGGCCGCCGCCCGCCGCCGCGCCGCCCCAGGGGGGGGTCGGGCCGGGTCGGCCCGGACCCGGACCCCCCCGTTTCGAACCATATTCGGTTTTTGGCCCATAACTTGAGCCTCGGACCTCCGATCGACGAACCGTCAGCGGCAACGCGATCCTTGGATCCAGACGGTCGTTTCGGTATATCGCACTCAAGGTTTCGGATTACTTTGAGTTCGGCCGGGTTGGTTCGTTCACGAAACCAACCGGGCTTTCGAAGCGGAAACGCTCATATCTTGAGCTACGGACGTCCGATTGACGTGCCGTCAGCTGTGTTGTGTTCCTCTTGGTGAGACGGATCTTTTGGCATACTCCGCCCGAGGTTTGGACGCAGGTGGAGTACGGTCGGGTTGGTTTTGCCTTAAAAACCAACCGGGCCCCGGAGACGAAAATGCCAATAACTCTCAGACCGGGCGTCCGATCGACGCACCGTCTGTTGCGTTGAGTTCCTGTTTACGATACGGAACTTTTGGTATCCTTCGCCCGAGTTTTGGATACAGTTAGTAATGGCCGGGTTGGATTGCACCCGAAATCCATCCGGGCCCCTGGAACGGGAAAGCTGATATCTTTCAGACAGGACGTCCGTTTGACGAACCGTCAGCGGCGTTGGTGTTTACGTTGAGTAACGGTCCCTTTGAGTATACCCTATGGGAGTTCGGGGTACAGTTGAGTTACGGCCGGGATTGGTTTGCTCACGAAACCAACCGGGCCCCTGGGACAAAAAGGCTAATAACTCACAGACCGGGCGTCCGATCGTCGCGCCGTCTGTTGCGTTGAGACCCCTGTGACGAGACGGTCCTTTGAGACACTTTTTCGCGGGACCTTGTGATACTTGGAGTATCGACCAGTAGCTCGTGGAGCGGACCCTCCTGGAGACGAGCGTGCAGAGTACGGAGACCGTGTAGCCGGCTGAGACCTGACGACTGCTTGACCGACTCGACTTGGAGTGAGTCGACTAGCCCAGTGGACGGAGCGCCCGGTATTTGGCGGCAGACCCACGGCGGACGGAGCGCCTGGTAGTTGGCAGCAGACCCGCGGTACTCAACAAGAGGAGTACCTCAGTAGGCTATCTGGGTAGCGCCCGGTATTTGGCAGCAGACCCTCAGCGGACGGAGCGCCCGGTAGTTGGCAGCAGACCCGCAGTACTCGACAGGAGGAGTACTTCAGCGGTCTTAGGTTAGTGAGCAGTACCTCGGAGTCGTGACAGGACCACTGTACACTCTAGAGACGGAGCTCTTCAGCAGTTACGGTTTCGATAATGAAAATCCTGGTTTGAGCTGAGACTTTTGACCTTTGTGTTTCCTCATGATTGAGATGGGTTACTTGATAACTTAGGTATATGTATGGGCATATACCTAAGTAGAGTTTATCTGTTGTGATCTTCTTGTGGTTATCCTTGTTGGTTTTAGTGAGACCTTGAGGGTCTCGGGGTCCCTACTGAGTATCGTTATACTCACCCCTGCACGGGCTATGCCCGCACCTCGTTGTGTTGGTTGCAGACGACGGCCAGTACTGACAGAGGCCGAGTGTTCGAGGACTGGACGGTACCTGGAGGTGGACTATACGACGAGGCGGTACCCAGAGGCAGACCACTGGGCGGGACATACTCGGAGCAGACGGCGGGACCCGAGGAGCAGAGGAGCTATCTGTACCCACCCTTCAGGTGGGATTTCCAGTGGACAGCTCGGCGTAGCAGCTTTACTTTTCAGTTGCTGTTTTCCCTTTCGAGTTGTACTTTACAGTTGGGCTTGTATTTCCGGCCCCTTTTTACTTTCCGCACTTTTAGTTGTACTCTGTTTTTGCTTAGTGTTACTTTCCGCTTGCTTACTCTATGGTGTTTGTTTACTTTACAAAGGCAATGCATTCCCTTTTTACCGGGATTTACGCCTTGGTGCTAGTCGCCAGCCCCTGGCCTATGGAAGGCGGGCTTGGGGTAGTCACGGCACGGACCCCGAGGGCGGGTCGTGACAAATTAGTATCAGAGGAGTTCGGTTCTACCGCAGAACTTATAACTCTGATGTTTCTTTCTGTGAAGCAATAGTGTTGGGAGTACCGAGTGTGGTTTTTAGTTCAGGGAGTCCAGTTTTGGTGCGGGCGGCCGACGTATCCATACACCAGGACCCTGACAACTGATTTCCGACTTTGTGCACGAAAACACTGATTGCGTGTGTGTTTTCAAAGGTTTTTTCCCCTTAAAACAGCTCAAACCAGGTCAGCTCACCAGGTATAATCGTTTGATCGTGTTACGTTGTTTCTTTCAGGATGTCTTTTCTCAGACGACCAGCTAGAGCCCGGAGGGATGAGCGTGCTGACAGTCTGTCGAGCGACGAGGCTTCGGTACAGGGCCCTCTTGCAGTTGAGGCACCAGCGGAGGCACCAGCGGTACTACCATACGTTGGGCCACCGATGCCACTAGCCCCAGCAGTAGGCGATGCACGACGCTTGAGCGCGCTGCACGAGTTCCAGCGCCAGAGGCCACCCAGGTTCCGGGGAGAGACGGACCCGCAGACAGCTGAGGTTTGGCTGGAGGCTGTAGTGAGAGTCTTCAGGCTAGTGGGGACGCCGGCAGACTTCATGGTGATCTTTGCTACCAGCCTCCTTCAGGCAGCAGCAGGTAGGTGGTGGAGCCACTTGTTTCAGTTTTGCGATGAGATGAACTTCGCATGGGAAGACTTCGAGACCTTCTTCAGGGTGGAGTTTGTGACAGTATCTCTACACCCCGAGCGTGTACAGGAGATTCTGCCTTTGCCGCGTGTTTTTCGATCAGAAGCCGAGTCATCTGTGGGAAGTAGACAGATGATGCAGAGGTCCAGGAGGACCAGACCAGCAGTTGGGCGATCTTGGGTTTTAGGACCGGTGGTGCAGGGCACCCGGAGTGGGAACAGAGCTAGCCGTGCAAGGAGCAGGTTGTGTTACTCATGCCGCGGAAAGGGTCACCTGGCACGTGACTGTCCGACTCCTCGATCCGCAGGCTTGGGGGGAGCCACCGAGGTTGAGGCAGCGACAAATGCTTGAGCAACAGTAAAGCAGGTGGACAGGAGCGGAACTAGTGGATACGTCTCTTGTACTTCTAGTTCCATGTTGATGTTGTTTTTGTGTAGCATCTTTGTATTATGAGCTGCAATAATAAAAGACGCATACTTTGCGATGTTTTCATTCCTGTCCTCTTTTGTGATGTTACTAAGAGGTTCCAGTTGACTGTTGACTTGACCCTCACTTGTGAGACATCTACTGGAGAAGACCAGTTACCACACACTGATGCCGACAGTGTGACTCAACCCTTGGAGGCGAGAGTAACGGTTGGATCTCTTAGTAGTAGCGTCAAGGCCTTACGACGTCATCCTTGGTATGGATTAGTATCATCCATGTTAGGATTGACTGTTTTAGGCAAAGAATGTGGTTCATCCAGGGGATGAGACCAGGTTTCTCTTATCGGCAAAGAAGAAATCTTGCAGCTCTTGTGGGACCAGAGATGGTCCGGGCCACGTCAGAGGAGGTCCATGTCATCCAGGAGCGGATTAGGACAGCACAGAGCCGGCAGAAGTCATACACTGACAGGAGGCGGAGGCCACTAGAGTTCGAGGATGGTGACCACGTCTTCTTGCGGGTCTCACCTCGACGTGGTATTCGGAGATTTGGCCGAGGCGACAAGTTATCTCCGCGCTTCATCGGACCCTTCCAGGTCCTCAGCAGGGTTGGTGAGGTGGCTTATCGCCTGGCTCTACCACCTCAGTTACACCGGGTGCACGACGTCTTCCACATGTCTCAGCTGAGGAGATACGTGCACAACCCGACGCACATCCTTGA
This sequence comes from Viscum album, assembly GCA_963277665.1. Taxonomy (NCBI): domain Eukaryota; kingdom Viridiplantae; phylum Streptophyta; class Magnoliopsida; order Santalales; family Viscaceae; genus Viscum; species Viscum album. The sequence continues at coordinate 569,409 of CAUJRU010000106.1, read as the reverse complement.
CCATGTGGAGCTTGATGTTGACGATGGGGCGACTTTTACGGAGGTCCCGGTGGAGATAGAGGATCGACAGGAGCGGGTCCTACATGGGCGATCGATTCCTCTTGTGCGCAACAGATGGCGACACAGGAATCTCCAGGAGAGCACATGGGAGCGGGAGGCTCAGATGCGTGCTCAGTACCCTCTTTTGTTTCCCTAGTTTTTGATGTATCTTTACGGGGACGTAAAGCCCTGAGGTGGGAGTAATGTTAAGACCCGTAAAATTCAAGGGAAATTTTTTTGTATTTTCTTTAGAATTTTACAAGAGCGTGGTTTCAGACGGCACCTGATTCCGAGGCCCGGAGTGCCCGGAATTAATTTTTGAAGTCTGGCTCGGGTACGTTCAGTGAACGAACGAGCGGGTTTTTCTAACTTTTGATACGGTGCTCGGAATTGAAATCCATGGGCACCGATGAACTCGCAGCGCCGATATTCTCTTAAAGAGACCTTTTCGGGAGTTGCGTTTGTTTCGGGTTAAAAGTTAGTTTTTGGGAGATTTATAAAAAAAGTTGAATAAAAAGTGTGAATTCTTTTTATTTTACTATTTGTAGGTTAACTCCTCTCAAAGGGAGTTAGGGGTGGGACCCACACCCACTTAACCTCCCTTGAGAGGATTAAGTGTGGTGGGGCCCACACGAAACCTAAACCTCTCATCTTCCCTCAAACTCCCTTAACCCCTCTTTAATTAACATGACAACTTGTTAATAAATGTGGAGTTATCTCTTTTTTTGAATTTCAAACCTTTGAAATTCTTTTTGTGAATAAAATAAGACTTTGTCTTATTTTGTTGGGTTAGATCTCTTAGCCATCTTGGAGTGGTTGAGAGCTTTTCTTTCTTCTTCAACCTTGACGAAGAACACGAAGAACGCCGTTCTTCAACGAAGAACTTCTTCGCCGAAGAACACGGTCTTTCCGCGACGCCATATCCGCGACGTGACGTTCTTCTTCCGCATCATCTTTCCGCGACGAACGCCATCGACAACGACTCTTCCTCCGACGTCAAAGGAATTGACACCGATATTCCACGACTCCGTCAATGTGCGACTATCGAGGTAGGGGTTCTTGAGTTCGTTGTTTCCTTTTTATTTGACTTTCCTCAAGACTTGACGCAGAACGCTCAAGTTCCGACGAAGAACGCCGCTCCGCTCTTCTTCGTCTTCGGTGTCAACGAGAGAGAACACCGCACGTTCCCCGGACAACCTTCGTCGGCGTACAAGGATTCGCCAACGACGTGCCTCTTCGGACGCGCCTCTTCGTCGTCGAATTTGACGAACGACGACCGCGACGCCCGACCTCCGCGACGTCGTCTTCCACGGAACGTAGACAAATCTTCGAACCTTATACCAAGGTAGGGGTTGTTGATTTAATATTTAATTATTTCATTCTTGCTCGTGGTTCGTATGACTAACGTGAGGATGTTGTTTATTTAAAGTTGAGTTATTATTTAACGTGAGGGGGGCCGGACCGCATGAACACGGCCGAACCCCCTCCATCGTTCATGTTGTTTGTCTGCGGACGGAAGCAAGGTGGCGTGGTGCCGTCGCATCACGCGGATAATTGTACGTTAATCTTATATGACGCCGTCGCGCTACGCCGAGGAAATTCTTCAAGAACGCGACGCCGTCGCGCCGCGTTGAATGGAATCAAGACACGGCGAAGGGGCGCGGTGCCGTCGCACCGCGCCGGATGACGAACGCCGCGGCCGGTTCCGGGTCGCGGCGGGACGAGGAGACCGCGGCCGGTTCCGGGCCGCGGCGGGAAGTGAAGACCGGCGGTCGGGCCGCCGGCGTCGGAAGACGAAGGCGGGACCGGAATTTCCGGTCCCGTTGGTGAAAACCGGCAGGCCAGTTGGCCGGCCGGATGACAGAAAATCGGGGGAATAAATCCCCCGGCCGGTTCAACAAAACCCCCCTCTTAATGAGGGGGACGGTTCCTTGAAGGAAGGGGGGCAGCCGGCCCCCCTGGTTTGTTCCCAGTCGGCCCCCACGTGCGGGGGCCGTGTCTTGCAAATGGCGCGGCACAAAGGCCGCGCCGCTTCACAAATCAGCGGGGGCTTGCCCCCCGCGTGCCGACCGCATGCGGCCCCTCGCGGCACCCCGAGCCGCCGCGGCATCCCGCGCCGCCGCGCCGCCTCGCCGCCGCGCCGCCGCGCCGCCAGGCCGCCGCGCCGCCACCGCCCGCCGCGCCGCCGCCGCCCGCCGCCGCCGGCCGTCGCCCGCTGCCGCCGGCCACCGCCACCGGCCGCCGCCGCGCCGCCGCGCCGCCCCAGGGGGGGGTCGGGCCGGGTCGGCCCAGACCCGGACCCCCCCGTTTCGAACCAGATTCGGTTTTTGGCCCATAACTTGAGCCTCGGACCTCCGATCGACGAACCGTCAGCGGCAACACGATCCTTGGATCGAGACGGTCGTTTAGGTATATCGCACTCAAGGTTTCAGATTATTTTGAGTTCGGCCGGGTTGGTTCGTTCACGAAACCAACCGGGCATTCGAAGCGGAAACGCTCATATCTTGACCTACGGACGTCCGATTGACGTGCCGTCAGCTGTGTTGTGTTCCTCTTGGTGAGACGGATCTTTTGGCATACTCCGCCCGAGGTTTGGACGCAGGTGGAGTACGGTCGGGTTGGTTTTGCCTTAAAAACCAACCGGGCCCCGGAGACGAAAATGCCAATAACTCTCAGACCGGGCATCCGATCGACGCACCGTCTGTTGCGTTGAGTTCCTGTTTACGATACGGAACTTTTGGTATCCTTCGCCCGAGTTTTGGATACAGTTAGTAGTGGCCGGGTTGGATTGCACCCGAAATCCAACCGGGCCCCTGGAACAGGAAAGCTGATATCTTTCAGACAGGACGTCCGTTTGACGAACCGTCAGCGGCGTTGGTGTTTACGTTGAGTAACGGTCCCTTTGAGTATACCCTATGGGAGTTCGGGGTACAGTTGAGTTACGGCCGGGATTGGTTTGCTCACGAAACCAACCGGGCCCCTGGGACAAAAAGGCTAATAACTCACAGACCGGGCGTCCGATCGACGTGCCGTCTGTTGCGTTGAGACCCCTGTGACGAGACGGTCCTTTGAGACACTTCTTCGCGGGACCTTGTGATACTTGGAGTATCGACCAGTAGCTCGTGGAGCGGACCCTCCCGGAGACGAGCGTGCAGAGTACGGAGACCGTGTAGCCGGCTGAGACCTGACGACTGCTTGACCGACTCGACTTGGAGTGAGTCGACTAGCCCAGTGGACGGAGCGCCCGGTATTTGGCGGCAGACCCACGGCGGACGGAGCGCCTGGTAGTTGGCAGCAGACCCGCGGTACTCGACAGGAGGAGTACCTCAGTAGGCTATCTGGGTAGCGCCCGGTATTTGGCAGCAGACCCTCAGCGGACGGAGCGCCCGGTAGTTGGCAGCAGACCCGCAGTACTCGACAGGAGGAGTACTTCACCAGTCTTAGGTTAGTGAGCAGTACCTCGGAGTCGTGACAGGACCACTGTACACTCTAGAGACGGAGCTCTTCAGCAGTTACGGTTTCGATAATGAAAATCCTGGTTTGAGCTGAGACTTTTGACCTTTGTGTTTCCTCATGATTGAGATGGGTTACTTGATAACTTAGGTATATGTATGGGCATATACCTAAGTAGAGTTTATCTGTTGTGATCTTCTTGTGGTTATCCTTGTTGGTTTTAGTGAGACCTTGAGGGTCTCGGGGTCCCTACTGAGTATCGTTATACTCACCCCTGCAGGGGCTATGCCCGCACCTCGTTGTGTTGGTTGCAGACGACGGCCAGTACTGACAGAGGCCGAGTGTTCGAGGACTGGACGGTACCTGGAGGTGGACTATACGACGAGGCGGTACCCAGAGGCAGACCACTGGGCGGGACATACTCGGAGCAGACGGCGGGACCCGAGGAGCAGAGGAGCTATCTGTACCCACCCTTCAGGTGGGATTTCCAGTGGACAGCTCGGCGTAGCAGCTTTACTTTTCAGTTGCTGTTTTCCCTTTCGAGTTGTACTTTACAGTTGGGCTTGTATTTCCGGCCCCTTTTTACTTTCCTCACTTTTAGTTGTACTCTGTTTTTGCTTAGTGTTACTTTCTGCTTGCTTACTCTATGGTGTTTGTTTACTTTACAAAGGCAATGCATTCCCTTTTTACCGGGATTTACGCCTTGGTGCTAGTCGCCAGCCCCTGGCCTATGGAAGGCGGGCTTGGGGTAGTCACGACACGGACCCCGAGGGCGGGTCGTGACAATTACTCTAAATCATGACATTTCTCATGACTGTATATATCGAATTTGATTACAATAAAAACAAAAAAAAAGTGAAATAGTTCAAAAAAATTGAACAATATAAAATAGTTTTTAAACCATAGAGTAGAAAAACAGTCATACAATTAATTAAACATGAGAATCAACAATTTATCCTTCAAAGATCTCTCTATCCCACATAATATTCTCTTCATGTTGAATTATAGTGTGTTTATGAAGATATTATGCGACAAAGGCAATAATCTTGGGTTTATCTTGTTCAATTAAAAACCCGCCTCACTTCAAATTTTCAAAGAAACATTCTAATTTTTATTGTTTTGAAAGGTAAAAAAGTAAACATGTTATTATTGTGATTCCAAAATTAAAGAATAATTACTATCTCATTCATCTCTAAGTAATACACTATTAAAGTTCACCAATGTAAACTGATACTGATCAACTTTACATCCATGGATTGGATCAACCCTATTACACTTTTACAAAATGTATTTCAACCCATGTGCATACACATCCTCAATGATTTATTTTAATTGAACATATAAATAACTACAATCAATATATTAACCACTAGTTCCAATATTTTATGTTTTTCATTTTTCATCGATGTAATTAATGGGAAACCAAAATCCATTGGAATCTAAATATTTATAATGATGATATGTTATAGATCGACCCTCGCCTATTTAGATAAATTATTTAGTTAATGTAGGGTCACCTACCCACCATAGGTCATTGACCTATATATTTCATAGAATTCATTGAAAACTTATATAGAAATAAATTATCATTATACATTAATCATAATGAAAACCCATTTATATGTAAAAAATCCCTGAACCAATCATGAAATTATGCATAATGTGACTGTTGAATTTTATTATCACTCATATGATACATATATTCTTTTATATCATTAATGTGTTTCTTGAAAATTGATAATTCTATGTTTAAATGATCAATTTATATATACAAAAAAAACATATTAATGATAAATAATAAAATTTATAATACACTTACTGAGTTAATAGTGAAACTAATAGATTAATGAATAGGATATATGGATGATATTGTACCAAATAAATTCCTTACATATCATATATAGCTCCTTCTTCAACTAGACATCATGAATCTAGGGGGATATGTAATTTTGTTTCAACATCCAAAATATATTATGAATAAAAATTAGTAACACATCCATCTAATAACTTTTCACTATTTATGCCTCTTGAAAATCTCTATTATGTATAAATCGTCTAATTTTTTTAGATATAGTTCAATAGGATACATACACCTGAATTACACTAGACCAAAAACCATTACTTCAATTGTTCAATTCTCTGTCATGTGAACCACAACATAAGAAAAATGAGGGTGGAAATAGTTTCTATGTGTGACAAAGCATACATAAAATTTTTTCCTGAAAATTTTATAATTCACACATTCAATGATTTCATAAAAAATGATCTCTAAAAAAGTTACTCATATTAATTAATGGTTGAACAAAATTTGGGAATAAAAATCATGAATTTGGATTTGAATCAATCTTTGAAGTAGTATGTTATGGTCGTGGATTTTCAACCGTTATAGTGTCCTTCTCATCACATTCACGTACATATAAATATTATAAGTTTAACAGTCTAGATCCTTAGACATCTTTAAATTGGAATAAAATGTATCTTTCCATTTTGTACTCATAATATAGTATGCAGTAGAAATGAATTCCTTATTTCCCTCATTAAAATGTAAATGAAATTGTTTCCTTAAAATTTTTCTTCTTAGTCACATCATGCTTCTACATGGTACTTTTTTCCCCACTAACACCTAAATTGGTCCCCTATATATTAAGGAAAACATTTTTTCAGTGTGAATGAAATCTTGATTGTGCCTTAGCATGTTAGTTTTATAGTAAGGGATATTAAAAATACTTTTCTTCTTCCAATTGTGACTATTCTTTCTACCCGCACCGTGAGTATTAGTTAATGGATGAGCTACCAAATCCTAAAATTCATATAATGTGTGGGGTTTTCATCCTTTATCTATGATAAAACTTATATTCCTTTCAAGATATTTGGTACTATGTTGAATTATCTAGAACTTTCAAAGTTCACTCTATCCTTTAGGAACCTGTGATGAGGGGAAATAAAACATCTATGACCAATGTATTCCCATTTTTTACAGTGTTTCATGCATTAATTTTTTTTCTTTTATTACTACAGTGGTATGGAAATCCCACTTTCATACTACAACCAGATTTTTTTTTTCAAAAACCAGAAAGTCATTTGTTATCCACATTAAATAACCCTACAATATGAAAATTTTATTTATATAATAGTCATAATTCATCACTCCATCCCCCAAAAATTGATTCAACTCATCAATTAATGGATGAAGGTAAACATCAGTATTATCTCTGAACATCTAGGTCCATCAATAAGATTGAAATGTAATAGAAATTTTTGCTACATAAAAATCCATTACGGAAGATTATACGGAACCAACACCATGAGACATGTTCTATGAGCTGCATTAAACTTATAAATGAATGGATTTAAATCGTATACTACTCACCCAAATCAATAAATTGGACTATCTTTAGTAATGTAAAGGTTTCATTGATCTAAATCCTTTAATGAAATACAGTTTTTTGAGTGGATTATCATATCACATTCCTTATGTATTTCCATATGTCATCTAATTATTTTGGAAAATTTCAATGACATGAACATTCCATTTAGCCTCTATTTTAGTGGAAAGTAACTCTTTTCTTTTATGGAAATCAGTTTAACCTATTTGACTGTTTGAATTTGATGAGTCTGATTTCCCCCATTATCATTCAACCTATAAGAGTTAGGTATTGTACAATTATTCAAATGGACAGTTTCCTTTCTAAAGATCATAAATATGTTTCACATATATATATGTTCTCATTTGTGAAATAATTGTTCTCTTTCAACTTACGAGCATGTTAATATGACTTAAGAATATTAGTTTCCAAAAGATGTAATTTTTCCAATAACACCGATAGCATGTTGAATCATGTATATAACCATTGATTCAAATTCCTCAAGTGAAATAACTCAATGATAAATGAAAATTTACTGTAATTAGTACACCTAGAAGATAATTTAGTTTTTTCCTCATTATTTATTTCAGAAATCCTCAATGAATCATGATCTTCACTAATTCTTTGATTCATATAATCATTATCTACATTCCAAATGTTAATTCATTTAAGAGCCAACCAACCTACCATTTCAGTAATTATTTAATGCATTAGATCATTCTTCCTGAAATAAACATCCATATGAACTATTTCCATATGACAATAATGAATATAGTCTTTCCCAAGATGATTCCAAAACTTTTAATTTTCTAAAAACCAATTCATGTATACGATCTGACTCATGGTATCTCTAATTAATTGATATCAATTTTCATTTTTTCTATATGGAAAAGTAATATAGTAACTTTTAAATCTTCTAGTGAAATCAATAAACTGTATAATTTCCTCCAAATATTCTTTATACATTGTATTTGAAAGATCAAATCAACTCTTATCCATATTCGTAACTATAAAACAAGCAGTAACATTTACACAAGACTTCATAATGATATAATTTTTAAATTTTCATATCACAAAATATATTTAAAATAAAAACTTGCGAATTTCATGTGGACTTCAATTAATACTAGTCAAAAACAAGAAAAATAATTCCCAAATGACACGATCATCTCATTTAATGTTATATTTAATTTATTTTAAATTTTATTTTTTAATGTATTTTGTAGAATATGACTAAATATTTTATAGAGATACGATTATAAAGTAGTGGATGAAAATAAAATTTAAAAAGTGACAAAAAAAATCATACATATATATTAATAAAGGACCAATATTTATTTTATAAATTTAGTTATCAAAACACAAGAATAGAAAAAATTATTTTATTCGACTATCGTTGATATGCTAGTGTTGCAATAAATAAAATTTTTTATTATTAATTTTTTATTTTTTATTTATAATTAATTATATTTTTTAAAACATAACATATATTTTAATTTACCATTATGGAGGTTTTTTGATATAATTCCCTTGTTCTATAGGGAAAAAATAATGCATAATATGATTGAAAATGTAGAAGGTTATATGTCACTAATAATGCAAAATTAATGTTGGGCGGTAGTTTATGTATTGAAATAAATTATTTAAATGGTTTATAGATGGAAAAAGTTTATGATTGGTAATATTTTCATCATAAATATAGTTATAACACAAGAATATAATAACAAACTAGTATTCTAACCCAAGTAGTTGCCCGAGAAAATATTTTGTGTAAATGGATGAAAACATAGATTTAACTAACAACAACAATAGAGAGATGAAATATAAAAAGATAAATAAATAGAAGAGTTAATATTATTTAAGTCATATAAAAAAATAGAATTATAACTTTAAATAAAAATACATTAAATTTAAAATAAATATTTTAACATATCAATTGACAGTAGTTTGGTCTATTCAGGATTGCGAGTAAATCAATGTATTAATAAATTTTTTAATTTTTTTAGATTGTTAAGTTCCATGGTTGAAATCACTTATGACTACTTCCCATTCATGAAAACATTATTTATAAAAACCTAATATAAATATCTATAAAAATAAAACAATTTGTAACCAAAATGAGAGAGGTGATTAAAAGATATAAAACAAATTCTTTTAACTGAAGTATATTGTTCATAATCATTATAGTACATTACAATAATTTAGAAAATTAATTGTTGATATAAAAGATATATATGATGAGAAATAGTAGAGAACGAAACATTTGATAGAGACAATACATGTAATTATAAAAAATAGTCTAGAAATAAAAATTTTATTGGAAATTGGAAAAGTAAATTCCTGAATAGTTAATAAAGTGAAATAGACAAACATTATGTTGTTAAAAACCTAAAATTTATTAGTCAGAGAGATTATTGGGGTGTAAAATGTTCCTTCTATACACAGCCAAAAAATATATATGATCAGAAAACATACTGTGAAAACTTTTCATTATATATGAAATATCCCATCCATGGAAGTGGTTTGGGAATTGTAATTCATGTGTGGAATATTTTTAATGATTAGATAAGATGTAAAACACAATTATGATATTAAATGTGACTATATAATATATTATGAAATAAAATAACTAAAAAATATTTGTAACATGTATTGTGAATACTAAATTCAACATCTTATGTATTTAAAATTATTTTAAAAAACATACCAGAGTTTAATATGATCCCAATATGAGTATAATTATTAAAAAAATGTATTTTATATAGGAATAATACATAATAAAATTTTTAGGGTTACCTAAGATAGTTTTATTAATCAATGAAAATTGTGAGATAACCGACAGGGGTAGAGGGGGGGGCAGCAGTAGTGACGAGTATCAAAGGTGGTGGTGGTAGTAGCTATGGTTGGGATATAGTGAGGGTAAAGGGGATGGGTGGAGGGAATATGGTTGGAAAAGGAGGACTAGAATGGGGTGAATCTAGTTATTGGGGAGTTGGGTGGTGAGGGAAGATAGATAGAGGTAGCTCTATGTGTAGTGGCAGAAACTATAGGTTTGATAGAGAGGGTTTGGAGGGTTTATAGGCAATTGTGGTAGCTATGACTTTGGTATGGGTGGGGGAGGGGTGTGAGTGAAGGGTGGTATGTGTTTGAGGGGGTTAATGGTGGATGGGAGGCGACCACAATAGGTGTATTGAGGGGGAGGGTTAGTGCAAGGAAATTGTGGGCATGAGGGGGAGGGGTGTGCACGAGGGGGAACAAGGTGGTAGGTAGGAAACAAAATTTTGGACCAGTGAAGGAAATTGGAGGTCACTATTGGTGACCAATAGAAATCAAAAATGGAATTAAACCATTCAAATGGGCACGATTGGCCATATTTCTAGTAGTGATTGTAGTTTCCTTCTTGATAATGTGAATACATCATTGTGGGGATCCGGATTGGTGGCCACTTGAAGGATCTAATGCTATATCTAGATATGTATGAATGAGTTGATGCCATCCCTGCTACATGGAGTCATTGTCTCTACTATCCTAAAACATATATGGTTGATTTCAATACTGATTCTTGGAGGAACTATCAATTCTGAAGGATGTTGTGTCTAACCATTTTGGATTAATGTAAGTTGTGTCACCCACATTCAAGGGAAATGGTAGAAAAATGTGTCATGTATGTGAGAAAGTGGTCCTATTGTGAAGGTTAAGTTTCCTAAAAGAGAAACTACCAATGAAATGATAAGTAGTGAAAGGATAGTTTTACGGAAGTAATCTCATGGTTACTTATCAACAGTCTATAAAAAACAAATAATACATAAGATTATTATGATTAACCAACATGGTTCAACTAGAAAAGTCACTTAATAAAGTCTTACCTGTGGTTACGTGGAAGAAAACAACAAAAGTGTGATGTATAAGATAAATAAGTGAAAAAATAAGTATTCAATTCTAAAGGAAAAGATATATACAGGATACATACATCATTTATCCAAATGTATATACCTGATAACAACCAAGAAAAGGCTAAATTGAGTCTCTATGTGACCAATGGGCTCTACCAAGTCATCCCAAAATGAAGGTGATGAAAAAAATGAAATATTTAATACTACATAACTCCCTTTCCATTAGATGATTCTTTTAGAATGATCACAATGTCTAGAAGTATTTCACAAATGAATCTATAAAATGTCTAATACCATGAAGACACTAGTTCCAAATTTAAAACGAATTCCATTTTATAATGTATTTATAAAATGGAATCAATTTTTTAAATAATTTTCAATAAATAAATAATTATGTAAAACATCCCTTTGTTTTTATGAAATCCCTTCATATTAACATAAAAAATGAATATGAATACTATGTGTAATAAAGAATGGGTGTATAAATGAAACCATCCATGGATATACTATATTATAATCCTATGAGAATAACCAACCATGAAATATAGCATCTTATTTAAAACTATGTATAAATGAAAACGTACAATATTTGGGATATATATTATGGGAGTAAATACTCAGATATAAAGAAAACAATTATTTAGGAATCATCTGAATCCTTCCAATATTGATTCATGTCAGAGTTTGTTGATATCAAAAGCTCTAGTGGTGTTCCACACACTAAAGTAACATATCCCTATCTTTACACAAACAAGGTTCCCAATGTTATATTCTTGAAAAAACCATTATCAAATGATTCACAAATTTTATAAATAAATTCATAATGAAATATTACCACTTTCATTCATGAAAATCCATTTTTGAACTATGACCCCCTTTAAGGTATTTCATTTAATCATATAGTGTGTACAAAACTTTTTTAAAAGAAAACCCCACTCAGAAAACATATATCCCTATAAAAAAATACACATTGATATAAAATATATATATTTCATAAAACATACCGAAGTAATTTATAATATCCTCATGTAATTCATGAGTTAGAACATTTTTATAAAGACATCAACCTCATGAATAAAGAGAAACCATCGAGAATTTCTCTCCCAAAGCCAGGGGTTCAACCTGATCAAAAAGGGAATTTGAGGCCATAGAAAACATCTCTTAGGAACACATGGTTTGAAAAAAAAATTCGTAGAAGAATTGCTCTGAAGGGAGTTTCAGGTATTTATAAGAAGCCTGCAAAATAGAAGACCACAGTGTAACCTCCCAAACCACACCACAAAACTGGCTAACATGGGGGGGGGACAACGGTATAACTCAAACGGCCACACCACATCCATCATCAAAACAACTTGTTCAAGTAATATATAGGCTTATAAATGTAGACCCTATATACTAGAGAGGGTCTACGAAAAAGTTTAAAGAACCACATCACATAACCCATAAACCTCTAATAGAGACTTTCCCATAAATGAGCCCCAAGCCACAGGGTTGCTGAATTTGGAATGACCTGCCGTGTTTCTATATTAATCCTTTCCATTCCATCCATCCTCTCCACATCGTATATCTCAATAGGCCTAAACCATAACTATACTACATGCCAATTTTTTACCAAATATGAAACAACCTAAACTTCTACTCCTCCTGTAAACCTACATCACAATTATCTTACCCACACTACGGTGTGCATATCTATATTTTAGCAGCTATATTCTATGGTAAAACTCCATATATAATTCCACTTTGGATCCAAAAACTACTTAAAACAAGATGAAACCCATGGATTGTCAATAAAAGGGGTTAAATGCACCATAAATATGGTGATAGGGTGTCATAAATATGCTTAAAAATTAATTTTAAATTTTAATTTAAAGGAAATACAAAGTTTCTAGCATTTTAAACCCTATAAAAGTAAAATGGAAGTATTGGAAGATAAATTCCCTATAATGGAAACTCGTATATATTAACTACAACTTCGTGTAGTATTAATCAATGTTGTATTCCTCTATATCCAAATTCTCTTCTTCCTAATCATTTATATCATCATCTGAATATAATTATTATCTTATTGCTTCCCTAAAAATATTTTATATTATCCAAATGATTACAAAAATAATAATTCTAAAATTCACATGAAACAACATATGTTTCACTAATAATGCACTGAATGTGTGGTATAATAATGTGGCATAGAACTTAGACACCGCAAATAAACAAAAATATCATATCTCGTTTATCTTATACATAAGAAATGTAAAACTATTACACATGGTATGATCCAAGAGGGATAAAATAATACAAATCCCAGATCTACAATAACCTTAATCCCTGAATACTTGAATACCATGGTAAATTCGAAAAATAACTTACTCAGGAAAACAAGATTTGTATACGACATGTAAATAATGATAAATAATGTTTTAATATATTTGAAAACATGTTTTCTAATAACATAATTACATTCAGATAAAAAAATGTATGGCATCATGCTATGTATTCATGTCATTCCCTTATATGATGTTATAATTACTATTTTGTTGGAAAAAGATCAAAATTGATTATTATATAATGTAAATTTTTTGAAATTAAGAATTTTAAATATCAATAATGAAGTTTTAGTTTAATGGAAAAATATTTTGAAGAAAATTTTATAGTTTACATAACATTTAACAATATTTTTAATTATGAAAATTGACTTAATATTTATAACCTGATGTTTTTATATGACATTGTTTCCATTTAATTGATATATGTGAGTTCACTACATTAAATTAAATAAATTAATGGAATAGATATACATGAAATAATAATAATATTAGTTATTTAATATTTATGGTCACATGTATCTGATGGGTATTGATGAATTGTTGTAAAAACCCTCTATAGTCAACATAGTTATTATGTAGATTCAGTAATCTTTTATGGAAAATCACATCCTTAGACATATCTTGAGAATTTAAATTCATAAGAGACGTCTTTTTAATGAATTGAAAATGATATATTTTTAATTATTATATTCAATAAATTTAACATACAACATATTATAATATAAGAATACAAGGAAATAAGTTCAATATCGAGTGCATATAGTAATGTAAATATCCAATGCCCTTAATTTTTTTCATGAAACTGTCCATGGTATAGTAACATAAAGTTATGAGTATGAACCTATATGTAATAATCTATTTACATTGACTGAATAATAAATATAGAAAAAAATAAACAAATGCTAGTACAATTGAAAGGTATCATTAAACTGAATATATATAACACATATATAGAATTTATATATGATTTTATATTATTATAATAAGTGGATATAAAAAATGATTATAAAGATATTTATATCCCAATAGAAAGCACTCAATTAATTTTAATAAAGTCTTATTATTTCTCAACAACATTCCCAGTTGACTTCAAAAATGGAAATTTTTAAAATTTCAAATAGGAATTAGAAAAAAAAATAAGGAAAAAAAATAATTAATAGGAGAGGAAGAAAATTTTTATTACAATGTATTAATATCTTTCCCATAAAAAATATTAATGACTATTAAAATACAATTTAATCAAATTTGGGAGAAGTAGGGAATTGAAAATAATTGTAGGGGTAAAGATCAATGAGGGAGTACTAGATCCAAAAATATTATAAATCAAATTAAATAATAGATCAGAAAAACAGATGACTGGTAGAGTGATTCCCAGTAGAAATAGAGAAACACAATATAGATTAATCATGGAGATGATGGATTCCCAATAGATTTAAAAGGAAAAACCAATGTGGGGAATATGTGGGTGGTTATCAGGATATGTAAGAGGAGGTGGTAATTGGAAGAGTCAATGCCCATATCAATAAGGATATCTAATTTGGAGGAGATAAACCACAAATGAAAAGGTAGGTATTGAGGGACAGATAAAAAAACTAATTAAGTGTCTAAATAGTATAACAATGGTAGAGGGAATAGAGGAGGGGGTTATGAAGTGGTGGTAGTGAAATTGAGGTAGACTGAAGGGGCTGGGAGGTGAGGTGGTAGGAATGACAGTGGGGAGGGTGGGGTGAGTTCAGAGAGAGGCAAATCGATTGAAATTGGGATAAATAATTTTTGGAGATATAATAAATGAAGTGGGGAATGATGAGGCAAAAATAATTTTGATTTCAAAGAGTAGTAAATGGATTGGTGAGATCATGATAGGTGTATAGTAAAATAAAAAAATTATTATTGTTATAGATGTTTGAGGCTCCTACTATATCATGTGAAATTTCACTATAAGATAATAGAGTATTATAAGAAGGCAGAATTGGGTGGCATCCATTTTTCAATCACCAAATTATTCCCAAAGTCATCTAAATCACCCCCATCAGTTCTCTTCCTTGGTAACACTGTGCATAGCCCACAAACTCCCCCCCCCCGTCAGTAAATTATGATCTATAAATTTTCGTATTTATTTTGTTCCTATATTATAAATTAGTAATTTTTTAAAAAATTGAATTGGATTTAAAAATATTTTATGTTTTCAACTATAATAATATATTATTTAGTGATTTTATAGTAGAATATAAGAAACTAATAAAGGTTCCAAGTACAACGTATGTTTTCTTTTAGGGTATTAAAAACTCATATTTTAGTCTTAATTTATGATTATTCATTATTTCACATAATAAAAATTGCACTTCAAATGAAAATATCAGATTACATGACTTGATTAAAAAACCAGAACCCAAATTGGAGAATCATCACATGTAATTTATAATTAATTTAATAGAAGATATAGAATTATCGAAACTAGTAATTCACTCATTGGTGATGATCTAGTTTCCTAGATATCATTATACCATAATTGAATTTTAGGATCCAAGTGTATAATACCTTGAGTGATGATCCACACATGCACCATAATCTTTGAACATCACCATGGAATTGACGGGTGCTAGCATGGCTGATCCTGATCACTTGCATTGTTCATGGTTTATCATAGAAGTAGTATTATCAAAGAAGGAAGAACTCTTAATGCTCTCTAGAAGGCTTGAGAGAGGTGGAAGAGAGAGGTTGTTTAGTAACTCTATATCTCTCTCTATCTATTTTTAATAACAAAAAATTGAGTTATATAATGTGATATAATTCTATATTTATTAAGGAAGGTTTATAGTTGGAAAATAAAAAATACCCTTACCTTATTTAATATTTTTAGTTAACCACATGTCCATTAATATAAATATTATTATTATAAATCTCTTAAAATGTGAAATTCATTATGAATATAAAATCGATATCATTTACAACATTTCCAATCAGACTGTTAAACTTTGTCCACTTTCCATCATCAACATTTACCAGTCAATGAATAATTACTTTCTGAAAAATAAATTTCACTAAATTATTCTCTAATAAATATAATAAATTTTATATTTAAAAACATTCAAATATTTGCTATTATTATTTAACTCACATTTTATTTTGAATAACATCTTATTAAATTATGGAAATCAAAAAAACCTAAATAAATTTTATTTATTTTAACTTGTAATATTTCTTACTTGAATTTAACTTAGAATATTATTAAAAAAAAATTTGTGAACCTCAATGAAAAATTATCATTATAATTATGAATAACCACCTAATATACGGTTTTATCATCAAATGTAATTTCCTAGACCCAATTCACTCATAATTAACCAAACCTGGTTGGTCACATAGACTCAAGAACACCTCCCCATATGCTAGAGACATCCAATCAGCAGTGAGGGTCCCAGGCTGTATAGTGGGGAGACTATACCCTCATGATCAGAGTAACACAATATTGTAATAAATGGAAAAATGGGGGAATAATAATATAAACTAACATCAGAAGATAAATCATCTTGATAAAAAATTCTATAATAGAAAGATCGACAACCACATATAAAATGATGTAATGTCATGTCTCTATACAAAAAAAATTAAAACATGGATATATGAACAAAAACATATAGGTATATCAAAATAACCTAGATATACCAAAATAATATATCAAGAGATAATCATGAGACATATCTATTTCATGTTTCCCCTTCTCCCATTGTATAATAAATTCATGAATCGATAATTGGGCGCTTTCCCAATCCCTACCTGCATCCATGAAGTCTAACTAGTCACCAAACGGTGGCCCAAAAATTGTTTGAGATAAATTCAGTAGGCCACCACCAATGGTTTCTAGGAAAATACATACCATTCATATAATAAGAGGAGTTTACAAATAAAATAATGGTAAATTAGTAATTTAAATTGTAATGGGTCAACTCTGGTTCTATAATGACACTAGGCGGACATTACCCCCTTCATCCCTATCTGGGCATCCTCTAAATATATATAACTATAATCATATACATATTATTATTTATTATTGTACTTATATATGTTATTATTATAAATAATTATGTTTATATCCATATCATAAAATACATAGTGCTACCCAAATCCCGAGGCACTACTCTGGCATACTTGTCTAGTCAAAAGTGTCTCATAATGTTGCAAGGGATTACATGTCCATGTATCACAATGATAAGTAGTCATATATTCCTTATAATTTATTAACATTAAAAATAAAAAATTGTGGGTCAATTTTTTAGGTTAAATATTGTGATGTATTCAAACCACTAACATTCCATTTATTTCATTCTAATCATTACAATAAGGTGTATATCCCAAAGCACGTAAGAGATGGTTTAGTCACATATTATTTTATAATATTTAGGAAACATTTATAGGCACACCTCAAATGGTTAAATTAGTTGATGTGGACCAATTCCAACCATAATAAGAAGGCACAGGGTGATTTATATCAAGTATAACAAATTAAAAAATAGATAAGGGTATTTTTATTTAAAAATATGGAAGATAGGGCATGAAGCAACATGACCCATAATATAGAGTAAAAAGATTCGAGGGATAGTTAGAAGACCACATTCCATAAGCTTATAATAGATTAATCATTCTGTATAATCTTTTGATTCAGTCGAGAATGGGAGGAAACAAGGAAATGGAAAAATTAACTAAAAATAATTAATATTAACTAACATAAAAATAGCAACAATGATAGCAAGATAAACTATGAAAAGTTAGAGGTCGATTGAATCTCTTACTAATGTGATTACAAAATGTAGATTGGTGGTCTAATCAATGTTTAGATGAGGAAGTCACCTCAATGTCTAGGTTACGTCCAAAGGGAAGCTTCATGGGAGGATTCATACATTATAGAGGTGAAGATGAATAAATGAAGGATTATATTCCTTTTTCTAGAGTAAATGGGATATTCCTGAAATGAGTATTTTTTACATTGTGTAAATCTTGGGTTCCCCCTATTGAAATAATAATGAATTTCTGGAATTGGGTATATCATGACCAATACACATCATGAATTTAATTGACATTGCAAATCAAATTTCTATTTTGAATTTGGTCATGTGACAAACTCCATCCTTCTAAACCCTTATTCCCACAAACAAAATAACTGACCTAAAGGCCTCACATTATAGTAAAGAAAAAAAATACAAACATACCAAGGGTTTAAATAAAATTTAAATATTTTTACCTAATATAAAAAACCTAGTTGTTACATACTCACACTCTTAGGACCACTCATCCCATAGGCGGCCTTTTGAGGGTGGTAAGGCATCATCTATGAAAAAATCTAGCCACTATGATAGAATATAATCCATTATCTATTTAGTCGCATATGGAACTCTATCATACTACCATAGAACCCATAATATAGGTATTAGACTACCTAAGTTATCCTTCATGCTTCGTTCCACTATACAGAGAGGGTGCTTCTCAAAAGTCACAGCTACATCCAACTCAATATCGTAAGGCTAAATTACATGAATTTTTTATGATTAGTAACAACATAACTGAGAGATTTATAACAATTCATGCATAGATCTATATAACATAGGGAGTTTTATCAGATAATAAATAAGGTTGAACCTATCCCAAACATTAAAAGTTCCATCAAAATGAGGCGACAACATACCATTCCAATCACACCCTGACTTTTTTTGTTTATTTTTATTTTATTATTTCTTAGTTTTGGGTGCTCTCCATGAGGTTTGGGTTGACTCCCGATTTAATTTTTTTTATGTTTGATGATTTTGGTGGGTTTCAGACTGGTGCACATGAACTTCATGGTTAGCGGTAATCATGTGGTCTCCCCAGTACTTGCGCAGGTACCTAAGTGGTATGAAATGAGGTGTGTAGCTTGCGTGCAGGTTATTTAGCCATGCGGTGAGTGCACAGTTTCTCAATTTTTAGAATAAGGTAAATAAAATGGTTAAAGTGTTTAAAGTATTTTAATAATAAATTTATTATTTAATTAATGATAGTAATATTACAAAGGTGTTATTATTTTATTGTTATTAATTTTTATTATTATTATCGTTAAAATAATTGTTATGTTTTTGTTATTATTATAATAATAATAATAATTATTATTAGTTTTATTATTATATATTACTATTTTATTAAAATGAAAAAAAGTCTAAACCCTAATCTCCCCCCTCCTTCCCATTCCTTGTCCACGTGCACTAGCCCCTCCCCCCCACCTGGTCCACTCCTCCGCGCCGCCTCCCCCGTCTGGCCACCTCCTCCTCCCAGCGGCACCCCACCAGCCTCGCCCCGCTCTACACCCAATCACCAGCCTCGCCGCACTCACCCAGGTCCCCACCTTGGCTAGCCTTACCTCATCCTCTTCCCTCACCGACACTCTCTATCAGGCCACCCCACACTCTTCCTTTCTCCCTCATGCTCACTTGCTTCACCGGCCTCTCACTCGCCGGACCCCAGCCTGGCTCACCCCACCTGCCATTCGTCCGGCTCCTCCCCTGTGCACCATCCACACACCATGCTCCCGGTCTGCCGACCAGCCCCAGCGGCCACTACTGCCTCACCCAGCCATCTAGCAGGCCCTCTGCCTCCAGCTGGCTCCAACCACACCTATCCCCCTCCTACTCTCATTCCAACCACCTGCGGACTGCCGGTCCGGCCACCCACAACCCAACGCTCCGGATTCTATCCAGCCGACCCCTCTACGATCTTCTCTGATGAACCCACTCCCGATGACCAGCTACTCCATGCCATCTGATAATCCTACCCTTTTTATATTTATTCCTTAGTTTGGAGTTTTTCATTATTTTATTGAAACCCTTTTTCCACGGTTGGTAATTCGTGTGTTTTTTCTCATCATTTAGGGCGTGCGATTGGTCCGCGACTTTTTGCTCTCCCTTCCATTGAGGTTTTGGCGTGTCCACTCTTGGTTTGAGGTAGGTATTTCAATGGTTTCCTTTCAGCAGTCTAATTTATGTATGGATTTTTTGATAATTTTATTTTATGTGATTTTTATTTTTGTTATACCCATAATTTTCCTACTATAGTTCTTTTAAATTTTTAGAATTAATAAAATTCATGTTTTGAGTCAATTCCTGGTTTCAGTCTATAGTTATTTGATTATGTGCCAAATCTTATTTTTGTATTGTTTATGGCTATTTTGTTGTGGTGTTTCTTTTTATGTTAATACAGTTTGATAAGATAAATACTTTGAAGGTAAATATTTGATTATGATAATGTTTATGTGAACTTGTCACATTTGATATAATACTATATTGTTGAAAGTGGAATTGAGTGGTTTTATGAATTGTTTATCCTTGATTATGTTGTGTGTCGGCATTGGTTATTTGTAAACATGGTTTGGATTAAAATTTGTATATTGGTATATCTTGCTAATAGTGTTAACGTGTTAAAATAAAAAGGGGAACTTTGGTTTTTATTATGGCAGTGTGAGTTCTTTTCAAATAAAGTGAGCGTTTGGTTTTAGTTTTAAAGTGTTAGTTTGGTGGAAATAGTGTTGGTTGTTTTCTTGAAATGCAGGTGTGCCATTGGATGTTGGCACATCCATGGGTGCACTCGGTGCACCCATGGACGTGCCTTCAAGTGACAATGACACCTTTAAACTAGTGTTTCCTTAAAACCTTGGTTTTCTAAATGGTTTTCTTCTCCAATGTAAGATTCAGTCCTTTGTGTGGATTTTGTGAAATGATTGAAGTGTGATCTCAAGGGTGTTCCAGTTTGGTTTTGAAAATATAAAAGTTGTATTTGTGTAATATTTATGTTTTTGGGCATGATATCTTAAAGGCCCGTTTGGATCTTGCAATTCATGGGTGGAGTTGTGTTAGATTTTAGAAAGGTTTCTGTTTGGAAATTATGTGTTCCTGGTTGGAACTTTAAATGTTTTTAGAATAATGATTTCAAAATGGGTGTGTCATGATGGCCTGTTTGGCACTTTCCGCTTTAATGTAATGTTTTCATTGACTCTTTGAAATGACGACATTTTGATTACTATATGCCCATATAACAAATTTAGTATTTTGAAAAAGGTATCAAATGGTTTTAATGATTTCATGGAATGAAGGTCTGGTTGGCACCTTTGATGATATGTTATATATATATATATATATGTATGTATGTATATATATATGTATATATATGTACTGGGGACCTCTATAGGGAGGATATCCTTTATGGGTTATCGTATGAAGTGTCCGTGTTTGGGGAAGGAAAGTGCGGTGAGATGAGTCACGCATGCGATGGCCTCCTACATACGTAGTATTATTGTAACCACCATGGGTTCCTAGGTGTCTTTTTGAGATCGAGGGAAGATTTCTGACCAACCCCGATGAGACGGGTTGGTACCCCCTGGATTTGTTGTTAATCCAGGCGGGCTTTTCCACTAGATTGGTAAGTTAGGGTGGCCAATTGGTAATAGACATAGGAGATTCACCATACGTCGGTAGTTGGTTCTGAAACCGATTACATCCAGGGGTCTTCTAGGGATGTTTAGGATCACCCATGGTTACTGGATTATTTTTATTGCTTGTTTACTTTTTGTGCACCTGTTTATTTTCAGCTTTCACTCTTACTCGTGTTACTCTAGCAGAGCATTGGTATATTCTTTTTTTGATTTTATTTATAAAATGACAAAAGATTTTGGAAATTGGTATGTAATGTTTCTTGGGTTTTTTAATGGGAAAAATGTGTTTCTTATTATCAAATGTGAAAACCTTACTTTTATAATTGTATTTCAAACTTGTGTTAATGGATTGTTTTGGGAAAAGAGATGTTGGTGGTTTATCTTTGAAACCATACTGTGAATATTTAATGTTCATGACTATATTTATCTTTTTAGTTGTAGGTTTCCTGGATCAGGTTATCTTGGATGAGTTTCTCATTATTGGAGAGAAGTCGGCCTTTGTTCGGGAGGTGACCTAATAGTTCATGTGGAGGTATGTTCAGTTTTTTTTTCTTTCCACTGCTATCGTTATGTTTATCGATTGTTTTTATTTATTTTTTTACTTGTTTATTTGTTTTTTTTATCGGACAAATCATTCCCAATGTTTAAAATTTTGTTTCCCGGCCCTAGTTTCCAGCCTGTGGGCATCGGGAACGCCCTTCAAGCCATGTCGAGGACCTGCTTGGGGGACCAGTTTAGGGTCAACCTGAGTTGGTTTGTGAAAAAATAGTATCAGAGGTAGGTTGTTTTTGGGGATTCTGGTAGATAGAGATTAGGATAGTTAGGAATCGAGAGGTAGGTATGGGAAGGACGTCATGAAACCTTGCTCGTTCCGAACCTCGAATCTCCAGGTGTAGTCTGGGAATTGAGTCTTTTTCTTGTCCTGGTTTGTTTTAGATTGTGGGATGATAACGAAGGCAAGATGATGTTACATCGTGATTTCACATGGAGTAGTGACCCATGTGGAGTCTGATTACACGGTTTAATTTCCTCCTAGTTGTTGGCGCTAACATGGGGAATGGCCCACTACCATGTCTCCAGGTTAATCTTGATTACTAGTCCCTCACTGCAGTAATTTAATGCAAGATGTGTGTTGTCTTGGTTCTTGTGGATGTAATTGCACTTTTGAAACTGAAAAAGGGAATTGTGGTTATTTTTATATTTTCTTATTTATTTTGAGCTGGTTGTTTTGGATAAAGGTGAACTCTTTGATGTTGCTTCTACATGATATTGGTTTTGGTTCTGTGTTTTATATGTTGTTTAGAAAATGGCACCTAGAAAGGTCCCCAAGGTTTCTGTTAAGGCATGCCCAGTTTTTGGTCCTTCTCGGACATTGCATATCCTTCACAGTGATCAGCGTCCGTTAGAGGCAGAAGAGTGGCTTGAAGAGGTCAAACGCGTCTTCAAGATATTGAGAACGCCCGATGATGTCAGAGTGCGTGTCGTTTTGGGTTTGTTCGTGCAGGTTCCGGGCACAGCGGAAGAACGTTGGTGGGTTTTCCCAACTTTAATTTTAGCTTTAAACAACATTAAATCTGAGATCCGTCATGATATATAATTCCGGATCTTCAGAATGGAACGAATAATGAAAAATAAAAGAAGCGTCTCGAAACCATTGATATAGGATCAACATATGTTGGTTATAATTAATTTAATTAATTCACAAGAATTACCTCAGTGGAATTATTTCTTCGTCAATGTCTCTAGTCACAATCATGTGATCCGTTGTTGCGTCGTAGAATCCATGTATAGTATTTCTCTAACAGTGATCCACACGTGCTCCACGTATCTCTGGATGTCGCCGAAGGGATCTCCTGTTGCTAGCACAGAAGAACCTTTGCTTGCAATGTCTGCCTTCGACCGCCTTGATCTGGTGGAGGATCTCACTCTCATAACATGACGACGTTCTTGGTGGAAAGGGAATTTTCTCTTGGCTTGAGAGTATTTCCAAATCTGTTGTGCACAACAATGGCTCTAGAAAAGTGTTGGGGTTGTGAGGATATTTATAATCGGGTTTAATGTTAATAGAGTTATGAAAATAAATAAACGTGTTACACATTTTATTTATTTCATTAACTCTTATTGAAACCCCATGTCGAATTATTAATTCCTTGACATGCACCCAAGCTGATTGTAATTAATATCATTTAATAAAACAATATTATATCCTCAAAATCCCGACTGGAAAAACTACACGGCGTGTAATAATTAATACACGGCGTGTACTTGTTTTCCATTAAACTACACGGCGTGTATATTTAGTATACATGGAGTGTACTTTTATTTTCCATTTTTCTCCACCACATTTATTAGAACTTTAGTAATGGCTATTTATTTCTTAAATAAATGTAACTGCATTACTTGATAATAAATATATTATTTTTCCCATAATATATTCTCTTGAATAACTAGTGTCGAAATAAATGCGATCAGGAATCCTTAAATAATTATTAAACCATAGTCGGGAATAATATTTATTTAACTTGTTAAGTTAATATTTAACTGAGATACATGGACACACATAGTGTGTGACCCTCTAGGCCACTTTCTCAGTGGCATTAGGCGGAGCCTGCCTAAAGTCCAAGGTTAGCATCTAGAAACACGCCAAGGCACCCATGGAGAAAGAAGTTAATGCCGCAATGACATGTCACCTCCTACGAACGCTTACCATGTAATATAATCCATTTGTATCGATATCTCTAATCAAGCGGGTTTCATGCTAGTTCCATCAACCCATGTTCTCGATTATTCTTTCTTTGACTTCCTGGAATTGAACTCTCCCATACCTTACCATGGACATGGATTTATTTAGGCTATATCAATTCCATCAAAGGGCATGAGATATATACTTCCGTTATGGAACAGAAGGGACAAATCCTTTCTCGCATTATCTATTAATGCAATATTACTCGTGACGCATCCAACGTATCCTACCTCACTGCAAACAGTGTGTCATCACAGTTTTCATCAATATATCTAAGTGCGCGAGTTTTAATACCCATTAATAATAATCTTAAAGTCTAAGGACCAATACACACGTCCGCAGATAGGAACATCCAATGACACTATGAAATGTGGATTTCCTACTGGTGGGTCTAGTTCTCATAATATCCTCCTGGATATTACCAAGGGCACACACCCTGAGAAGGTGCCTCAATATTTTATGAGTCCTCACCCCTAATGACTTGTATTATTTGTGTCCCTCAAATAATATCATCCGGCCATAGAACATATATTCAAGAACAGTGTTATGGCACTTCTGGGTTCTCATCATAGCATGGATCCGCTATGACCCTTTAATTCAACAGCTATCCTTAAGACATTATCACATTCATTGTCACGTAGAAGAACAATCAAGATGTGATAAGGCTTTTATTAATAAATAAAGTACAAAGTAGTTGGTTCTAGACCACCAACTCCAACAGACTCCCACTTGGACTAGAGGCAACTGCTAACAACCTTTAACCCGCTAGCTCTCACATGATATTCATGATTCTACTGAGATAGGCCTTTAGTCATGGGGTCCACCATGTTCTCTTCTGTGGAAACTCTACTCATAGCAACATCACCCCTCTGATAGAAATACCTCAAGAGGTGATACTTCTGGAGTATGTGCTTTGTCTGTTGATGTGACCTTGGTTCTTTTGCAAGAGCCCCCACTGTAGTATTATCACAATACAATGTAATGGGATCTTTACTGATAGGCACCACATCAAGCTCTTGGACAAAGTTCTGAATCTATACAGCTTCATTGGATGCATCATATGCCGCTATATATTCAGACTCCGCTGTAGAATCGGTGACAACTGGATGGTTTGAACTATTCCAGCTCACAGCTCCTCCATTGTGACATAAAACATATCCAAATTGCGACTACAAATCATCCTGATCTGTCTGAAAACCAGCATCCGTATACCCTCTGATGACAAGATCCTCGTCTCCTCCATACACCAGGAACATATCCTTAGTTCTTCTCAGATACTTAATGATAGTCTTAACAGCTGTCCAATGTTGTTCTCCTGGATTTGCTTGATATCTTCCTACCATGCTCAGTGCATAGGCAACATCAAGCTTGGTACATAACATGGCATATATGATGGATCCTATAGCCAAAGCTTATGGAATCTTACTCATTCTATCTTTCTCTTTTTGTGTCTGAGGACACATTTTCTTAGAACGATGTAGGCCATGTGACAATGGAACCAATCCCCTCTTGGATTGTTCCATACTAAATCTCTTTAGTATCTGGTCAATGTATGTACCCTGAATTAGTCCAAGCAGCCTCTTGGATCTATCACGAATGATCTTGATCCCTAGAATATAGGCTGCTTCACCTAAGTCCTTCATAGAGAAACACTTGTTCAACTAGTCCTTAACTGACTATAAGACTGGTACATCGTTTCCGATAAGTAATATGTCGTCAACATATACTACTTGGATAACGATCGCATTCCCATTACACCGCTTATAAACACATGGCTCACATTCGTTCTTAATGAAACCAAATTCCGTTACGGCTTCATGAAATTGAATGTTCCATGACCTAGATGCTTGCTTCAATCCAGAAATGGATTTCTGCAACTTGGAAACCCATTTGGCTTCACCTAGTGTCACAAACCCTTCTGGTGGTGTCATATAGACGTATTCCTGAAGGTTCCCATTAAGGAATGTTTTTTTGACATCCATTTTCCAAATCTCGTAGTCATGGTAAGCTGCTATGGCAAGTATAATTCTTATGGATTTAAACATGGAAATTAGCGAGAAGGTTTCATCATAGTCAATTCCTTGATGTAGTCTTAATCCTTTAGCCACTAGCCTTGATTTATTTGTGATAACATGACCTTCCATGTCCAGTTTTCTCTTGAATACCCATTTGTATCCAACAGGCTTTACATCAACTAGATCATCGACCAGAACCCAGACTTGGTTCTGATACATGGAATCCATCTCAGAATTCATAGCTTCTAGTCATCTTGTAGCTTCTGAGCTTTTTACTGCTTCCTTTTAAGAGAGAGGTTAATCATTGTCCAACAATAATGATTCACCATCCTCGGTGACTAGGAAAACAAATCTCTCTGGTTCCCTTACCTCTCTTGAGATCCTACATAGTACTTGTGTTTCTGGAACCTCTTCCACGGGGACCTGTGGAACTTGCTCCTGTACCAACTCCTATGGATCTTGAGAATGAACTTTGTTGAAGTCAATCCTGATACCACTATCCTTTTTGAGGATGTGCTCCATCTCAAGAAAGACGGCTTGTCTGATGACAATCACTTTCTTTTCCTGCTGGTTATATAGTTAATATCCTTTCTTTCCCTTAGGATATCCTATAAATATACACTTCGTGCCCCGGGGTTCTAGTATGTTTCCTGAGAAGGCCTTAACAAACACCTCGCATCCCCATACACATGTATGCGACAAAATGGGTTTCTTTCCATTCCATAACTCCACGGGAATTCCATTTTTCACCTTTGTTGGTACTCAGTTTAATGTTTATACTGCATTTTGTAATGCATATCCCCAAAATAATAATGAAAGATTCGCATGAATCATCATTGACCTTACCATGTCCAACAAGGTGTGGTTTCTCCTTTCACTAACGCCATTACACTGTGTTGTATAAGGAGGAGTGAGAAGAGAAAGAATCCCAGACTCCCGTAGAAGATCGATTAACTCTTGGTTCAGATATTCTCCACCACGATCCGATCGAAGTTTCTTTATCTTCTTACCAAACTTATTCTCTACTTCATTCTTGAATTCCTTAAATTTTCTCTAAGGATTCTGACTTATACCTCATTAAGTAGTCAAATCTGTATCTACTCAAATCATCAATAAAAGTAATGAAGTAAGAATATCCACCTCTAGCTTCTACTGAAAATGGTCCACATACATCCATGTGTACCAATCCTAGAAGCATTGTGGCCCTTTCACCCTGTCCACTAAAAAGTGGCTTGGTCATTTTACCTTGTAAACAAGCGTGACATCTATCAAGCGGTTTTAGATCAGTAGAGTCTAAATATCCATCTTGGAAGAGCTTTGTCAAGAGCTTCTCGTTTACATGACCGAGATGGTGATTCCACAACTAGGTGATGTATGAGTCATGTGAGTTTGTTTCGTTATCGATTTCCAACACTTGGTTTTCAAAATTTAATACATACAAACCATTATTTAAATGTGCGATACCATGACATGCATTTTTCTTATAAAACAGACAACCCTTATTTCCAAACTTGAAAATACATCCATCCATATCCAAACAAGATACAGAAATTATGTTCTTGGTAACACTAGGAACATAATAACAGTTATGTAAAACCAAAATCATGGCAGTCGGTAATGAGAGGTGGTAGTTGCCAATAGACAATGCATCCAGCCTTGCGCCATTGGCAGCTCGAAGATCCACCTCTCCTCTGGAAATCTTTCTAAATATACTTGGTTACTGAATTTAAATATAGATGTGAGTCCCACAAGCTGTATCTAATACCCAGTGTGTAGAAATGGAAAGATTACAATCGATAACGAATGCACCTTTAGCATCCCCACGCTTCTTGGTGCAGTTCCTCTTCCAGTGGACCAACTTTCCACATGAAAAACACACCACCTCCCATTCCTTGCCCTACATCTAGATCTTACCCTTCTTGGAGGGACGGTGCTCGGGGGATTAATACCGTTTATAAGTCTTTGGCCCCTTTTCCTTGTCCTTCCTTTTCTTGTTCACCATAAGGACCGCGGGTTTTTCATGCCCCATGTCCTTATCTACCTGGAAAATCAATGTCAGAATCTCTGATAGAATCTTCTCATTTCCGCTCATATTATAGTTGACAATGAGGCTAGAGAAGTTCTTGGGAAGTGATGATAGGATGAGATCTATACGCAACTCATCCAAGAATTTAATCCCTAATATGTCCAGGCGTTAAATGTAGCCAATAATATTGACTACATGAGGCTCAACTGGCGCAGACTCTCCATGATTAGTTGTAAACAAAGCTTTGGATATCTCATACCTCTCCTGTCTCACCTTCTCTTGGTAGAGATCCTTAAGGTGAGACATCATGCTATACGCGTCTATGTTTTCATGTTGCTTCAAGATCTCATTGGACATGGCTGATACATGAAACACTGGACATCTGTGGCATCATCCATGTGTTTCATATAGAGAGATAATCCCTCACCATTTTCCTCTTTCCCAGGCGCAACTAGAATAGGCTCCTCCAGCACATACAATTTCCTTTCGTGGCGAAGGATGACGCGTAAACGCCTCTTCCACTCTTGGAAATTGGTGCCGGTGAGAAGGTTTTCCTTCTCGAGTATGGTTTTCAATGATATCTTTGAAGTCGTTTTCTTTTCATTTATACAAATTAAGATGAGAAAAGGTTTATTACTTTATTAAAAAACTGAGACAAATAAATAAATTAATACTTATCAGTCTCCCACTATTTTATCGAAATCCAATAGCCCTCACCATTGATTTCAAAATATTATATTGCCTGAATATTCTAGTGGAAAGGATCCATATTTCCCTTCACATTACCCCAACTAGGGTTGGTCAAGAAGCTTGAAGGGTTTTAAGTAGGCATTCCAAATTCCAACTGCATTAACTCGCAGCTCCTTGATCCGCTGAGTGGACTCCCCAATCCTGAAATCCTTTTATTTTGGATTTCCTCAACCTTTGCCTCTTAGTCACACCAAGTCCTATTGTGGCAGTCAACCCTTGATGCGAACCAAGTCAATTTAACCCAAAATCTTGAATTAGAATTCCCCGATAATTGAAATCACCCCAATTTGGGTTGGTCAAGCACTTTGAACTATGGTTCGATTCTAACCAAGATTATGGAAGGCTATACCGGCATAATATTTCTTTTGAGGGATTTTATCCTTATACGTAAATTGCCATTTTATTATCTTTGATTACATTCTTGTTAATATTATGTGGGATATACTTAAGTGATTAACCATGTCTAAGATAATATTTACGTATAAGCCGGTTTTATTTTAGTTCCATCTTGCATGCTCATTTAATTAATTAATTGTGTGATCGTGACAACACACCCACAATAAATAAACCATGAAACTGACATAAATAAAATAAATGGTATGATCATGAGCTTTTTTCTATTGGATATTTGGTCTAGCGGTTGATAAACTGACCCAAGACCTAGGGGAGAAATACCTTGAACCTTTCGGGTTCGTGTTTATATCTTTCCACCTATCCACCATTGTATCTCCTTGAATTGGTTTCACCTTGGCTCCTAACTTGAGCCACCTCCACTAGGTTGGGATCTCCATCCATTACATATTCATTTATCTCACACGCAGGTGAGGGGTAAAATGGGTTTTTACATAAAATAATCCTTGGGCACGCAGACCCTACATATTAATGAAGAGACGGATCGCAGGCCAACATATTTAATTGAAATAAATAAATTAAAAGAAACCATTCACATATAATGGTCTCGGTCTAGCTCATGATCATCCATACATGCAACGATATTTACTCATAAATAAAACTAACATTTAATTCTTTAATCATTCTTGTTTAAGATAAATTGCGCTCTAATTAATTAATTATCTTCAATTAATCAATCCTTTTATCTTAAACCCTTTTTTTGAACTTCCTTGAGATTCTCATCCATCATAATTTAAAAAAAAATTCATTTAAAATTATCCTTGTACATAACTTGTACCTTGGAGGCAACCCGGTGAATTCCCGTTCATTACTCAGATATTAAATTAAACACATATATATAAAACACCTATCACGTGTTGTGACTCAGCTTTACGCATGCACCATGGTACACGTCTCAAGGATTTGTATAATATAATAATAAATTTTAATAAATCTACGTAATTTGAGTGAGTACACAATGTGTAGTTCCGACTACATGGCGTGTACTTTTCTTCACCGTCCATCCGAAGTACACGCCCGGGGACAGGGCGTGTTAATGTACTAAGGAAATTTTCATAGTACACTGTGTGTTCTGTGGGACACACACCGCGTAGTTTCCGCGTTACACGGTTTCCAGCCGGGAAAGCCGTGTAAAGGGTACATGGCCCAACCCTAACCGGAAGGGACTATACGCCGTGTTCATTGGACCACATAGTGTGTAATCTAGAAACCGTGTGCCACCTATTTCTGGAAAACACACGATATCATAGATTCTTAGAAAGAATCCAATACACTTTTTGATTTGGAAGATCAGTCAATGGATTGAACCTAGACTACATGGCGTGTACTTCCGAATACATGGCGTGTATTCTGGTGTTGTATGGCCAGAAACATTTGCCTCCTCCATATGAGTTCCTCAATTTTATTTTAATCAAAAATTAAAAGAAAAAGTCGTTTCTGTGAGGTGAATGAGAAACGAGGGAGGAGGAACAGATCTCAAGATTCAGATTTCCAGAATGATTAAACATGAATTGAAATAACTAAATTATTAAATGCGTAAATCACCAATGAAAAACTAAATAATTATAATCAATGATATGACCCCTCCGATACCACTTGCAGGTTCCGAGCACAATGGAAGCGCATTGGTGGGTTTTCCCAACTTTGATTTTAGCATTAAACAACGTTCAATCTGAGATCCGTCATGATATAAAATGCCAGATCTTCATAATGGAACGAAGAACGAAAAATAAAAGAAGAGTCCCGGGACCATTGAAATATGATCATCATATGTTGGTTATAATTAATTTAATTAATTCACAATAATTACCTCGGTCGAATTCTTTCTTCATCAATGTATCCGGTCACAATCCAATGATCCATTGTTGCATTGTAGAATCCAAGTATAGGATTCCTCTAGCGGTGATCCACATGTGCTCCATGTATCTATGGACGTCTCCGAAGGGATCTCCGGGTGTTAGAGCGGAAGAACCTTCGCTTGTGATGTCCGCCTTCGACCTCCTTGATCCGATGGAGGATCTCACTCTCGTAACTTGAGGGAATTCTAGGTGGAAAGGGAATTATCTCTTGGCTTGAGAGTATTTCCAAATCAATTATGCACAACAATGGCTTTGAAAAAGTGTTGGGGTTGTGAGGATATTTATAATCGGGTTTGAGGTTAATAGAGTTATGACAATAAATAAACGTGTTACACGTTTTATTTATTTCATTTACTATTATTGAAACCCCATATCGAATTATTAATTCCTTGACATGCGCCCATGCTGATTCTAATTAATATCATTTAATAAAACAATATTATATCCTCAAAATCCCGACTGTAAAAAATACACAGCATGTAATAATTAATACATGGTGTGTACTTGTTTTCCATAAAACTACACGGCGTGTATATTTAATATACACATCGTGTACTTTTATTTTCCATTTTTATCCACCACATTTATTGGACCTTGAGTAATGGATATTTATTTCTTAAATAAATGTAACTGCATTACTCGCTAATAAATATATTATTTCTCCCACAATATATTCTCTCGAATAACTAGTGTAGAAATAAATGTGATTAGGGATCCTTAAATAATTATTAAACCATAGTCAGGAATAATATTTATTTAACTTGTTAAATTAATATTTAACTGAGATACATGGACATACTTAGTGTGTGACCCTCTAGGACTCTTTCTCAGTGGCATTAGGTGGAGCCTGCCTAAAGTCCAAGGTTAGCGTCTAGCAACACGCCAAGGCACCCATAGAGAAAGAAGTTAGCGCCGCAATGATGTGTCACCTCCTACGAACGCTTACCGTGTAATATAATCCATTTGTCTTGATATCTCTAATCAAGAGGGTTGCATGCTAGTTCCATCAACCCATGTGCTCGATTATTATTTCTTTGACTTCCCAGAATTTAACTCACCCATACCTAACCATGGCCATGGATTTATTTAGGCTATATCAATTCCATCAAAGGGCCTAAGATATCTACTTCAGTTATGGAATAGAAGGGACAAATCCTTTCTCGCATTATCTATTAATGCAGTAATACTCGTGATGCTCCCAACGTATCCTACTTCACTGTGAACAGTGTGTCATCACAGTTTTCATCAATACATCTAAGTACGCTAGTTGTAATACCCATTAATAATAATATTAAAGTCTACGGACCAATACACACGTCTGTAGATAGGAACATCCAATGACACTATCAAATGTGGATTTCCTACTTGCGGGTCTCGTTCTCATTATATCCTCCTGTATATTTCCAGGGGCGCACACCACGAGAAGGTTCCTCAAAGTTTTATGATTCCTCACCCCTAATGACCTGTATTGTTTGTGTCCCTCAAATAATATCTTGCAGCTATAGAACATATATTCAAGAACAATGTTATGTCACTTCTGAGTTCTCATCATAGTAGGGATCCTCTATGACCCTTTAATGCAACAGCTATCATTAGGACATTATCACATGCATTGTCACGCAGAAGAACAATCAAGTTGTGATAAGGATTTTATTAATTAATAAAGTACTAAGTAGTTGGTTCTAGACCACCAACTCCAATAGTTCGAAGGTCCATCTCTGGATGAATGGGAGTTGGTAGCCCCATCGTCAATGCAAGTTGAAATGACATGGGATGTCTTTAAATCCTTCTTCATCTGATGGTTTATACCTAAAGAGGTAATGACTAAGAAAATGGAAGAGCTCATGCGTATTCAACAAGTCCAACGGACAGTGAAGGCATATGTTGACCATTTAAAGGATCTTGTGTCCTTTTCTCTAGATGAAGCATCACCAGATTTTATGAAGACTTATCTCTCCATTAGGGGTCTTAGTCCAGAGATCAAGGAAAGGGTCCTCATTTTTAAAGACCATCATTTCGAGAAGTTTATGGATGATTCATTCTTAGCTGAGCTGGTCTTCAGAGAACAGGTGCTTGGCAATCCAGTATATCCAGTTACTCATGAAGGTTCCCCATCTGGTGAGTAGGATGTTCCAGAAGAACTTTTTTCAAAAGAATCCTCTTTAGTGATTTTGGATTCTAGTTCATCGGACCATTCGGTGGTGTGCCACCAGTGTGGCCGGTTCGGGAACATGATGTTGTCATGTCACATCCCTCCAAAGATGTGTCATCATTGCGGGTTCCTGGGTCATCTAGAGAAGTTCTGCAGGAAGCGTCGCCTAATGAAGACGTTGTGACCAGATGAATTTCAATTCCTGACAGTGAGGCAGAAGATGCTTTAGCCATCACATCCCTACCCATAGGCCTTGGGGGGAAGCTCGCGCTAAATCGGGAGTAACCAGGGGTGTGAAGACTCGGTCCTAGTCTTGTGTTCCATGTTTGCAGTAGAACATTTAATGTATTCTCATTTTTATCTTTGTACTATTAATGTTTTGACATTGTTTTAAGTTCATTGTTTCATCGTGGAGTTATAGTAGACATTTAATGTTGAAATAAAATAGTTTTTTGTTTGATTATGGTTTTCTGAATCGTGTGTTTTTCTTAAAAGTTGTCTGGACCTTGTTTGGCTTGATCTTGGTTTAGCGGTTTTCGTTTGGAGATGTAACTGTCTGTGAAGGATCTAAGGATTGTAGTTATAATCAAGTTCACTATTGGAACCATGTTCTTCTCAGAGGTTTTTCTCTAGTATTTGGGGTTATTTGGTTGGGTAGAGAGTTCCAAGTTTCAGCAGAGGTGTTTTTTTGCTTGTGCTATAGAAGATAGTTTGGATCGGTTGGGAGTTCTCACGTCGCCCCCACCCCATCCCGAGGTGGGATGTTTAGGTGTTAAATTTACATTCTATATGAATTCTTGTGGTGAGGAGAAACCTCTCATGTTCTCTCATTCTCTTGTGGTGTGGTTCCTTTCAGTTTCAGCCAGACATGGACTCTTGTTTTGTCTATTTTTTGGTCGGGTGACTTTCTGGGGGGGAAAAGTGTCTATGGTGGGGAGAATTGTCACACCCTGACTTTTTTTGTTTATTTTTATTTTATTATTTCATAGTTTCGGGTTCTCATTCTAAGGTTTGGGTTGAGATCTGTTTTAAATTTATTTTGACGTTTGATGATTTTGGTGGGTTTCAGACTGGTCCATGGGCACCGCATGGTTAGCGGTAACCATGCGGTCACCCCGGTACTTGCGTAGGTACCTAAGTGGTCTGGAATGTGGTGTGCAGCTTGTGTGCGGGTTATTACGCCATGCGGCGAGCGTGCTGTTGCCCGGTTTTCAGAATAAGGTAAATAAAATGGTTTAAGTGTTTAATGTATATCAATAATAATGTTATTATTTAATTAATGATAGTAATATTACTAAGGTGTTGTTATTTTATTGTTATTAATTATTATTATTATTATCATTAATATTATTATTATTATTATGTGATTATTATTATGTTATTATTATTATAATTATTATTATTCTTTATATTATTATTATTATTATTATTAGTTTTATAATTATAACTTGTTATTTTATTAAAATGAAAAAAAGTCTAAACTCTAATCTACTCATGCCCCCATCCTTCCCCTTCCCTATCCATGAGCACCATCCCCCCCACCCCCACCCGGTCCTCTCCTCTATGTCGCCTCCCCCGTCCGGCCACCTCCTCCTCCCAACGGCACCGCTCCAGCCTCGCTCTGTGCTACACCCGACCCCCAGCCCCACCGCACTCGCCCAGGACCCCGCCTCGGTCAGCCTCGCCTCACCCTCTTCCCTCGTCGACACACTCTAGTAGTCCACCCCGTGCTTCGCCTTTCTCCCTCCTTCTCACCTGCTTCGCTGGCCTCACCCTCGACGGACCCCAACCTAGCTCCCCCACCTATCGCTGTTCCAACTCCTCCCCTACATGCCATTCGCACCCCGCGCTCCCGGTCTGCCGACCAGCCCCAGCGGCCACTACTGCCTCGCCCAGCCGACCAGCCAGCCCTCTACCTACAGCCCACTCCGGTCGTTCCTAGCCCCCTCTTACAATTTCTCCAACCACCTGCGGACCGCTGCTCCGGCCACCCGCGACACGACGCTCCGGCTTCTGGCAAGTCGACCCCTCTGCGATCTTCTCCGACGAACCCGATCCTAGTGACCCACTACTCCATTGTGTCTGATAATCCTACCCTATGTATATTTCTTCCTTATATTGTATTTTCTCTTTAATTTATTGAAACCCTTTTTCGGCGGTTGGTAATTCGTGCTTTTCTCTCGTCGTTTAGGGAATGCGATTGGTCTGCGACATTTCTCTCTCCATTCCATTGAGGTTCTGTCGTGTCCGTACTTGGTTTGATGTTTGTAATTCTATGGTTTTCCTTTACACAGTCTAATTTATTCTTGTATGTTTCGATAATTTTATTTTATGTTATTCTCTGCTTTTTTATACCCATAATTTTCCTTCTATAGTGCATTTAAATTTTTAGAATTAGTCAAAGGCATGTTTTGAGTCAATTCATGGTTCGAGTCTGTAGTTATTTGATTATGTAACAAATCCGGTTTTGGTATTTTTTATGGAGATTTTTGGGGGAATTTCTTTTCATGTTATTACTTTTTGATAAAAAAAATACATTGAAGGTAAATATTTGGTTATGATAATTTTTTTGTGAACTTGGCACAATTGATAAAATACTATAGTGTTCAAAGTGGAATTGAGGGTTTTTATGAAATGTTTATCCATGATTATGTTTTGTGTCAGCATTGGTTATTTTTAAACTTGGTTTGGTTTATAATTTTGGTATTGGTATATCTTTTAATTGTGTTAATGTGTTAAAATAAAAATGGGGCTCTTTGGTTTTAAATATGGCGGTGTGAGTTCCTTTCAAATAAAGTGAGCAGTTGATTTTAGTTTTAAATTTTTAGGTTGGTGGAAATAGTTTTGGTTGTTTCCTTGAAATGCAGGTGTGCCATTGGATGTTGGAACATCCAAGGGTGAACTCGATGCACCCATGGACGTGCCTTCAAGTGAAAATGACACCTTTAAACTAGTGTTTCCTTAAAACCTTGGTTTTCAAAATGATTTTTGTATCCTAAGGAAGATTTGGTTCTTTGTGTGGATTTTTGTGAAATGTTTGAAGTGTGATCTCAAGGGTGTGCCAGTTTGGATTTGAAAATATAAATGTTTTATTTGTTTAATGTTTATGTTTTTGGGAATGAAAACTTAAAGTCCTATTTGGCTCTTCCAATTCATGGGTGGAGTTGGGTTAACTTTTAGAATGGTTTGTGTTTGGAAATTGTGTGTTCCTGGTTCGAACTTTAAATTTTTTTAGAATAATGATTTCGACATGGGTGTGTCATGATGACCCATTTGGCACTTTTATCTTTAATGTAATGTTTGTATTGACTCTTTGAAATGACTTCATTTTGATTATTGTATTCCCATATAACAACTTTCGTATTTTGAAAAAGGTGTCAAATGGTTTTAATGATTTCTTGGCATGAAGGCCCAGTTGGAACCTTCGATGACATGTTATATATATATATATGTGTGTGTGTGTGTATATGTATATATATACTGGGTAACCTCTATAGGGGGGATATCCCTTAGGGGTTATTGTATGGAGTGTCCATGTTTGGGGTAGGAAAGTGCGGTGAGATGAGTCACACTTGCGAGGGCCTACTACTTACATAGTATTATTATAACCACCTTGGGTTCCTAGGCACCCTTTAGAGATCGAGTGATGGTTGCTGACAAACCCCTATTAGATGGGTTGGTACCCCCTAGATTTGTTGTTAGTCTAGGCGGGCATTTCCACTGGATAAGTCAGTTAGGGTGTCCAGTTGGTTATAGATATAGGAGTTTCACCATACGACGATAGGTGGTTCCGAAACCGAGTACATCCATGAGTCTTATAGGGGTGTTTAGGATCACCCATGGTAACTGGATTATTTTTATTTCTTGTTTACTTTCTGTGCACTTGTTTATTTTCAACTTTCACTCTTACTCGTTTTACTCTATCACAACATTGGTATATTCTATTTTGGATTTTATTTATAAAATGACAAAAGATTTTGGAAAATGGTATGTAATGTGTGTTGGGATTTTAAATGGAAAAAATGTGTTTCTTATTTTCAAATGTGAAAAATCTACTTTTATAATTATATTTCAAACATGAATTAATGGTTTGTTTCGGGAAAGGAGAAATTGGATTTAGTGGTTTATCTTGGAAACCCTACTGAGCATCTTTAATGCTCACTCCTATCATTATCTTTTTAGTTGCAGGTTTACTTGCTCAGGTTCTATTGGTTGATTTGCTCGTTATTGGAGTGAAGTCGGCCTTTGGTCGGGAGGTGACCTTAATGGTCACGTGAAGGTATGTTTGGGTTTTTTTCTTTCTGCTGCTAGCATTATGTTTATCAACTATTTATATTTATCTGTTTTCTTGTTTATTTGTTTTTGTTAATGGGACAAATCATTCCCAACAATTAAAATTTTGATTCCCGACACTGGTTTCCAGGCCGTGGGGATCGGGAACGCCCTTCAGGCCATGTTGCAGACCAGCATGGGTGACAAGTTCAGGGTCGACCTGAGTTGGTTCGTGATAATTCCACCAAAAAAATCAATTCCCTTATCTAAACTAAACTTGTAGGAATACCAGATCCCCATCCTAAAACTATATAGGTTAACAAAACCCCTCTATATATTATTTCTACTAATACTAGTTAATATATATTCATATCCTCATCAACAAGAAATTCTCTAATTTTTGTTGAATGAGTTGAGGTTCATGTAGTGCTTCATCCCCTACCTATAACCAGCACAGAGCTGATCAGAATTTCCAATCGTATAAGTCCTAATAAAGAACCATATATTTATTTTCATGATATTTTTTTTTGTAAAATTAGGAAATATTTATTTTTTTCTCCCAAGAACCTATGAAATCAAGGACACATTATATAAGCATGGACACAGACATTTGTCCCTTCCGCTTGGACTATTGTCCACCTATGGGTGGTATACTATACTCAAAATTACTTTTATTCCAAACAACCTATATAACCATTTCTAGAACATAGAAATAAAATTATCTTCTCTTTTTATTCAATAATTAGTGGGACTCCATGAACTTGATTAATACTTCAATCATAGATCCTTCCAAGTTGATCCACTGAAAATGTCTCCTTATTAGTTAATAAGTGAGAGACCTTCATGAGTATTTAGATGGTCACCCATATTGAATAAATACCTAGATGGTATCTTAGTGAAAAAATCACAAATTCAATGGTAATATAATCCCATTTCTACTAGGAAATGATTAATGGATGCAAAATCCCCACTAGTCACTAGTGTTCCATGTTCACCTGCTGACAATTGGAACACCTTTTAACAAAACTATCTATCTCCATTTCCATACCAGGCTTCCAGTATTAGAGACATAGATCACGATACATCATTTTAATCAAAGATTATAGCACCCAAAAATAATAATAAGACTCTCATATAATTTCCACCTAGATATATGTTTGATACCAAATATTTCTAGGGATGTTGTAGACCTCATCCTTGTCAATGATCCATCCTGGGGGTGGGTCATCACTTAAAACACTTCCCCTTAGTACCAATCCCTTAGGATCTTATAATTTCTTCATCTTAACTCTCTTGAAATTTTAATTGGTCACTATTAAGGGTATAAGGTTAGGGTGATTGTGATGTTCTTGTACCACTAAATGAATATAAGTGAACAAACACAAATTTTTCCACTCACTAATATCATCTTTAATTGTTTATGTGTGAGTATTATGGCTCATAGAATCTACTACAACATTTCCCTTCTTAGGCACATAAAAAATATTGAAATTGAAGGACTATAGGTATACATCATGCCGCCTCTGTTTGATATTTAATTCATTATTCATAAAGATATACCTAATAATTTTATGGTATGTATACACCAAATAAGTTTATCTCCAGGAAAAAAATTTCTCCTAAAACAAAAGGAATGAAAAACTATTTCCATCCCAAGGTTGTAAATTAGGTAATTCTACTCATGAGGCCTCAACTACTGAGACTCGTACACCATGACCCAATATCAAAACATAGAATCTACTCTTATACCAATTATTGATGAATCACAATAGACTGTATAGCCTCTACTTGGATCTAAATGTATTATGATCGAATCTAATGTAAATATCCCTTCCAACTCTTGAAAGGTTATCTCAAAGCCTTGTCACCACATGAATTTTACACCCTTCTTATTCAATCCTATAAATGGTTCATCTAGGTGTGAAATTTCTTGAGTAAATAACCTATCATATCCATCTATCCTGAAGAAACATTGTATGTCAAAGGCTTTCTTGGGATACTCCTAGGAAACCAGGACACTCACCTTCTTAGTGTCAAAACACACTCCTATCTCTAAAATAATTTGACCAATGATTTGATCCTTGTTAATAAAAAATTTTAATTTAGTGATCTTGAAATAAATCTGGTCATATCTCAGTGTATTTATCATGATCTCAATATATTTGACATTGTCATTTTGATTAATATAATACACTATGTTATTTTTATCAAATACTACCACAAATGAATCTAGATATGAGTGGAAAACATAATTCATCAAAGAAATGAAAATAGTTGTTGTGTTCGTGAGACTAAAAGGTATAACAAAATAAACATAAATAATATACATACTACAAAACATTGTGAGTGATATGTCTAAAGGTGTAACTCCTATGTGATGATAATATGACCTCAAATAGATATTGGAGATAACACTTTCTCCACAAAGATAATTTAAGAGGTCATCAATAAGTGGCCTTGAATATTTGTTCTTAAACATAATTTGGTTCAACTGTTGATAATCCACATAAATCCTTTGGGTACCATCCTCATTTTTGGGGAAAATGATAGGTGAATACCTTGGTGAAGTATTGGGTCATATAAAACATTCATCCTTCAGATCCTCTAGCTACATCTTGAGATCATGAAACTCTATTGTAGCCATACAATAAGAATGATACTAGTGAATCTCCTAAAACTAAGTCAATAGAAAACTATACCTATATATTATGGGATACTCATGAAACTTCATCAGGGAAAACATCATTTAAATTATCTTTTATGTTAGGGAAATCGGTCTCTTGCATTCCCTAATCCTCCATATAAAGACAATCAATCTAGGTCGCCACTCCACCCAGCCCATGATGATGTGGTATATATCTACATTCTTTGACATCCCATTCACTCTTGTAAATAATACTAATGTCATATGGTTATATAAATGATACCCTATGTTGAAGGTATTCCATATAAGCATGATAAGGGACCAACCAGTCTATACCAAGAATCATATCAAAGCTCGTCAACTCAAGGATGAAGAGGTCCCATAAGAATTGATAATTGGATACCTCAATTTGAATTTCTTCGCATTGGATTACACACTTTGATCATATTTTTGATGGAGTATAAAGTGTCATCATTCTATAGAAATACTAAATATTAAGGTTAAGGATTTCCACAATAGTGACAGTGATAAAAGAATGTGGAAAACCTATATCAAATAAGGAATACATGATAGTAGAGGCTAGTAGAATATTAAATCAAATTGTAGATAGATCAATGATATATTATAGTACTTTGATATTGCTATGAAATATTTATCTTTAAATAACATTTTTTATTCGATAGATTTTGTTTCATGCAACAATGAGTTTAAAGAACTATGTAACAATATTAAAATATTACATATCCAATATAACCTAGCGTATAAATAAGAAGGATTGAATAGGAATAAATAATTTCTCAAATAAATTTAATGTGCCAATTTAATAATATTTTATTTTTATGTTCTTATAATATAGTCACACAATTGTAAAAAAATCATTTTACTCCTTAGGAATATATTTTCTTCAAAAATGAGTTCTTCTCCTTTCTATTATTTAATATTATCTTCTATAAGTTCTTGAAAATTTATTTTAAAAAATAAATTTCATTTTTGAAATCATATTTTCAAAATTATATTAAAATTATTTTATGATAATTCTTGGAAAATATTTATTTTTCATATAATAATGAAAAATACTAATTTTTATTCAAAATTTTATTTTCTTTTAATGTTTTTAAAATGTATAATTATGTTATTGATTAATTTAAAATTTTAATGGGTTAATTTTGATTTAAAATAATCCCACTATGGGTTATTAAATTTATTTTAAATTTTAATTTATTATAAAAACATTATATATTTGGAAGGGTAATTTTTTCTCAAAATGTTTTTTTCTTTTCATTTTTCTAGTTTTATTTTAAATTAAATTCTAAAAATTCAACGTAATAAAATTTGAAAAATGGATTAAATAATTTTTATCATTGGATTCAAATTTTTTTAAATATTTCACTTTTATTTTAAGTCAATCTGAATAGTAACCTTAGTAAAAAAAATTCCCACAATAAAGGGTAAATATGGTAATTGAGGATAAAAATAATATGTCAAGGGCTATAACATTATGCTAAATGTGGGATAAATTTAATTTTATGAACAAAATTATACCATAATAATAAAAAAATCTAATTTATGAAATTTTGGTTCCACATGGATGATATTATTACACTAATACTATTTTATTTAAATAAACGACAAAGATGTCGCATTTATGTTTTTTATAACTGTAAAAAAATTTATATGGACTTATCTGGATGATATGATTGAATATAAATATTATTCTGAAATTTAAAAGTTTTATATTGGTTATTATCACTTATTTATTATTTTAAGGTATTAAATAATTACCCTAAATTCTAACACAACACTGATGCAGTAATTATTCAATTAACAGAAAAATCAAATAAATGGTATTAACAATATTAAATGTAATATAATATGAGATAACTCAGGTGATCCATGAATTGTAGAGATTAAATTGATATTTAAGGGATATAATAATTTAATTTTTTCTAATTTGACTTGTCTTCTTGATATTTTTTAAAATTCAATGTAGTGGATAGTATCAAAACTAAAAATAATGATATTTGATTAGATTAATATTTTATTAAATTATTTAAATGTTATAAAACTATTTATAAAGTAAAAATTGTTTAATATATGATCTGAAATTTTATAAATTTATATCTATTGTTTACATTCAACCATATATGTAAAAAATAAAAAATAAAAATATTGAAAAGTTGTTACCGTACTTAAAATTAAAATAGTTTACTTAAA
This sequence comes from Viscum album, assembly GCA_963277665.1. NCBI lineage: Eukaryota > Viridiplantae > Streptophyta > Magnoliopsida > Santalales > Viscaceae > Viscum > Viscum album. The sequence goes on along the minus strand of CAUJRU010000106.1, from coordinate 526,797 downwards.
AGTTAATAAAAATGAGAAGGTTTAAAAAAAATAAAAAAAAACATGTATAAAATATAATGGTTTATTATAGTGAAAATTTATCTTATCCCACCTTCAAATCACAATATATTTGATGTTATTTATATATAAAATGAATTTATTATAATTTAATATTTTGAGAAATTCAAAAATTTTCCCTTAAAACAATTATAAAGGGATCATCATCCCTCGCTACTTTACACCACATTGAGACTTCTAGATACATTTTAGAGGTGATTTTATTTTCAAAATACCAACCCAAAATCCCTTCATATGAGATCTAAAGGATATGTTTTTAAGAATAGGTAATCACTATAATCGATAGCATTATTTTTCTAATCATTCATACCTCATCTAAATATATGATTTTTATCATAAAATAGAATATTTGTTATCCTCAATATTCCTAAATTTTATTATTATAATGAAAACACCATTATATACCCTTTTTTCCATTAAATAAGAATTGAATGTATCGATCATACATACATACGACTTACCATCTCCACATTGAGATAAAATTCATTTTTCATCACCATGTTTTATTTATGTGTATTGTGATATGTTTAATGAATATATATGATATATATTAGATTATAATGATTATTGAAATATTTTTTATTATTTAAATTTCATTCATTCAATCAATCAAAAAATGGAAACAATATTTATGCATTTGTATGTCCCACCATCTCTGTGAACAATGTAATTGACATTTATATCTCTAATTTCTATGAATTATTATATATATATATATATATATTATTTTAATAACATTATTAAAATTCTTTAAATTATGAGACTATGACCAAATTATAAGAACCCAGACTTCTGAACTAAAACATGCTTGGAAAACACGACAGTTACCATCCAAAACATTGATTTTAATAAAAACTATTAACAAATGGGTTATGAGATGTTTTAAATAAATAATATATGGTATTATAAAATTAATTTTATGTATTTAATGTTTAATTAATATGTATTTTTACTACATTAGGTTTTAATATGAATGAATAAATTAAATACATGAGGTTATGGTTTATTTCAAAATCATATCAATATTTAGGATTTATTATGTTTAAATCTATGCTGGGGAATATTTATCTTTCATTTTAATATTTTAGTAAAAATATCAAAAACATTTTCAGTATTATTATATTAGTTTTTTATGTAATTTTTATGAATTTTTACTTTTTACCAAACATTTTGAAAGAAATATTTTTTTTAAAACAATGTACTTTGTGACATTTTCAACAAAAATATAGAAGGAATGATTTTTAACTTATAGAAAATAATAATAATTTCCCACCATCCTAACACCATAATGATTTGAATCATCCCATAAAATATTAAAAATTTATTTTCCAATAAAAATTTTTCCTTTGTAATTGCATGGAATTTTAAAAAATATGTTCTCAAAATGGAAAGGATGTTTTACTCAAGAATTATTTAAAGTGATCTTTCAAAATAATTTTCCTTCTAAGTGAATATTATTTGGTGTTACCTTTGAGTTAATTGGAATATTATCCAAATAAACCATCCTTATTATTTCTTTAGATGAATTATGTTTATGATGGAATGATGGTAATGAATCTAGTTACTATTTCATTGGGATTTCAATGATAGAATTTTTATAAAACACATTGCCTTCAATGGGTTTTGACATGATGGATAATTTATATTCCAGTGAAACAAATATGTATGGTTTTCATTATGGGATATGTAAGACCTATATCTTCCTCCAATTCATTTTTTATGTATTTATATTTAATGATAAAACAACGGTAAAAAAATTGATGGGCTTGATCCACTATGGGAAATAGGTGTATCTTGATCCACTATGGGTGATAAGTGTTTCCTGATCCACTTTGTGTATGTTCATGGAAGATAACCTTTATATATTAAGTGGTTTCAATATTTATAATTGTTTTACACTTTTATGACATGATCTTATGGTTCGTGATTTATTTATGATGATTACTCACTCTTATGATATAAGTTTTCGGAAATGATAATGATTATTCCATGAATCATGTTTATGATATATGATAGGTTGGGTATGAATATCTTAATTTATGTTCATGATCACAAAAAATTATTCTTATCTAAAAAATTCATATAATTATGTATTTATATCTATTATTTTTTTCATTATTGATAATATGATCACACCATTTCTTTTGTTTATATCCATATGTGATGAAGAAAGGTTTATGTAGGGTATGCCTTAGAGGAGTACTATATCATCAGATATTTGTGGGTGATGTTGAAGATATTGGGTAAAACAATAATATTTTATAAATAATCTACAAATAATCTAAAAATTTAGGGTTCTATTTTAGATTATATTATTATGTATTTAATATTTATCCAATTAGATGTGATATTTTTGTACGAAAATCCATGGCCATTATATTTGGTATCAGTTTAGGGTTTAGAAAATCCTTGTAGGGTAGGCTTAAAAAACATTTATATAAACCCTTGGTATAGGACTAATTATGGGATAAAATCATAATGTTTTTATATTGATCCTGAATTACCTAGGTTAAACCTAAGGTTTCATTGAATGAGTTGTCATGGTTTAGATATTCAATAAATTATTTCTCATAATTTTGTTATTATCAACTATTATTAGTGTTTCTAATGCTATGATTTATGGTTTTATTGAATTGATGGAACTCGGAGGAACTAAGATAATTCTAAGTCCAACTTAAAATTCAATTATTTTTTACCAATACAACAAAACATAATGGGAGCTGTAATGAAGAATCTGGAAGCTATGCTCACAAAACATTCTCAAGATATGAATCATTTTGATTTTCCAAATGATCAATGGAAGGAAAAATGTACTTTTAAATCTTTTATAATAAAATATCCACATTATTTTAGTGTGTCCAATGATCCATTAAATGTTGTCAAATGGATTAATAAAATTGATAAAATATATTTTTTACTTCAATTCTTGAGACATGAAAAAGTTTACATTGTTGTTTATCATATTGAATGAAATTAAGAACAATGGTGGAATCTTATAAAGAATATGAGGAAATTAGTAGAGATTTAATTCATGGAATGGGATTGTTTTAAGTAGATATTATTTATTAAGTACATTACTTTTATTCTACGTACAAATATGCAGAAGTAGTGTCCTTAGATAAATCAAATGACGACAAAACTACTGGTACCTATGAGGAAAATTTTACAAGTTTTGTAATGTATGAATCCAGTCTAATAATATTCCATGAAAGTAAAATATATTGATTAATTGGTTTCTAAAAACCAATTATTCATAATTAATTATATATAAAATACTTTATTATCTATGATGAAAGTTTTCGATGTAAACTCAATGTAGAAATAGAAATTGTATATTACCACCATTCCCAAGGTTTTAATAAGAAAAGAAATATTGATAATCGTGAAAACATGAATAAATCATATGGAGAAAAAAAATATAGTCATCTATATGTATGAAATGTGGGAATAAATTTCAAGGGAAGTATGTGAGTGGAATTAGAAGGTGCTTTAAATGTAGAAATGTTGGTCATAAATCTCATTAATGTTGAAATGTGATGAAAGGACTAGTTATTGAAATTAGTAGAGGATCCCAACTAATTAACCACCTACACTCTTTTGTTTTATGTCCAATAAGTTTGGTAATTATAAAAATAATTACCCCAATTCAATGGTTAATGTGGATGATAAGATATAACTACTTTTGAAGACAAAGTTAATATGGAATGCTAATGAAATTACAATTGATAAAGTGAATCAGGATATATATGGAACCCTTATTCTCTCTTACATAGTTGAAAGTTTCATATTTTATTTTTGTTTGAATGATAACTTTTGAAAATATTATTGTTCATCCTTTATATAAATTCCATGTGATTATCTCTTTTTAAATGGATTATGGAATATTGAAATTACATTTTATAATTTATCTGAAAAATAATGAACCTAATATTTCAATAAAACTATTTTTTTATATAAGATCTTTTATAATGAATAAAGTGTTAATTAAAATTTTTAATTCTATATGTCTTCATGTATGATTAACATGAGTGTTATGTATAACATCATGGGTTTATGTGTTGACACTCCTATTGATGTTTTAAAATTATGGGAGAATATTAAGATTTTATAAATTTTAAGAGACATTGATGGAAATGCAACCCTTTGTTCTTTTTATGTGACAATGATATTAAAGGAGTAATTCCTTTACACTTTGTGGACATGTGATTAAAATTACTATAATACTTAAGGGTTTTTCTTATTTTTATATTGAGGTAATTGTTGGATGTAGTTAATCATATTATGATGTTAGGGAACTACATTCAGATAATATTTACCACTATATAGTATTTCTATAATATATATTAAGGAAGTGGTAAAGTTTCAAGGATTACCATATTTAAATGAGTCATATTGGGATATTAATTTTACCACAATGTTTTGATAAAGTCCTCAGAAATATCTTGATAACGATTTTGTGTTTCTTCAATGTGTATGATCCTAAGGAATTATTCTAGTATGAGATAATAGTTCAAAGTGAATAGGATATACTGAAATAATACTTTATGGATATCAAAGGTTATTTTGATCAACAACTTCCACTAGTTGTGTGTTCTGGAAAAAATAGATTTCACTCAAGAATTTAGATGGATCATTGTGAAACTATTTGTAGAAAGAAGTTCATAAATCCAACATACTAGAAATAATCTATAGAAAGAATGTTTTTGATACCTAATAAGGATATTGAGATGGTGGATAAGGTTAGATTCATTCAACAACAAGTAAGGAAAATATAAATTTGAAATAAATGTTATACTGATAATCATTTACAAGATCTAGATTTTAATATAAGTGATAAGGTCATTCTATGAATTTTTATATAGACGAATGAAGGGACCAATAAGAACAAGTAATGTTGGTCCCTTTAAAATACATGATCATATCGGGGTAGTATCTTATCATTTGGTTCTTTTAATGAATCTCTCTCATGTTCATGATGTGTTCTATGTATCTCTATTGAGGAAGTACATACTGGGTCCTTTACATATAATAAACTCAGAGATCATACCCATGGAGAAATATAAATCATTTTAAGAATAACTCATACATATTATGGATCTTATATAAAAATATATATAAATTAAGACTACTTTACTGGTTATAGTTTTGTGGGAAAACCCCCAATTCTAAGAAGTTACAATGGAACCAAAAGAGGTGATGATGTATAGGTATCCTCATATATTTGTATCCATGAGATTAATTTCAATGGATAAATTCATTTTTTGGGGTGAAGAATATAACAACCATATTTTTTATGAAATACTTCTCTTTAAATAATATTATTTCTTTTATAGCATATGTTGTAATAAATAGTTTGTTTAAAAGAATTGTAGAATATTATTAAAATATTAAAGGTCTGTTATAACCTAGATAATAAATTGGAGAAAATGAATAGAGATAAATAATTTATGAAATAAATATAAATATTCAAATCAATATGAATGTATTTTTATGTTCTTAGAAAAGAGTGATGTAATTTTTAGAAAAGTCATCTTATTCTTCAAAAACAAATTTGTTCAAAAATGAATTTTGTGTCTTTATATTAGTGGATATTGACATATAGAGGTTATATAATGTATATTTGAAAAAATTAATTTAATTTTTAAAATCATAATGTCAGAATTATCTTTAAATTATTTTATGATAATTTTCTAAAAACATTTATTTTTCAAGGAATTGTGAAAAATACTTATTTTTATTGAAAACATTCTTTTCTTTTAATGTTTTTGCAATGTAATTTTGTTTGATTAGTTTTAAATATTAATTAGTTTATATTGATTCAAAATTATACCATTTTTTGTTTTTGAGTAAATTTTATACTTTAGTTTAGTTTTAAAACATTTTATATTTAAAAGGGCATATTTTTTAAAAAACTATATTTCATTGTTTTTGCTGGTTTTTTCTTAATTAAATTATGAAAAATATTTTTTTAAAATTTTTTAAAAATTGAATCCATATTTGGAATCTATGGGGTCAAAATTTAGTAAATATTTCACTTTTAGTTTTGGCTAATATGAATAGTAACATTAGTAAATTTTGTTACCATAGTGATGGGTAAATTCAATAATTAAGGGAAAAATAACATGATAAATATTGTAGTTTTACATTAATACTTGGATAAATTTATTTTTATGAATACTTTTATACCATAATCTTCCAATAGTATTATATATGTCCTTTTTTTGCCACATTTATGAAATATTGTCCATTATAATGTTTTATTTAAAGAAAAGTCAAATATGTCACATTCAAGTTTTTAAAAACTATAAAATTTTTAAAACCAGTTTATCAAGAAGATATGTTTGAATATAAATATTATTTTTAAATATAAAATATTTATATTCATAATTATAATGTATTTATTAATTTTTTGGAATATATAATATGCCTAAATTCTTACACAATGTTGATGTAATAATATTTTAATTAAAATAAAACTCTGAACAATTATATTAAAAATACAAAAATTAATATAATTTGAGATATTTAAGGTGATCCATGAATTATCTATAAGAAAATGAAATTTTATGGATATAATAAAATACCTTTTTTCTAATTTCCCATTATTTCATAATTTTTTAAAAGTCAACTTTTTTAATTGTATCAAAATTGACCATAATGATCTTTTATGGGATTAATATTTTATTAAATTGTTAAAAAATCATTGAAATATTATACAAATAAAAATAGATTATTCTATAGTGTAAAATTTCATATAATTTTCGTTTATAATTCAATTGAAACCATATATTTATAAATTACAACCTTTTATTATAGAAATGTGTTTTCTATAATTAAAATTAAAATAGGTTATTTAAGTGTTCATAAATATAATATGGTCGAAAATAACACCAAAAATTATCTATAATCTATTGGTTTATGAGAAAAAAATATTATCTTACCTTATCTTCTAATAAATTTATTTTTGGTGGTATTTGGATAAAAATTAAATTATTATAATTTAATCTCTTTAGAAATTACAAAACTACACCTCACTTAAATTATAAAAGGGCACAACCTCCCTCACTTCTTTACACCGTATAGTGAATTTTATATCTACCATAACCTTATAATTTTTCTTATTTACTTCCCTATATACATTATATAGGCACTGGGATTCTAAAAAGGCCTTCCCCAAAGAACATTAGGGGAGATCCAAAGGAGATGTTTCGAAGAAGAGGTAATCACTCTAACTAATCTCAATCTTTTTCAAATCATTATTAACTATAATAAATATAGTCTATTTATCATACAATAATATCTTATGTATCATGAATATTTTAAAATTATATTATGATTATGAAAACACTGTTATTAAATCTCTTTTACAATAAATAAAAAGTTAAAGTACCACTGGTGTGTACATATGGCTCACTATCTCTACATAGTGATAAAATTCAATTTTTAGAACCATATTTTATTGATGGGTATTATTATTATTATTTAAAGAATATATATTATATATAATATAATAATGATTTTGGAATTATGAATTATCATTTTCCTTTCTATCATTCTATCAATCAAAAAATTGAAACATCGTTCAAGAGTACATACAACCTACCATCTCCCTAGGTCGTGTAATTCATTTTTGAATATGTACATTATATGAATGATTATAAATATGTATCTAATTATTATAAATTATTATTTTTACCATGTCTAAAATTCGATAAATTATCATACCAAGAGAAAATAATTAGGACCAAGACTTCAAAACTGATATATTCATAGAAAATGAGGAAGTTACCTCCCAGAATATAGATTTTAATAAGAAACTATTAATAAACTAGTGATAATATGTTATCAATAAATAATAAATTTTATGATATAATTTATTTTAAGTAATAAATTTATAACAAATATATATTTATTTTACATGAGATTTCAATGGGAATAAATAATGTAAATACTTGAGGTAAGGGTTTATTTTACAATCTCATCACTATTCAGGATTTTTTATATTTAAGTCTTTACTAGGGAATATTTATCTTCAATGTCCATGTTTTATAAATAAATTTCAAAATGGTTTATACTATTCTAAAATATATTTTTAAATTAATTTTGACCCATGGTTTATTTTTTACAAAAACGTTTGAAAGAAATAATTTTATCATTTTCAAAAATAAGGTACTTTGTGACATTTATAACGAAAATATGGAAAGATTGTTTTTTAACTTATAAAGTATGAGAATATTTTCCTTGTATTAGGATTAATTAATCATTTTAATTTTTTTTACCATTTTATATGGTTTTCTTTGGAATAAAACTTTTTCCTTTGTAACTATGCCTTTTTCAAAAAAAATCTTCTCAAAATGGGCAGGATATTTCCCCCAATAATTATCAATTGATTGTTCAAAATAATTTTCCCTATAAGAAAAAATTATTTGATATTACTTATGCTTTTATGGGAATATATTCCATGGATAATATTTTTAATCATTCTCTAGATGAATTACGTTTATGATGGCATGTTGATTATGAATCTTCTATTTTTTATGGGTTATGAAATGATGAAATGTTTATGAAACACATTTCATTTCATGGTTTTTGATGTGATTAATGAATTATGTTCTTATGGAACTCATATGTCTGGATTTGATTATGTTATTAGAGAGACCTATATCATTCTCTTATTCATTGGGTAGGGATTTATATTCCCTGAGATAAAAATAGGAAACTAGTAAATGAGCTTGATCCACTATGGGAAACAGGTTCGTCCTGGTCCACTAGGGGAAACATGTGTGTGCTAAACCACTATGTGGTTGGTATTGGTAGTTTACTTTAACATATGATATTGTTTTCTATTTTTATGATATTTCCACACATTGATTAATTATTATTTTTCACAATTATGATCCATGTTTTCTGTAGTAATAATGTTTATACCATGTATTGTGTTTATGATCAATTTAAGGTTGTGTATAAACATCAAAAGTTATATTCATTATCAAATAACATTATTTTTAACTTAGTATTTCATATTATCAGGAAAATATCTCTCTTATGTTTACACTTAGTCGGAATCTAAGCTCACCAATTCCTATGTTTATTTCCCTAGGGGATGATGAAACTTTTAGGTAGGGTGTTCCTATGAATATTTTGATGTGAGAAAATTTTTAATGGAGATGTTAATGATATTTCATAACATAAGAAGATTGTATATATAATCTACAAATAGTGTAAACCATTACAATGGTAGTGTATATAGTATTGTTATTTATTGAATATTCATCTAAAAAGATGTAATATTTGTGTATGAAATGATTGGAAAATTATATCTCATCCTCCAATAAAGGTTTCACTACACTGATATGGCCAGATCTGTAACCCTGAGATACAACCTGACAACATTCAGTAGGTTTTATCTACTTTAACTATATATCTGAATCTTGGATACCTCTCACTCAACCACATACTCTTCCTAAATAACGGATAATACTTCATCTATTTTCCTATATAGGTTCTATAGTTACCACTCTTGATGACTGAGTTGATATAAATCACATCCCACTAGGCATAGATGGGATGGTCATGAATTTTTTTAGGAGACCCCATCCTACCACATCCTCGATAGTCAACGATATATCTGAAAAAATGGGACTTCTTATACCCTGGCTTTCCATACATCTAAAAAAACCATGTTACCATAAATGGGGGTCATTTGGCTACCATTGCACCCCTATGAGTTCTCAAATAGATGTTTCTAGATACTAGTTGAACCACATCCCAAACTCAGTTCTAAACAACCATTGACCACAACATTACATTCCCTTAGGATCTTATTTTTAATGAGGTCTTGGTTTACTATTTATAAAATGGTGGTCAAATGATTAACATTTACCGAATATTTAATTTCATATATGATCCCATCCTAAAAACATCTTGATGTGATGAACGAATCACCAGAAATAGTTAGTGTAAAGTATTGGATCTCCATGAACTGATTATAATATTCCATCACATATATATTACCTTAATTGTATATGTATAAACTCTCTATATTGGTCTTCTCTCTAAATACAAGGAAAGAAAAATTCATAAAAGACTATCTAAAATTAAGCCCAGGCCATACCCTGATAATGATATGTCTGGGTAATAACATCCCACCATCGCATGAAATAATCTCGGATCATATACATAGAGAGCTTCACTCTCCTCCCAAGAGGTTTCTCAAGATTCTCTAAGATAGTTGGCATGGACTCCAATCATGACACTACAATAGCCTAAGGGATACCATCCACCAAAATGTAGGTGGGTGATACTACTAAAATTTGTTTGTAAACTCTTCCATATTAGGGTCATTTCATGGGGATCCTTCTATAGTTAACATAAAAAATAGGAATACCTATCAAAACTAGGTATCAGGGCCCATGTTCGGAATAATAATAGGTTTCATGGGTGGAATTCCAAGATGTAAAAATAGTGGCACAAGACCCACCTCCTATGAAGCATGGTCATCACCACCATCCTAGTGTATGACTCAATGACCCCATGAATGAATAGATCCCAAAATGAAAAACATGTACATAATATATGATTTTATAACAGTATAAGCCATAGGTATAATAACAGAATAAGTACAATTCCTTTCTATATATAAGTCACACCCCTTTACCTTTTCCTAATAGTAGGTTTGAGAGATGTACAAAACATTTGAAATGCAACAGACACTAAATACATCCCACTACTAAGTTCGAGTTAGGGTAAAGTTCTCTTTTATAAGTCATGGATCCCAGTATGCATATTATTAATTGAAATTTATATAGGAAACCACCCTTTAAATTGTAATTGGAATCCCCATTTAATGGTGAATGATTCATTTCTGAATTGAAATTCATTTATGTTTCTACATATTTATAGAGTAATCTTTTAAAATGGTTTAATTACATAGTTAACCATTTACAATTTATAATGGCCCATACACTTCATAGATTTAAATGTTTCATCTGTTTAACTACAACCATAAACATGTTCCAACCCAGGAAAACAATGTTCCTTGACTCATCATTCCATAATTGAATACATAATATATCAGTTTCAATATATGAAGGAAAACACAGTTAGGTTTATGCAAGAAGATTAAGTAACCAATTATGTTACTCATTCCCCTATAATAATGTTAGCACAATTCCATATATATATATATATAGCTTTAAATGAACACATAGAAATAATAGGAAATGAAATAAATGTGATGTTCTTATATGAAATGACATAATTCTTGACATGTGAATCCCTATGTGCCTACAATTATGAATGATTCATCTTTTCCTTTCTATGAAGGAGAGAAAATTGGAATCCTCAGTCATAATAATAACCATTAAGTATCATGTGATTCACCCAATGGTAAAATAAAAACAACTATAATATGAGGTATCCAAAAAAGTAATTCCCATCCTTGGTAATTTTACTTTTCTCTTTACGTGGGTTATGTACTCCCAAGAGTAGTTTCATTATCAAATTTGGATACATCTTAGTCTCATTTCTACTATACCAAAATAATAATGAAAAGAAAAGAAACATGTGATACCAATTTGTAACTTCCAAGACCAATTTCACTCAAAAGTAACTGAACTTAGTTATTAAATTATACTCAAGCCCCCCCCCCCATGCTAGTGGCTTCTGACAAGTAATGAGTGTCATATAGTTTATAGTGGGGAGATTAAACCCTCATGAATAGAGTAACATAGTGGTTTAAAAATGGACAAATTGTGGAAGCAATATATCATATAAAAGAAGAATATAAATCATCCAAATTAAATAAATAGTCATCAATAACAATATCGATTTCCATATAAAAAATTATTTTAAGCCATGTCTCTAAAAAAAGGAACAATAAAATAAGGAAGTAGGAACACATACATATAGATATATCAAATGAACCAAAAATTACAAAAGTCTATCTCTATATAGAATCACAAGCCATAGATCGGTCTTTTCCTCCCTTAATCCCATGCTATAATCAAATCGAGCATCTTCTACGAATAATTTTACTCTATCCCTGCCTGCATCAATGAAGTCTATCCATGTACTAAAAAGTGTCATGAATAGGGTGTGAGATATGCTCAGTAGGCCACTGATAAAGGTGTCTAGAACTATCCAGAACACAAAAATAATATAATCATTTTATAGATAAAATATTGGTAAATAAGTAATGTAAAGTGTAAATAGTTGAATCTGGTTCCTGAAGGACACTAGGCTGAAAATTCCTACTTTGGATCGTGTTGGGAAACCTTTAAACAGATGTCACTATAAACATATACATATATTTTTATATTCATGTATGTATATGTGTGGACTATATATGTAATTACATTTATATCCATATGTTTACATATATTGTGTTAGCTAGGACATAAGGCATAACGTAGGAATCCATTTCTACTCAATAGAGTCTCATAATGTCATAGGGGATGCCATCCCTAGGTATCATGAACCATAAAGGTTTTCATGACCTATAATCATAGGTATATGGGACTTTGTTCCCAAGTATCAAATCAATAGGTAATCTGTTCTTGATTTTCAAAAGTATAGGGTATTCCATGCATGAGTATCATATAAATTTGGATTCCATGATTGATTATCACAATTATAGAAGACTCCCTGGTATAGTATCACATGTATAGGGGATGCCATGCCCAGGTATCACATGTATAGTGGATTCCATGCCTGAGTATCATATTCATAAGTAGTCAGATATGGCTTATAATTAATTAATGTTCAAAAAAACATAGGTGTAACCATTGATTAAGTAAAATCCTATGACTTAGTTATACCACTCATTTTACACTTAATTTATTCATGTTATAAGATATAGGTGTAAATAAAAAATCACATAAGATATGGGTTGGTCATATATGAATTTATAATATTAAGGGAAATTCCATAGGCACACTTTAAATGGTTTAATAAGTCGATGGGGACAGATTTTAGTGAGAATTAGGTTGCATGGGGTCATTTTTATAAAGGCTAAAAAATTAAACATCTGATAAGATTGTATTTATATAAATGAATAGAATATCCTTCATGCAGAAAAAAAATTCATAATATAAGGAAATAAGGATTAATGGATAATTACTATACCACCAACTATATTCCCGTAGAAGAGTACTCATCTAGTATTGGCTTACGATTTGTCCTGGAATGAGTTGAAGTAGAGAAACAAAAAAAAATTATTTGAAATAGGGCACATTATATTAAATAAATTTATAATCAAAGATAGATATATAAATTTATAACACAAGTAAGAATATCGATGTTCATACCAATTTACTTCTAACATGATGAATGATGGTCTGATCGGAGTCGAGATGTGAAAGTTACCTCAATGTATAGGTTAAGGCCAAAGGGAAGATTCATGGAATAAGAGGTGCTAGGTGGAGGATCAGATGAATAAAATAAGAGTTTTTCCATGTTTTAAAGAGGCCAGAGCATATTCACAATTGAATTTTTTTACAACCTGTAAATTTTTGGTTCCACCACCTAACCCATCCCCCAGGAAAAACCATTGCACATTATGAATAGGTCCTAGACTAAAAAATTCACTTCATGAATTTAATTCATGTTGTGAGTCAAATTTACATTGTGAATTTGGTTTTTCAGCCTACTCCAGCACTCCAAATCATTCTTCCCACAGATATAGTAACCTAACTAAAGGTAAATATTCATGTTACATGAAAAAAAATAAAAAACATGTCGAGGGTTTAACCAAAATTTAATGATACATACCAAATAGAAAAACCTATGATGTTACATGTAGAAATAGAATATTCACCCTTAAAAAATGAATTTTATTTCACAATAACATCCAACTTTCTACAAACACTTACCATGTAATATAATAACATTATTATGATATCTCAAATAAAGTTGGTTTCATACTGGTGCAATAAACCTATATGATTCATGTATCTGTCTTTGAATTTCAATAAATGAAATCACACACTATTCACAATGTACATGGAATTATACATTTAGTTCCATTCCATTCAATTATAATGAGATATAAACTTCCATAAATGGATAAAATGGATAAATCCTTTTTCGTGTTATCTATTAATGAAATATCACTCACGACACACCCAACATATCCAACCTATTAGTGAGCATATGTCATCATGGGTTTCATCAATAAATTGATGTTCATGGGTCATTACATCCATTAATGGTAATGTTAATGTACAAGGATCAATACAGACATTTGTGTATAGGAATATCCACTGACACATTGAAATGTATATTTCCTATTGGTGTGTACGTTCTCATAACATTCTATCTTGGATATTATTGATGGAAAACACCATGAGAAGTTGTATCAATGCCTTATAAGCCTCCTACCCTTGTTATCATGTATTATATATCCCATTAATAAATATCATACATTTATATAATAATATTAATGAATAATGTTTTGGCACCACAAGGTTATCATCATAGCGGGGAACTTTTATGACATTTCAGGGTGACATATTATTATGACATTATCACATTAAAATTATTACAAATGAATAATAATAATGTGGTAAGAAAACAAAATTAATAATGAAAATTTTTAATCAATTATGAAAAAGTTTGATCTTAGGGAACCAGCTCCAAAAAAATTCCACTTTCACTTGATCCAACTTCAAATAACTTTTAGTCCTCTATCTCTCACATGATACTCAAGCACATTCTAAGATAAACCCTTGTTCAAGGGTTATTTAGTGTTTTATAGTATAGAAACTATTCTCAATGATACCTAACCTAATTGAGAAAATCCCTCAACATATGAAACTTCTGAAGTATGTGATTTTTATTTTTGTGTGACCATGGATCCGTTGAGAGATCTACTACTATAGTGTTATCACAATAAAAATTCACAGGGTATTTACTTATAGGCACCACATCAAGATGTTGGAATTAAAATTGAATCCATACTACATCTTTATATGTATCAAAATTCATAATATACTTAGACTACACTATAGAATCGATGACAACTTGCTACATTGAACTCTTCATATCACAACTCCACTATTGAGAAAAAACATATGCCCATATTATAGAATCTAATCGCTTTGATCTATCTAAAATCCAGAATATATATAAAATCTAATTACAATATCATCATCTCCTCTAAGAAACAAATCCTTAGTTTGACTCAAATAATAAAGGATATCCTTGAAAACACTCCAATTATTTTCACCAGGATTTTTCTGAAATCTTCCAACCATGATAAAAAAATTGTCATCATCAAGCATCATACATATCATGGAATACATGATAGATCATATTAAAGTAGGGTTGGAAATCATAATAATTATCTCTCTTTCCTCTTGGGTTTTAGGAAACATTTTCTTTGAAAGATGTATACGATGTGACATTATAAACATTCCCCTTTTGGATTATTCTATATTGAACCCCTTTAGTAAAAGGTCAATGTATGTATGTTGAAATATTCTAATCAACTTTTCAGATCAATATCATGCCTGATCTTGATCCCTATAATGTACGATTCTTTACCAAATTCCTCCATAGAGAAGAATTTTCTCTACCAGGCCATATACAATTGTAAATTTGTTACATTGTTTCCATTTAGAAATATTTTATAAACCTATACTACTGTGTAAACTACTATACTCCCACTAAACAACTTTTAAATACATGACTCACATTCATTTTTAATGAAATTAAATTCTTCTATAGATTCATCAAATCAAATGATCGATGACCTATATTCTTACTTTAATCCATAGATGGATATCAATAACTCACATTCCTTTTTAGAAATTCTTGGGGTCAAAAAACCTTCTAGTTTTTTCATGTGAACATCCACTTGAAGGTTCCCATTAAGGAAATTAATGTTGACATCCATTTTCCTAATCTCAGAGTCATGATAAGTTACTATGACAAAAAAAATTCTTATTGACTAAAACATTGAAACTAGAGAAAAAATTTCATCATATTCAACGCCTTGAAATTGCCTAAAACCATTAAACACTATTTGTTCATTATAGTTATTTACTTTATCTTCCATATCCAACTTTCTCATGAATATCCATTTACACCCAATAGGATTTACAAAAATGGTATGATCGACCAAACCCCAAACTTGGTTATGATACAAAGAATTCATCTTAGAATTCAATTCTTTTTTCCAATGTGCATATTTTGAGCTCTCTACAGCCTATTTTTAGGAAAAAGGATCATTATTTCCAAATAATCAAAATTCAATATCATTATAGACTATAAAATCATATATATATATATATATATGGTTCTCTTACCTATCCAACGCTCTTATGTAGTACTTGTGATTCCGAAACATGTTCTACCAAAGGGACCTAAGGAATCGGTTCAGGTACCAACTCATGTATATCTTAAACATCAGCTTCATCAAAGTCAATATTTCTCACACTACCATCCTTAATGACATTCTACCTCTCAATAACGATTGCATATATTATGGAAATCAATTTCTTTTCTAAATTGTTATATAGATATTATACCCTTATTTTCATAGGATACCATATAAAGATGCACTTTACACCTTGTGGTGATAATTTATTTTTTAATCAAGACATAAAAAATAAATCACAACACTATGAGAAAATATTTAAAAAATTTGGTTTCTTTCCACTCCATAACTTGAAGGGAACACCATTTTCCACTTTAGTGGTACTCAGTTTAGAAAATATGTTGATTTCTATAACACATATCCCCAAAAGGATAATGGAAGGATTTTGTGACTCATCATCAAGATTATGATGTTCAAGAAGGAAAAGTTCCTCCTTTCACTAACACATTTCTACTGTAGTGTATAAGGTGGAGTTATATATACCAAATATCATACTCTCAAAGAATTTCTATAAAGTCTTGGATATGATATTCACCACCTCAATCTGATCAATGTTTCCTTATCTTTATAACAAGAATATTCTAAACCTCATTCTTGACCTATTTTAACTTTTCAATTGATTTATACTTATTACTCTTTAAGTATATATAACCATACCTACTCATGTCATAATTAAAGGTAATAATGTATGAATGTAAAACTCTGTCATCTACTTGAAAATTTCATCAAACATCAGTGTGTATGAAATCTAGAAGCTCTATTTCCCTTTCACCTTAACAAAATAATGTTGTCTTGGTTATCTTTCATTATAAACAAGAATAAAATATTTTATGTGTCTTATGATAAAAAGATTATAAGTAACCATATTCCATTATATTATTTAAATGCTTTTCATTTACATGAACATGATAATGATTACATATCTGGTTGTTATATGATTCACAAATATTTATTTCATTATCTATATCCAATATTTGGATTTCATAATTTAAAACATAAATACAATTATTAAATTGTTCCATACCAAAACATTATATATGTTTATAAAATTATCAACCTTTATTTACAATGATGAAAATAAATATATTCTTGTAAAAAAAAGAAATATAAATAATGTTCTTGAAAACTATAGGAACCTCATAAAAATTCCTCAAAACCAAAATCAATTGTATATAAAATGTGACATGGTAGTATCCAATGGATAGAGATTCCATAAAATATCCTTTGGAAGAAAATAGATCCACATCATCTCTAGTAACATTTTAAAATATACACGGTTTATCCATTTGTATAAAAATGTAATCTCCACAGGTAGTATTTAATACCTAACCTGTAGATATCGAAAAATAGAACTCAATAATGAATGGACCTATTCCATCCCCTTATTTCTTTGGATGGGTGGAATTCCTCTTCCATTATCTCTTATTACCATGGGAAAAACATACCACATATGGTTCCTTTCCTTCCATTTGGATCTTCTCTTCTTGGAAGGATAGTGCTCTAGAGACTCAAACATAAAATGTTTCTTTAGCCCCATTATCTTATTCTTCCTCTTATTATTTACTATATGGTTAGAGATTTCTCTTACCCATTTATTTATCAACTTGGAAAATAAGTACAATAATTTATGAAAGTGTTTTCTCACTATTTCTCATATTATAATTCATAATAAAAAAAGATAATTTTTTAGGTTTTTAAGAAATAATGAGATATATACACCACTCATCCAGTATATTAAAACCTAATATGTCTAGGTGCTCAATGTAATCAATAATTTTGACTACATGTTCCCTAGATAGAACTGGATATCAAAGTTTACACATGAACAATGCATTAGAAATATCATATATATCTGATCACATATACACATGCTATAAAATTTTAAGGTGAGAAACGATGTTATATATACCTATTTCCTCATATTAATTCATTATCTTATTGGACATAGATAAAAACATTAAAAATAGTACATGCATTATTTCATCTATATGTTTTACATAAGGAAATAATTATTCTTCATCAGCCTCTTTGTAAGGAGACTCAAGATGTGGGGTCTCTAAAATGTTTTATTTTCATTCATGGAATAGTATAATGAGAAATTTCCTATAAGATTAATTGAAATTAATACTAGTGATAAGGTTATCCTTGCCTAGTATGAATTGTAGTGATATTGTCAAAGTAAATTGATTTCCAATTTTCTTCATATTAAGAGAAGACTATTAGTACATGTTTTTATTAGAAAACTGATTAATAAATTTAAAATTAAATTTTTATTCATCTCCCATAATTTTTCAAAACCCAATATCCCTCAAAATTAATTTATGAATATCTTGTTTCTTGGGTATTCTAGTGTAATGGATCAATATTCCCTTACACATAACCAATACGTGGGCCCGAAAATCTATTTTAATGGTTTTAGGTAGGCATAGCATACCATCTACAATAACTAAATGTCCCTAGATCAAATGAGTAGACTCCCCAATCCATAAATATTTTTTTGAAGATATAATCAACACTTTACTCTCAGTTACACCAATTCCTTATTGGGAAGTCAACAATTGATGTTAACCATGTTAATTAAACCCAAAATATCAAATTAAAAGTTTCATTCTAATTGAAAATACCCCAACATGGGTTGGTCAATCACTTTAAACTGTGAGGATTTTTCTAAACTAAGAATTAGAAGGTTATACTAACATAATATTTTAGTTGAGGTATTTTTATCTTTTTGTTGATAGAATTTTATCTTTTACATGCCTTTTTAATATTAAGTGTATTTTACTCAAGTGATGACAATGTCAGATTAAACATTAACGGATAATATTGTTATATTTTATTAAATATTTTTGTCTTGTAAATTCATTTATTAGGTAATCACACAGAATTAAAAAACATAAATAATTTACCATGAAATTGAAGAATGTTAAATATAAGTGGAATTATAATGAGGTTATCTTATAGTTAGTTTATCTAGATGATGATAAACTGACTCTCAACCATAAGGGAAATCACATTGAACTATATGTTGGTTTATATTGTAGTATTTTGACATGGATCCTTTATGTCACCTTGGATCCTTGACTCGGACTACCTCCTCTCACATGGGAGATATATCCTTAAATAATATTTTAACTAATTCACTTGTGAAAGGATCCAATATACTGGATAATGGAGGATTATATAAAATAAACCACAAGAATTCATGAGAATATATAATAAGAAGGAGGGGATTACTCATAAGCACTAAATTTTAATTAAATAATAATAAATTAAAAGGGAACAAATAACATAAATGATTTGGTCTAATATTATATATTCTAAAAATTTATCAAAGAGAAAATATTTTCATTCTTATTATCAATTACTTTGATACATTTTTTTATTTACATAAATATGCCATGAATTAATCCAATTAATTCAATTTATCTTGATTACATCCATGAATCCTTAACGCATCACTATCTATAATTTTGAAAAAAATTAATTTCAATTAAAATGAATACAGTACACAAGATCACTTGATGGAAACATTGTTCTCTTATCCAAAATATTAACGTGGAATAAATTTAATATTTAATTATCAATCATATGAAATGGTGCATACAATGTCAAATAAACTACACACGAAACACATTTGAATATATTTTATTATATATTTAATTTTTCTCCATGAAAAACTTTACACACTATCTATATAAGAATTTATGGTGTGTATTGTAGTACGTGACATGTACTATAGTACATGACATATACTACCTTCTATCCATTTCCAAAGCATATGTGTAAAAGATTCCTTTGTTGCATGATATATATGAGTTTGAGGTACACATTTTGTTGTCCAACTTAGATGGAATGTAACCTCAGAGTTAAAAAATTATATATCTATGTCATGTATCTGATAAATGGCATGCTTAGAAACCCTATATTCTCAGACGTGAGAAAATATGAACTACATGGAATGTATAGTGGTTACATAACTTTTCGTTCTTTAAGACATGTGGAATTATATCATGATCTACATGTCGATCAAATTGTTTGGATCATAGATCAAATTTCATCAGATTTATCTGATATTATTATCGTATTTAGATGTAAAAACAAAACATCCATGACATGTATATGGGAAGTACTCACTATGTACTCGGGTTTTGTCCTAGAAATCAGTTGGCACCATTAAATGGTATTCTTATAATGATTATTTTTTTCAACCTTAATTAATTACTATTTATGTTTGAGAGAATGAAGAAAATAATAAAATAAAATGGTCATATATTCAACCAAATTTATATAATTGACAGAAAATTTAAACACATTCAACCATTCATTAATTAATAAATAATTTTAAATTATACAGGTGATATCTATGACACCACATGAAGATTCTAGGAATAGTGTAATCTTAATTTCATTGTATGAAAAACTTGGATTTTATTTTTAATTTACATATAATCATTTCTACACAAGTTTAACTGGTCATGTCCAATTAAAACCTAAGATTGCATGACAAGATTAAAACACTATTACCTGAAGAGGAGAATCATAACATGTAATTTATAATTAATTTATGAGAAGATATAGAATTAACTAAAATTTTAATTCCCTTTTAAATTATTATAGGGTTAAATTAATCTCACTTTAAAATTTTTGCACTATAGAATACAAGTTTAAAATCCCTATAGAGGTGATCGATACATGCACCAAAATCATGTAATGTCGTCATAGAATCATCGTGTGTTAACACAACCAATCCCGATTGCTTGTGTTGTCCGTGGTTGATCACTATAGAATTATTATCAAAGAAGGAAGAACAATAAATTCACTCTCAAATTATAGATAGAGGAGGAAGAGAGAGCTCGTTCAAGATCTCCTGATCTCTCTATTTCAGTTTTTCCCACCAAAAAGTGAGTTATGGAAAGTCAAAACACACATTTCATGTTATAACATTCACACCATGTATCGTATTGTGTTCTGACTGATTCATACACATCTAAAAATAATTATAGATCATTATCCTATATTATCAAAAAAAATATGAATACTTTTTATTTTTTTTGGGTTTTTCATGCATCTTTTGTACTAAAATGTCAATTTTAAATAAAACAAACACACATTGAGTCATATTGTTCATGCCATGAGTAAGATTAACATGAAATTGATTCATATAAATCCAAAATGATATAATTATTATTGTAATAAATTATCATGAAAATTAGAGTGTGGAATCCAGGTCATTAGTGAGTGACATATGTTTTTAACTAAAATTTTATTTTTGAATTAAAAACAGACACATTGAGTCATACTGTTCTCATCTTGTGTCAGATTGGCCTGAAACTGATTTCTACATGTCACAAATGACATATAGACTATTTTAATAAATATACAAGACTATATAATAAATTTGTCCTAGGTTTTAGAGAGTGACACACATTTTTTACTAAAATATAAAATTTATACCAGAAACGCATATTTTATGTCATATCGGTCAAATTTTGTATCAGATTGAGTTATTTCTGATTCAGTCACATCAAAAATAAACTATTGATCATTTTACTAATGAATCAAAACAATATGACTATTTTTTCCCAATTTTTTTGTATGTCACACTTCTTTTTAACTAAAATTTCATTTAAACTTGAAAAACACACTTTGAGTCATACCGGTGAAAGTCTGCATCTGATTGATGTGTGATTGATTGTAACATTTCAAAAGTGGCTTAAAGATATTTCTTATAATGTATCAAGACAATTAATGGGTTTTTTTTCTCAATTTTCACTGAGTGAGACAAGTTTTTAAATAACATTCTTTTTTTTTGAACTGAAAATACATTTCTATTCATACCGGTCACACCATGTATCAAATTCTGGTGTGACTGATTCCTACACGTTAAAAATGAATTATTTATAATTTACATAAATTATCAAAGTAATATGAATTCATTTTCTTAGTTTTGATCATGCCACACATCTTTTTACATCTTTTTAACTAAAATTTCATTTTTAAACTATAAACACACATTTCATGTCATATCGGTCAAACTGTATATTGGATTCGGGTTCGGCTTATTCCCATAAGTCATAAATGACATATGAATAATTTTCATAATGTATCAACCCAATTTGAATGATTTTTCATGGATTTTGTGTATGTTAAGAATGTTTTCAACTAAAATGACAATTTTTTATAAAAACACACAGATTTTGTCATACCATTCACATTGTGCATCAAATTATCATGAAATTGATTCATACACATCACAAATGGTTTAATAATCATTATTGTAAAGTATCAAGAAAATTCAAGTGTTTTTTCTTTGTATTTAATGAGTGAAACACGTTTTTAACTGAAATTTCATTTTTAAATTGAAAACATATACATTGAGTGGCACTGATCATATCATGTTTTAGATTTTCATGAGATTAATTCCTACATGACCTAAAGGATTTATGGATCATTTTTCTAATGTATCAATACAATATTAGTTTTTTTTCATGGTTTTAGTGTGTGACACACATTTTAACTAAAATTTTAATTTTATATTGAAACCACACATTTTGAATAATATCATTCACTCCATGTATCAGATTTAGTTTTGACTAATTCCTACACATAATATATGACATATGGATGATTGTAAAAAAGTACCAAAAAATATTAATGTGTTTGTTCATTTTTGACTATTTCATTCTTATTTTTAACTAAAATATCATTATAAATTAGAATCGTGCACTATGAGTCATTCTGGTCACACCGTATGTTTAATTGATATAAAATTGATTCCTACATGTCAGAAATGACTTTATGATCATTTTACTAAATTATTAACACAACACATGCATGTTTTCTTAGTTTTAATTGAGAGACATATATTTTTAATGAAAATTATATTTTTAAATTTATAACAGACATTTCAAGTCATACTTGTCACATCATGCATCTAAATGAGGTACAAATGATTTTTACATGTGATAATGACTTATGGAATTTTTCCATGATGTATCAAAACTATATGAATGCATTTTCTCACTTTTGAGTATGTCATGTGTCTTTCTTCCTAAAATTCCATTTATAAATTTAAATCACACATTTTGAGTCATATAGGTCATACTTTTTATTATATTGAGGTGTGGATGATTCTTATACGTAAAAATGACATCTTTATCATTTTCCAAATGTATCAAAACTATTTGTATTCATTTTAATAGTTTTGAGTATGTAACGTGTCTTTTGAACACAAATGTCGATTTTAAATAAAAACAAACTCATTAAGCCATACTGGTTATAGTGTGTGTAGAATTACCATTCATTTGATTTCTACACATAAAATACGAATTAAGGATAATTTTCCTATTATATCATGGAAATTCATGTGTTATTTCTAGGATTTCAGTGAGCGATGCATGTTTTTAACAAAAAAGTCATTTTAAATAGAAAATAATAACTATAAGTCATAATGGTCACATTATGATTCAAATTGTGGTTTGGATAATTTCTGTACATCCAAAATTACTTATAGATCACCTTCCTAATGTTTCAAGAAGGTTCAGGCATTTTTCTAGGTTTTCAATGATTAACATTTGTTTTTAACTAAAATTTAAATTTTAAACTCAAAAAACATGATTTTAGAAATTTATAAAAAAAGAATATATACTATAGAACATAAAAAAATCAAATTAATAAAATATATATCTATGAATAGAATAAATATTACTTGACTTAATCATGATGTTTGTATACAATATTAGAACAATTATTTGGACCTTTTGTTTCAAAGAAAATTTATTTCCTCTTTTGGATATGAGGACTCTCAACAGTCCAGGTATTACTAAAGAATTATAAATAATCAAAGGATTTCTATTTTTTAAAAATTAATCTATACATATCATAAAAAATACTTATTTGGGTATACTAGTTTTTTTTTGAAGTATGACATCATTCATAAATTTAAAAATTCAATGACCATAATCTCTGTCATTGTTATTTTTGGAGCACTGAAAAAATATTGATAGAAATAATTAATTTTTTGATATATATTTTTACAGTGAAATACTTTTATATATACCCTAATAATTATCCAATTGTATAAGTCTATTGTCTTCTTGTGATAATTTATTATCTTTATACCAGGATTTCAATAATATTTAAACACTGGGATACCATGTTTTCCATTAAAATATAATATAAAATGAATAAATTGTAGTTTTTTATCTAAAATATTGCATGTAATTTATTATAAATTGATAAATTTCATCATGTGTGGTCAATTTGATGGGTATCCATTCATTGAATCTAAAGAAATCATTGGAGTATCGAAAATTGATTATAATGAGCATCAAATTTTGTCTAAAAAAGGAAAGAATAATTAAAGGAATGAAAATATATTTAATGTTATTAAATTAGAGTGTTTTACCAGTGCATCATTTGTATTAAAATTATTATATCATTTTTATGTTTTTTTCAAAAAATTGAATGATTTTTTACACTATTATTGAACAGTCCTTTCCTTCTGAGCTGCTTTTTTGTTTAGATGTGATGTGTAGCACCCCCGATTTTGAGAAAGTAACCCTTTATTTATGATTTTTAGGCATATAAATTGCTTGGGTGATGTTTGGGAGGGTTTGGAGACCTTTTTGAGTGTTTTGGGTCATTTCTATAGGTTTACGACTAGTGAACTATTTTTGCAAACCCTAAAACTCTAAAAGGAAATTGTGCACAGTGAGATAGTGGTTAAAGGGAAGTTTCACATGCACTGAAAAGATTGTCCAAACTGTGGGAATCCAATGAGAAAATTTGTTTTTTAATATAGTGGTTTTTTCATGGTTGGTGAAAGGTTTTTTAATAGTGTGGGAAAACTGTGTGAGAATATTCTTTACAGTAGTGGCTAATGCATGGTAAGCACATGGTTTACCTAACCGTGAAACTAACCATTGATGGTTTAGAAGTTTGATCCTTAAATTGTGAATTTAACACATTTTCACCCCTAAATATATCATTTTTCACTAAAAATGCCCAAAATCGAGACTTTATCCCCCTCCCCCCAAGAAGTAGAGGCTTTTCCCATTGATCCAGAGGAAATATGAAGGCTTATCTTAGTTTGTTTAAGTTGGATTCTAGAGAAGAGTCTTCATACTTGGTATTTTTCTTTAGTTTCCATTATATCTACTACTTCCTATTTCTATTAGTTTTTTAGATCTACATTTTCTATGCACATATCTATGGTATTTGAATCTAATTAAGATTATATTTGGATTTTTTTATGTTATAGGAAGAGATCTAAGGTGGGTTTTTGGGGATTCAACCTAGTTTCATGGAAATTATTCTTATCGTTTATATTTTTTTCCAATTTTATAGGGTAGGTGGATTCACTATCGACTCCAATATTTAGAACATGAAGTATTAGCTTCAAATAAAAATCTTTGATTGAAATTTGTTTTCAAATTTTTGTGAATTGCATGTTTGAAACTATATTTAGTGAAGGTTTTTGGATATGGTAGTTTTGTGGAAATTGGTTGTGCAAGTAATTACATTTCATGGTTTTAAAATAATTATTTTCAAATGATGATTTTAAAATGTGGATTTTCAATAATTTTAGTAGATGGTTTAATTGTAATGTTTTCAGGAAAATGATAGTTTTACTGAAATGAATTGGAACTTTTCATATGAAATGGTTTGTTGGAATATATTTAAATAAATGAACGGTTTTATTGAAATTGTTGAAATGGTTTTTTTGGATTTGGTTTTTTGAAAAATGTTTGTGTTTTCTTGTGAATTCGAGACAGATAAGGGTTAGAAGTCCCACCATTATTAGTGTGGTGGATAAGAGTAAGGGGTTTTCCCTGCCAAAATTCTTCATTAAGTGATGGTTAGTGAAAGGAAAAATCACTACTCATGAGTATATGGTGGTCTAGTTTCCATGCATGGTTGGTTGTGTTGATATGTGGAATGGAATGGTTATATAAAAATGGATCTTGTGAAATGGTTTAAAAATATTTTTTGGTTTATTTCCTTGGAACATGATGTTGTTTTGAGAAAAATGTTTTAATATTGCACTTATTTTTTTCATATAAAATATTTCAGAAATTTTTTTATATTAAAAGATTTATTAAATTGTGTTAACATGTTATATCCTAGTGGTGTGAGTAGGGAAGTCATGTGGGAAAATATGACGAGTTTCATTACAGACCCCTGCTTTGGAACCTTAGAGATTTGGTAGATATTATATATCATGTTACATGAAAAGTAAATTTATCACACTTCTCTAGTAGTTCATAGTGATATATGGGTTGTTTTCTGGATATTGGAGTATAGATCATGTTGGAGCTTTGGAGGTATGTGGTTTTAATTGAGTTGTTGGTTTTTTTCAGATAAGTACATTGATGATTATCTTCTTATATGGTACTCTTTGTACATGGTATTGATAAAAAGGGGGGTTTGTGTTGTATTACATATATATCATGCATCAAGTAGTGGTTTTTATTTGTATGGCATGTTTGGTTGGTTTTTCTATTTTCAAAGGGAAAATCATCCCCTACATGTTCATGATTCCATTGACATTTATTTCTAGCCTTTGGAATTTTGGGGATGTCTCTTAAGGCCTTGTAATGTCCTTCCTCTTTCTCAATCCATTGAGGATGGGCGGGATGTTACAAGTGGTGTCAGTTTTTTCAGTCCAAAATCTATTTGAGAAAAGTGGTATCTGTTTTGGACCTTCTAAATATCTTGGTGAAACATCTAATATCAGCTTGTCTAGTCCTTACCAAACATGTGGTATTTAGTTATCTCGATCTTAGAGCTAATATAATTTTGGTTATTCCTTGTTTTGGGATTATAGAATGGAGTAAGATTTTTGAGACATCAAATTTCACTATAAAAAATGGCATTTCCCGATGGTTTCATTGTGGTGGGTTTTTTTAGGAAATTTCTAAAACCACTAAAAAATATTTTTTCTTTTAAAAAAACTCAAAAAAAATCAAAAAATATATAATTTTTTGTGGCGATTTTTTGGAAAATATCTATGAAATAGAAATGTTTTTTTAAAAAATGCCACTAAATTAATGAAATTTTAAAAAATCAATATTTATTCATGATTTATGATTTATGATTTATTATTCAATCTTATATATAGTTTATTATTTAACATTTTAATAAATTATTTTGAGTTAATTAATAAATATTTATAATTATTAGTTAGTAGAAATATGTAACTTAAAACAAATCTACAAAAAAAATGAAAAGAAGACTCTGGTATCAATAGACCATAACAAATGATCTAAGATTCAGTTTCAACTCCAATACTATTCTAACTAATTCTTATGAAATGAGACAAAACCTTTAGAGATTTAAATAATGTCATAATCAAAAGAATAAAATATATACTAGTTTCAAAAAGGTTATAAATCAAACTTGACCTTCAAACAACCATAAATATTGATCTGGGTATTTGTTTGGGATCTACCACAAATCAAATTAGAGCTTGTCAGGGGTTCTTTCCCAGAAAGGGTCCTAGACTATGTTAAAAGAGCTTTGTTCAGTTTTTCGGCCCCAAGAAGCCTATACGATGCCTAAAATTGTGTTTTTTTGTCACCGAACCTGATTTCTTAAAATTTAATCGGCTATAACATATGATCCATGTTTCCGGTCATCCAATACAACATATCATATCAAATATCATATTGTGGTATTCTATTTGAGAAGTTGTAGAGATAAAATGGACACTCAGATCAGAAGTTATGGTCATTTAAGAGTTTTATTGGTTTTAGGTTTTTCATATTTCCATAATGTTTTTATGTGTTTTATGCACTACAGGAAAAATTGGTTTTTACGACGGGAATAAATCATGTCGCAAACAGTTCGTCGAAGAGGTTATTTGCGATGGGAAAATCAACCTGTCACAAAAACATATGAGTGGATTGGTGTAGTTTGCGCGCCAAACTACTCAAAAGGGTATTTGCGATGGGTAGGCACCAACCGTCACAAATATCGGGAGGCCATAAACACTAGTTGCAATGGGGGATCCCCTGTCACAACTATTTCTATCCCCAGAGGGAATTTGTAATGGGATCTGTTGCAAATACCTGGTGGTGGTAAAAACTTATTTGTGATGGGATGTTGTCACGTCACAAATATTGTGTCGGCATGTTACTTTTTGCGATGGGGCCCGTCACAAACACCCTTTAACCGTAGATAGTAATTAATGCAGTCAAAGATTTTTGAGATGGGACCCATCGCAAAAAATACTATTTGCGATGGAAATCCCGTCGCAAATAGTCACGTCACATCTAATATAACCAATATATAACCATCATTCGTTTTTTCTTTTCTCCTCCTCAAATCCTTCTTTCTCCCCTTCTCTAAACTCTAATTTTAGAGTGAAAATTATTCAGAGTTAGTTTTTTTACGAAGATGTTTTGAAACCATCTACAATTATAAGAGATCATGTTTAATGGTATTTATGTTTTATTTAATTTAGTATTTGTTTCATTTCATTATATTAATTTTAATTATTGTTGATTAGTTGTAATTAAGTTAGATTTAAATTGTTTTGTAATCAGTATTTATTTGTAATAACAAAATAAAATTATTTATACTAATTATTTGTAATTAGTAATAATTAATAATGACTAACGATAATTAGTAAAGTATATAAATAATTAGCGGTAATTAGTAATTAGTAGCTGTATTTTGCAGTAATTAATAGCAATTAACACTAATTAGTAATAATTAAAAATAAATAGTAATAATTATGAAAAAAATAGTAACAATTTTTTGAAATTTGTAATAAAAACTAAAAATTAGTAATAAAAACTAATAATTAGTAATAAATACCAATAATTAGTAATAAATACTAATAATCAGTAATTAATACTAATACATAGTAATAAATACTAATAAATAGTAATAAATACTAATAAATAGTAATTAATAGTAATAATTAATAATAATTAGTAATAAATGCTAATAAATACTATAAATACTAATAAATACTAATAATTATTAATAATTAGTAATAATTAGTAATAAATACTCATAAATTGTAATAATTAGAAATAATTAGTAATAAACACTAATAATTAGTAATAAATACTAATAATTTGTAATAAATACTAATAATTTGCAATAAATAGTAATAAATAGTAATAAATACAAATAATTGGTAATAAATACTAATAAATCGTAATAAATACTATTAAATGGTAATAAATACTAATAAATACAAATAATAAGTAATAAATAGTAATAAATATTATTAAATAGTAATAATTATTAATAATTAGTCATAATTAGTCATAATTAGTAATAATTAGTAATAATTAGTAATATTTAGTAATAATTAGTAATATTTAGTAATAATTAGTAATAATTAGTAACATATACTAATAAATTGTAATAATTTGAAATAATTAGCAATAAACACTAATAATTAGTAATAAATACTGATAATTAGTAATAAATACTAATAATTAGTAATAAATACTAATAAATGGTAATAAATACTAATAAATCATAATAAATACTATTAAATAGTAATAAATACTAATAAATACTAATAATAAGTAATAAATATTAATAAATATTAATAAATAGTAATAATTATTAATAATTTTTCATAATTAGTTATAATTAGTAATAATTAGTAATAAATACTAATAAATAGTAATAAATAGTAATAAATACTAATATATAGTAATAAATACTAATAAATACTAAAAAAATACCAATAATTGGTAATAAATAGTAATAATTAGTAATAAATAGAAATAAATAGTAATAATTAGTAATAATTAGTATTAATTAGTATTAATTAGTAATAATTAGTAATAATTAGTAATAAATAGTAATAAATAGTAATAATTAGTAATAATTAGTAATAATTAGTAATAATTAGTAATAATTAGTAAGAATTAGTAATAATTAGTAATAATTATTAATAAATACTAAAAATTAGTAGTAATTAGTAATAAATACTAATAATTATTAATAAATACTAAAAATTAGTAATAATTACTAATAATCAGTAATAATTAGTAATAATTAGGAATAATTAGAAATAATTAGGAATAATTAGTAATAATTAAGATTAATTAGTAATAATTAGGATTAATTAGTAATAATTAGTAATAATTAGGATTAATTTGTAATAATTTTTATTAATTAGTAATAATTAGTAATAATTAGTAATAATTAGTAATAATTAGTAATAATTAGGAATAATTAGTAATAATAAGGAATAATTTGTAATAATTATGAATAATTATGAATAATTAGGAATAAAATAAATTGTAATAAATTATAATAACATGACATAATTTCCACCGGATTGGCGGCACTCCTTTTGCTCGATGACTCTTCTCCTTTCAACTCTCACAACTCAAAACATTTTGAAAAGTATGCATCTACATAGGCATATCTAATCTCATATGCACTATTTTGAATATGAATTTGTAGGACAACATACGTTGATGGTAGTAGCAGCAACACGAGCAGATGGAGTACATTTGCCATCTGACTCATTGTTTAAGGATGGAGTTTTCTCCACCATCTCCTCCAGGTCCTCCAGCTCTTCTAGAAGACTATCCCCTCTAGTGATTTTTTTCTATTAAATATATTTGAATTAAACATTTGTTGTAATATAAACTATTTACATTTTTTATCTTTTCTATTGTTGGAAATATTACATAATGTAAATTTTTTTTATTTTTAATATGTTAACATATTATTATTTTCTTTTATTATTATATTTTTTAATGTATTTTTATTTCACTAATAATAATAATAATAATTTATGATTTTTTATATTTTATTATGTATTTTCGATGGGGCCTTTTGTGATAGGACCCTGTCATAAATATATTATATATATATATATATATTTTAAAAATTATTTGTGACAAGACTGTCCCAATAGGTTTAGGTATATATAACATATATACACAGAGAGCTATTTGTGATGGGATGACGAGCTCGTCAAAAATTCTTTCTTGAGACAGGCCCGTCGCAACAAGTACTTATATCGAAAATTGATTTAATCGAAAATATATTTGCGACGAGACCGCTTCCCATCGCAAAAAAAAATATTTTTTGCGACAAACCCATCCTAAAAAATACTAGTTACAACACCATTTTCTGTAATGGGCTATTTGCGATGGGACCCCATCGTAAAAAAGTTTTTGTGATGAGATCCCATCAAAAATATCCTGTTTCAAATAGCTAATATTCCAGTAGTGAAGGGCACCCCAATTTTTTAACATTTTATGTATTTTTAGGCATATTTAAGGGGGTCTTATGTCCCTTTTCAGTGCAGAATCAATTTATTATTATGGCCTACAATCATATTGATATTATAGTTTTGAAACATCATCATTTTCCCAATGTAAATTTATTTATAATTAAATATATGCATAATTTATTTAATTTAATTATAATAAATCACTTTTATTAATTAATATTTACATTGAAATGTTTTTTTTTCTAATAAACCAAATGGAAATCAATATTTTTTATTCGTTCAATTTTAAAAAATAACTACAAATTTTATATACATTTGTAAATATTTAAACATATTTATATTTATCTATTTCTATATAATATATGTGTAAATATATATATATATATATATATATATATATATTTATTTATTTGTGCATATGTATATTTATATTAATATACAATTATATATTTGAGTGTGTTTATATATAGTTATGTAACATAAATATGTGTTTATATATATATTTTTAAATTTTGTTATAAGTGTATATATTTGTAGAAATTTATATAAATTTATTGTTTTATAATTTATTAATTTTTTAAATTATTAATTTTTTAATTTATTATTTATTAATTTATTATTTATTATTTATTATAATCATTATTTAATTTTTTATTTTTTATTTTTTATTTTTTATTTTTTATTTATTATTTATTATTTATTATGTATTTATTATTACTTTATCATTTAATGATTTTTATTATAAATTTATTATTGAAAACTATTTAATATTAATTTATTATTTATTATTTATTATTTATTTATTTATTATTTATTATTTGTTACCCTTTTTATAATTTATTGTTGATTTATTATTTATAATTTTTTTATATTTTATTTTTATTTTTATTTCATATTACGTAATATTTATAAATTAATTATTGATTATTAATTATTATTTATTCATTATTTATTGCGCACATAATATTTATTTATTATTTATTATTTACTATTTATTATTTATTATTTATTATTTATTATTTATTATTTATTATTTACTATTTATTATTTATTATATAATAATAATTATTTATTATTAATTTTTTTTCATGTATTGTTTATGTTTTATTTATTCTTTATTTATTTTTTATTTATTGAGTTTCTATTAATTTATTTATTTATTATTTATTATTTACTATTTTTTATTTACCATTTATTTCCAAATCATATATTGATTTATTATTTTTTTATTATGTTATATTATATTTATTTATTTTTAATTTTTAATTTTTAATTTTTAATTAGTAATTCATCTTTATTAATTATTCATTATTCATTATTCATTATTTATTATTGATTAATCATTATTGGTTAATCATTATTGATTAATAATTATTGATTTTATATCTATTTGTTATGAATTATTTTTTAAATTTTAAATATATAAGTTTATTAAATTCTATTTATTCACAACATGAAGAGTTTGTTGGAGTGGTAATGTCGTTGGAGAATATGCAATAGGTAAGGGGTTCAAATCACAAGTTGAATGCCACGTTACCAGGGAAATGGGTATATATGTGTTTTGGAAACACTTATAAGATTTCAAATACCATTTTCTCCAATGTATCAAATGATATCATCAAGAAATTCATTAGAAAAATGGCTTCAAACTAAGAGTTAATATTTCATTTTGAGAAATGATTTGGGGCAATTTCTCGATTTTTGAAAAATGCTGCATTTTTTCTCAAATGGATGATTTTGTAAAGGGCATGGTTGAGGTATTTTGAAAATGGTTGTATCTTCAAAAGAATGTTGTAATTTTTTTAAAAATATTTGAGCATGGTAGAGGATTATTTTGGAAAGCATTTTTTTGATTGTATGGTGTGGTAGAGTTTGAAATGTTAAAACTTTAGTTGAAAGAGAGTGAGATATATGATGTTTGTTGTGTTTATAGAAAATTTAATCTAGTAGACATCAAATGAACCAATTGAAGGAAGTTTCTGAGAATGTAGTTTCACCTGAGACATAGGTGAACCAACATCTAGTTCAAGGTATAGTCCAAGATTTTAATGATGTGTATATGGGGAACAAGAGGGTTGAACCAAGGGAAGTGAATCATTCCGTGCAGTTTTAGTAGAAGAATCTATCAATATTTTTGTGTGATTTGGAACTAAAAAGGTTGAAGTGTGGTTGAATAGGATGAATTTAATCTTCAATTTCCATTGTACACTAGCATAGTTGAAAGTCATGTTGGTGATGTATATGATAGAGTATCCTTCACGCCAATGGTGGTATTTGAAAGTTCAGGCTAAATTAGACCAAAGCCAGGTATGGGAGGATTTTGAGAAATTTTTTAACAAAAAATTATATCCTCATATGTGTAGAATTTCTAGAATGACATACTTCTTCAGGTTGAAATAGGAGATCCTCATAGTGATAGAGTATGTGGCTAAATTCTTAAATTTAGTGCATATTTCACTTGAAGTTTCTGCTAATACATCCTTGAAGTCACACATATTTGAATTGTGGCTGAGGTAAAAAATTAGATTGAATATTGTTGTGATCTATATATTGGATTATATAAAGATGATTAATAGAGAGATAGTAGATGTAAGATAAATCTCATAAGCTACGACTGGAGGAAGAATGTTGATACATACGATAAATTATGGGAACAATAATGAGGGGAGAAAGTGTAAGAGGGACTCTGATTTCCATGGTGGGAGTGTGGATCAGAATCAAATGGTTGGATCAGAGTATCTTCTTCCAAAAACAAAGAGACATATGGGATCATTCCAATGATGTTTCATTGGATTATATGAATAAATAGTGTACAGCCCCACCTAGAGCATGCCATAATTTCAATCACATGGTGCATCTTCAATGCTAATGTTGATGTGATTCAAGTTCATGTTGCTGAGACACATATCATGTGTCACATATATCGTATACTTCGATGGGACAAGGGAAGCATAATCATCCTATTTAGTATAAAATAGCCATCCATGGTGAATCTAGGAAACCCATGACTCGTCAACATGGTCAATCTCAATGGGGCAATAAAGAACAATTACTTGAGCAAGAAAATATTTGGAGTTAAGAAAGTGATTGTGGATGATCAGACTGGACCATCAACCATGAGAGGTATGATTATTTATAATTCTACCCTTAGGCAAACCTTTCTTGATATGGGTGCATCACATTTATTTATTACTTCACGTGTTGTTGAATTTTTGGGTTTAAAAGTTGATATGATTTCTTATGTGTTAAAACACCACACTCTTATGGGTTAAAGAGAATGTGGATCCTTTTTGTGTCGAGAATGTTATGTAACAGTTGATGGATTGAAGTTAAGATTAAATTTCTATGTACAAGAAATATATTTCTATGATATATTACTTGGTATTGATTTGTTGAAAATGTTCATGGTTCCCATAGACTAGTATACCAAAACGATCAATTTTACAACTCAAGATGGAGTCAAGCATCTCTTTTGTGGAGATGGAAGCATAAAGGTATATGAAATGATCTTGTTGGAACTATCAGTTGGAACGAACTCATACTAGATGGAAGATTAGAATTTTCCATTGATGTATTAGATCAAGGATAATGGTTTTCTAGTATACATGGATTAGTTTCCATATGTTTTTCTAGAGAATTTATTAAGGTTACCACCTATAAGATAAGTTGATTTTACAATAGATATCCTTCTAGGGAAAAGTATTATTTATCTTCCATCTAATTGGATGGAACCAATAGAATTAAAGGAATTGAAAGTGCAGTTCTAAGATGTAAAAGAAAGTGGCTCACTTTCCCTAGCACAACTATATTGGAAGCACAAATCATTATTGACAAAAAAGAATATGAAACTCCTCACTTGAGTGTGGAATATTGTAAATTTAACAATGTTATGATAATGAATCGGATTCCAATTCCATGAATTGATGATCTTTTCAATTAGTTTAGGGGATCTTGGTGGTTCCCCAAAATTTACTTGCAATCAGGATATCAACAGTTGTGAGTTTGGAAGGGGATATTCTAAAGACATTTTTTAGGAGTAGATATGGCCATTATGAGTATGTGGTAATTCCATATGGTTTAAAAAATTCACTAAGAGTATTTATGGCATTGTAGAATCAAATATTTCAGAGATATCTATATTATTTTGTTGTGTTGTTTGTGCATGAAATATTGTGGTATTCAATGAAAAGGGTTGAGAAAAAACAAGACTTGAAAATAGTACTAGGAATCTTGTGGGATCATTGGTTGCATAAAAAACTATCAAAGTGTGTTTTTTGGATAAAATAGGTACGTTTCCTTATCCATTCCTTCTTTGAAAAAGTTTTTTCATTAGATTTAGAATAAATAGATGTTGTTATTTCTTAACAACTTCCAAAGAATGATTTTGAGATACAGAGTTTCTTTGGTCAAGCTTGTTATAACCAACACTTTTTTCATGATTTCTCTTGACTGGATTTACCTATGATAACTCTGACAAGTAAAAATGTTATAATGTAATGGACTGAGGAATGCCATAATTATTTTAAAGCATTAAATTTTTTCCTCATATCAGCACCTATCATGATATTTCCAAAATCTAACAATGGGTATGTGATGTATTACGATACTTTGGGATCTCGGTTGGTATTTGTTCTCATGAAAGGAGATCAGGTTTTTGCTTATGGCTCAAGATAATTGAAGTTTCATGAGAAGAAATACCCAACCCACAATTTGGATTTAGCTATTATAGTCCATGCATTGAATAATTTGTTTCATTACCTCATTTGTGATAAATTTATGTTGTTTATAGATCATAAGATCTTGAAACATATTTTATCACAATGAGATTTTATCCTGAGAAAAAGAAGAAAGATAGAGTATCTACAAATGTTCAACTATGAGTGCTGATAAAATATGTTTCAAATAAAATAAAATTATTTTATATAAAAAATGAATAAATAATAATTTTTTTAAAAAAAACTAACATTATTAATGAATATATAGTCTTAAATTCATGAATTTTAAAAATGAGAGAAATTTAATGGTTAAAACTGAATAGAATTAGAAAATAATAAAAAATGGATTAGTTTAATTGATTACATAAAGTATTAAAAAATTAAATACAATATATATTATAAATATGATGAATACATATTGAAAATACTAAAATATGGTAAATAAATATGTGTAAATAAATTTCATAAAGAAATCCACTTCCATAAAATAAAAAATATATTAAAATATATTAAAAATGAATAAATAATATTAGAAATGAATAAATTAATTTTAAGAGATAAGAAAATATTTTGAAAAATGAATTCATATGATTAATTTTACGAATTTTATACACGTACAAAAATGATGAAAAAAATTAAAATAAATCATTTAAATAAATTAATAATTCGCAGCTGTGCTTCGCGGCTGTGCTTTGCGGCCTGTTAGGGCGGCGTTGACGGCGGGGCCTGGAGGACTCCATGTCCAAGCGGGCCATATCCCGGGTTGGGATGACCCCTTCTTCCTCATACCTGCGCACGAGGCTGTTGATCACCCTTCGTTGGATGATCTCTGATGGGGAATGGGGACGTGGGCGTCCCACATCCCGTGACGTGGCAGCCGTCATGGCGGTAGTGGCACCATGTGGAGTGGCCGTTGTGGTGTTGCCCCTGCCCCTACGCGGGTGAGGAGCGGATGGTGACCGCATCTCTGAAATAGCAACCTGGTTCCTGGCAAGCGAAGGGATCAACTCATCAGTACTGAGAGGAAAATGATTGACAGCCAGTGCCCCAGCGTTCTTCCATCCTCCATGTCTGTGAGAAGGATCCACGCCAACACGCTGCAGAGCGGAGTGCCCCACGCTCTACTACGCCGACTTCCGGTGAGTTCCACGACAGGCCCGCTATTTTCTTCGCGGGACCAGGCACCGGATATCTGGATCCGATGGCACGTCAATCTACTGGTGTCTCGAACGCTACTAATCTCCATATTGAGGAGAAGACCTTCACGTCGGGTTCACCATTTCTGTTTCCGACGCTTTCGCCGGGGCGCACGCGCATCCGTCCATCAGGGGGGACGCGCGGCTTTGTTGCCCCGCATTCCTGCTTTCCAAAGGCGGGCGGCATTCGTTCCTTATTCAGGTACATCTGCTCCTTGATCGAAACGGGATGATGGGATGTCGGTTCTTCCTTCCGTGGATTCCTCCTCAGAACTCGTCACCTAGTCCGGGTCTCCCTCATATATTTAATACGTAGTTCGTGAAACTCTTCCCAGTGCCATGTTTCCATGGACACCGGTTAATTACACTACTTCTGTCGGGACATTCCAAAGGGTCCAATCAGGGCAGCAACCTTCGGTCAGGGGAGTAGTCACGTTGAGGCATCAGTAGCGTGTCTGGATGCTGGGGTACCTGGCATGTCTGTCTGTTATCCTTGATCACAAGGATTCTCGAGGGCGTGGAAGCCCGAGGCATCCCACATCGAGCGCGGGGAATTACATGTCATAGACACGTATCTGAGGTTTTCCTCAGCTTCCCGTGTTCAACACAGGGTATGCCGCGAGTTTAACGTCTAGCGGAGACGGATGAGAGTGAAATGGGACCATCGCAGGGGGGCGACAGTGAAGTTGGGCTTGCGCCTTGACGAGGCTTCCTACGTATCCCCGTGGCAGGGAATCAAAGTCCGCGTAGTTCGGGATGGTGCCGGTAAACCGACGTGAAGCTGGACCTTGGTCCGAGGGGAGTTGGGCTTGAACCTCTGGGAGGATTCCTACGTACCATGCCTTGACATGGATCAAAGTCCTCGTAGTTCAAATGGTTGGGTCGTAATGGCTTACCACTGGACCAGATTGTAGTTTAACGTCATGCTGGACATAGGTAGAACACGACGTGAATTGGGTGATGTGTGGGCTTGAACCTCATGGAGGCTTCCTACGTACCATGCCTTGACATGGATCAAAGACCTCGTAGTTCAAAGGGGTTTTGTCAGTGAACCGATATGAAAGTGGACCTTGGTCCAATGGGTGGTGGGCTTGAACCTCATAAAGGCTTCCTACGTACCATGCCTTAACACGGATCAAAGACCTCGTAGTTCGGAGAATACAGTTTAACGTCATGCGGGACGATAGTGAACCCTGACGTGAATAAACGACGGGTGGGCTTGAACCTCGTGGAGGCTTCCTATGTACCATGCCTTGACACGGATCAAAGACCTCGTAGTTCAAATGGTTACAACGTCTTACCACTGGACTGGAATGGGACCCGACGTGAATGAGCGACGGGTGGGCTTGAACCTCGTGGAGGCTTCCTACGTACCATGCCTTGACATGGATCAAAGACCTCGTAGTTCAAGTGGGTTTCGCCGGTAAACCGACGTGAAAGTAGACCTTGGTCCACTATTGGTGGGCTTGAACCTCGTGGAGGCTTCCTACGTACCATGCCTTGACATGGATCAAAGACCTCGTAGTTCAGGTGGGAATAGGTGGGCAGTTTAATGTCATGCAGGACAAAGGGGGGATACAGTTTAACGTCATGATGGACGAAGGCGAAACTCGACGTGAATGAACGACCGAGCAATGTGGCTTGAACCTCGTGGAGGCTTCCTACGTACCATGCCTTGACATGGATCAAAGACCTCGTAGTTCAAATGGGTTTGTCAGGGTCGGTGCTCACTCTAAGCCCACGTGAGTCATGCTCGGTGTGAGAAACAAGAGGTTGCAAGGACCTGACGATCATGTCGCGAAGGGTGCGTCCGTGAGAAGCGAAGAGGGGCTTACGTGTTGGGCGGCCCATGGTGTTGGGACTTACTCGAGGATGGAGGCCCATGGCGCGACAAAGCACGGGAGAGATGGACCTTGGTCCGACGATGGGAGGTGCCTCGTTCCCTATCACGTCCTCCACTAACCTTGGTAGTGGGGAAGTACATAGATGCACAGGTGCAATCATCCGTACCAAAGGTTAGGGGATTACGCTCTGAGGCAGCCCTTCCCCTGCGAACATACACCACTCCGACAAGGAGGATCTCATTCCATGTGCAGAAGACTTCCATTCCCGTGGAGACGAGTGGTGTAATGAATGTTCGAGCTGGGGGGACCCTTCGTGAGGGAGACGAGGTTGGGTCAAAGTTTAACGTCATGTGTTGAGGACGTGGTGCTTGGCAGTTTAACGTCCTGCAGCTCGGACGAGGTGGGTTCACTCCACACCCCTAGGGCTTACATAACCGGTACCCTCTGGTCCTTGGGGAAGGGAAGGTACCGGTAAGGCCATGGTAAATGGGGGTCGAGGGATGAACCATCGAGGGGTCCACGTTAGTGTGGCTATGCGAAGAAGCAATATCCATTAGCGTGCCTATGCGAAGAAGCATTAGGCGAAGCAACGCTACGGGAGGTGTTGTCCATGGGACTTTGAAATCACATCGTGCAAACCTGGAGGGTCGCACGGAAAGAGGAATCGCTAAGCAGAGGAGTGTGCTTTGCGAAGTGGGGTGCCTTGGCCTTAGCATGGGGCATAGGTGGAAGTGGGAGGTGCTTCGCGAAGTGGAACAGTGTTCGCGGAGCACTGCCTCGCGAAGAAGGAATGGTTCGCGAAGCAGGGTCCTGCCAAGCAATGTACTTCGCGAAGTGGAGCGATCCTGCCTTAGCATAGGGATCACTCGTATGGGTTGGGTGTTTCGCGAAGCACAAGTGCTCCGCGGCTGCCCGGGTTCCCTTGGGAATCCCCTTCCTTTGCGAACGCCCTTGAGCTTCGCGAAGGGCATCCCTCTTGGAAGAGGGGCTCAAAACGAAACAAATCAGAGTCGTCTCGCGAAGTAGAAATACCTCGCAGAGTTCATGATTCCCGGGGCAAAGCGTGCTTCGCGATTCGGGAGAGGAGAAGCCGAAAGGTCGGATTGTCCGTCCTCGGGACTCAGGGGGAGTCGAGTATTTATAGGGAAGGGGCGCCGCGAAGCAGGGCTCGCGCGCCGCCATCGGGGCTTCGCGGCGGCTCGCAAACGTCAAACGGGTTCGCGGAGGATTACCGCCTCCAGAGCTTCGCGGCGGCTCGCGAACGTCAAACGGGTTCGCAGAGGATTACCGCCTCCGGATCTTCGCGGGGTCGCCATGGTTGGGGCGCTTCGCGGCGGGGCTTCGCGGCTGTGCTTCGCGGCTGTGCTTCGCGAGGCAGCGCGTCGGCTGTCTTTTTTGTTCCTTCCTTTCGGGCCACATTTTTGGCGCCAACAAATGCCCCCCCTCAGACATGGAGCCGCGGAGGGCGAAGGGTCGAAGTCTGAGGGACAATCGCCAAAACTGTCGGTGGTTTGCGATGCAGCATCGCGAAGG
This sequence comes from Viscum album, assembly GCA_963277665.1. Taxonomy (NCBI): domain Eukaryota; kingdom Viridiplantae; phylum Streptophyta; class Magnoliopsida; order Santalales; family Viscaceae; genus Viscum; species Viscum album. The sequence continues at coordinate 485,851 of CAUJRU010000106.1, read as the reverse complement.
GGGGCCCGCGCTGCTCGTCGGGGCCGCGGATCCGGACGCGCCGCGATGCTTCGCGCGGGTGAGGTGCGCCGCGATGCTCCGGGGTCGTCGCCTATAAATATGGGGTCCGCCCTCTTTTGTCTTTACGTGCCTTCCTTGTCTTTTTGTGCTCTCGATTTCGCGAAGCTCCGCGTACTCCGCGACAGCCCTCCGCGAATCGAGCTTCGCGGCGAACCGCGGGTCTCCGACTCCGCGTCCGCGCCAAGCGAACCTTTGCTTGTCTGCCTTGGCCGGACTTCACGGTTTGATCTTGTGACCGACCTTCGCGATACGGCTTCGCGATCGAGCTTCGCGATCCATCCGGAAGAATCCTTTTCTGAGGGCCAGAGTTAAAATGGCCCATCAAGAAGCTGTCTTGGGGGTCCTCGCAGATGCTGCTCGTCGTGATGAGATGGCCAACCGTCCAGGCTTGGGGGAAATGGTTCGGAGCCACTCGGACCACACTTCCTTGACAGACCTGCTGTCGGAAGGTCAGAGGGATTACCCGCAGTGCAAGAAACTGCTGTTGTACGGCTTCGGGCTGAGGGATGACGTCTTCATCCCTGAGGCAAGAAGGGATGAACCAGCTTGCTAGTTCTGGAGCACACCATGCCAGCACCAATGGTTCAGGGCGGCCGATGGTCATGCACAGGAGGATTTAACACCCGTCACCGCTGATTGACTCTACAATCATGTGAACGACATTGACGGGAGGCCACTGCAACCGGAGACGTCCCCTCCTCTCTACCGCACCATGCTGAAAGCGGCTCTGCAGGATCCAAAGAAGGGATGGTCCGATGAGTGGGACCTGCGCTAGGGCGGAAACTTTACCGATGACTGGGCCTGGGCCTACTGGGTAGGTGCCTCATGCGAGGATTTCGAGGCCGAGCTGAGGAGAGTGGGATTGTATGAGGCGGCATGGGCCTCCCAGTTCCACATTTACCAACCAAATCAACTGATGCCGGATCTGTTGAGTAGATGGTCGTCCAGAACCAACACTTTTCACCTGCATCACGGGGAGGTGGGCATCAGCCTGTGGGATGTCTACCAGGTTTCTGGGGTCCTGATCTTGGGGGCCATGTATGACGAGTTCCTCCCCATTGCCAGCGTGTGGGAAGATGCCGAGAAAATGCCACAGTTGGCGTCAGCGCTGATGGCGCTTGTCCCTGGAGAGGACAAGGAAGCAGTGAGGGATGTCCACTTCAGAAGATGGTTCAAACGCTTCCTGAACTTCCCAGAAGATCGAGATTTCCCTCCAAGGCCTCTAACTTGTCCGAGGGCAGCCCAGCGGGGCAAGGGACACTCGTATTGGCGGGTTTTGGAGGACAGCCAATGGAAGACTTGGGGTTTCAGCGTCAGCACCGAACAACAGCCAATAGTCAGGCTGGCGGCCTTCATCGCGGCTCTCATCTGTGGGTGGATCCTACCAGTGAGAGATACAAGCATGGGGGTACGGCCCAGCTCATTCATCATGGCATCAATGTTGGCCATGGGGCAGCGGATCAACCTGGGGATCCCGATGCTCTCCAAACTATACAGAATGTTGCGGCGTATTAGCGAGGGCAAGAAGCCGCCAAGAATATGCGGGCCCTTCCACCTCCTGTACGGGTGGATCGCGGCGCATATCAGGGGGATTTACGAGTATCCAAACCCAATTTCGCCGCCGGGATCAGACTTTAGCCCCTCCATTCTGAACGCAGTTGGGAGCTTCCCATTCAAACTGGCCATTCCGATAGTGCTGAATAGGTTGTGGAGGGCGGACGAGTTCAACTTTCATCCCTTCCCACTACCGACGGGGAGGCTTACTGATGATGTATGGGGAACGGAAGAACATCGGGCTTACCTCCTGGCCTTCCAAGGTGGAGTTTTGGTGGCTCGGATAGATCGTGATCCAATCTGTGAACCGTACACCCCGCATCGTTTTGCGAGGCAGTTCCGGTGCCTCCAGCGGTTGACCCCGCAGGTATACTGGGAGGTGCGTCACGAGGAGCACCCGTGTGTGATGAGGCAGTTGTGGCTCATGTTCAGACGTGAGGATGGAAAGATGCAGATCACATTGCCTCCATCCACCGCCGCCTTCGGCTTAGTGAAGGAGTACGCCATCAGCTGGGAGGCCGCTTATCCCGGGGAGATGCTGAAGCAGCCAACGATCCGGTTTGGTGACGGTGGGCCTCCTTTATCTCGAGGTCGGGGTCGAAGGGCAGCTAGGGCCGCTCGCACCAGCGGGGCTGCCATGGCGGCGAGACCCGCACCGGCCGAGGGTTCGGCAGCAGCGGCGGATCCGGTGGTTCCGGGAGAGCAGGGTCATCCGGAGGGGCGGCCACCGAGGGGGTTCCGTAGGATACCCACTCAGGCTCCGGGGAAGCGGCTGCGTCACATCGATATGGCAGAAGATGCCGTCTTTCCGGAAGCTTGGGACATTTGGGATGTCAACCGGCAATTCCTCAGCCCACCTGAGATGTGGGCCCACCTGAATCGCCTCGGGATGGAACTGCCGGGCATAGGCCCAGTTCGGGCTGGATTCATGGTGTCTCCGGCGGAGGCGGAGCAATACTTGAACGAGCTGGAGGATTACGTCCACTCCAGCGGTGTTCCTCGCCCAATGAAAGACCGGGTGAGGGTACTGTTGAATCAGACGGTCCCTCCACAGTTATCGGCTGCCGATCTGAGGGAGCGCTTCCCCTTGCCGGAGGAATCAGGGGACTCTTCTCAGGGGGACGAGGCTAGAGGAGGGAGCCCGTTGGAGGAGGGCGAGGTCGGAGACCGAAGCTCAGAATCCGACGACTTCGCGGAGGCTCTCGAGGTAGCATTCCGAACTTCTCTTCTTACGATCTGTTCTTGAATCCCTATGGAATTCTCACCAATGTTCGAGCCATGAAGGAGGAACTTGTTCGTAGGCCTCATTCTCGCTCCTTGACGGGTGATGACGCGGGACCTTCAGAACCCGCGCCTATGGCTGCGTCCAGTTCTGCGTCTGGTGGGACCAGGGGGTCTGAGGCGGCTCCTCTGGAATCTCCAGGCCTTCCAACAGTATACGGGGGGCCTCGTCTCGGAGTCCCATCAGTACCGGCCCAGGAGAAGTGCTCGGAAGTCGATCTTCGTAAGTCTCCTCCACCGGTCTCCTCGTTGCCACATGTGGGCCATGCCAACTAACGTTTTTGTCTCTTTCTGTCATACAGTTCTCCGACTGGCGTGGGCTGCTGCAGCGAGGCTGGTCGGGATGTCTGGCGGCGTCCCTCCCAGGTGCATGCCGGTGATGGTGACGATAGTCCCTTCACCTCCTCAAGCTGCGGCGCACACCATCACTGGCGGGACCACCAGCAGGGCCATACCTGAATTCATCGAGGTGGACTCTGAGGAAGAGGATCAACCGGTCGGTCCCAGTCCTGTCGTGCCTGCGCCGACGTCAGGTGTCATACCAGACTCAACACCCGATGCAGATCCCGCTGAGGAATTCCTGCAGGCATATCCTGCGTACGAGCCTGCCGACCGCGCGGATTGGGACGAAACGGCCTCTAATGAGGAAGACAGCAGCATAGTTCGCCGCCGGTCGTGGAAGCTGATCACGCGCTTTATCAGGGACACTCCCCAAGCGCAATGGCTGGCCGAAATGGATAGGCACCGCTTGCGGTTGCGTGAACTGTGTTCCGGGGGAGTGGATGCCCAACGCCCTCACGCGCTCATCCGAGACCTCATGGCTGAGAAGATCCGGGAGCATGATCGTGGGCTGAGTGTGGGATGGCAGCGGAGGAAGGCGACCAGCATTAGGAAGCTCCAGGAGGCTGAAGGCGAGGTCCAACAGATGCAGATCTGGGCCAATGATCTTTCAGCCACTCTCGATGCGCAGTCTGAGCTGGTCTCACGATTGAAGGCCCAGCTAGCGGAGGCTGAGGAACATATGGGGAAAACCTCTGGAAGGATGGCTGTCGTTCGGGCCGAGGTAGAAAGGGCCAGGGCCAGGGTTGATGAATTACGCCCCGCCGCTGCTGAAGAGGAGCGGGAGTTGAATCAGCGGCAACAGGCTTTGGACGCCGCAAGTCAGCGGGTGGCGGAGCTGCAACGCTCTTTTGACGGAGTCAACCCATCCATGGGGGAAGTCAACCCCCGAGTATTGTAGCGAACCCGAAAGAAACTTTTATTAACACTTTTGTGCTTCAACTCTTTCTTTCTCCTTTGTTTTGAGTTTCGTAGCACGCACGATTTCCACTGTTGAATTTCCTTGTTACATCCCTACAATATTTGCAGGACGTTTGACGACAATTCCCTCAAACCAGTCCAGATTCCCGAAAGATGGGGAAGGCTTGATCGGAGGAGGAACTTCCAGGATAGCCGAATTACCGTTTCTCCAACGTTCTCTTATGCACGAACGGGGCAACACCAGGGGCGCTGAAATCGGTTCAAACAGATGAAAATGGGAAGTGTGAATCACGATGCCCAAATTCGGAACATTGTGGGGATGGCGTGACAATAAAGGACAACCGCTAACCATGGCGGAAAAACGGTATCCTTACTGCGTTAGCCTGAAATGGGGACAACAAATGATCATCGACCGCTGACCATATTCGCAACGCGGGATTTTATCAATTTGTTGTCGATCAATCTTCCAGGACGTTGGCCCAGGACAGTTGGTGGACCATAGGTCAGACATCCATACTGTTAGGGGGTCCTTCCAGACATGACCAGTCTTCCGGAACGTTGGCCCAGGACGGTAGGTGAGCCGATGGGGCATAAGACCAGGCCGTTAGGGGGTTCCTTCAGACATGAAAGAGGACGAGGGTCCGAATAAGGGACACGCAAAGCGTGGAACATGGAGTGGTGGTTTTCTCAAACAGAATCCAACACTTCAGTAGTTGCACCACCGTGGTGGGAGTACGCCAGATGGGCGCATCGACCTGATCATGGATCATTCTTTCTTCCAGACAGGGCCTCTGGCGAGGGCTGGAAATGGGGAGGAACAAGATTTCGTGATTCCAGGGGCTGAACCCTAGGTGAAATGCCTAGGTGTCTCTACGTATCCCACGTGATGATGGGAATCAAGCCGCACGTAGTTCTTGAAGCGCAGTTTAACATCATACTGGACGGGGAGCCGCCTGACCGTGTTGGTACACATCCAGCCAAAACTACTAAGCCCACGTGAGTCGTGCTCGGTGTGGGAAACAAGCAGTAGTGGTGGGAATTTCCCGACGCAGAGAGGGGCAGGTTAGGGCAAAGGGATTCTCAGTGACTACCGTCCCGATGACACTAACACGATCATTTAGCGCACCTAGATGCGTGAAAAGAAAGAGCCGAGTATGACGGAATTCCACTTGAACATGAGGAAGTGGAAATGTGTGAATCATGGCGCTCGAGATTTGGATCACGATGATGGCGGCGTGGCGATGGAGGATTACTGCTGACCATGTTCGCAACACAGCATCCTATCACGTTAGCCTAGAATGGGGACAGACAAATGAGGGTCAACCGTTGACCATGTTCGAAACACGGGACCATGTCACAAATGTTGTCAGAGATCCGTGGGGACGTTGGCCCGAAACGATGGAAGGGCCCTTAGGTCCAGCATTCATGGAGAGCCCTTAAGCATAGTATCCACGTCGTCCGAGGGTCCTTTTGGATGCAGAAGAGGATGAGGATCCAAATAGAGAGCTCACGAAGCTTGGTCATGAGATGAGGAGAATGTCCCTGTGAAAATCCCATGCTTCGGGCTTTTTGTCAAAACACATCTGAATACGGAAACGAAACATATTAGAGAGAGGGAGCAGATTCTTTTCCCTTGGGGTGATCTTAGTTTATGGTCATAGAACTCGGACCATGGATGAGAAAAGGGATCAGGGGACGCATGACATCAAAACCTGACGTGAATGAGGACGTAGTCCTGCTTACCATGCGTTCTCTGGGGAAATGCTCGAGTCGAGGGACCGAACACTAGGGTTAGGCTGGGCCCGCGGGGAAGTACCCGGGCGCTCCTACGTATCTCATAAGGATGAGAATCAAGCCATACGTTGTTCTGGAAGGTGGCACGGTAAGGTACCAGTGCCAGGGGAAAAGGGGAGTGCGGACGTGGCCCTTGCACTAAAGAAGCGGAATTTGATGTATCTTGTTTGTTCTTTAAGGTGAATGGTTTTTTTTTGTGAAGCGACAGGCCTAGAACAGTAGGTCGTGATGTCGCCACAAGAATCAAGCCGTGATGGGCATTGACAAACGGTATGGCACATGACCAATACCCAACGTGATGTCCTCTACAACGAGGTCACCACAATGCAGTGCCGTTTTTTGTCGTGCGGCCAGGACGATAATGTCACAGTTTAGGGTCGTATGATAGGACCAAGCATGCATTTTATCTTCATGCAGCACAGACGTAACAGGGACGATGCTAGGCGGGAAATGTGTGTAGTGTTATAAAACACAATTGACGGAGACATGATCCCACATCAGATTGTACGCCATCCGGAGGTGAAACAGGGAGAGAGACTGGCTTCCTGAATGGGTTGTACCCAGAGACAGGGCGTCTGGGCGGTCCTACATATCCCATGAGGATGGAAATTTGAACGTAGTTCCGAATGGGTCTTAGTTTATGGTCTTAGAGCTCGGACAATGGAGTCCCAAAGGACGCCAGATTGCAGCTTTGTCCCCCTAGCATGCAAAGGTGCACTGAGGGATAGCGCCAAAAGTGTCGAGATTCCACCTGGACATGATGGGGTGGAAAATGATGTGACTCATGCAACCAACATTCGAGGACTGAAGGGGCTGGCGTGACGATAGAGGATTACTGCTGACCATGTTCGTAACACAACATCCTGTCGCGTTAGCCTGAAATGAGGACTAACAAAACGAGCATTGACCGCTGACCATATTCGCAATGCGGGATTTTATCGATTTGTTGTCCGAAACCCTGGAGGGCATTGGCCCGTATCGGTAGGAGATCCCTTGGGCGTAGTATCCCGGCCATTCTTGGGGGTCCCTCCGGGTGTGAAAGATGATGGAAGTCCGAATAGAGGGGAACACGAAGCTTGACAAGTGGAAGGAACTTGATCAAGTTGAATCTGACACTCTTGGTCCTAGACTAGAGTGCTCTTAATACATGGGTGAACCACTGGGGGAGCCAAGGGACTCAACCTTGAGTGTGATCGAGAGATGGAAGATTCCTAGGGGAAGGGGGGCATGATGCCCAAAACATTGTATCATACCTACACCCCCCCCCCCCCCGCTGGAGAGGGATGGACCAAGTGGCCTAGGTGACTGGGAGATCAAGGGATCACCAGGAGGTCGGGCTGGACCCGAATCTTAGACATTCAGGTGGTCCTACGTATCCCATTAGGATGGGAATCAAGCCATACATAGTTCTGAATGGTGCCTTTTAACGTCATGCAGGACAGGGAACAGGAGGACTGAACCTCAGAATGGGGGCGTGCGTGGTGCAGCTATTGCATACCCGACGTGAATGAGGACGTAGTCCTACACTGCGCCACGCAGTTCTGTGATCAGGGTCCTGAAGGCAGGATTAGAGAGGTAAATTTGCCGAACTCAAGCTGGGTCCGAAGACAAGGGGTATTGAACGTAGTTCCAGATGAGAGTCTTAGTTTATGGTCTTAGAGCTCGGACCGTGGGTGGTGACACCTCCCGAGTAAGCACAGATGTCAACCCAATCCCTAAGCCCACGTGAGATAAACTCGGTGTGGGAAACAAGGGGGGTATCCTCATTGCAATACTTGGGGCGTCCATCAAAGGGGAGTCAGTAGAGAGTTTCGAAGGACACCTTTAATGTAGCTTGTTCCTCGAACGCGCGGACGTGCACGGATGAAAAGTACCGGGGGTTCCGAGACTCTACTTGGACATGATGAAGTGATGAAGGGTGTAAATTGTGTACCCAGCTTTTGGGCTTAATGGGTTGGCGTGACGACAGAGGAAAACTATTATCCATGACGGAAACACAACATCTGTATCGCGTTAGCCTGAGGTGGGAACAACAAACGAGCATCGACCGCTGAACATATTCGCAACGCGGGATTTTATCGATTTGTTGTCCGAAACCCTCGGGGGCATTGGACCGTATCGGTAGGAGAGCCCTTGGGCGTAGTATCCAGGACGTTCTTGGGGGTCCCTCCGGGTGTGAAAGATGATGAAAGCCCTGATGCAAGGATACCCAAAGCCTGGAAAGCGAGTGCGGACGTGTCCGAGTAAAGCTTGGCATTCCAGGTAATAAACCAGAGTACTCTCAAGCACATTGGTGAACCGCCGAAGAAAAAGGATTGACGAAACAGCTCAGTAGGGGGGGGGGAGCATGGAGTAGTCATTACGAGATCGTCGTGAATGAGGACATGATCCCACACCACACCATATGGTCCCCTCATGGAGGAAGGATGGGCCAAGGGGCCAAGATGGGATGAGGATTCCCGAGAGATGGGGCTGGACCCGGATCTTGGACATCCAGGTGGTCCTACATATCCCATTAGGATGGGAATCAAGCCACACGTAGTTCTTGAAATGCAGTTTAATGTCATACTGGACGAGGAGGGTAGTAATATACCCCTAAACAAGGGAGGTGTGTGGCATGGTAAAGAAGCGATCGTGAATGAGGACGTAGTCCTACGTCACACCATACGATCCTATAAAATAGGTCCTGGGCCGCGTCCAGGAAAGGCCAAGGGGCCTGGGGCTGAGCCTCAGTCAGGAAGGCCTGACTGGTTTGTAGTTTAACGTCTTACATGAGGACGGGGGTCGGGGACCCGAGGAGGCCAAGGGGCCTGAGGCTGGGCCTCGTAAAGGGAGTTTCACGGCACGGTACATGATCCCGACATGAATGAGGACGTAGTCCCACACCACACCATACACTCCGGGTAAGAAGGGACCTAGGCTGTGACCTGGAAAGGCCAAGGGGCCTAAGGTCAAGCATCAGTCAGGATGGTCTGACTGGTTTGTAGTTTAACGTCTTACATGAGGACGGGGGGCCAGAGGCCCAAGGAGGCCAAAGGGCCCGAGGCTGGGCCTCGTAAGGGGAGTCGTACGGCATGGTACCTGATCCCGACGTGAATGAGGACGTAGTCCCACACCACACCGTACACTCCAGGTGAGGAATCCTGGGTCGTGGCCCGGAGAAAAGGGGAAGTTATCAGTCAGAAAGGCCTGACTGGTTTGTAGATTAACGTCTTACATGAGGACGGGGGGCCAGGGGCCCAAGGAGGCCAAAGGGCCTGAGGCTGAGCCTCGTAAAGGGAGGGCGTACGACATGGTACATGATCCTGACATGAATGAGGACGCAGTCCTACATCACACCGTACACCCTTATGAGGAACCCTGGGCCGTGGCCCGGATCGCTAGCACCACCTGGGGGAAGTTTGTCACCTTGGGATGGGGCAGAGGGGATCACTGTTCTTGATGCCTGGGGCATCTCAGGGTGGACCCGAAGATCCAGGACACTGTTGACCATGTTCGAAACACAGCGTTCCTATGGTGACCCGCATGGGGGCAACAAATGAGCGTCGACCACTGACCAAATTCGCAACGCGGGACTTGTATCGACTTGTTGCTTAAGAAAACCCTCGGGGGCGTTGGCCCGTATCGGTAGGAGAGCCCTTGGGCATTGTATCCAGGCCGTTATCGGGGGTCCCTTCAGGTGTGAAAAGGTGACAGAATCCCAGTCAAGGAGTGGGTGAAGCTCAGTTGCGTTCATCCACGAAATGGGCAAACACCTCCAGGGGGAATGTGCAGCCGGGTCGAGGCTTGCTCGACATGGGTCGGGGAAAAAGTGTGCACTCTGCCATGTCTTGACCCGAGGGGAAGATTTTGGCTTTTGGGCTGGGCCTACGGACGAAATGTCCGGGCATTCCTACGTATCTCATAAGGATGAGAATCAAACCATACGTAGTTCTTGAAGGCCATGCAGTTTAGCGTCATGCGGTGAGGACTTGGGAGGGTAGAAGAACGGGAGTGGGCGCATGGTGCGACCTTTACAATCTTTGCGCGAGTGGGGTTGCATGAGCGGGGCCAAGAAAGACTACTCCCTGCTACACAAAGATCCTCCAAGGATACTATCCCCAGGGGGAATAGCGGAAGAGAAAAGCTTGGGGCTGGGCTCAAGACGAGGCGTCTGCGCATTCCTACGTATCCCATGAAGATGGGAATCAAGCCGTACGTAGTTCTTGACATGCAGTTTAACGTCATGCGGGACGAGGGGCATCTCATTCGGGGATGTGTACGGTATGGTACATGATCCCATCGTGAGGACGTAGTCCTACACCGTACCGTATGATCCCGTAAGAGGGTATGTCGGAGAGAAACGAGGGGGCATGGGGCCAGACCGTGGTGGAGACGGGGCCAGGGGCCCAAAGAGGCCGAGGGGCCTGAGGCTGAGCCTCGGTCAGGAAGACCTGACTGGCTTGCAGTTTAACATCTTGCAGTGAGCACGGAGAGGCAGTTTAAGGTCATACGGGACCAAGTCGCAGTTTAGGGTCGTGCAGGACCCTCTCGCAGTTTAGGGTCATGCAGGACCACCTCGCAGTTTAATGTCGTGCCGGACCACCTCGCAGTTTAATGTCGTGCAGGACCACCTCGCAGTTTAATGTCGTGCAGGACCACCTCGCAGTTTAATGTCGTGCAGGACCACTTTTTTGACCTAGGCAAAGTATCGCTTGAGGAATTTGGCATTGGTGGGAGGAGTTACACGCTCTCCATCTGTGGTCACCAAGGAGTATGCTCCGTTGGGGTAAACCTTATGGATGATATAAGGCCCTTCCCATTTGGGTTCTAACATGGGTGGTTTCCTACCGGGAATCATTGGCGCTCAAAGGGCCAGTACCAGGTCACCATGTAGAAAAGAGCGGAGACGAACCTTCTTGTCAAAAGCTCTCGCTATCTTGTCCTGATGCCTTTCCAGATTGTGCAGGGCACGAAGACGGTTCTCATCCAGTGCCTCTAACTCAGCTAGACGGATCTCGGCTACCTCATCTGATGTCTGGTGATCATAAACTGCAGTGCGTAGCGACGGCAGCTGGATCTCAATGGGTAGGACGGCCTCAGCTCCATACACCAGGGAATATGGGGTCACCTGGGTAGAGTTGCGAGTCGTCGTCCGGTAAGCCCAGAGGGCGTTGGGGGGCTTGTCCGGCCAACTCTTCTTGTTCTGACCAACCATCTTCTGCAGAATGTTAGAGAGGGTCTTGTTGAACGCCTCGATCTGTCCATTCGCCTGCGCGTGGTAGCGGGAGGTATGGTTTGACCGGATGTCGTACTTAGCGTACAATTTTTTCAATTCAGCTGCTCGGAAGTTGGTGCCGTTGTCAGTGAGGACAGCGTGAGGGACTCCAAACCGGGGGATAATGTTGGAGCTCACAAAGTCAACGATGGAACGGGCCTTGACCTCTTTGAGCGGAACTTCTTCTGCCCACTTGGAGAAGAAATCTGTAGTAGTCAGGATGAACCTGCACTGGCGGGCTGTTGCCGGTGGATACGGTCCCACTACATCAAGTCCCCATACCGCAAATGGCCAAGAGTACTTGGTGGGGTGGAGGGGTTCTGGCGGCCGATGCAAGAAGTTGGTGTGTACTTGGCACGCGTGGCATCTCTTGGCGTATCCAATACAGTCGTGGATCATGGAGGGCCAGAAGTACCCTAACCTCCGGATTTGCTGGGACAGCTTCGGCCCAGCTTGATGGGCGCCACAGGAACCGGCGTGAACCTCTTGCATAACTTGAGGTATCTCTACTCCCTGGATGCAACGGAGGAGGACACCATCGAAACTCCGCTTATAGAGGATCTGCTCAAGACTGGGGCCTCTCTGGAGGGTGAATTGAAGTGCGCGGCGTCGTATTTGCTCGCGTTCGGCCCGGTCGTCCGGGAGCTGACCATTTTGGAGGTACTCGACAAAAGGTGCTCTCCAGTCGCGGGTGGTTTCAACCACTACGTCTGACGAACCCAGGACTCCCGATATGGAGGGTCCGGCGGTGAGATGACTTACCCGCAGGCTATCACGGTCCTCTTGGGTGACGGGAGCAATGACTCTCCGGTGGGCCACGTGTATGACCAAGTCATCTTGCTCGGGTTCTGCGAGCGACGCGGCTAAGCCAGCCAGGGCGTCCGCTTGGCCGTTCTGCGACTGCGGGACATGGGTAACCTCTGGCCGAGGAGAGAACTGGGCCATTAGGAGGAGGGTGTACTCCAGCAACGGTGCAAGCTCTAGCTTTCTGACGAAGTAGTCTCCATTAACCTGTCTGATTACCAGCTCGGAATCCCCCTTCACATGTAGATGGGGAACATGGATCTCAAGGGCCAACTCGAGGCCGGTGATGAGAGCCTGGTACTCTGCCTCGTTGTTTGTACAACCTTCTGACAGCAGGAATGAGTACGGCAGGACGGCTTGCGCCGGGGTAATTAAAACAATACCCAGACCCACTCTGTTGAGCTTAGGATCGTTGAGTCTTCTACCGGTGGGGCTCCGGGATGCGTCGTCGAAATGCATTTGCCAACATGGGGCAGCATGATCGACTGAGAGGATCGTCTCGTCGGGAAAATCCAGGTCCAGGGATTGATCCACGGAGGTTGGATGAGCAGCTAAAAAGTCTGCCAATGCCTGTCCCTTAATGGCCTTCTGAGGTATAAACCTGATATCAAACTACTGGAGAATCACCATCCACCGTGCTAGTCGGCCAGTCAGCATGGGGCGGTTCAGGATGTACTTCATCGGATCTACCCGAGAGATCAATTGTACCTCGTGGTGTTGCAGGTAGTGCCGCAACTTCTGCACAGCGAAGACAAGCGCAAGGCAGCTCTTTTCGATAGGGGAGTATCTGACCTCCGTATCGATAAGCATGCGACTGAGATAGTAGAGACTGTTCTCAGTGCCCTTGTTATTCTTCTGGGCGAGCAGCGCACCGAGGGATCTCTCCAGGGCGGTCACATAAAGGACCAGCGGCATTCCGGAGACGGGTGGCATCAAGACCGGAGGTTGGAGCAGATACTGCTTGATTTCCTCGAAGGCGGCCCGACACTCCTCATCCAATTCGTAGGCAGCGTCTTTCTTCATGAGCCGGGAAAAGGGCTTACACATGCCGGTCAAATTCGCAATGAATCGGCGTATATAGGCTAAGTGTCCTTGCAGGCCTCGAATCTCCCGAATGTTGCTCGGGGGAGGCATTTGGCTGATGGACTTGATCTTCTCCGGGTCGATCTCGATACCTTGGTATCTGACAACGAAGCCCAGAAACTTCCCGGAGGTGACTCCGAAGGCACACTTCAGCGGGTTCATCTTCAGGTGACGGGAACGGAGGAAACCGAACACTTTCTCAAGGTCTTTGAGATGGTCCTGGCGCTGGCGTGATTTGACTACAAGGTCATCCACGTAGCATTCCACCAATGTCCCGAGGATCGGTTTGAATATGCGATGCATGGCCCTCTGATAAGTGGAACCTGCATTTTTCAAACCGAATGGCATTACCCGGTATCAAAAGGTACCCTGGGGAGCCCTGAAGGCAGTGGACTCCTCGTCTTCGGGGGCCATCCGGATCTGGTTATACCCGGAATACCCGTCCATGAAATAGAGGGCTTGGAACCCGGCCTTGGCGTCAATCAACAGCTCCGTCACTGGGAGTTGGAAGTCATCCTTTGGGCAGTGGCGATTGAGATCGCGGAAGTCGATGCAGACTCTGATCTGCCCATTCTTCTTCCTGACCGGCACAATGTTGGCGAGCCATTTGGGGTACTGGACCTCCTTAATGAAGTTGGCTTTGATAAGCTTGTCAACTTCGGCCTCAACCATAGCACCATGAGAAGGGTGCATTTTCTTGGGAGGCTGCTTGAACCCACGGTGTTTTGCCGGGAGACCCAGACGGTGGACGACCACTTGGGGATCCAGCCCTGGCATCTCATCGTAACTCTAGGAAAACACATCGCGGTGCTGTTTGAGGAAGTCTACATACTGCTGCCGCTCCTCGAGGGACATGGCCGCACTGATCAATGTGGGTCTTGGATCTGCCTCGCTACTAAGGTTCACCTGTACCAGTTCATCAACCGTGGTAGAGACGCCTTCTTCAAAGGCTGGGGGAGCATCCTCCAAGTCTTCCTCCCCAGCCATGGGGGAACTTCCCGCGACGGAAGATACTTCTGGGCTCTCAAAACCTGAGGGGCAGCTGGTGCCGGCTTGGGCAGCAGTGGTCATCACATCAGGTGACTCACTTGTCGTTGCGACCATAGCAATGAATGCATTTGATCCGATCCCATCTGGCCTTCGGCCTAAGGGGCCACGCTTGATGATATCAAAGCAGTGGTGACGTGTCGGCCTGAGTCGGTTAATTCCAGCCCGGCAGAATAGGCACGTATGGCGCACCGCCGTTGTCATGAGCTTGACGTCCCGGTACCGTACAGGGGTAGGAGGTTCCGGGATGACCCGAGCCTGGTTGATGTAGGAGTACGAGGTGATTTTCTGCCGTTGCTTGGACACGGGAACATGCCTTCCTTGCGTACCCGAAACAACAAAACATTGTCCCATGTCGGGGGTCGTGGCCTCCAACCGGTGGATCGGGAGGATATAGGCGTCGTCCATGCTTGCCCAGGGATCACTTGTGATCGGGGCGGGCTCATCCTCGCTTACCAGGATTTGCTTGTCCTTACTTTTGCAATAACCCGCATCCAGATAGCGGGCCTCACAAGAAGCGAAAGGGGACGCGTCTCCTTGGAGCACTCCTACTCGACCGTTGAGCGAGTACTTAAGGCACTGGTGATACGACGAGGGGACCGCTGCATGCAGATGGAGCCATGGCCTACCCATCAATGCGTTGTAGGCGGTGTCCTGAGAAACAACCATGAACTCGGTGCTGGAAATTAAGCCACCGAACTGAGTCTTCAGGAGGATCTTGCCGACCGGGGTTTGCTCTGTCCTGTCGTACCCCTGGATCCTAAGGTCAGAGGGAGTCAAATCACCTTCGGACAGACCCAGCTTTCGCAGCGTCCGGGTCGGAATTAGATTGATTCCAGAACCCGTGTCAACGAGGCAGCGACAGACTTCCACATCGTTAAAGTGGCCAGTGATATACAGTGGGCGAATGTGCCCCTGTATAGGGGGGTCCTCATCTTCGCCGGAGAACGAGATAACCTCCTGACATTCGGCGTTTTCAATCGTCTCGGTATGGAAGGCTTCCGCAGCTGCCACTTCCATCTCGAACTGGAGGGGGCTCCTTAGGGCCTCGGCAAGTGCCTCGCGCATTTCAAATGACAGGCGAAGGGCCTCGAGGATGGAAAGCCTTGCCGGGATGCCGGCCAGATGCTTCAGAACATCGTACTTTCGTGCCAAGCGCGAACCTCTTCTTACAGGAGGTCGTTCGGCATTTGGATGCACAACGGGTCCGGCTGGCTGAACCGGCGAGTAACTAGTACTGGGTACATCTTGCTGCCTACCAGTAGAAGCCTGAAGGGTAGTCGCGGGACTAAGATCGGACAGCAGAGGCTGGCCTGTCGCTAGGCAAGACTGGCTGTGATACGAACGAGGCGGCTCCCCCCGATCCAGCAGCACGAACGACAGTGGAGGTAGAGCCGAGGGTGCTGGATGGGTCTGCGCGTGCTGAGATCTGCGCTGAGCCTGCTGCCTAGTCTCGGTAGCGTGCACGGCTTGGTCACAAGTGCCCGCTGACGTACTTCGCTGACCGGAGTGATTGTGATTCCGCCGACGTTGACGGCGGCTGGAAACGTTGGGGAGGTCTGCCTGGGGTTCCCTCTCGTCGGGGGTCATATAGGGCTTTACCAGTTCCACGGTGTTAACCGAAGCGTACCCTTGACTGTCTCTCGAAGAGTCATCCACCGCTGGGTGGATTCTTGGGGGAATGCCCATTTCGGGAGGCATAAAGTCGCCGAGAGTGCGGGATGACGACGGCACTGGCGGTGCACGTTGCTTCTTCTTGCGTCGCCGCTGCTTGCCCTTTTGGGCAGAGGTCGACTGTGAAGACGATGCTGAGGCACCAGCTACTTCTTCTGAAGGTTCCGACTGCTTCAAGCGTGCCCGAATGATACCCTGGGCACGGGCGACGGTTTTTCGAGCCATCCAGTTGTCGTATTTCTGGGACCCGCAGCTAGGGACCTGCTGCCACTCACCTTCGCCGTCGCTGCCGATTTCTGATCCCGCAAAGACGCCTGCCACTTGCGCTGGCGCTGGGCCCAACTTGACTATGTTGTTGTTGACCTGGTCCTGAAGCCAGTCTTTAAACACATAGCATCGCTTGAGGGTGTGCCCCAAGATCCGATGATAAGGGCAGTAGTTGGGGTGATCAGTGAGATGCGCCTCTGCCGGCCTCCTACACTCAGGCAGACGCACGATCCCTTGCTCTAGAGCACTTTGGAAGTATCCAGGGACCTGATTTTCATTGAACGAATAGGTATGGTACTTTCTTTCCGTGTAAGGAGCCCTGGGGGCCTGGTCCTGTCGAGGGACCGGAGGGGCCTGCCGAGGAGGCGGCGCCTGGTTGTCTCGCCTAGGTGGCGGCGGCGCATTGCGCGGGGGAACCTGTCGATTCTGAGGCGGTCGCTGCTGGGCAGGAGCCTGTGCTTGAGGTGGAGGACCTCTGCAGGGTTGCGGGGGTGGTGCCGCTGGTAGCAATTCCAGCTGCCTCGGGGCTTCTATTTGAGCCACTGCGACGGGTTCAGCCCTGGCGGCCCTCCTGGCTGGGATCATAGGAGGCAGCAAACGTGCCTGACTAGCCTGTTGCAGGGCCTCCTCGAGGCTCTGGGCCTTATCCGAGAAATCTCTGAACCCTCCAGGATAGTTCTGGGTAATCAAAGAGGGTACCAGCTCTGTCTTGACATTCCCCACACACATCGTCAGTAATTTCTCCTGAGTCAGTGGCATATCGAGGGAATACGTAAGTCCTTTCCACTGGGAGATGAAGTCCGCAACCCGCTCATCAGGCCTCTGTTTGCACTTGAAGAGGTCCGCAATGCTGGTCTTTCGCGTGGTGGAGCTGAACTGGTATAAGAACTACCGACGAAGATCCTCCCAACCGGTCACTGATCCGATAGGGAGCTGGCTGTACCAGACGAATGCCGGACCTTCCAATGTCTGTACAAAACATCGGAGCTTAGCGGCTTCTTGCTGAGCCGGGGTCCCCAGCATGGGGCCACACCTGGAAGAGAAATGAGCCAAGTTCTGGGGTGGGTACCCTGTCCCGTTAAAAGGCGAGAAAGTGGGGTTCCCAAAACCCGGAGGCGCGGGCATATCATCCACCCATGCGGGATAAGGCTTTCCATCCGGTGGGACCGCCACCTGCCGTGTTTCCAACGCCTCGAGGCGGGCTGTGAGTGCCACAATAAGGTCCTCCGGGTGGGGGTCCCTGTCTTGACGGGGATCCCTAACCACAAGCGCATTACCAGGTTCTTCAACACGGTAGACGGCTTCGGCTGCTCGCGGGTCGACTGGCTGGACGACCTGTTGGGCGACTGGGGGAACCCGGGTTGGATTCTTCAGATTGCCCCGTCGCTCAGGGGGGTTTGGCGAGACGTATCGCGCCCTCTTGCCGTATGTTCCGGCCTCCGCCCTGTCCGCGGCAGTAGCATGATCAGGGTTGCCCGGAGGCATCTCGCCGGGGGGAAGTTGTTCCTGCCCCTGCTGCCCCGGCCTGGGATTACCATAGTCGGGTCGTCGCTCTGCGGCGCGTTCAGCCAAGAGTTCGTCGACCAGCCTCTTCTGCTCAGCAAGCTGCTGGCGCAACGTGGCCTTCTCAGGATCTTCTTTCGTTTTCTACACATAGGCGGACGGGTCGGAGTCCTTGACTATTCCGACGTGCTCCTTACCCTTGCCAGTGCTTCGACCGAGTGCCAGCGACTCGGTGGGTACGGGGAGGCCTAGCAGGTTCCTCTGATGACGGGTAACTCTCCCTGATGGGTCGAGAAGCGGCGGTACTCCCTCGGATGGTAAGTCTCCATCAAGGAACTCAAGCTCATCTTCCTTATCCACAACGTCGGCCATGTGGACCGCGATTCCTCTCGAGGGCATGTCCTCGATGTCGCATAGCGAATCGGGTTGTCATCGAATAGGATCAAACAGAAGGGCAGCATAGTGTCCCCAGCCACGGACTTGCACATGGGGGGTGGCTTCCCTGACGATCTTGCGGAGTGCCTTGAAACTCTGAACGCATTTTCGTTGGAGGGCACTCTGGTGACCGGGCGACTCGGGGTGCTGGGCCACAAGGAGCGCCGCTGCATCAATCAGGCGGCACTGTTTGCCAATCTCCTCGAAGTGCTCTCGACTCCTGGGGTATACTACCCATTCACAGCGGAGGCGGAAGTGCGTCTCCCACAGCGTTCGACAAAAGCATCCCACTTCTTCAGGGGTAAGCGACTCGGGTACGCGGAAATTCAGCGCCGCCGTGGGCCAGAACTTCTCTGGGAAGTAGTCCGCTGCAAGAATACTCCAGAAGCTCCTGGGTTCGTCCTCGGGGTTCGGCCCTACATTTCCCCACTCATCAACCGGGGGTGGCTGAGGGACCGGTAGCGGTACCGAGGCGGACCTCTGGGATAGCAAACTCGGCGGTGGAGAATACGGCGAGCGAGCAGACTGGCCACCGAATTCTGGGCCTTCCTCTGAAGAGCGAGGTGACCTGACCACAATGTCACGATAGGACGGGCTAACAGCCACTGCTTCGGGTACAGGAATCGCCGTTACCGGTGTCCGGTCATGTCGTGGCTCTACCACCGTTGACCCCCAAAACAGCTCCTCGTGATCCCGAGTAGAGGTAGAGGGCGCTTCGGGTGACAATGGCGGTGACTGCGCGGTCGAAACCTGCGGAATTCCTAGGATTTCTTCCTCCTGGATGTACCTGCGGAGAGAGACGGGAATCCGGTGGACCTCAAATTCTGGGAGAACGAGGCTGACGCGTCTGGTTCCTGCCCCAGTCTTTGATACGAAGGAGCTGGGAGAAGGTTCCATCGCTGAATCGCATTCCGCTTCCGAATCGGAGAAGCGGGCAGGTTTGATCTCCCCCTGGGCCTTCCCAGGATTCTTCTTGTGGCGGCGACGACCCGCTCTTCTGCCCCTGGGTGGCTCTTCGGGACAGGGTTGACCCCTATCAGGCAGCCTTGGGGCGGCACTGGCGCCGTGGCGGAGAGGGCCCCCACTCGAGATAGCCGGGGTGCGAGGGGCACCAGGGCAAATGTCAAAGGGTACATGGGGAGGACCTCCATGAACAGTACCCACGTGGGCGGGGCCTCTGTTGGAACTAACAGGAGCATGGGGAAGGCCTCCATGGTCGATGCGAGTGGAGCGAGGCTGACCTTCACTCCTTGAGTTGCTGGGGTGAGGAGGACCTTCGCCAGTCGCAGAGAGGACGTAGGGGGGACCCCCACGTTGAAGAAGGACCGGATGGATGGTGCCTTCAGAAGGATGGACTCCATACCCTGTACAGCGGGCGCGGGAAATGTTTCCGCGCTGAGCATCACTGCCACGGGGCAGGTCTTCCTGCAGGATGGGGGCAGCACGAGGCATGCCTCCATGACAAACCTCGGAGCGGGGAAGGCCCACGCTCTGTGGAGTAGTGGTACGGGGAGGACCTCCGTACGGGGTGGCATCACCGCGGGTTAGCTCGCGGCGATCATCACTGGGGCCTGCAACCCGGAGAGTCAACCCAGCCTGCCCATGGGGCGGTTGGGGTCTCAATCTTGGTTGGGAGAATGGGTGCCCCTGCTCAATGTACGCGGGGGCTTCATAATGTACGTCGGCGGTGGCTCGGGCCACTGTAGCTGTCGACGTGGACGCGCCTAGGTGAGCGTCCTCAGCCCGGGCCCGACGCGGACGTCGGGTCAGGCGGGCCGGTGCAGGTGCTGCAGGGACGTAGTCTGCCTGCTCTTCCTGCGGGGCCGGATGGCGGCGCTGACGTGGCCGGACGGGAGCTCTCGCCTGGGGGCCCCGGGTCGGGGCTCTGAGCAGACTGAGCCGGACAGCGCCTGCCTCTTCGGCGTAAGGAGAAGAGTCGTCAAGGCATTCCGGGGATAGGCTCCCGAAACGGTTGAATGTCGGGGTGGGGAGCAGGGGCTCCCTGCGCGGCCTGTTAGGGCGGCGTTGACGGCGGGGCCTGGAGGACTCCAGGTCCAAGCGGGCCATATCCCGGGTTGGGATGACCCCTTCTTCCTCATACCTGCGCACGAGGCTGTTGATCACCCTTCGTTGGATGATCTCTAATGGGGAAAGGGGACGTGGCCGTCCCACATCCCGTGACGTGGAAGCCGTCGTGGCGGTAGTGGCGCCATGTGGAGTGGCCGTCGTGGTGTTACCCCTGCCCCTGCGCGGGCGAGGAGCGGATGGTGACCGCATCTCTGAAATAGAAACCTGGTTCCTGGCAAGCGAAGGGATCAACTCATCAGTACTGAGAGGAAAAGGATTGACAGCCAGTGCCCCAGCGTTCTTCCATCCTCCATGTCTGTGAGAAGGATCCACGCCAACACGCTGCAGAGCGGAGTGCCCCACGCTCTACTACCCCGATTTCCGGTGAGCTCCACGACAGGCCCGCTATTTGCTTGGCGGGACCAGGCACCGGATATCTGGATCCGGTGACACGTCAATCTACAGGTGTCTCGAACGCTACTAATCTCCATATTGAGGAGAAGACCTTCACGTCGGGTTCACCATTTCTGTTTCCGACACTTTCGCCGGGGCGCGCGCGCATCCGTCTGTCAGGGGGGACGCGCGGCTTTGTTGCCCCACATTCCCGCTTTCCAAAGGCAGGTGACATTCATTCCTTGTTCAAGTACGTCTTCTCCTTGATCGAAACGGGATGATGGGATGTCGGTTCTTCCTTCCGTGGATTCCTCCTCAGAACTCATCACCTAGTCCGGGTCTCCCTCATAGATTTAATACATAGTTCGTGAAACTCTTCCCAGTGCCATGTTTCCATGGACACCGGTTAATTACACTGCTTCTGTCGGGACATTCCAAAGGGTCCAATCAGGGCAGCAACCTTCGGTCAGGGGAGTAGTCACGTTGAGGCATCGGTAGCGTGTCTGGATGCTGGGGTACCTGGCATGTCTGTCTGTTATCCTTGATCACAAGGCTTCTCGAGGGCGTGGAAGCCCGAGGCATCCCACATCGAGCACGGGGAATTACATGTCATAAACACGTATCTGAGGTTTTCCTCAGCTTCCCGTGTTCAACACAGGGTATGTCGCGAGTTTAACGTCTAGCGGAGATGGATGAGAGTGAAATGGGACCATCGCAGGGGGGCGACAGTGAAGTTGGGCTTGAGCCTTGACGAGGCTTCCTACGTATCCCCGTGGTAAGGAATCAAAGTCCGCGTAGTTCAGGATGGTGCCGGTAAACCGACGTGAAGCTGGACCTTGGTCCGAGGGGAGTTGGGCTTGAACCTCTGGGAGGATTTCTATGTACCATGCCTTGACATGGATCAAAGTCCTCGTAGTTCAAATGGTTGGGTCGTAATGGCTTACCACTGGACCAGATTGTAGTTTAACGTCATGCTGGACGTAGGTAGAACACGACGTGAATTGGGTGATGGGTGGGCTTGAACCTCGTGGAGGCTTCCTACGTACCATGCCTTGACATGGATCATAGACCTCGTAGTTCAAAGGGGTTTTGTCGGTGAACCGACATGAAAGTGGACCTTGGTCCAATGGGTGGTGGGCTTGAACCTCATAAGGGCTTCCTACGTACCATGCCTTGACACGGATCAAAGTCCTCGTAGTTCGGAGAATACAATTTAACGTCATGCGGGACGATAGTGAACCCTGACGTGAATAAACGACGGGTGGGCTTGAACCTCGTGGAGGCTTCCTACGTACCATGCCTTGACACGGATCAAAGACCTCGTAGTTCAAATGGTCACAACGGCTTACCGCTGGACTGGAATGGGACCCGACATGAATGAGCGATGGGTGGGCTTGAACCTCGTGGAGGCTTCCTACGTACCATGCCTTGACATGGATCAAAGTCCTCGTAGTTCAGGTGGGTTTCGCCGGTAAACCGACGTGAAAGTAGACCTTGGTCCACTATTGGTGGGCTTGAACCTCGTGGAGGCTTCCTACGTACCATGCCTTGACATGGATCAAAGACCTCGTAGTTCAGGTGGGAATAGGTGGGCAGTTTAATGTCATGCAGGAAAACGGGGGGATACAGTTTAACGTCATGCTGGACGAAGGCGAAACTCGACGTGAATGAACGACCGAGCAATGTGGCTTGAACCTCGTGGAGGCTTCCTACGTACCATGCCTTGGCATGGATCAAAGACCTCGTAGTTCAAATGGGTTTGTCAGGGTCGGTGCTCACTCTAAGCCAACGTGAGTCAGGCTCGGTGTGAGAAACAAGAGGTTGCAAGGACCTGACGATCACGTCGCGAAGGGTGCGTCCATGAGAAGCGAAGAGGGGCTTACGCGTTGGGCGGCCCATGGTGTTGGGACTTACTCCAGGATGGAGGCCCATGGCGCGACAAAGCGCGGGAGAGATGGACCATCGTCCGACGATGGGAGGTGCCTCGTTCCCTATCATGTCCTCCACTTACCTTGGTAGTGGGGAAGTACAGAGATGCACAGGTGCAATCATCCGTTCCAAAGGTTAGGGGCTTACGCTCTGAGGCAGCCCTTCCCCTGCGAACATACACCACTCCGACAAGGAGGATCTCATTCCATGTGCGGAAGAGTTCCATTCCTGTGGAGACGAGTGGTGTAATGAATGTTCGAGCTGGGGGGACCCTTCGTGAGGGAGACGAGGTTGGGTCATAGTTTAACGTCATGTGTTGAGGACGTGGTGCTTGGCAGTTTAACGTCCTGCAGCTCGGACGAGGTGGGTTCACTCCACACCCCTAGGGCTTACATAACCGGTACCCTCTGGTCCTTGGGGAAGGGAAGGTGCCGGTAAGGCCATGGTAAATGGGGGTCGAGGGATGAACCATCGAGGGGTCCACGTTAGCATGGCTATGCGAAGAAGCAATAGCCATTAGCGTGCCTATGCGAAGAAGCATTGGGCGAAGCAACTCTACGGGAGGTGTTGTCCATGGGACTTTGAAATCACATCGTGCAAACCTGGAGGGTCGCACGAAAAGAGGAATCGCTAAGCAGAGGAGTGTGCTTTGCGAAGTGGGGTGCCTTGGCCTTAGCATGGGGCATAGGTGGGAGTGGGAGGTGCTTTGCGAAGTGGAACAGTGTTCGCGGAGCACTGCCTCGCGAAGAAGGAATGGTTCGCGAAGCAGGGTCCTGTCAAGCAATGTACTTCGCGAAGTGGAGAGATCCTGCCTTAGCATAGGGATCACTCGTATGGGTTGGGTGTTTTGCGAAGCACAAGTGCTCCGCGGCTGCCCGGGTTCCCTTGGGAATCCCCTTCCTTTGCGAACGCCCTTGAGCTTCGCGAAGGGCATCCCTCTCAGAAGAGGGGCTCAAAACGAAACAAATCAGAGTCGTCTCGCGAAGTAGAAATACCTCGCGGAGCTCATGATTCCCGGGGCAAAGCGTGCTTCACGATTCAGGAGAGGAGAAGCTGAAAGGTCGGATTGTCCGTCCTCGGGACTCAGGGGGAGTCGAGTATTTATAGGGAAGGGGTGCCGCGAAGCAGGGCTTGCGCGCCGCCTTCGGGGCTTCGCGGCGGCTCGCGAATGTCAAACAGGTTCGCGGAGGATTACCGCCTCCGGAGCTTCGCGGGGTCGCCATGGTTGGGGCGCTTCGCGGCGGGGCTTCGCGGCTGTGCTTCGCGACTGTGCTTCGCGAGGCAGCGCGCCGGCTGTCTTTTTCGTTCCTTCCTTTCGGGCCACATTTTTGGCACATACAGTAATGTTAATGTACAAGGATCAATACAGACATTTGTGTATAGGAATATCCACTGACACATTGAAATGTATATTTCCTATTGGTGTGTACGTTCTCATAACATTCTATCTTGGATATTATTGATGGAAAACACCATGAGAAGTTGTATCAATTCCTTATAAGCCTCCTACCCTTGTTATCATGTATTATATATCCCATTAATAAATATCATACATTTATATAATAATATTAATGAATAATGTTTTGGCACCACAAGGTTATCATCATAGCGGGGAAATTTTATGACATTTCAGGGTGACATATTATTATGACATTATCACATTAAAATTATTACAAATGAATAATAATAATGTGGTAAGAAAACAAAATTAATAATGAAAATTTTTAATCAATTACTAAAAAGTTTGATCCTAGGGAACCAACTCCAAAAAAATTCCACTTTCACTAGATCCAACATCAAATAACTTTTAGTCCTCTATCTCTCACATGATACTCAAGCACATTCTAAGATAAACCCTTGTTCAAGGGTTATTTAGTGTTTCATAGTATAGAAACTATTCTCAATGATACCTAACCTAATTGAGAAAATCCCTCAACATATGAAACTTCTGAAGTATGTGATTTTTCTTTTTGTGTGACCATGGATCCGTTGAGAGATCTACTACTATAGTGTTATCACAATAAAAATTCATAGGGTATTTACTTATAGGCACCACATCAAGATGTTGGAATTAAAATTGAATCCATACTACATCTTTAGATGTATCAAAATTCATAATATACTTAGACTACACTATAGAATCGATGACAACTTGCTACATTGAACTCTTCATATCACAACTCCACTATTGAGAAAAAATATATGCCCATATTATAGAATCTAATCGCTTTGATCTATCTAAAATCCAGAATATATATAAAATCTAATTACAATATCATCATCTCCTCTAAGAAACAAATCCTTAGTTTGACTCAAATAATAAAGGATATCCTTGAAAACACTCCAATTATTTTCACCAGGATTTTTCTGAAATCTTCCAACCATGATAAAAAAATTGTCATCATCAAGCATCATACATATCATGGAATACATGATAGATCATATTAAAGTAGGGTTGGAAATCATAATAATTATCTCTCTTTCCTCTTGGGTTTTAGGAAACATTTTCTTTGAAAGATGTATACGATGTGACATTATGAACATTCCCCTTTTGGATTATTCTATATTGAACCCCTTTAGTAAAAGGTCAATGTATGTATGTTGAAATATTCTAATCAACTTTTCAGATCAATATCATGCCTGATCTTGATCCCTATAATGTACGATTCTTTACCTAATTCCTCCATAGAGAAGAATTTTCTCTACCAGGCCATATACAATTGTAAATTTGTTACATTGTTTCCATTTAGAAATATTTTATAAACCTATACTACTGTGTAAACTACTATACTCCCACTAAACAACTTTTAAATACATGACTCACATTCATTTTTAATGAAATTAAATTCTTCTATAGATTCATCGAATCAAATGATCGATGACCTATAATCTTACTTTAATCCATAGATGGATATCAATAACTCACATTCCTTTTTAGAAATTCTTGGGGTCAAAAAACCTTCTAGTTTTTTCATGTGAACATCCACTTGAAGGTTCCCATTATGGAAATTAATGTTGACATCCATTTTCCTAATCTCAGAGTCATGCTAAGTTACTATGACAAAAAAAATTCTTATTGACTAAAACATTGAAACTAGAGAAAAAATTTCATCATATTCAACGCCTTGAAATTGCCTAAAACCATTAAACACTATTTGTTCATTATAGTTATTTACATTATCTTCCATATCCAAATTTCTCATGAATATCCATTTACACCCAATAGGATTTACAAAAATGGTATGATCGACCAAACCCCAAACTTGGTTATGATACAAAGAATTCATCTTAGAATTCAAGTCTTTTTTCCAATGTGCATATTTTGAGCTCTCTACAACCTATTTTTAGGAAAAAGGATCATTATTTCCAAATAATCAAAATTCAATATCATTATAGACTATAAAATCATATATATATATATATATGGTTCTCTTACCTATCCAACGCTCTTATGTAGTACTTGTGATTCCGAAACATGTTCTACCAAAGGGACCTAAGGAATCGGTTCAGGTACCAACTCATGTATATCTTAAACATCAGCTTCATCAAAGTCAATATTTCTCACACTACCATCCTTAATTACATTCTACCTCTCAATAACGATTGCATATATTATGGAAATCAATTTCTTTTATAAATTGTTATATAGATATTATACCCTTATTTTCACAGGATACCATAAAAAGATTCTCTTTACACCTTGTGGTGATAGTTTATTTTTTAATCAAGACATAAAAAATAAATCACAACACTATGAGAAAATATTTAAAAAATTTGGTTTCTTTCCACTCCATAACTTGAAGGGAACACCATTTTCCACTTTAGTGGTACTCAGTATAGAAAATATGTTGATTTCTATAACACATATCCCCAAAAGGATAATGGAAGGATTTTGTGACTCATCATCAAGATTATGATGTTCAAGAAGGAAAAGTCCATCCTTTCACTAACACATTTCTACTGTAGTGTATAAGGTGGAGTTATATATACCAAATCTCATACTCTCAAAGAATTTCTATAAAGTCTTGGATATGATATTCACCACCTCAATCTGATCAATGTTTCCTTATCTTTATAACAAGAATATTCTAAACCTCATTCTTGACCTATTTTAACTTTTCAATTGATTTATACTTATTACTCTTTAAGTATATATAACCATACCTACTCATGTCATAATTAAAGGTAATAATGTATGAATGTAAAACTCTGTCATCTACTTGAAAATGTCATCAAACATCAGTGTGTATGAAATCTAGAAGCTCTATTTCCCTTTCACCATAACAAAATAATGTTGTCTTGGTTATCTTTCATTATAAACAAGAATAAAATCTTTTATGTGTCTTATGATAAAAAGATTATAAGTAACCATATTC
Source organism: Viscum album (assembly GCA_963277665.1). NCBI lineage: Eukaryota > Viridiplantae > Streptophyta > Magnoliopsida > Santalales > Viscaceae > Viscum > Viscum album. The sequence goes on along the minus strand of CAUJRU010000106.1, from coordinate 459,067 downwards.
CATTATATTATTTAAATGCTTTTCATTTACATGAACATGATAATGATTACATATCTGGTTTTTATATGATTCACAAATATTTATTTCATTATCTATATCCAATATTTGGATTTCATAATTTAAAACATAAATACAATTATTAAATTGTTCCATACCAAAACATTATATATGTTTATAAAATTATCAACATTTATTTACAATGATGAAAATAAATATATTCTTGTAAAAAAATAAATATAAATAATGTTCTTGAAAATTATAAGATCCTCATAAAAATTCCTCAAAACCAAAATCAATTGTATATAAAATGTGAGATGGTAGTATCCAATGGATAGAGATTCCATAAAATATTCTTTGGAAGAAAATAGATCCACATCATCTCTAGTAACATTTTAAAATATACACGGTTTATCCATTTGTATAAAAATGTAATCTCCACAGGTAGTATTTAATACCTAACCTGTAGATATCGAAAAATAGAACTCAATAATGAATGGACCTATTCCATCCCCTTATTTCTTTGGATGGGTGGAATTCCTCTTCCATTATCTCTTATTACCATGTGAAAAACATACCACATATGGTTCCTTTCCTTCCATTTGGATCTTCTCTTCTTGGAAGGATAGTGCTCTAGAGACTCAAACATAAAATGTTTCTTTAGCCCCATTATCTTATTCTTCCTCTTATTATTTACTATATGGTTAGAGATTTATCTTACCCATTTATTTATCAACTCGGAAAATAAGTACAATAATTTATGAAAGTGTTTTCTCACTATTTCTCATATTATAATTCATAAAAAAAAGATAATTTTTTAGGTTTTTAAGAAATAATGAGATATATACACCACTCATCCAGTATATTAAAACCTAATATGTCTAGGTTCTCAATGTAATCAATAATTTTGACTACATGTTCCCTAGATAGAACTGGATATCAAAGTTTACACATGAACAATGCATTAGAAATATCATATATATCCGATCACATATACACATGCTATAAAATTTTAAGGTGAGAAACGATGTTGTATATACCTATTTCCTCATATTAATTCATTAGCTTATTGGACATAAAGAAAAACATTAAAAATTGTACATGAATTATTTCATCTATATGTTTTACATAAGGAAATAATTATTCTTCATCAGCCTCTTTGTAAGGAGACTCAAGATGTGGGGTCTCTAAAATGTTTTATTTTCATTCATGGAATAGTATAATGAGAAATTTCCTATAAGATTCATTGAAATTAATACTAGTGAAAAGGTTATCCTTGCCTAGTATGAATTGTAGTGATATTGTCAAAGTAAATTGATTTCCAATTTTCTTCATATTAAGAGAAGACTATTAGTACATGTTTTTATTAGAAAACTGATTAATAAATTTAAAATTAAATTTTTATTCATCTCCCATAATTTTTCAAAACCCAATATCCCTCAAAATTAATTTATGAATATCTTGTTTCTTGGGTATTCTAGTGTAATGGATCAATATTCCCTTACACATAACCAATACGTGGGCCCGAAAATCTATTTTAATGGTTTTAGGTAGGCATAACATACCATCTACAATAACTAAATGTCCCTAGATCAAATGAGTAGACTCCCCAATCCATAAATATTTTTTTGAAGATATAATCAACACTTTACTCTCAGTTACACCAATTCCTTATTGGGAAGTCAACAATTGATGTTAACCATGTTAATTAAACCTAAAATATCAAATTAAAAGTTTCATTCTAATTGAAAATACCCCAACATGGGTTGGCCAATCACTTTAAACTGTGAGGATTTTTCTAAACTAAGAATTAGAAGGTTATACTAACATAATATTTTAGTTGAGGTATTTTTATCTTTTTGTTGATCAAATTTTATCTTTCACATGCCTTTTTAATATTAAGGGTATTTTACTCAAGTGATGACAATGTCAGATTAAACATTAATGGATAATATTGTTATATTTTATTCAATATTTTTGTCTTGTAAATTCATTTATTAGGTAATCACACAGAATTAAAAAACATAAATAATTTACCATGAAATTGATGAATGTTAAATATAAGTGGAATTATAATGAGATTATATTATAGTTAGTTTATCTAGATGATGGTAAACTGACTCTCAACCATAAGGGAAATCACATTGAACTATATGTTGGTTTATATTGTAGTATTTTGACATGGATCCTTTATGTCACCTTGGATCCTTGACTCGGACTACCTCCTCTCACATGGGAGATATATCCTTAAATAATATTTTAACTAATTCACTTGTGAAAGGATCCAATATACTGGATAATGGGGGATTATATAAAATAAACCACAAGAATTTATGAGAATATATAATAAGAAGGAGGGGATTACTCATAAGCCCTAAATTTTAATTAAATAATAATAAATTAAAAGGGAACAAATCACATAAATGATTTGGTCTAATATTATATATTCTAAAAATTTATCAAAGAGAAAATATTTTCATGCTTATTATCAATTACTTTGATACATTTTTTTATTTTCATAAATATGCCATGAATTAATCTAATTAATTCAATTTATCTTGATTACATCCATGAATCCTTAACGCATCACTATCTATAATTTTGAAAAAAATTAATTTCAATTAAAATGAATATAGTACACAAGATCACTTGATGGAAACATTGTTCTCTTATCCAAAATATTAACGTGGAATAAATTTAATATTTAATTATCAATCATATGAAATGGTGCATACAATGTCAAATAAACTACACACGAAACACATTTGAATATATTTTATTATATATTTAATTTTTATCCATGAAAAACTTTACACACTATCTATATAAGAATTTATGGTGTGTATTGTAGTACGTGACATGTACTATAGTACATGACATATACTACCTTCTATCCATTTCCAAAGCATATGTGTAAAATATTCCTTTGTTGCATGATATATATGAGTTTGAGGTACACATTTTGTTATCCAACTTAGATGGAATGTAACCTCAGAGTTAAAAAATTATATATCTATGTCATGTATCTGATAAATGGCATGCTTAGAAACCCTATATTCTCAGACGTGAGAAAATATGAACTACATGGAATGTATAGTGGTTACATAACTTTTCGTTCTTTAAGACATGTGGAATTATATCATGATCTACATGTCGATCAAATTGTTTGGATCATAGATCAAATTTCATCAGATTTATCTGATATTATTATCGTATTTAGATGTAAAAACAAAACATCCATGACATGTATATGGGAAGTACTCACTATGTACTCGGGTTTTGTCCTAAAAATCAGTTGGCACCTTTAAATGGTATTCTTATAATGATTATTTTTTTCAACCTTAATTAATTACTATTTATGTTTGAGAGAATGAAGAAAATAATAAAAGAAAATGGTCATATATTCAACCAAATTTATATAATTGACAGAAAATTGAAACACATTCAACCATTCATTAATTAATAAATAATTTTATATTATACAGGTGATATCTATGACACCACATGAAGATTCTAGGAATAGTGTAATCTTAATTTCATTGTATGAAAAACATGGATTTTATTTTTAATTTACATATAATAATTTCTACACAAGTTTAACTGGTCATGTCCAATTAAAACCTAAGATTGCATGACAAGATTAAAACACTATTACCTGAAGAGGAGAATCATAACATGTAATTTATAATTAATTTATGAGAAGATATAGAATTAACTAAAATTTTAATTCCCTTTTAAATTATTATAGGGTTAAATTAATCTCACTTTAAAATTGTTGCACTATAGAATACACGTTTAAAATACCTATAGAGGTGATCGATACATGCACCAAAATCATGTAATGTCGTCATAGAATCATCGTGTGTTAACACAACCAATCCTGATTGCTTGTGTTGTCCGTGGTTGATCACTATAGAATTATTATCAAAGAAGGAAGAACAATAAATTCACTCTCAAATTATAGAGAGAGGAGGAAGAGAGAGCTCGTTCAAGATCTCCTGATCTCTCTATTTCAGTTTTTCCCAACAAAAAGTGAGTTATGGAAAGTCAAAACACACATTTCATGTTATAACATTCACACCATGTATCGTATTGTGTTCTGACTGATTCATACACATCTAAAAATAATTATAGATCATTATCCTATATTATCAAAAAAAATATGAATACTTTTTATTTGTTTTGGGTTTTTCATGCATCTTTTGTACTAAAATGTCAATTTTAAATAAAACAAACACACATTGAGTCATATTGTTCATGCCATGAGTCAGATTAACATGAAATTGATTCATATAAATCCAAAATTATATAATTATTATTGTAATAAATTGTCATGAAAATTAGAGTGTGGAATCCAGGTCATTAGTGAGTGACATATGTTTGTAACTAAAATTTTATTTTTGAATTAAAAACAGACACATTGAGTCATACTGATCTCATCTTATGTCAGATTGGCCTGAATCTGATTTCTACATGTCACAAATGACATATAGACTATTTTAATAAATATACAAGACTATATAATAAATTTTTCCTGGGTTTTAGAGAGTGACACACATTTTTTACTAAAATATAAAATTTATACCAGAAACGCATATTTTATGTCATATCGGTCAAATTGTGTATCAGATTAAGGTATTTCTGATTCAGTCACATCAAAAATAAACTATTGATCATTTTACTAATGCATCAAAACAATATGACTATTTTTTCCCCAATTTTTTTGTATGTCACACTTCTTTTTAACAAAAATTTCATTTAAACTTGAAAAACACACTTTGAGTCATACCGGTGAAAGTCTGCATCTGATTGATGTGTGATTGATTGTAACATGTCAAAAGTGGCTTAAAGATATTTCTTATAATGTATCAAGACAATTAATGGGTTTTTTTTCTCAATTTTCACTGAGTGAGACAAGTTTTTAAATAACATTCTTTTTTTGAACTGAAAATACATTTCTATTCATACCGGTCACACCATGTATCAAATTCTAGTGTGACTGATTCCTACACGTTAAAAATGACTTATTGATAATTTACATAAATTATCAAAGTAATATGAATTCATTTTCGTAGTTTTGATCATGCCACACATCTTTTTAACTAAAATTTCATTTTTAAACTATAAACACACATTTCATGTCATATCGGTCAAACTGTATATTGGATTCGGGTTCGGCTTATTCCCATAAGTCATAAATGACATATGAATAATTTTCATAATGTATCAACCCAATTTGAATGATTTTTCATGGATTTTGTGTATGTTAAGAATGTTTTCAACTAAAATGACAATTTTTTATAAAAACACACAGATTTTTTCATACCATTCACATTGTGCATCAAATTATCATGAAATTGATTCATACACATCACAAATGGTTTAATAATCATTATTGTAAAGTATCAAGAAAATTCAAGTGTTTTTTCTTTGTATTTAATGAGTGACACAGGTTTTTAACTGAAATTTAATTTTTAAATTGAAAACATATACATTGAGTGGCACTGATCATATCATCTTTTAGATTTTCATGAGATTAATTCCTACATGACCCAAAGGATTTATGGATCATTTTTCAAATGTATCAAGACAATATTAGTTTTTTTCTTGGTTTTAGTGTGTGACACACATTTTAACTAAAATTTTAATTTTATATTGAAACCACACATTTTGAATAATATCATTCACTCCATGTATCAGATTTAGTTTTGACTAATTCCTACACATATTATATGACATATGGATGATTGTAAAAAAGTACCAAAAAATATTAATGTGTTTGTTCATTTTTGACTATTTCATTCTTATTTTTAACTAAAATATCATTATAAATTAGAATCGTGCACTATGAGTCATTCTGGTCACACCGTATGTTTAATTGATATAAAATTGATTCCTACATGTCAGAAATGACTTTATGATCATTTTACTAAATTATTAACACAACACATGCATGTTTTCTTAGTTTTAATTGAGAGAAATATATTTTTAATGAAAATTACATTTTTAAATTTATAACAGACATTTCAAGTCATACTTGTCACATCATGCATCTAAATGAGGTACAAATGATTTTTACATGTGATAATGACTTATGGAATTTTTCCATGATATATCAAAACTATATGAATGAATTTTCTCACTTTTGAGTATGTCATGTGTCTTTCTTCCTAAAATTCCATTTATAAATTTAAATCACACATTTTGAGTCATATAGGTCATAATTTTTATTATATTGAGGTGTGGATGATTCTTATACGTAAAAATGACATCTGTATCATTTTCCAAATGTATCGAAACTATTTGTATTCATTTTAATAGTTTTGAGTATGTAATGTGTCTTTTGAACACAAATGTCGATTTTAAATAAAAACAAACTCATTAAGCCATACTGGTTATAGTGTGTGTAGAATTACCATTCATTTGATTTCTACACATAAAATACGAATTAAGGATAATTTTCCTATTATATCATGGATATTCATGTGTGATTTCTAGGATTTCAGTGAGCGATGCATGTTTTTAACAAAAAAGTCATTTTAAATAGAAAATAATAACTATAAGTCATACTGGTCACATTATGATTCAAATTGTGGTTTGGATAATTTATGTACATCAAAAATTACTTATATATCACTTTCCTAATGTTTCAAGAAGGTTCAGGCATTTTTCTAGGTTTTCAATGATTAACATTTGTTTTTAACTAAAATTTAAATTTTAAACTCAAAAAACATGATTTTAGAAATTAAAAAAAAAGAATATATACTATAGAACATAGAAAAATCAAATTAATAAAATATATATCTATGAATAGAATAAATATTAATTGACTTAATCATGATGTTTGTATACAATATTACAACAATTATTTGGACCTTTTGTTTCAAAGAAAATTTGATTCCTCTTTTGGATATGAGGACTCTCAACAGTCCAGGTATTACTAAAGAATTATAAATAATCAAAGGATTTCTATTTTTTAAAAATTAATCTATACATATCATAAAAAATACTTATTTGGGTATACTAGTTTTTTTTTGAAGTATGACATCATTCATAAATTTAAAAATTCAATGACCATAATCTCTGTCATTGTTATTTTTGGAGCACTGAAAAAATATTGATAGAAATAATTAATTTTTTGATATATATTTTTACAGTGAAATAATTTTATATATACCCTAATAATTATCCAATTGTATAAGTCTATTGTCTTCTTGTGATAATTTATTATCTTTATACCATGATTTCAATAATATTTAAACACTGGGATACCATGTTTTCCATTAAAATATAATATAAAATGAATAAATTGTAGTTTTTTATCTAAAATATTTCATGTAATTTATTATAAATTGATAAATTTCATCATGTGTGGTAAATTTGATGGGTATCCATTCATTGAATCTAAAGAAATCATTAGAGTATCGAAAATTGATTATAATGAGCATCAAATTTTGTCTAAAAAAGGAAAGAATAATTAAAGGAATGAAAATATATTTAATGTTATTAAATTAGAGTGTTTTACCAGTGCATCATTTGTATTAAAATTATTATATCATTTTTATGTTTTTTTCAAAAAATTGAATGATTTTTTACACTATTATTGAACAGTCCTTTCCTTCTGAGGTGCTTTTTTGTTTAGATGTGATGTGTAGCACCCCCGGTTTTGAGAAAGCAACCCTTTATTTATGATTTTTTAGGCATATAAATTGCTTGGGTGATGTTTGGGAGGGTTTGGAGACCTTTTTGAGTTTTTTGGGTCATTTCTATAGGTTTACGACTGGTGAACTGTTTTTGCAAACCCTGAAACTCTAAAAGGAAATTGTGCACAGTGAGATAGTGGTTAAAGGGAAGTTTCACATGCACTGAAAAGATTGTCCAAACTGTGGGAATCCAATGGGAATTTTTTTTAATATAGTGGTCTTTTCATGGTTGGTGAAAGGTTTTTTAATAGTGTGGGAAAACTGTGTGAGAATATTCCTTACAGTAGTGGCTAATGCATGGTAAGCACATGGTTTACCTAACCGTGAAACTAACCATAGATGGTTTAGAAGCGTGATCCTTAAATTGTGAATTTAACAAATTTTCACCCCTAAATATATCATTTTTCACTAAAAATGCCCAAAATCGAGACTTTATCCCCCTCCCCCCAAGAAGTAGAGGCTTTTCCCATTGATCCAGAGGAAATATTAAGGCTTCTCTTAGTTTATTTAAGTTGGATTCTAGAGAAGAGTCTGCATTCTTGGTATTTTTCTTTAGTTTCCATTATATCTACTACTTCCTATCTCTATTAGTTTTTTAGATATACATTTTCTATGCACATATCTATGGTATTTGAATCTAATTAAGATTATATTTGGATTTTTTTATGTTATAGGAAGAGATCTAAGGTGGGTTTTTGGGGATTCAACCTAGTTTCATGGAAATTATTCTTATCGTTTATATTTTTTTTCCAAATTTATAGGGTAGGTGGATTCACTATCGACTCCAATATTTAGAACATGAAGTATTAGCTTCAAATAAAAATCTTTGATTGAAATTTGTTTTCAAATTTTTGTGAATTGCATGTTTGAAACTATATTTAGTGAAGGTTTTTGGATATGGTAGTTTTGTGGAAATTGGTTGTGCAAGTAATTACATTTCATGGTTTTAAAATAATTATTTTCAAATGATGATTTTAAAATGTGGATTTTCAATAATTTTAGTAGATGGTTTAATTGTAATGTTTTCAAGAAAATGATAGTTTTACTGAAATGAATTGGAACTTTTCATATGAAATGGTTTGTTGGAATATATTTCAATAAATGAAAGGTTTTATTGAAATGGTTGAAATGGTTTTTTTGGATTTGGTTTTTTGAAAAATGTTTGTGTTTTCTTGTGAATTCGAGACAGATAAGGGTTAGAAGTCCCACCATTATTAGTGTGGTGGATAAGAGTAAGGGGTTTTCCCTGCCAAAATTCTTCATTAAGTGATGGCTTAGTGAAAGGAAAAATCACCACTCATGAGTATAGGGTGGTCTAGTTTCCATGCATGGTTGGTTGTGTTGATATGTGGAATGGAATGGTTATATAAAAATGGATCTTGTGAAATGGTTCAAAAATATTTTTTGGTTTATTTCCTTGGAACATGATGTTGTTTTGAGAAAAATGTTTTAATATTGCACTTATTTTTTTCATATAAAATATTTCAGAAATTTTTTTATATTAAAAGATTTATTAAATTGTGTTAACATGTTATATCCTAGTGGTGTGAGTAGGGAAGTCATGTGGGAAAATCTGACGAGTTTCATTACAGACCCCTGCTTTGGAACCTTAGAGATTTGGTAGATATTATATATCATGTTACATGAAAAGTAAATTTATCACACTTCTCTAGTAGTTCATAGTGATATATGGGTTGTTTTCTGGATATTGGAGTATAGATCATGTTGGAGTTGTGAGGTAAGTGGTTTTAATTGAGTTGTTGGTTTTTTTCAGATAAGTACATTGATGATTATCTTCTTATATGGTACTCTTTGTACATGGTATTGATAAAAAGGGGGGTTTGTGTTGTATTACATATATATCATGCATCAAGTAGTGGTTTTTATTTGTATGGCATGTTTGGTTGGTTTTTCTATTTTCAAAGGGAAAATCATCCCCTACATGTTCATGATTCCATTGACATTTATTTATAGCCTTTGGAATTTTGGGGATGTCTCTTAAGGCCTTGTAATGTCCTTCCTCTTTCTCAATCCATTGAGGATGGGCGAGATGTTACAAGTGGTGTCAGTTTTTTCAGTCCAAAATCTATTTGAGAAAAGTGGTATCTGTTTTGGACCTTCTAAATATCTTGGTGAAACATCTAATATCAGCTTGTCTAGTCCTTACCAAACATGTGGTATTTAGTTATCTCGATCTTAGAGCTAATATAATTTTGGTTATTCCTTTTTTTTGGGATTATAGAATGGAGTAAGATTTTTGAGACATCAAATTTCACTATAAAAAACGACATTTCCCGATGGTTTCATTGTGGCGGGTTTTTTTAGGAAATTTCTAAAACCACTAAAAAATATTTTTTCTTTTAAAAAAAATCAAAAAAAATAAAAAAAATTTAATTTTTTGTGGCGATTTTTTGGAAAATATCTATGAAATAGAAATGTTTTTTTAAAAAATGCCACTAAATTAAAGAAATTTTAAAAAATCAATATTTATTCATGATTTATGATTTATAATTTATTATTCAATCTTATATATAGTTTATTATTTAACATTTTAATAAATTATTTTGAGTTAATTAATAAATATTTATAGTTATTAGTTAGTAGAAATATGTAACTTAAAACAAATCTACAAAAAAACTGAAAAGAAGACTCTGGTATCAATAGACCATAACAAATGATCTAAGATTCAGTTTCAACTCCAATACTATTCAAACTAATTCTTATGAAATGAGACAAAACCTTTAGAGATTTAAATAATGTCATAATCAAAAGAATAAAATATATACTAGTTTCAAAAAGGTTATAAATCAAACTTGACCTTCAAACAACCATAAATATTGATCTGGGTATTTGTTTGGGATCTACCACAAATCAAATTAGATCTTGTCAGGGGTTCTTTCCCAGAAAGGGTCCTAGACTATGTTAAAAGAGCTTTGTTCAGTTTTTCAGCCCCAAGAAGCCTATACGACGCCTAAAATTGTGTTTTTTTGTCACCGAACCTGATTTCTTAAAATTTAATCGGCTATAACATATGATCCATGTTTCCGGTCATCCAATACAACATATCATATCAAATATCATATTGTGGTATTCTACTTGAGAAGTTGTAGAGATAAAATGGACACTCAGATCAGAAGTTATGGTCATTTAAGAGTTTTATTGGTTTTAGGTTTTTCATATTTCCATAATGTTTTTATGTGTTTTATGCACTACAGGAAAAATTGGTTTTTACGACGGGAATAAATCATGTCGCAAACAGTTCGTCGAAGAGGTTATTTGCGATGGGAAAATCAACCTATCACAAAAACATATGAGTGGATTGGTGCAGTTTGCGCGCCAAACTGCTCAAAAGGGTATTTGCGATGGGTAGGCACCAACCATCACAAATATCGGGAGGCCATAAACACTAGTTGCAATGGGGGATCCCCTGTCACAACTATTTCTATCCCCAGAGGGAATTTGCAATGGGATCTGTTGCAAATACCCGGTGGTGGTAAAAACTTATTTGTGATGGGATGTTGTCACGTCACAAATATTGTGTCGGCAGGTTACTTTTTGCGATGGGGTCCGTCACAAACACCCTTTAACCGCAGATAGTAATTAATGCAGTCAAAGATTTTTGAGATGGGACCCATCGCAAAAAATACTATTTGCGATGGAAATCCCATCGCAAATAGTCACGTCACATCTAATATAACCAATATATAACCATCATTCGTTTTTTCTTTTCTCCTCCTCAAATCCTTCTTTCTCCCCTTCTCTAAACTCTAATTTTAGAGTGAAAATTATTCAGAGTTAGTTTTTTTACGAAGATGTTTTGAAACCATCTACAATTATAAGCGATCAAGTTTAATGGTATTTATGTTTTATTTAATTTAGTATTTGTTTCATTTCATTATATTAATTTTAATTATTGTTGATTAGTTGTAATTAAGTTAGATTTAAATTGTTTTTTAATCAGTATTTATTTGTAATAACAAAATAAAATTATTTATACTAATTATTTGTAATTAGTAATAATTAATAATGACTAACGATAATTAGTAAAGTATATAAATAATTAGCGGTAATTATAAATTAGTAGCTGTATTTTGCAGTAATTAATAGTAATTAACACTAATTAGTAATAATTAAAAATAAATAGTAATAATTATGAAAAAAATAGTAACAATTTTTTGAAATTTGTAATAAAAACTAAAAATTAGTAATAAAAACGAATAATTAGTAATAAATACACATAATTAGTAATAAATACTAATAATCAGTAATTAATACTAATACATAGTAATAAATACTAATAAATAGTAATAAATACTAATAAATAGTAATTAATAGTAATAATTAATAATAATTAGTAATAAATGCTAATAAATACTATAAATACTAATAAATACTAATAATTATTAATAATTAGTAATAATTAGTAATAAATACTCATAAATTGTAATAATTAGAAATAATTAGTAATAAACACTAATAATTAGTAATAAATACTAATAATTTGTAATAAAAACTAATAATTTGTAATAAATAGTAATAAATAGTAATAAATAGTAATAAATACAAATAATTGGTAATAAATACTAATAAATCGTAATAAATACTATTAAATGGTAATAAATACTAATAAATACAAATAATAAGTAATAAATAGTAATAAATATTATTAAATAGTAATAATTATTAATAATTAGTCATAATTAGTCATAATTAGTAATAATTAGTAATATTTAGTAATATTTAGTAATAATTAGTAATATTTAGTAATAATTAGTAATAATTAGTAACAAATACTAATAAATTGTAATAATTTGAAATAATTAGCAATAAACACTAATAATTAGTAATAAATACTGATAATTAGTAATAAATACTAATAATTAGTAATAAATACTAATAAATGGTAATAAATACTAATAAATCATAATAAATACTATTAAATAGTAATAAATACTAATAAATACTAATAATAAGTAATAAATATTAATAAATATTAATAAATAGTAATAATTATTAATAATTTTTCATAATTAGTTATAATTAGTAATAAATACTAATAAATAGTAATAAATAGTAATAAATACTAATATATAGTAATAAATACTAATAAATAGTAAAAAATACCAATAATTGGTAATAAATAGTAATAATTAGTAATAAATAGAAATAAATAGTAATAATTAGTAATAATTAGTATTAATTAGTAATAATTACTAATAATTAGTAATAAATACTAATAAATAGTAATAATTAGTAATAATTAGTAATAATTAGTAATAATTAGTAATAATTAGTAATAATTAGTAAGAATTAGTAATAATTAGTAATAATTAGTAATAAATACTAAAAATTAGTAGTAATTAGTAATAAATACTAATAATTATTAATAAATACTAAAAATTAGTAATAATTACTAATAATCAGTAATAATTAGTAATAATTAGGAATAATTAGAAATAATTAGGAATAATTAGTAATAATTAGGATTAATTAGTAATAATTAGGATTAATTAGTAATAATTAGTAATAATTAGGATTAATTTGTAATAATTATTATTAATTAGTAATAATTAGTAATAATTAGTAATAATTAGTAATAATTAGTAATAATTAGGAATAATTAGTAATAATAAGGAATAATTAGTAATAATTATGAATAATTATGAATAATTAGGAATAAAATAAATTGTAATAAATTATAATAACATAACATAATTTCCACCGGATTGGCGGCACTCCTTTTGCTCGATGACTCTTCTCCTTTCAACTCTCACAACTCAAAACATTTTGAAAAGTATGCATCTACATAGGCATATCTAATCTCATATGCACTATTTTGAATATGAATTTGTAGGACAACATACGTTGATGGTAGTAGCAGCAGCACGAGCAGATGGAGTACATTTTCCATCTGACTCATTGTTTAAGGATGGAGTTTTCTCCACCATCTCCTCCAGCTCCTCCAGCTCTTCTAGAAGACTATCCCCTCTAGTGATTTTTTTTTATTAAATATATTTGAATTAAACATTTTTTGTAATATAAACTATTTACATTTTTTATCATTTCTATTGGTGGAAATATTACATAATGTAAATTTTTTTTTATTTTTAATATGTTAACATATTATTATTTTCTTTTATTATTATATTTTTTAATGTTTTTTTATTTCACTAATAATAATAATAATAATTTATGATTTTTTATATTTTATTATGTATTTGCGACGGGGCCTTTTGTGATAGGACCCTGTCATAAATATATATTATATATATATATATTTTTTAAAAATTATTTGTGACAAGACTGTCGCAATAGGTTTAGGTATATATAACATATATACACAGAGAGCTATTTGTGATGGGACGACGAGCTCGTCAAAACTTCTTTCTTGAGACAGGCCCGTCGCAACAAGTACTTATATCGAAAATTGATTTAATCGAAAATATATTTGCGACGAGACCGCTTCCCATCGCAAAAAAAAAATATTTTTTGCGACAAACCCATCCTAAAAAATACTAGTTACAACACCATTTTCTGCAACGGGCTATTTGCGATGGGACCCCATCGTAAAAAAGTTTTTGTGATGGGATCCCATCAAAAATATCCTATTTCAAATAGCTAATATTCCAGTAGTGAAGGGCACCCCAATTTTTTAACATTTGATGTATTTTTAGGCATATTTAAGGGGGTCTTATGTCCCTTTTTAGTGCAGAATCAATTTATTATTATGGCCTACAATCATATTGATATTATAGTTTTGAAACATCATCATTTTCCCAATGTAAATTTATTTATAATTAAATATATGCATAATTTATTTAATTTAATTATAATAAATCACTTTTATTAATTAATATTTACATTGAAATGTTTTTTTTTCTAATAAACCAAATGGAAATCAATATTTTTTATTCGTTTAATTTTAAAAAATAACTACAAATTTTATATACATTTGTAAATATTTAAACATATTTATATTTATCTATTTTTATATAATATATGTGTAAATAAATATATATTTATTTATTTATTTATTTGTGCGTATGTATATTTATATTAATATACAATTATATATTTGAGTGTGTTTATATATAGTTATGTAACATAAATATGTGTTTATATATATATATTTAAATTTTGTTATAAGTGTATATATTTGTAGAAATTTATATATATTTATTGTTTTATAATTTATTAATTTTTTAAATTATTAATTTCTTAATTTATTATTTATTATTTTATTATTTATTATTTATTATAATCATTATTTAATTATTTATTTTTTATTTTTTACTTTTTATTTATTATTTATTATTTATTATGTATTTATTATTACTTTATCATTGAATGATTTTTATTATAAATTTATTATTGAAAACTATTTAATATTAATTTATTATTTATTATTTATTATTTATTATTTATTATTTGTTATTTGTTACCCTTTTTATAATTTATTGTTGATTTATTATTTATTATTTTTTTATATTTTATTTTTATTTTTATTTCATATTACGTAATATTTATAAATTAATTATTGATTATTAATTATTATTTATTCATTATTTATTGTGCACATAATATTTATTTATTATTTATTATTTATTATTTATTATTTACTATTTACTATTTATTATATAATAATAATTATTTATTTTTAATTTTTTTCATGTATTGTTTATGTTTTATTTATTATTTATTTATTTTTTATTTATTGAGTTTCTATTAATTTATTTATTTATTATTTATTATTTACTATTTTTTATTTACCATTTATTTCCAAATCATATATTGATTTATTATTTTTATTTTATTTTATATTATATTTATTTATTTTTAATTTTTAATTTTTAATTTTTAATTAGTAATTCATCTTTATTAATTATTCATTATTCATTATTCATTATTTATTATTGATTAATCATTATTGGTTAATCATTATTGATTAATAATTATTGATTTTATATCTATTTGTTATGAATTATTTTTTAAATTTTAAATATATAAGTTTATTAAATTCAATTTATTCACAACATGAAGAGTTTGTTGGAGTGGTAATGTCGTTGGAGAATATGCAATAGGTAAGGGGTTCAAATCACAAGTTGAATGCCACGTTACCAGGGAAATGGGTATATATGTGTTTTGGAAACACTTATAAGATTTCAAATACCATTTTCTCCGATGTATCAAATGATATCATCAAGAAATTCATTAGAAAAATGGCTTCAAACTAAGAGTTAATATTTCATTTTGAGAAGTGATTTGGGGCAATTTCTCGATTTTTGAAAAATGCTGCATTTTTTGTCAAATGGATGATTTTGTAAAGGGCATGGTTGAGGTATTTTGAAAATGGTTGTATCTTCAAAAGAATGTTGTAACTTTTTTAAAAATATTTGAGCATGGTAGAGGATTATTTTGGAAAGCATTTTTTTTATTGTATGGTGTGGTAGAGTTTGAAATGTTAAAACTTTAGTTGAAAGAGAGTGAGATATATGATGTTTGTTGTGTTTATAGAAAATTTAATCTAGTAGACATCAAATGAACCAATTGAAGGAAGTTTCTGAGAATGTAGTTTCACCTGAGACATAGGTGAACCAACATCTAGTTCAAGGTATAGTCCAAGATTTTAATGATGTGTATATGGGGAACAAGAGGGTTGAACCAAGGGAAGTGAATCATTCCGTGCAGTTTTAGTAGAAGAATCTATCAATATTTTTGTGTGATTTGTAACTAAAAAGGTTGAAGTGTGGTTGAATAGGATGAATTTAATCTTCAATTTCCATTGCACACTAGCATAGTTGAAAGTCATGTTGGTGATGTATATGATAGAGTATCCTTCACGCCAATGGTGGTATTTGAAAGTTCAGGCTAAATTAGACCAAAGCCAGGTATGGGAGGATTTTGAGAAATTTTTTAACAAACAATTATATCCTCATATGTGTAGAATTTCTAGAATGACATACTTCTTCAGGTTGAAATAGGAGATCCTCATAGTGATAGAGTATGTGGCTAAATTCTTAAATTTAGAGCATATTTCACTTGAAGTTTCTGCTAATACATCCTTGAAGTCACACATATTTGAATTGTGGCTGAGGTAAAAAATTAGATTGAATATTGTTGTGATCTATATATTGGATTATATAAAGATGATTAATAGAGAGATAGTAGATGTAAGGGAAATCTCATAAGCTACGACTGGAGGAAGAATGTTGATACATACGATAAATTATGGGAACAATAATGAGGGGAGAAAGTGTAAGAGGGACTCTGATTTCCATGGTGGGAGTGTGGATTAGAATCAAATGGTTGGATCAGAGTATCTTCTTCCAAAAACAAAGAGACATATGGGATCATTCCAATGATGTTTCATTGGATTATATGAATAAATAGTGTACAACCCCACCTAGAGCATGCCATAATTTCAATCACATGGTGCATCTTCAATGCTAATGTTGATGTGATTCAAGTTCATGTTGCTGAGACACATATCATGTGTCACATATATCGTATAATTCGATGGGACAAGGGAAGCATAATCATCCTCTTTAGTATAAAATAGCCATCCATGGTGAATCTAGGAAACCCATGACTCGTCAACATGGTCAATCTCAATGGGGCAATAAAGAACAATTCCTTGAGCAAGAAAATATTTGGAGTTAAGAAAGTGATTGTGGATGATCAGACTGGACCATCAACCATGAGAGGTATGATTATTTATAATTATACCCTTAGGCAAACCTTTATTGATATGGGTGCATCACATTTATTTATTACTTCATGTGTTGTTGAATTTTTGGGTTTAAAAGTTGATATGATTTCTTATGTGTTAAAACACCACACTCTTATGGGTTAAAGAGAATGTGGATCCTTTTTGTGTCGAGAATGTTATGTAACAGTTGATGGATTGAAGTTAAGATTAAATTTCTATGTGCAAGAAATATATTTCTATGATATATTACTTGGTATGGATTTGTTGAAAATGTTCATGGTTCCCATAGACTAGTATACCAAAACGATCAATTTTACAACTCAAGATTGAGTCAAGCATCTCTTTTGTGGAGATGGAAGCATAAAGGTATATGAAATGATCTTGTTGGAACTATCAGTTGGAACGAACTCATACTAGATGGAAGATTAGAATTTTCCATTGATGTATTAGATCAAGGATAAAAGTTTTCTAGTATCCATGGATTAGTTTCCATATGTTTTTCCAGAGAATTTATTAAGGTTACCACCTATAAGATAAGTTGATTTTACAATAGATATCCTTCTAGGGAAAAGTATTATTTATCTTCCATCTAATTGGATGGAACCAATAGAATTAAAGGAATTGAAAGTGCAGTTCTAAGATGTAAAAGAAAGTGGCTCACTTTCCCTAGCACAACTATATTGGAAGCACAAATCATTATTGACAAAAAAGAATATGAAACTCCTCACTTGAGTGTGGAATATTGTAAATTTAACAATGTTATGATAATGAATCGGATTCCAATTCCATGAATTGATGATCTTTTCAATTAGTTTAGGGGATCTTGGTGGTTCCCCAAAATTTTCTTGCAATCAGGATATCAACAATTGTGAGTTTGGAAGGGGATATTCTAAAGACATTTTTTAGGAGTAGATATGGCCATTATGAGTATGTGGTAATGCCATATGGTTTAAAAAATTCACTAACAGTATTTATGGAATTGTAGAATCAAATATTTCAGAGATATCTATATTATTTTGTTGTGTTGTTTGTGCATGAAATATTGTGGTATTCAATGAAAAGGGTTGAGCAAAAACAAGACTTGAAAATAGTATTAGGAATCTTGTGGGATCATTGGTTGCATGAAAAACTATCAAAGTGTGTTTTTTGGATAAAATAGGTACGTTTCCTTAGCCATTCATTCTTTGAAAAAGTTTTTTCATTAGATTTAGAATAAATAGATGTTGTTATCTCTTAACAACTTCCAAAGAATGATTTTGAGATACAGAGTTTCTTTGGTCAAGCTTGTTATAACCAACACTTTTTTCATGATTTCTCTTGACTGGATTTACCTATGATAACTCTGACAAGTAAAAATGTTACAATGTAATGGACTGAGGAATTCCATAATTATTTTCAAGCATTAAATTTTTTCCTCATATCAGCACCTATCATGATATTTCCAAAATCTAACAATGGGTATGTGATGTATTACGATACTTTGGGATCTCGATTGGTATTTGTTCTCATGAAAGGAGATCAGGTTGTTTCTTATGGCTCAAGATAATTGAAGTTTCATGAGAAGAAATACCCAACCCACAATTTGGATTTAGCTATTATAGTCCATGCATTGAATAATTTGTTTCATTACCTCATTTGTGATAAATTTATGTTGTTTATAGATCATAAGATCTTGAAACATATTTTATCACAATGAGATTTTATCTTGAGAAAAAGAAGAAAGATAGAGTATCTACAAATGTTCAACTATGAGTGCTGATAAAATATGTTTCAAATAAAATAAAATTATTTTATATAAAAAATGAATAAATAATAATTTTTTTTAAAAAAATTAACATTATTAATGAATATATAGTCTTAAATTCATGAATTTTAAAAATGAGAGAAATTTAATGGTTAAAACTGAATAGAATTAGAAAATAATAAAAAATGGATTAGTTTAATTGATTACATAAAGTATTAAAAAATTAAATACAATATATATTATAAAGATGATGAATATATATTGAAAATACTAAAATATGGTAAATAAATATGTGTAAATAAATTTCATAAAGAAATCCACTTCCATAAAATAAAAAATATAATAAAATATATTAAAAATGAATAAATAATATTAGAAATGAATAAATTAATTTTAAGAGATAAGAAAATATTTTGAAAAATGAATTCATATGATTAATTTTACGAATTTTAAACACGTACAAAAATGATGAAAAAAATTAAAATAAATCATTTAAATAAATTAATAATATTGATTTCAAACATTTTAAAAATGTTACAACTTTGAAAATAAAATTGAATAAATATTAATCATATAAATTAAAAACATATTATGAACATTAAAACTTAGTAAATTATTATGTATAATTATAACATCAATTAAATAAATATTAAACATGTATAACAACGAAGAAAATATTAAAAAATTTGTTCAATAAATAAATTATATAACTTTAAAACCTTTTAAAAATACTACAACTTAATAAAAAAATTGAATAAATATTAACCCTATAAATTAAATACATATTAAGAATATGAAAACATAATAAATAATTACGTATAAATACATAATTATAATTTAATAAATCTTAAAAATATTAAAATTAATAAAAATACAATTGATTAAATAATATTATAGTGATATTATTAAAAAATAGTAAATAAAATTTAATAAATTTACAAAATATTGAAAAAGTGAATTCATAAAAATAATTACATGAATTCATACACATAAAAAATTCATAAAACTAATAAATAGAAATTATTAGTCATATAAATAATAAAATTAATAAAATGTATTTTATTAACTATAAAAAAATATAAAAAATACAAACAAATCATTTTAATTTAAATTAAATACGCATATATATATTTAGAATGGATAAATAAAAATAAATATGATTACATGGTTTGATTAATTAAGTAAAACATATGAAAAAGTAGTAAAATAATATTTAATTTTCTTATATTAAAAAATTATTTTAATATAATAACATAATTTACCACATAAACAAAAAATTGTGTTGGGGGTGATGTATGTTGAAGTTCAATTTCACATCAAAATTGTTTCTTCAAGTTAAAATTGAATTTTCAAGCCAAATTGTAATTTTCACACCAACAAGGTGCGAGTTTGAGATGGTCATATTGGAATAAAATATATACATCTTAAACATATAAAAAATATTAAAAAAAATTAATAATGAATATATTTTAAAAAATAAATTACAAACATATTGAAAATATTAAATTTTAGTAAATAAATATGTATCTATTTTAAAAAAATCAATAAATTCCAAAAAATATTAAATATTAATAAATAAAAAAATGTAAAAATATATGAAATTAAATCACATTAAAATAAATAAATAAAATTAAATAAATTTTAAATTTTTTTTAAAGTTAATTCATAACATTAATTACATGAATTGAAAAAACAAAAAAAAATAATAAATAAATAAAAATATTATTGCTAGTATATAATATATGCACTCTATAGATTGCATATAAAAAATATATCTAATTACTTACCATTATAATTTTTAATAATAATTTAAAATATTATTATTTAATTAGATACGTAAATATCTAAAAATTTATAAATATCTATCAAAATTTAATATATTACAAAAAAAATTAATTAATATATATTTAAAATGAACGAATATTAGAAATAAATAAATTATAGAAAATATGATGAATTTAGAAATATTAAAAATGAATGAATAATACCAAAACAATAAATAAGCATGCACGTACACACATACTTACACATAAGAAAACATGTATAGATACATACACATACATATACATACATACACATACACATACACATAGACATACAAATATAAACACACATACACAAACACATACACATACAAATACACATACACATACACATACGCATACCCATATACATGCACTTCCACAAACACATGAACATACACATACACATACACATACACATACACATACACATACACCTACACATACTCATACACTTACACATACACATACACATACACATACACATACAAATTCACATTCACATACACATACACATACACATACACATATACATACACATCCACAAACCCATACACATACACATACATGTGCACAAACACTTATACTTACACATACATTTACTCATACACATAAACATACACATACACATTCACATATTATACACATACACATACACATAAAAGTACACATACATAGACACACATATGTAATATAATCAGTTTTTATTGACAATTAAATCCACTTTGAAAATTATTTATGTTTATTTTTATGAGAAGATGGAATTTTTCAATAAAAATCACTTAATAAATGTTTCAATGAATTTATGTTAGGTCAATATCCCTATTAAAAAAATAGGGTATTTTATTGATTTTTTAGGAGTTACACACTTTGTTATCATGGGATTCCAAAGATCGTAGGGCCTCAATATTTATATAATAAAAATATTAAATACTTTATATCACGTGCATGTGATTTTGAAAAAATAATGGTATAACATCTGAATAGTGTCTTTGATGTCAAATCTGAGACATCCATTAAATATGTAACATGGATTTTACCCTATGAATGGTATAACCATTGTGCATGTTAGGTGTTTGGTTAGATCTGATTTAAGGTTAAATATATTATACTACACACATGTGCTTTTTTTCTAAAATAATGGAATATAACTCAAATGGTGTCTCAGATGGAAAATATCATACTAACATTAGAACGAGAATGTGAGTTTTATCCTAAGCATGAAAAAACCTTGGTGAATATTTTGTGTTTCATTACATCACATATAAGCATAATTTTCATACCCTTGCATCTTTTTATTATTATGATCATTTATTTTCATCTTCATTTTCCCTATCTCATTTTTGAAAAAATAATATATATTTTATTTAAATAATGAAATCTAAATTATCAAAGGAAAAAATTCTTAAACAGATTTATCATAGGATAATTATGTGAATTATTGGAAGAAATGTAAAGAATTTTTAAAAGATAATTACATAAAATTAAAAAGTATAATTTATTAAAAACATATCAGAACATATTTTCATGAATTTATCAAAGATAATTCATCCGGTGATGTTTAAGTAATTTTATCTAATTATAATTCTTTAAATATAATAAAAACATAATTATTAAAATATAAAGGATAATTTATGAAAATTTATCATAAGATAATTTAAAATATTTATTTATAATAAAAATATCAAATGAAAATTATACAAATTATAGAGGGAAAATTATAAGGGAATTATCATGTTAGAAATATATCAAATTATCACAGGAAAATTTTTTACATTTTAAATTATATTTTTTCAAATAATAATTATAATTAATAAGTATGTATGATATTAGACTAGTATATAGAGTGAATATAATTATCATGTGTTGTTTTATAATTATTATGGAAGAGAAAACCTCTATCAAAATTGTTTTCCTAAAATAATAATTTCTAATTATCTAAGAGAGAGAAAGTATCATCACATGTGTTATTTTATATATTTTTGAAATAAAATATTTGTTTTTGGGTCTAGAAACCCTTTAAGACCCTAGAGTAATGATATGTTTATGATTATTATAATAAGTTCTAGGAGCATATTTTCATGACTTTTGAGGTTTCCACTCTAGATTTCGAACCACATAGGGTTGTTCATCCTTACCGTTGACATTGATGACTTTAAGGTAAGAAGTTCATTAAATTTTGGGGCTTTGTCGCACTTTTTTAAATATTTTAATTTATGTGTTGGAATATTTTATAACCATTCATTATTTTTATCGCACGTCGGTGTGTGTGTAAACCAAGAGAACCATTTTGATATTATTTTCCATGAATAATACTAGATTAGTTTCTTCCATGTTTGATTATGATCACATGATGATATGTGTTCCTACATTATTTCCCATGTTGATTTGATTTCTATTTATTCTCAATCTTGAATATTTGTTACCTTACATTGGTGGTATCATTATTGGCACTCAGAATTGGTGAATCATCATGAAAAAATTATCCCTTAGAGGGGTGTTTCTTGACTTGCAATGTTGGTGAATATAGACCTAAGCACAAGGTAATGATATGATGATATCATGTAACATAAGTTATGGGGAAATCCTTTTAGTTTCATTTTATATTTCATGAACTCAGAGATAATTCTTATGATAATAAATCTATTGAGTTGTATGTTGTATTTCGGGAACTCCTTTGAGTTTCATGTCGCATATCATGTACTCCTATGAGTTTCATATCATATATTAGGGACTCCTATGAGTTTTATTTTATAAACTAGGTGTGATTACATGAGGTTTTCAAATGATGGTTACACTATATAGATGTCTGGATTAATTACTAATAACATCACTCTATTAACCTTTTAGCATAGAGATGAAGCAAGTTTGATCGAGGGTTTATGGTGGTTGGTTAACTCATGACCACTTTTTTGTGGATTGATTTTTTATGTTTCTATACATTAATTATCAATATAGAATAAAATTTTTATACTTGGAAAAAATAGTTAAGGACACATTGGTGGAATCCTACTGAGACTTGTACTCACGCTCTACTCAAGAATTTTGGTGTTCATATAGATTTCATGAGGGACCTGGTGAATGGAAAGGGACCTATGATGGATTTTTAAGAAGGGTAACATGATGTAGGTGGAGGAATGGGATGGACTCTGAGGGACCCCGATTTTTTAGTTTATTATTATTTATTTAACTATTTCTTATTACATTGTATCATATTACCACATTATAAACCAATATTATTTATATGATATGTAATCCATTTATTTGTTTTTTCATGTTTACTCTAATTATTCCTTATATTGTTTATTATTGATCCAGTGATATGATAATGAGGGTATATTGTCCTCACTAATAGACTCAAATCCTTGTTTCATATTTATGGCCTCTTTCAAATGGGGAGAAGTACATGATGTGATGTGGAACTTTGGATTTCACCAGGGGGATCAGGTTAGTGCATTACAAAATTTTATCAGAGCACTTGAAATAAATAATTTGTTTCATATCTTATATTGATTTGGGTTAGGGTAGACTTAATAAAATATTTTTGGGAATCAGGTAGGGTAACTATGATAGTGTATATCCATCACTATATAGTAGACCTCCGAGTTTCCATAAAGCGGGTGAAAATATGATTCCTTGTTATGGTATATCTTTGTTGTCATTAATTAGTCAAACTAATCATGTTGTTTTGTTGGTGTATAATTTGTTTGGATGAGGACCTAGGTTAGTTATAGGATGGTTATACATTTTTTTAAGGTTAGACCCCTAGGAGGGCTTTGTGTAGACCCATATACTGATTAGGGTTTATGTTAATGATGTATTTTTATGAAGTTTTTCCCTCACATTACTGAATATTTCATATCGATACAGATTATGGGAAAACAGGGGAAGCATGGTAGAATACTCTAGAAAGGAAGGGTGTTTCTTATTTACCACTTTACATTTAAGAGAATATATTTGAGCATGATTTTGCACTACCCTGGTGGTTTAGGAAGAACAACCTATTTAACCAAAATACATTCTCTTAGGGTATTCATTAGGAATCAGATTCTAGAACTATAGTAAAATATTATATTTATTTATATCCAACAATAGTAATCCTAATAGGGAACCACTTTTCCTTAGAAATCAATAGAATGAGTTGAAATATTTGTGGGATTATTTGACCTAGTAGTGACTCTGAAGGATCATAAAGTTAAGATGAGTTTGAGCTTATGCTAGGTGTGATGGAAATTTTGAAACCCCATAACAAATGGTTCTAATCATGTTGAAGGATCTAAATGTGTATCATGGTGAATTGGAGTAGAAGGGATATATCTGGATGAGAAAATCACTTTGGGGGGCACCCATATTATTTTTCAAGAAGGCATATGGCATTTTTTGACTTGGTGTCAATTACGAAAATCTAAACCCAGTGAATGTGAAGAAAAGACACCCCTTTACCCATGATCAATGACATTTTTATTAGATATTAGAAGCTCAGTTGTTCTCCATGATTAATGATTAATTAAGATATAATCATTCGTGAGTTAGAGAGGAGGACATTATGATGATGACATTTTAGAGTAGGTATAACATCCCCTAATCCATAAACCTATCATGTTTTCAAAAAGGGTTGGTTATGAGACCTCAAGTGTGATTAACCGTAGACATATGCTTCCAACAAGTATCGGGGTGTGAATTGTATAGTGGGGAGACTATAACCCTGGTAATAAGTGTCATAATAGTAGTAAATAATCCATGTAAGGTGAGAAATAAATATATAGACAAAGTGGAATCCAATAATAAAATCCAACTATATATTATAACAAATTATTATAAGAATAGTAAAATTATGTGATAGAATGAAACAAAACATCATCCTAGAAAGAATTCATGTAAAATAATATCAAAATCAATGAATATTCTAGAGTCCCAAGTCTTAAACCCCATGTCAGTCCCACCTTCAAACTCCAACCCATCCAGTAAGTAGAAAATATATAATACGGTCATTTTACCTTGTCCCAACTGTCATTCATGTAATCTACTCAGGTACAAAATGGAGGGTCGAATTGGGAGGGAGTATAACTTAGTAGGTGGACACCAACATGTCCAAAAAAAAATAGTCTGATATGAAGTGTATGCAATAATGAAATTAACTGGTGTATTATGTAATTCAATAATTTATAAAGTACAACAAAAACCAACATCAGATATATGAAATAATATTAATAATAATTTCTTACAACCATTCCAACCAAAACCTTATAACCATTGTAAAATATCATACTTAAATGTTTTTGAGGAAATATCTATGATCATGTCTTACATCCATGCCAACCATAACCATAAAGATGGCATAATCACAACAATCTAGGTTGGAACCATATAAGCATTAGAACATCTAGATAAAACCATAATATCCATTTCAATATGGGGCAGGGATGATCCCTCTCACTATAAGAATTATAGTATGGTACATGTCCAAGATTTCCAAATATGAGAAATACAACATATAATTGTTCTTTTTCTAAGTCCATGCCAGATATATTATCATCTAATCATAGAACATGAGTCTTATCATACATCTTGGATATCACAATATCACATCATGATCCTCAATGGTTAATTTTTGGAATTACCATTTGTCTTTAAATTACATATTTTTATTATATCACAATTTCCCAATAGTGAAAAAAATATTTAGTAATCCAAAACTTTTGGATTCTATATCAAAAAATAACCTAAGGTACCATACCTTGTGAAAAATCTTTCATCAATTACAAAATTCAATTATATTAATTGCTTTCTCACCCAATGGGTAGCAAAAATCTAGGTAAAAATACAATTGAAACCAAATGACTCAACAGAATAATATCATACATTACTTAATTGAATTAGGAACACTATAAATTTTCCAATAACTATATTGCACATACATTGAAATTTTCAAAGCATTGGGTTACGATTCAGATCCCATACCTTGATCTGACGATTCAACAATACTTCCAATGGTAGACACCCACAAGGAAGAAGGTCATGATGATCACAATGAAAATATTATATCAAAACTAATCATGATATAAACCAAAAATTCCCAAGATCATTATATTACACCATCATGTTCAGATAATACAGGACAAAAGGTAAGAGATGGACTAAAACAACTTACTAGGGATCAAATGCATTATCAAGATTCCTGGAAGAGAAGTTAGCACTCCATAGTCACTTGTAAGGTTTACTAGGTTTGAGAGGAGAAAGTTAAAGTGTGTCAGAAAAATAATTAAACCACACAAAAAAATTACAATATATGTTTTGGGAATTATATGGTATGTAATGTAGTTGCACATTCTGTAAATATTTTTAATGAAATATGCTGAAAACCCCTCACCTCAGATTAGTTTCTTAAAAAATAGAACATTACATGATGTGAAATTGTTCTATAAAGAATCTTTCTTCCCATTATCCTTTTAAATAACATGGACCCCCATTAAGGAATCTCAAATTACCAAAAGCACATGAACAAATTAACCCATTTAATCGGACTCCATTAATTCAGATAAACACACATATCTAGACATTAGGTCATTTTCCCCATTAAAAGTTTTCCATGTCGATCCTATCTAATTTTCTCATGTTTCCTACCAGCCTATGATTTTGTTTATTTAAATGAATAGAATTAACAATTAAACAAACCCACCTTGGATTAAGGATGAGTCAAATATTACCCAGTGGAAAACATAACTAAAAACACATAGAGAGACATTCTTAGAAAAATAAAAGATCTTAGAACCTCCCCACCATATAATAGCTCATCCCCATGCAAATCCAAGCATCACTGTGAGGTCTCAACGATAAATTTTGGCCACTGTGTTAACATATCAAAATCCCTATCCTAGGTATCCTCCTGAACTCTCCCATGCTACAACTGCACTCAAACCAATTGTATAGTTATACCCCAATGATATTTCTCACAACGATCCACAACTAGTATCATATTCTCCTCAAAGGAAGCATTAATAAAAAGATTTAAGTTGTCTCTGTAGATCACATGGGAAGGGTTTAGGTGATATCACTATATCTATGACATGTGGAACACATTTTTCAAGGAACTCTAGTATTGTGGTAGTGATAAACAGTGTGTCGTTAGACTGGCCCTTCCCATTATCTCAAAAGTCTTGAAAAACCTAGGCCCTAGATTTCCATTTTTGTGATATGACATTTCCCCAATATTTTGGACTTATTAAGGAAAAAATGATGACCAACCATGAATTCCATATTTCAACTCTGATGGTCGTCATAAGATTTTTACCTACTCAGTGTGGTCACCAAACTATGTCTGCATAAATAAAACATATCATATGTCATCCTACATGATTCTGGGCCATAAAAGTAAAACACACACCCACCTCTAACCAATAAATAAGATTATATAACATCCTACCATATAAGTCCTTCAAAAAGTTCCATTTGTATCAATTCCTATAAGAAACTATTATATGAAAACACCATAGGTTCCATATGTTTCTCCCATTAACTATAAAAAAAAAATTATAACATTTCCCCCAAAACTTAATTAGTCTGCACAGATTAACCATCATTATGAAGAGGGTAGGTTATGCTCAAAAGAACATGTGATCCTACAGCCTTTAGAATACCCTTCCAAAAAAGAGATGTGAAACAAGGATCTATCTCTTAAATGAAACTAATTGGATCATAATGCAACTAAACCACCTCATACATGTAAAAACTACCTAGAAAATCAAATGTAAAGTCCACCCTTAAAGGTAAGACGTTGTATAACATTGTCAACTGGTCGAAAATTACCTATATAACTTAATTATTATGGGGTTTCCTTGGTAATACTATCAAAAAATCTATAATGAAATCACCATATTTCCTCTATGGAATGGGAAATGGATGTAAAATACTAGTTGGCCTCAGATGATCAAATTTCACCTTCTAAAAAGTGAATCATCTTCCCCCGAATGTTGTTACCTATTTATTTATTCCTGACCACCAGTACTTTCTATGGAGATCCTGGTACATATTGTTCAAAAAATGATGTACCACCCTTCTAGAAAAATAATACTCCCTCATCAGCTTCTCTCATAAGCCTATAGAAAACCCATACTCAACCACAAAAAATAAGATATTGACACTGCCCAGAGTCCTTCCAGATGGTGTCTCTCAAACATATATGTTGTCTCTCAAAACCAAACCCTCTAAATCATACCACTACTCAGTCTTAATCTCATCCAATAACACTGATACAATAGATGTTGAAGTCATAGATACCCAACCGTGAGACTATTGGGCATCTAGATGGATGTTTGCAAAGGGGGACATCATCCACCACTCTTTACAAGAATCACGTACCGAATCTATCTATGTATTTTATATTAAAGCATCAACAATGAAATTTCCCATTTCTGATGTATAATCCAACTCAAATGGTTCTAAAAAATAGTTCCCACCTTCTATAGATAGAAAAGTAACTATTACCCTATAAGATTCAATATGATCATAGTTTATAACTAACTAATACATTCTAGTAACAAAAACTATAATTTCTATCAAAAATGGTTCTCAAAATAAATTAAAACCATCAATCTCTAGAGAACACACCTTGAAAATTTTTATATTCTCTGAATATACTCCCAACGGTGAGTCAATGGTCAAAGAACCATCCATGATTTCCACATCCAAGTTGAAACCATTTTGAAAAAGTGTAGATAGAAAAAAATGTGATTCACCTGTATCAAACAAAACAATAGATAAGATAGATCATATAAGAATTGTACCTTTGATGGTAGATGGTCCTGCAACCATGTTAGTCGAAGTAGTTTTAATAACATGATGCTGAAATGTCCCTCTTCCCTTGGTTTTATCCGAACTAACGTGAGCTATTTCCATTTCATGGTTATGCTTCTCCTACACTAGGGTACCATATCCCATTAATCAGCTTGAATGGCCTATGTATCTCTTGCTACCAACCTACTTAGGGGTAACTGATACCCATTGAAAATCATGTGCCTTTCTTAATCACATTACACAGGAATAATGTAGAATGTTCCCATATATGCTCTGTATATGACCCAGTATACCATAGATGTGGCACTCAGTTATAGGTTAAGGACACTACATACTTTAGTGTCTGAAAATTACAGAAATATAGCACTAAAATAGAACACAGTCCAAATATGGGTTTCCATCCCTAAATCCACGTCCAACTACTAACTTGGTGTAAACATTCATATTGTAACTTCTTACTACACAATGAATAGATATCAGTTTTACCGACTAAAACAACTTAGTCATTATGAGAAACTATTGTGATAAATTGGTTTAACAATGTTTTTTATTTTTTGTGAACAATTATTTTTGTATAATAATTTTTTTTGTTATCTAGGAATCATATACAGTTCATTGAAATTAGATAATCGAACATAGGTCCATTAGATTTAGTTCATTGGATCCATCTTCATAGGATTCAAATTATCATATACAAAATAATTAGATGCAAGTTTTTTTATTTTCTAGAAGTTTTTATATGACATATTCAGAGAACTAAAGAAGCTGCTGATTTAGAAAGAAAGAAGTTTTGTTTTGACAATGTTACATTGTTTCTCAAGAGTTTTGAAATAATATTGTGGATTCATGAGTCCAAAAGTTTTCATAATTTATAAACAAATTCATATGATGCTTTTCTGGTCCAAAATTTCTCACAAATCATGAAATAATTAATGATAAAATCTTGTGATGAAATGGTGGAGTGGTTTTAATATTTTAAATGTTTTAGTATAGAGATTCCATCATAATGGGAATTAAATAGTAATGATAATTCAATTGTAATAAGATTAGAAGGGTACAAAATTCAGATTGACTGGAAAGGATATAGAAATCAAATTCACTGAATTCAAAACTATGATTCACTAAAAAGGAAACCAAATTTGGATTCCCTAAATACAAAATTCAGATTCAATAGGAGGGATAAAAAATTCAGATTTTCTCTGAAGGAAGTAGAAATTTTACTATCTCTGAGAAGGAAAGAGAAATCATACTGACTATGAGAAGGAAGGTGATTCATAATAGGACGATTATGAAGAAGTCTCAAAAACCAAATTTTATAAGTTTTATGAAGAGATAAATTGGTCAAATTTGGAATTTAACTTTTCATAAATGTCAAATAAATTTAAGGAGGATTGAAGGAGTAAAAGTTGAAGTTAAAATTTTATAGATTTTAGAATATTTTGATATTTGAGGAAGAAGAAAAATTATTCAAGTTTCTTGATTTTTTTTCTTAGTTGCCTATAAATATATGATCAGATTATTCATTCCATAAAAACTCTTAATCAACTAGAAAAGGCAGAGCACTAAAGAAATCGTGTGAATGACATTTTCAGCCATAGATCTCATGAGGAGGATCATAAAACAGAATTTTATTTACTAGATTGAGCACGATCAAATTTAGAAGATCATATTCAATCAGTTGGATTGAGTCAATCATATTTAGGTACACCAAATTGAGTATTTCAGATGATTTTCAGTTTTTTAGATTTAGAATGGGCTCATTATATTGATTCTATCATATTGAGAGAATTAGATCTAGACGGATTGTATTGAGAAAATTAGATCCACGCTCATCATATTAAGAAATTCACATCCTGATAGATTGAATCGAGAGAATTAGATCCAGACTCATTTGATTGAGAAACTTGGATCCAACCAAATAAGACTAATAAATTGTGAAGTTCTTTAAAAAAATGCATTATTCTATTGTTTGGATCAATTTTTTTATAATAAATCATTGTAAACTGATAATATTTAGTATAATTGTTCCTATTTAATGATATAAAGTGTCTGATGGGAGTTGGAATAAGTTTTATTCACTTCTTCATTATAGTGTATTTCCCTATACCCATGGGAGTTGATTTGGAAAGGATTTAGGTTCTCACGGTGAGGTTGACCCTTGTAAATATTATGGGATTAACTTTATTTACTATTCTTTCATGCATGAGTATTTACTTAAAGTTGATAAGGAAATAAATCTTAACAAGTTGTAGGGGTTAAATATCTAAAGATTTTGAATCTTTTAAAAAGTGACCAACTGATTCAACCCCCCCCCCCTTCATAGTTTTTATTTTTTCCATTGGAAAATCAATTGGTGTTAGAGGGAAGGTTCCCTTACTGAATCCTTATCATAGATAATATCATACCTATTAATAGTAGATTCATCCCAATGATTAATGGATGAAATTGTTATGGATGGAAAATATTATGATTTCTTATTTCTTATCCCTTATCTTGGATGTTTTTTATGCTGATACTATTGGGTTTACACCTATTGAGAATGCTTCCCCAATTACCTTTGCTAATAATAGAAATGTAGATGTTGATGGAAAGGATAGAAATTCTATTCTCATGTCCTTATCAGAAAATGTTTATCAGCATGTGATGGGTCTCAAAACATGAAACTTTTTATGGGACAATCTATAACGATTTTTTAAGGTAATATAAGGGTTAATTAAGAAAATATAAAAAAAATCATAGTAAGTATGAAGAAATTAGAATGAGAGATGAAGAAAAAATTGATGAATACATTAAAAATGTAAATGATAATTGTTCTAGAAATCGGAGGATTCATAGATATCATGAATAAATCCAAAATTTTTAAGAAACTAATGAGAAAATTTCCAGATAGTTTTGATACTAAAATTTATTCTTTTAAAGATAATGAAGGTTTATCTCCTGATGAATTGCAAAACATTATTGTTGCTTATGAAATGATGAAATATGAAGTGTTTAAAAATATTATGAGAGATGAAATATTTTTTGAAGATATAAGAAAGATGAAAATCCAATATGTTGAAGATGTTAATCCTTTTGACTCTAAAGTTAATTAGGATGATGAGTTGAAAGATAAAATCATGTATCTTATATCCAATATCTATCTAATAGGAAGATAAAATTAAGGAGGTAAACTTCCTCTAAAATTTTTTGAGTATGTTTTCATCAAACACATTTCTATGAATTTTCCCAAGAAAATGTTGAATAATACCTAGATTATTCTAATAGAAATCCTTGATAGAAGAAGTGGATAAAATGATAATGAAGAAAACTCTTCCAAAATATACAAGAAGAATACTAATGGTATCAAAATAAATATGTTGAGTAAGAAAGTTGAGTTGGAATCAACTGCATACAATTATATTGAAGGTTAATGTTCAAAAAAATTCAGAACATTCATTAAAAAAGTTGAGAAAACAAAATATTCCTTTGGGAGTAAAGAAGTTGCTGAAAAATATTATAGAGAGTATCAACATAGAACAAAACTTGCTTTTTGTCTTCATAAAAAAACTCTAAAGAAATAAAATAGAGCAATGAAGGAAGATTGTGAAGAAGTTTTTTATGGAATCAAAGATTTAATCAAGCAAGAAGATGAATACTTTCAGGATATTTTATGTTACAAACCTAAATATTGGAATAAGGAAATAAGATTGAATATATTAGTAAGAAGATGGAAACTATGGAAAAAAATATAACAATTTTCAATAAAAACCTATTGATATTGAAGTACCATGATGAAGAAGAATGAAGACTTCAAAAAAGATTCATAATTAAAATTTGATACTTTGAATGTTGCTAAGAATGATTAATACAAGAATTTGGTGAAATATATTCTTAACAAAAATAATGTTTCATCTGATTCTTTTAACATTTCAGGTTTTATAAAATTAATGGGGGAATTGTTGGTATGGAAAGAATGTGATAAAACTATCAAATCTAAAAAAGTAGATAACTCAATCAAATGAAATGATGATCTACATCCTAAGTATGTTGGAGATGAAATAAATTACCAACTTCAGCAGAGTTTTTATAGAGAAAGATCTTTATTGAATAGAAAATTAAAATTTGATGTCTATTTCTAGTTTTGGGGAATATATGTGAATATAGATTGTAATTTTTGTCACAACATATCATTACCCAATGAAGGTTCAAGAAAAGTGGAAGAAATGGTGATTGTAGAATGAGAAACATTCCTAACAAATAGAAAGTTGAAAAGGTGAATAATCAAGATGTTAGAAATATTCTAACAAAAAATCAATTTGAATGTTTGGAAAATGTTTTTGGGAAAATGTGATCAGGCAGGTCATCATGTCGTAAGATGTATGAAACTATTTCTGAAACATATTTTTTATGATAGAAAAAAATAGGATGTTGAAAAAAAGAATTTTGAGGAAAGAGCATATGTTGTGGAGAAAGCTTTGAAAGCAAGTAACAGGAAAAAATCAAGGATACTTGATAGTGATTGTTCTTCACATATTAAATGTGATATAAAAATCATGAATCTTCTTGAAATTCATGATAGAATAGAATTTACCTTTGTTAATGATTGTTCTATAAAAATCAGAAGAATTGGAACTGCTGAGATTGAAGCAGAAAAGTAAAAATACAAGGAATTTTTTTATGTGTTAAAACACAGATTTCTTAGTGAAATTCACCTGACCGATGATAGAAAATATTTTTTTAGAAAATATTTTCTTATCATAAAATGTGAGAAATATGGAAAAGTTATTATCAAAGGAGAAAGAACTAGTGGTAATATCTTCCAAATAATAGAATTCAATAACTCTAGTTACTTAAGGGTAGAATAGAAAAAAATTGTGGTACCGAAGACATGGGAACTATCACGACCTGTCCTCAGGACCCATGTCGTGACTACCCCAAGCCTGCCTTCCATAGGCCAAGGGCTGGACACTAGCACCAAAGGCGTAAATCCTGCTAAAAAGGGAAGGCATTTCCTTTATAAAGTAAACAAACACTAAAGAGTACGCAAGTTGAGTAAACACAAAGTAAAATGAGTACAATAGTAAGTGCTGGAAAGTAAATGGGCCAGAATACAAACCCAACTGAAAGTAAAGTACAACTGAAAAGAAGGTACAACAACAGAAAGGTAAAGCAGCAACTTCGAGCCGTCCTCTAGAAATCCCACTTGAAGGGTGGGTACAGATAGTCTCCTCTACTCCTCGTCTCCATTCGTCCACTCCGAGTACGTCCTGTCCAGTGATCCACCTCCAGGTACCGTCCAGCTCCACGAGCTCCCACCTCGATCAGCGTTGTCCATCGTCTGCATCCAACACAACGTAGTGCGGGCATAACCCGTGCAGGGGTGAGTATACGCTACTCATTAGGGACTCCGAGACCCCCGAAGGTCTCCCAGAATCCATGAAGGATAAACCACAAAGGAAAGATACAATCACAAAGTAACAACCAACTCTACTTAGGTATATTCCCATACATATACCTAAGTCATCAATTCCATTTCGGCTCCAACATCCGAGACCAAATTAGATCGAGTGCACACATAAAAGAACAATCCAATCCACACAGGATAACACAACCCAATCCACACAGGATTGCAAAACAATCATATCGAAGATAGTGATTGAAAGTCAAGACTCAGCTCACATAGGTATAATTCTTCGCAAGACGATAGAGATGATCAGATGTAGCCACTGATTCATCTATGTTGTCGGACCCACATAGGATACAAGACCAGCTAAGCTGTCAGACCTTCAAAGGATACAAGACCAGCTACTCTGCCGGACCCACATAGGATACAAGTACAGAGTCAAATAATGTCGGACCCACATAGGATATAAGAACAGTAGTCAAGAACTACCGGACCCACATAGGATACAAGAACAGTAGTCATCTCCGTTGAACCCATGGAGGATTCCAGTATGGTCGTCGTCATTGTCGAACCCATGGAGGATCACAGTACAGTCGTCATCGTCATCGCAGTTGCAGCCAGCTCTAGGGTTCCCGCACAGAGCATGTTCGATTCAGGGAGGGTCCGCTCCACGAGCCAAGGGGGGTTGATACATCAACTGACACGAAGTTCGGAGTAGATGTATCTCAATGTTTTGTCTCTTCAATAAGAACTCGACGCGACAGATGGCGCGTCAATCGGACGCCCGGTCTGAGAGTTATTGGCTTTTTCGTCCCATGGGCCCGGTTGGTTTTTAAGTCAAAACCAACCTGACCATACTCCAACTGCATCCAAACCTTGAGCAGAGTAAGACAAAATAACTGTCTCACTATGAGTAGACCAACAAAGCTAACGGCACGTCAATCGGATGTCCGAAGCTCAAGTTATAAGTGTTTCCGCTCCGAGGGCCCGGTTGGTTTCCTGTTCAAACCAACCCGTCCATACACAAAGTTCTCCGAAACCTTAAGTTTAATATACCAAGACGACCGAATCGATCCAAGGATCTCTATGCAACTGACGGTGCGTCGATCAGAGGTACGTAGCCCCAGTTATGGGCGTTTGAACGGTTCTATACGGAAAATAGGGGTTCGGGCCCGGTCCGACCCGGCCCGATACCCCTGGGCCGGTCTGAATTGTGTCCAGCCCGGTTGGGCGCGGCCCGGCCCAGATGGTGCGGCCCGGCCGGTTCGGGCCGGTGCGGGCGCCCACGTGCTGAGCGGACGCAGAAGGGGGGAGGCCACCGCCCCCTACGAACCAAACAGCGGACCCTTCGGGGTTCGGCCTATCCTTTGACTGGATTTCAACCCCTGGTTTTCCAGGGAAGCGGCCGGCCTTTATGGTCGGTCGTTCTGTTCATGCGGGACCCGCAGGGGTCCCGCCTCAAGGGTGTGCCGACGGGCAGATTAGCCAGCCACCTCCCAGAACCGCTGCGGCCATGGGTCGCGGCACCTGGCCGTCCGGCGCGGCCCGACGGCGCAGCGCCCCTCTGCTGCGGACCAACTCCGGTCGCGGCCTCTTTCGGTCTCAACGGCGCAGTGCGACGGTGCTGCGCTTCTTTTCTGCGGCTCGCATGGACCGTGGTTCCTTCGTTTCCGCGCGGTGTCGTTGCACTGTGCCGCCTCCATTCCAAGCCACGAAAAATACGACAACAATGGGGAGGAGGGTCGGCTGTGTTTGTGTGGTCCGACCTCCACCCGTTAATTTGATAACAAGTGGCTATTTATTTAACGATGAATGCCAGAATTATTCAAGAACATATAAACAAACCCCTACCTCAAAAAATTTGTCGAACTATGATCATCTCGGGAAAACGGCGTCGCGAGGAGAAGATCCGTATATGATTGCAGAGTTCGTCTGAGGAAGAAAACGGAATTTACCTTTCTTTAACGCGGGAAGAAGATCGAAATAGGGTGCGTCGTCGTTCTTTGGGAAAGGCATCACAGACCGGCTGCGAAGAAGTGAAAGATCGGTACGTCATCTCTCCTTGGTGCTCCAGCGTTCTTCGCGTTCTTCAACGAGGAAGATGAAGTTCTTCAAGACTAGAGTTTTCTTCCCCCAATCCTCTCACAACAAAAACAACCCCAAATAAAATAAGGTTCATCCTTATTTTATTAACCCATTCCATGAATTCCAAAAATTCAAAATTCAAACTCTTAATTAAATAAATTGAATAACTTAAATCAATTAATTTAATGTGAGAGTTGGCATGCATTTAATGAGGGAGAGAGGATGAGTTACAAATTAAATGGGGGGTTTCCAACATTAAGAGGGTTAGAGGGGTTAGAGGAAATTGAAGGGGTGGGGCTCATGTGGGCCCCACCTCACTAATATCCTAATAAGAGGTGTTAATATATTCCCTCACATGGAAGTTATACCACAAAGAGAAAAATATGGTTGTGACAAAACTTTATTTACTTAACACTTAAACCACAATTTTTTAACAACTCTTCCCAAGCAAAGAAAACTCCATAAAAGGTCTTCCAAAGCAATTACTGGCATTATGGTTTCATCGATGCCCTCGGATTTCGATTCCGACCACCGGTTCAAAAGTTAAGAAAACCTGCTCGTTCATTCACTGAATGTACCCGAGCTAAACTTCAGAAATTGATTCCGGGCACACCGAGCCTTGGAATCAGGTGCCGTTAGAAACTGCATACTCATAAAATCCCAAAGAAATTATGAAAAAAATTTCCTTGAATTTTATGGGTCTTTACAGGAACCTTGTAAAGAAAATTATGATCAACCTTTCAAAAGTTGATGTCATTCAAAATTCTATAGAATTGAAAACAATAGAATAATATGTTTCTGTTACTTATCAAAAAGGGAATATGACTAACAAAAGTCATAAAATAGTTGAGATTCAATCTATCAGACCACAGGACCCGATTCATTACCATTTATATGGTCCAATGAGATTTCAATAAACAACTGTAGACTTATAATTTATCACTTTTTTTTAACTATTTAACCCATATGACAAACAAAAAGTTTATGAACCACAATTCAGAGGCCATTGAAATGTTCAAATTCTTCAGAAAATATGTTGAGAATGAATTGGGGGATTATATAAAGAAGATGAGAATATATAATGGAACCAAATTAACAAAAAAATACTTTTCAAACATAACTGAGAATTCATGTTATTAAACATTAGTATAGTTATCCCTATACTCTAATAAATTATGTGGTAGAAGTAAATAATAGAAGCTTCATGGAATTGGGAAGAAGTGTGTAATAAGAATACAAACTTCAAAAGTTATATTGGAGAGAATATTTTAGTAATATTATACATGTTCAAAATAGATTCTTATTGAGACCATAAACAAACATGAACCCTTATGAAATGTGGTATAACAAAAAAAATTAATTGAAATGCTTCAATGTTTTGGGATGTCTATGTTCACTCCAAATCATAAATTCAGATTTGGAAAACATTTATGAGAAATATGGGGAAGGAACTTTCATAAGTTATTCCTCAAATAGAATAAGTTATAAATGTTATAAAAAGTGTTTATAAGAGTTGGTGGACTCATATGATGTGATGGTAATTGAAAATCTGTGTTCCTTAACAAATGTTGTCGAGAATGTTGTGGTGCATAAACTGGAAAATTTCAATATTACGGAAAGAAATTCAAAATATAATTATCAATATTTATAAGAATCAAGTGATGAGGAAACTTAAAATGGGAAAGAAAATTTGAAATTACATACCTTCCACAAAAATTTTGAATCTGAAAATATTATTTGGAATCAGAAGGCTCCATTTCAGATAAGAAGAAAGTTGAGATTAGATAATTAGACTTCACTTATCTCAAAAGTTGATCCTGGAACAGTTTTAGAGGCTATTAAACACAAATAATGGGTGGATTTTATGAATCGTGATTTGGATCATATTGAGTGTAATGAAACATGAGAACTTGTTCTATGGCAGGAAAAGAAAACATTTATTGGAAAAAGTGGTTTTATAGTAAAACATTGAATGATCATGATGATTTTTCAAGAAACAAAGTAATACTTTATTTTAAAGGCTATGAATACGTGAAAGGTGTAGATTTTGAACAAAATTTTTCACCAATTTCATGATTAAAAAAATTAGAATGTTTTTTTCAATGGTCTAACATTGAAATTACAACAGTTATCAGATGGATGTATAGTCATATTTCATGAATTGTGTGATTTAGGAGGATGTTTTCATTGAACAACCTTGTGGTTTTTTACTTAATGAGGATGAAAATAAATTTTATTGATAGAAGAAATAATGGTATAGTCTGAAATAGGCTCCACATTCATGGTATTATGAATAGGAAAATTCATTAAGAATGATGAAATTTTTTAATGGAATAGTTTATAGAAACATATATTTGAATTTTGTTGACTCCGACACAACAATTGTAATTATTTATATAAATGATGTAATTTTTTTGGGATGAAGAAAAAATTTTTAAATAATTTTATGAAGAAATGTAGAATAATGTGGAACTATCAATGATGTGAGAATGAACTTTCTTTATTAGATTAAATGTTAAAAAAATAAAAATACATTTTCTTATCTTAAGAGAAGTATTATAGGTAATTGCTAAAGAAGTTTGGGATGTAATAATCGGAAAATGTTTTTACTCCTATTTCAGTGAGAAAAAAGTTGAGTAAAGATGAATCTAGAATAAGTTTTAATTAGAAAGACATTAAAAATATTATAGGGAGTTTTATTTTAACTTGTGTCCTAAAGGATGGATATTTTTTATGTTGTGATTTGTGTTCCTCGTATCAAAGTAATCTAAAAGAACACCATATGTCTGTTGAATTTTTTTTTTGAGATATTTCAAAGGAACAAATTCACATGGGTTGTTATATAAAGGAAATTGTGAGATGATTTTTCATGGTTATACTAATGCTATTTGGGTTGGAGATTTTATTGGTTGAAAATCAACCTCATGAGGAAAAATTTTCTTCGATGAATTTTGTGTGTGTTGGAATTGTAAGAAAAGATGTTTAGTAACATTGATCAAAACTAAATCTGAATATGTTGTAGCTTCCCAAGAATGTACTCAAATGTTGTGGATGAAATTTTAGTTGGTTGAATTGAAATTGAATGTTTATAAACCATTGAAGATAATATGGGATAATCAAAGTGATACATATCTTTCTAAAAATCAGGTTCAACATTCAAGATAAAAAACATTGATGTAATGTTTCACTTTATAAAGGATAATATATTTTCTTGAGATTTTTTGCTAGAATACAGTTATAAAAAGTATAATATTGAAGATATATTAACAATAGAAATGAAAAAATAATTTTTTGTTGATTTGATGTTGTAACTTCATGTCCATCCTCCTCCCATGTCTTCTTAATCCCTATAAGGAAGCACCCCCACTGTGCTTTGGATTATGATAATGAATGGGGAAGGAAAGTAAAAACATTGTAAGATTTTTTTTACTTATCATTATTTTATGAATCCAATTTTGTGGATATCATATAATGGGGGAAATAAAAATAAAATCATGAAAATAAATAATGGGGGAGAGAAAAGGAATGTTTGAAAAGAAACCTGATAAAAGTTTATCTTTACATGGACACATAACTTTCTTACCACCGAGAGATTGAATTCCTTCCAAATCATTACATTATCCAGTAGTGTGGTTTTAGGAAAATCCCTTCAAATAAATGCTATGTTTTGATAAAAGTAAAAAACTTGAGTTGTTTATAAAATTTATTTTCTGAAAAAATATCGAGAGTTGAAATTTGTTTAATGAGGGTTGTAAAAAAATCCAAAGGGGGATATTGAATAATCTTTGTGATAAATTGTTTTAACATGGTTTTTTTATTTTTTCACAAATAAAATTTTTTGTATAAGAATGTTTTTGTTATCCAAGTATTGGGTTAAGTTCCTCAGACTAAGGGCATTGAATATAGGACCATCTGATTTAGTTTATCAGATCCATATGGATCAGATTTACATAATCAGATCCAAATGAATCAGGTGAATAATTTTTTTTTGCTAGATGTTTTTCATTTCTATATTCAGATAAGGAAATAATTTTATATGTTATAAAGAAATAAATATTTTTTTTAATTAATCATATTTTTTATAAAACCTTTTGAAATAAGATCCTGATGTCAATAGTTATAATGTTTTCAAACATTATAAATAAAGTCAAATGATGATTTTCTGATCAAAAATTTCTCACAAATCCTGAAAATATTCATGATAAAATTTTTGAAAAAATAGTGGAGAGGTTTTATGATTTTAAATAATATAGTATATAGATACCATAATAATGGAAATTCCATCATAATGAGATTTCAATCCTAATTAGCTAAGAAGGATACATATTTTAGATTCTCTTAAAAGGATACAGAAATTGTATTCACTAAAAACAGGGTTCCTGGGTGAGGTGGCAGCCCCCTGTTGATGGCCTCAAGTTGAATACGGATGGGTCATGTATGATGGGCGACATGCGCGGTGGAGGTGTGGTCCGAGATAAGAAGGGAAGTGTGTTTGTAGCATTTACAGTGCATTATGGTGTTGGTAACTCCCTATAGGCGGAGGCGTAGATTGTTCTTTCGGGTATCTCATTATGTAGGAAACAGGAGCTCCATATCTCACAAGTGGAGTCAGACTCAATGTTAATTTGCGAGGCTTTGCGTGGAAATGGTACAGTACCCTGGTCCATTACCTACACAACCCGTAAATACAGAGCTCTCCTCGACGGTAATACTCAGGTCACTCACACGTGGAGGGATGGGAATAAGGTGGTTGATTATTTAGATACTATGGTGACCCTAGGTATCACGTTTCAATGCAATTCCCATGTTTCTCAGCTTAAACGAGAGGGGGTGAACTTGATCCAGGGGGATTCCCTTGGTCTCCATTATTTACGGCTTCCCTGATCTTTGTTGTTCCTGGTCTCGTGTTGTGTTGAACTATTTCTTGTTTCTTTGAATAAAAATAGTAACGTTGATGATGATGAAACAGACTAAGGTACATCATATTGAGTATTTGATCAGAGTTTTATTTTTGTATATTGAGAAAGAGTTCATTGTATTGAGTCCATCATATTAAGAGAATCAGATCCAGGATGATTGTAATGAGAAAATCATATCTAAACTCTTTTTATTGAGAGATTCATATCCAGATAGATTTTATTGATATAATTATATCCAAACACATTGGATTAAGCAAATTTGATCCCGTCAATTCAGACTAAGGATTAGGACTAAGAAATTGTGAGGAAGTTTCAAAAAGTCATTATTCTTTTTTTGGATCAATTTTTTATAATAAAACATTGGAAACTGACTTAACTCATTATAATCATTCCTATGGGGAGATAAAAGGTGTCTAATAGGAGTTTCCACATGTTTTATTCACCTATTTATAATTTTGGATTTCCATTGAACCATAGGAGTGGCTGTGGGAAGTATGTAGGTTCCCACACTAAGCCCAAACCTTGTAAATCTTGTGTTCTTTACTTTTTTTACTATTTATTCATGAATGAATATTTACTAAAAGGTGATAAGGAAATAAATCTTTAGAGGTTGTAGGGGATAAGTTTCTAAATGTTTTGATACTTATAAAAATTGAAAGACGGATTAACCCCCCACATTTTTAGTTGTTATTCATTCCTTTAAAACTTCACACTACTTGGGGACTATCTCAAATTTTGTTCCACAATGAGTATATCATTCATCATGTCCTAAAATAAACATTGATGAAAAACGTTCACTGTAAGTGGATTATATAATGAAGACCATCCTAAAAATATCTCTCCCTTGAGATATCATCAGTTTCTAAATATATTGAAAACCATTATAGTTCAGTTAAACATCCATCATAGTCCAACACTGACATTCCCTCCTAAGGTAGATGCATGAAATCGTGATCATTTTCATCCCTCATCATCATGGGATAGAGATGAATCTAGAATATAATTTCTATATTCTTATAATATAGCTCATCCTACTTTCTATATTCATCTAGAATATCCCACAAATACATGGCAGTTCCATGAAGAAAAAATAATGAAATTTTCACCATCCTATCCGTGGGTGAATCAAGATAATTGAAGATTGTCTGGAATGACTAGATCTAGAACTCAGCTTCCTAGAGTACTCCTTCCCTAGTGAACATAGGTGGATGATATAGATGAAACTCTCTTCTCATATTAGACATTAAACGCATAATATGAGAAATCTACCTTTCAATGTATAATATGATCCTCAAGAAGATATTCTGAAGATGAATATCGATCAAATAATAAGAAACTATATGATATTCAGTTCATCTGTGTTAAGATAGGGATGATCTCCACTCTCCTAATTCTCATGTTGAAGATGAAAAGGAGTCATTTTATATATA
This sequence comes from Viscum album, assembly GCA_963277665.1. Lineage (NCBI taxonomy): Eukaryota > Viridiplantae > Streptophyta > Magnoliopsida > Santalales > Viscaceae > Viscum > Viscum album. The sequence continues at coordinate 415,502 of CAUJRU010000106.1, read as the reverse complement.
AGATAACTTTGCAATTGAGAGAACTAGAAAACAACAAGGTCATCCTTAAAGAGTGACTACAAAAGAGAACCACTAAATCACGGTCTCTATAAAGGTGGATTACAAGTGTTTTAGAAAGAAATATGAATTTATTTCATTTATCTGATAAAAATAATATCTCATAACACAATTTAATAGTCATGTATATATCATATGAAAAATAGATATGTCCCTATCATGGAAAATTCATGTCAAAATATCACTACATGACTATTATGATTAATATATCCTTATTTGGCACCATACTAAGCCATGATTACAAACATCAAGAAATAATAACATAATAAAATGAAAAAATAACATGACATTTGAATCAACCATGATGAAATAACACCAACTATAATACGAAAATGAAAAATACAATAATACCATCCCTAGGTACTCAAATTTCCCCCCCGTAAAATGGTTAGATACACCCATGAAAAAGATCATTACCAAATCCTGACACGTTCTAGTCTCCTACCTAATTTTCCAAAATACTAGATTTAAAGAAATTTAAACATTCTTCACTGATAGCACTTTATAATTTCCCCCAATCTGAAACTCTCTCATGTTTCCAAAAGTGGTTAGTTATGAGACCTCAAGTGTGCCTCTTCTTATGCCAAAGTCTCTCTCTAGTAGTGGGGGTATGAAATTTGTTGTGGGGAGACTATACACCCTAGAAAGAAGAGTAATAATAGTTTAAAATGAGCTATATAATTAAATATAACAAATTATAGACAAATAATAAACCAATAATACATGATAACTAAATAATCTAATAAAGAATAATTGTAATAATTAAATTAAATGATAGAATGTAACGAATTATCATGCTAGAAACAATGCAAGTAAGAGACTATAATACTCAATTAAGACTCAATAATCCTTGGCCCTGAACCCCTTATGAGTCCCAAGTTCAAACACTAGAAAATCTAGCTAACAAAAAATCAATAGAAAGGTTCTTTTCCCTTGTCCAAACATGCATCCATGTAATATTCTCGGCTACCAAAGGGAAACCTGAATGGGGTGTGAATATCACTCAATAGGTTGAGACCTTCATTTCTAAACAAACATTTTTTATATGAAGTGTATGAAATAAAGTGATAAGTATGTGTTTTAATTAATTCAAAAATTAATAAAATACAACAACAACCTTCTTTGGATCCATGTTGGAATATCTTGGAAGATGTCTTATAACTATGTCCACCACAACCATATAACCATGGTAAAATAACCTACATTGGAATCATGATAAAATATATCTAAGAATGTCTTAAAACCATTCCAACCATAAACATAAACATGGAATAATCACAATAATAAAGCATAAATCCCTATAATAATTAAAACATTTGGGTCAAAGTCCTATAAGAATTACAGCATGGGAATAGGAAAAGACCACTCATGATAAACAGTACACCATGGGACTAAGCTGATCTTACTCATTATCTACATTAATATAAATATGTGTTCATGTTCCAGGGCCAAGCCCGATATATAAGTATCTCATCATGAAACACAGGTCCTATCATTCAACATCGATATCACAATATCACATCTGGATCCTTGATGGTTAGTTATGTGAATTATTATTTTTATTTAAATTACCTCTTTCTATTATATCATACATTTTCAACTGTAAAAACAATAGGTAGTAACCCACAACATAGATATTTTTTAACAATAAATCATGTAAGGTGTCATGTCATGATAAACATACTTTAATCCACTATACAATTCAATTATATTCGAGGTTAACTCACCCAATGGGTATCCATAAGCTAGGTAAAAATCCAATTGAAACCAATGGACTCCCAGGAATAATCCAATTCATTATTTAATTGGTTGAGGCACACATTAAATTAGGGAAATCAAAATTTTGACTATACATAGAAATTATAAAACCATAGGGTTGTGATTTATTCCCCCATCCTTAAACTGATAATAAAACAATGCTTCCAATGGAAAACTTCTATTAGGAAGATGGTGAGGATGATATCAATGAGGTTCCTAGATCCTAACTAATCAAAGTCAAAACCAACAACCAACATGGTCAAGATATTACACCACCAAGTTCGGGAGAACAAGGAAGAGAAGGGTAAATCCCGATGAAAATCACTTACCGGGGATAGAAGGTGTTATCAGAAAGTTTAGAAGGGAGTTTGGTACTCCAATGTTGCTTGTATGGTTTCTTAGGGTTAGTAAGAGAATGTTGCAGTGAGTTAGAATAAGAATTCAACGACACATAAAACAGAAAAATAGAAATTTGGGGAATAACAGGTAATGTAATATAGTTACACATCATTAAAATATTTATAATGGAATATTCATAAAATACAGTCACCTTATATTATTTTATTAAAAACACCCAAACATTACATGACGTGTAATTCATTTACATGCAATATAAATGTTTTGAATATGGGTTTTCCTCTCATTTCCCATTTAAATAACCCAAGACCCTATTAAATATTTTAAAATTACTATGAACCCATTAAACACATTACCCATTTAAATGTACTCCATTAATTTTGATAAAAACACATCTCTTGACTTTAGGAAGTTTTCCCAAACAAATTCTCTCCATGTGGGTCCTCTCTAATTTTCTCAATTTTCTTCACAACATGAGACTTCATTTATTAAAATGATAAATATTAAAAATTAAACACAAGCACTAAGGTTTAATGATGATCCAAAACTTACTTGAAGGAAAAAATTTATGAAAAACTCAAAGAGAGACATACCTGAAAAAAGATGTTATCTTATAGTAGGTATGGGTTGTATGGGTGCTTGGGGATGTTGTTAAAACTTAAGAATGTGCCAATGGTGTTCATGGATTTCATGAAAAATATATTCCACCCATTTATGGACACATTATTCATGGTCTTCATTGATGAAATACTCATCTAATTGTTGACACTAGAGTAGCATACTAGACACCTAGATATTATCCTAATAAGGTATACATCACATCTAATTTACACCATGTTATTGAAGTGTGACTTTTGGATTTGAGTGGAGAATTTCATAGGACATGTGGTGTCTATGATAAGTATATCCATGGTCCAAGATAAACATCTTTCAGTCATTTCTTATACATTTCCCTAGAACATGTTTTGAGATCAGGATATTTCTGGGTCTTGTAAGTTATTACGAACGGTTTATTCGTGTATTATCTCTACTATCAGCACCCATGAAAGAACTGCCAAGAAGGGAGTGAAATTTACGTATTCAGACCTATGTGAAGTTTAATTCTTTGATATAAAGATATGGTGGGATGTATCTCTAGTACAATCACTCCTTGTGCATGGGATTGGTTTTTCAATGTATTGTGATGTGTCAAGAATAGGTTTTGGAGTAGTGTTAATGAATAGAGAGCAGTTAGTATCTTATGGGAATCATTAGATATGACCCCATGAGTGGAAATACACTACACATGATCTAGATATATAGTATGTGGTCTTTACAATAAAATGTTGGTGATACTATATTTTTGTGAGAGATTTTTTTATTTGCATGGACCACAAGAGCCTTCGCAACATCTTTACACAAAGGGACCAAAATGGAATTGGAGGGTTTGTATGAGTTTCTAAATACATTCTAGATCAATGTGAATTATTCAATTAGGGAAATAAAATTTTATTTCAAATTATATTATCCATAATATGAAGGGGGTAAAATAATTTGGTGAGATAACATTAGAGGTGTAGTGTTTCTTTATGAGCATGTTGTTTAATTAAAGGATGGATTCTTTTAAGATCCTTTATCAATGATTGGTGATCCCTTGGTTTTCACATCTTGAAAATTTTATACTGAGTAAAGAGTGGTCATAATCCTAGTCCAAAGTGTTCTTTATTGAGATAATTTCTAATTGGAGATGACTCGATACTCGGATAGTCGTTGGACGATGGAGATATGATCATGGTACATGAGAGAGTAGTAGTCCTTAATTCCATAAGAGATGATATTTTGAGAGGTTTTCCATGCCTATATATGTGTGTTACATCCAGGTTTTATGATTATATACCACTAATTTAAGATTTTTTTTGAGAATTCTTAGGTAAAGGGATATATCACCAGGTCTGTATCTTGATGCATTACATGTAGTAGGGTAATGGTCATGCACCAATGTCCAAGAGGGTTACTCTAACAACCTCCACTTCCATTCAGAAGTGGGAATATTTCATGATTGACATTGTAACATGGTAACCTAGGACTTTGAGGATCTGTAATATTATCTGGTTGATGTTGATTTGCTTAAAAAAGTTGTAAATTTTTTTCCTATCTAAGAGAATCACTAGTGAATGAGCTAGGAAATATCTTTGAACGTGATATCATATGTTTACATGATGTTTTCTTGATAATTTTAATATATATATACACACAAATTTTATTTTATTTTTTGGAAGGGATTTTATTTATCCCTAGGGACTTAGTTGAGATTAAGCACAATGTACCATCCCAAGATAGATAGACAATCCAAGAGGATGTCATGTTTATGAAGGATATAAATGAAGTATGCATTATAGACTTTGTTGGATCATGGATTGATCATATATATTTGTTTGAGTTCATGTACAAAAATGGATAAAAGACTTCTATTCAGATTCACCTTATGAGGCCATTTAAGGGAAACCATTTTGATCACTAATGTGTTGGTATGAGGTATGTGAGGTAGTAGTTGAGGGCCCATTTTGGTTAGGAGAGCTCCAAGAGAGCTCATCTGATTCATAAGAGGTTGATCATCACATAGATAAGACATATATCAGATGATAACTATAAGAGGATACCAATGAAGTTTTTTGTGGGAGATCAGGTTTTCTTGAGTGTGACTCCTCAGTTCATCCATTAACACTCAAGAGATCTTGGGAATATAACACCATTGTTTGTCGAACCTTTCATTACCATAGAAGGGATTGGGATAGTGGAATAATATTATAACCTTCCTTCACATCATCAAGGTATACACAATTTGTTTTATATGTCATAGATCCAATGGAATGTACCCAATCCTATACATGTCATTGACTATGAAGATGTTGAGTTGGAGCCTGAACCATGTTATGAGGAGAATCCAACAGAGATTATAGACCAGGGTGAGAAGGTCCTACAAGGGAATATGGAACCACATGTCCATATTCAATGGAAACATAGATGAATACATGAGGTTACATGAGAGTATGAGTCTGATTATAATATTATTATTTAGGGAATAACATGTTATAAAGGAAGGACAATATTTTGAGATTATAGGGAGTAGGTCCAAGAAATTATGTTGATAAATTGAATGAGAATATTGAGAAAATAAAGGGGCTAAATATGATGGGATTTTTATATTCAAACAATTATAATAAAATTCATGTGATTCTATTAAAATAAAATTTTTAATAATAAGAATAAAGAGAATAATAAGATAATAAAAAATTAGAAAAAAGAGAAGAACCTAATAGTAAATTCTACTAAATATATTAAGTATCAAAGAAATCAAAAAGATAGAAACTAAATAAGATCCTATATATTTTTTAATATCCAAGAAAATAAATATCTAATGATTCATACATTAATATATTATTTTCGATCTTGGAAATGAAATATAATATTGAGATAAATTGATGTTACTACAACTATATATCCCATGAATAAAATAAGAAAGGGTATCATGACCCTCAATTCCTTATATCATAAGGACTAATGTATTGGGATACAATCCAATGATTATTGTGTGGTAGAGAAAGATTGAGATTTATTTTTTCTTACTAAAGAATGAAATAATGACTATATTTTCAAGATCATAAACATGTTTACATATTAATCGCACTTCAAGTAAGAGGTAATTGAATCCAATATTTGTATAGAGTGATATGGTGGGTATGGGATTCTCAAAAAATGGTTCTTTCATGTATCATTGATGGTATTGAGTCAATATGTTCAAGGATATACCCTTACATGGGATAATTCTTAATAATAAAATTGGAGTTGTGTGGGGGATGGATAACAAAAACCATTCATTCGGGTCACAGTCATCCACCCTATAGGTGGACCGCGTTATAAAAACATTTTCTTGCCTTATTCTTTTTATTTCCTATTATTAATTTCATGTATGTAACCCAAATTTGATTAGATGAAAGGGGGTTGTGATCCATTAACTAATTAGGTGAATATAAAACATTGGTGAAATTTTTTTAATTGAGAAAAATTAGAACATACTAATTTTTTCACCAATGCTTCATGTGATTCCTTGATGTTAGTGGAATAATAATTTGTGTCAGATCTGTTATTCGTCCCCAGATTGTATTGTCAATAAATTAAAGATTTAAATGATTTTAAAAGTTTTAAATTTCTCTTCAAATGTATACATGATTTGAATGCATGGAGATGAATTATAAAGTATTTATATGAGTATCATTTCTTCTAATACTTTGTGGAATAGGAAGATAAAATGAAATAAAGAAATTAAATATGTCATCCCTCATATGTAAAGTGAAGAAAATTTAAACTTTAACATGTTTTAGTCAGGTATAAATCAATTTTAGCATGGTGTAAGATGAACTAGTGGTTAAATCTGCTATTTATAAGAATGGAAACACTTAAACCTAGGAATGTTTAAATTATTAATGTGATAAAGAGGTTACTGAAATCTCATGTCAAAAAATTCCTCTATATGATGTAAATAAAATTGCAGAAAATCATATCTTTCATTATTTTAATGATGATGCATATGTTTCTTTGGCATAGTTCTAGTATAATGTTCCTGATGAAATAACCATTTCTGTTCATGGATCATTCATAGACTCATAGAATGAAATATCCCATCTTGAAAAAGAATTTAATTGTTAAAAGAAAGAAATGGGACAACACGTAAATATGATCATAGATCTCACCAAGAAATATAAATCTATGAGTGATAGTATTATGGATATTTAAGAAAAATTCATTGAAAATAGAAATGATTATCTTGATAAAACCTTCAATAAATATGAATTAATGGAAAAACATAAAAAATGTCCCTTGCATTGGAAGTATAACAAAAAATTTACATTTCAATCAATAATTAATAATTGGAATTAAATGTAAACAATATAAAGGATCATTACAATGCACTACAATAACGGATAGAAATGACTGAGGATAATATTAAGAGGCACAAGAAGGAATGTGAAGATAGAATAATCAAACAATGTATCATTAAATACTAAATCTAACAAGATAAATGAGTTTAATAATTAATTTAAATAATATAGAAAATGAATGAGGTTAATATTAAGTGGATCAAGAAACAATAAGAATATAGAATAAAAAATCTTGAGAATGAGAAAAATATACACAATATAAAGTGTCTTGATCATGAATTCAAACTAGAAAATTTGGAAATTATTTTAGACGAGTCTTCATAATCAACTGAGAGAAGTGTTTATGCTTAGAATACTCCCTTAAAATTATTTTTTATTAGATAATCACTATTTAATTAGGTTTAGAGAGAACTATTACATGGATTTGAGGCCTAGAATAGATGTTATATATACCTAAATAAATAAATGAATTTTCATTCATTTCTTATTTACTCGATTACACTAAAACAACACATCCCCAACACCACTTCAATTTTTGTGCCGATCATACCACCTAATTATGTAGCCGACTTGTTTTTTCCCTACATAGTGCTGCAATGGGCATCAAACCAGTGGTAGTTCTCTAATGTCCATCCTTATCGTTGTCAGGTTATCTCCACCATGAGACAAAAACCACTCCAATTCATCTTCAATGGGCTAGTCCATAATAGTCAAGATGCCCTAATTTGATATCCCATTGGCCTAGTGGACCAAAGGTCTAAGGCATATCAAAAACTCCCAATTAATGTGATTAGTATTAGTAGTACAATACCTCAACACAACACATACTTCAATACATATAGTTCTTTAGTAATAGTGTAGTACCTTTTAAAATTTTTCCCTACCCATTTTTGGATCGGGGTTTCTTATAGGATTATGGGGAGTCATTTCCACTTGGGGAAGCCACCAACTATGTTCCAAAAACATAATAAAATAGTATATTTGTGGTAAAATACCTCTATTATGTTGAAATAATAGTTTGATAACATTCAATTATAAACATAAACATGTTCAAATTAAAAGGTAACCTTTATTCCAAATTACATTGTTTCTACTAATGTTGTTTTCTTGAATAATGTAGGTCATAAAAAAAATCAAGAAAAGATGAATTGAGAAAAATTGTGAGGAACCCAGCACTACATCTGTAGTGAATAGAAGAATGTTTAGAATAATTTTTTCCATAAAAGAATTCCAAAATACAAGTTTTTCTACACAAAATGGTAATGTGATCAAGTTGGATAGATTTGTATTTAGACTAAAGTATTATATTTTTTAGATATTTCTTCCATTATAAAAGGTTTTTCTACAAGGATATTGTCTATTGTAATAATTTCTAAATATTTTGAAATCAAATAAATCCAATCTCAAGGGGGGAAAGGTTGATCTGAATTAAATTCCTTTTAAGAAATATAATAATATATTCCTTTAAAATAGATTTTAAAATATTGAACAATTATAAGGAAAATATAAAAAAAAAGTTGGTCACAAGGAAGAATCATGTTGGTATAAAATAACCAAGAACATGTAAAATGTTTCTAAATAAATATGGCCACAAATTTTAGGATAAAAAAAGGTAGTGAATAAGGTAGGTGAGTTACCCCTGGGCTTGATGAAAAATAAATATATTAAGAAAAGAACATCCAGGAAGTCTAGGGAGAATACTATACAAAATAGATTAAACTTTTACTATTATGGAAGAAATTGACACACTAGGTATTTTTTCGAACAGTCAATGATTATAAGTGTCGATGGAAGAAAGATAGTGTAACAAAGGAGTAAATCAATCCATGTGAAAAATAAAATGATTGGTTTAGTGAAAATAATTTCTTAGAAACCATGAAAATTTTATAAGTATGGTGAGAATGTTCTCAATGAATTCATGGTAATTTTTCAAGATCAACTGGAAATTTCAATAAAGATACAAAAATCCTAAAAGAAGGAAAGTAACACTAGTTCAACAAAGGGGTTTCCAGAACTTTTTTTAAAATTTTAACTTCGTTTAATTATAGACATATTTCAATGTAATGTTGTAAATAACGTTTTGCGTCATTGATTATAAAATATGTAAAAAAATGTACTGCGTTGATTATTATAAAAATAATATGAAAAAACCTCAAAATATATAATTTGGACAACATTTTATATTTATTATTTAAAATAAATTATATAAAAAACATGATTTTTGTAAATTATTTTATAACTAATATAAAATATATATTATTACATCATTTATAATAAAATAGATATATTAAAATTTATAGTTAAAAATATATTTCTTAAAAACATTTTACCTGAACCATGATATATCAAAAACCATAAAAAATAACTCAAATATACTTCCCTAAAAATATTTACATCAAATTTTTTTTTGAAATTACAAAAAGTATACAGTTTTAAATTTAAAATTGAAAATAATTATTAAAAATAAAAATAAACTAGAAATATATTATAATTGTGTTATAATCCACCAAAATACCACATATATCATTTAAACAATTTCCAATATTTGGTTGATAGTGATAAAAAATATACAAATTATAAAATAATGTATTTAAATTATATATTTTTTATAATGATAAGAAAAAAAATGTTATAATAAAATATAACCTTGTAAATTTTATAACTATCCCAGTTCAAATTATTTCAAAAATAAATCATAGAATATAATATAAAAATTATATTGTTATTATTTATAATGAAAATTATTGTTTAAAATATGTTTTAAATTTAAAATAACTGTAAAGAGATTGACCTTGGTCACCCAGAGATGATGTCTCTATGACACTGGGCAAGCGTATCAGAAATAATTGAGATGGGGACCGGGTAAAAAGTATATTATCCCATAAAATAAGGATAAAATGATATAGATATATGATATTGTAACATTTGAATAGAATTTATAATATTTAAATAAAAATAATGATGAATTTTATTCATGTAGAGAGGGAAAAAACATCACCCCAAATAAAATGGAGGTTTGGAAAGAAAACCCTTACCACATTGAAAACAATCAAACCATGTGGACCAAAAATTAATGTTCCTAAAATAAGACATTTAAAACCATAAAGATAAATATATTTATGATATTATACATCAAGGTATTTTTTTCATACACCAAACAAAAGAAATAGTGTTGAATAAGGCATATCTCATGGAGACAAAAGTGAGACGACAATAACCATACCATATGTCTGAATTTGTTCATCACATGAGAGAAATATAATGGAAAATCAAATTAAATCCATTAATAAATTAATTAAAAACATTTTATTCATGTAATTGTGTTTTTATAATTTTATTATGTTTATTTATGGTCTTTTAATGAGGTATAAGATACAATTTTATCATTGGGGTGCATTCTTTTCTTTGGGTTTCACGATCGGTTCCCTTAATTATAAGTAATGGCGTACATGAAAAATGTGTATAGTTTTAAATAATTGGAATTATAAGTTATTAATGAACATAAATAAATTTAAATGGTTATATATATCATTTTTTATATGTTATGAGGTTTAATCATTAGATAATACATTTAGTTTAAATGATTAGATTATTATGATAGTTATTTATCATAACGAACTCATTCATTTTTATCATTTAGTGTTACATATATAAGTAAATTATAGAAAATAATAAATATTGTAACAAATGTATATTAGTATTTTTTACACATAAGAATGGTTTCATTACCATACTTGAAGGATAAATTGAAGAACAAAATTTTTTCGTCCATAAAGGTTGTAAATCGACACCTCATGAATGATGGTTATGTTTTTAAAATAAAAGAGAGTGACAAATGAGTTTGAGAATTGATTATTCCAATAGATTAACAAAATTATATTACATTTAAAGTACTAAATTTATCATGGTATTTGGATTATTTGAGATTATGAGAGAATAATAAATGAAAAGAACATGAAAATAAATTAAAAGGAAAAGGAAGAGGATTTTACCTCTAGAACTCTCCACATTGATAACCTACCTAGGAAAATGTTATTTGGATTTTTATGAGAGAAATGACTCTAGGAAGTGGGGGAGGGGCTTGGGAATATTATTGGGAATAAATTTGACGAGGCTCAAATCTTGGATGGTGTGAGGATAAGGGGTGGTGAGGGGTGTTATTTATAGTAGAGGAGACAGGTGATTTTTTAATATTTAAATAATTTGTTTATTATTTTGGATATAGACTCTAATTATAATTAGAATTATCATAAGACATATTAAAATAATTAATTGAAGCTATAGATTATGGTTTTTACATCATTCGTGACTCAAGGAATAGTGTATTTAACTTATAATGCATTTATATCGTAAATTACCGTATTTTATTATTCCCAAATAATTCATGCATTTTAGTGAAATCATAGAAATTTACCATAAAAATTTATAGACATGTAGAATTCAAAAATAAACTACATTTTTAGAAAAAAAATTCCAAATATGAGAAATTTAATTTTTAATTAAAATCTTTATTTACTTAAAAAATACAGTTTTTAAAATTATAACAAATTTTAGAACACTCTAAAAATATAATTTATAGTCTCATTAAATTATCCTAAAATCATTAGCTGAAAAAATATTGATTTATGAATGCATTTTTTGAATTTTTTTTATTTTAAATCATTTTATTAATTATAAAATTTTAATTAAATATTTATAACTTATAAAAATACCAACACTTAATTAGTAATTTTAAAAATGTTTATTTACTTATACTATGATATAATTATATCATATTTTCATTTATCAGATAGATAAATTTTATTTATAATTTCATTGTAGTGGTTACTATTCTATTGGCTAGTTTACTATTCATAATGGTCACATCACTATTTAGAAGGTCGTGTTACTATTTCATTAGTATAAGTTGATTATAATCTAGAAATACCTTTTATTTCATTAATTTTTCATTTATAAAGTTTTTATTTTGTTTTATAAGTGATTTAAGGTGATCTATACTATTTTAAAAAATCATAATAAGTGAAATCTCATTGATAGAATTATGGGCCGTTTCATTCTCCCCTCCTACAAAAATTTCATCCTTTAAATTTTCCAAATGTCACCTTATAAAAATATATGGGTATTTTCTCTTCATACGCTCATCAGAATACCACATCGACTCTTTAATTTTATGATTTTTATAAAGTACATATACCATCTAAGTCATATGATTCCTCAACACATGTTCTTTAGTGTTAGGAATCTGGGTATGATCTTCACAATAAGTTAAATCAGGGTTCAGATCTATTCCTTGAGAAGTGAGGACAATAGTTGGGTCTAGAATTTACTTCCTTAACAAAGATACTTGGAACACATTGTGAACATTGGAAAGGCTGGGTAGAATTTTCAAACAATAATCCACATATCCAATTCTCTCCATAATTTCAAAAGGACTAATGTACATAGTTATCAGTTACCCTTTGTTTCCAAGTCTTATAACACCCTTCTATGGAGATACCTTCAACAAAAGATGATCTCACTCTTGAAATACCAAATCTTTAATTTGATTATTGGAATCACCCTTTTGCTTAATTTAGCTAATTTTATATGGGTTTGAATTGAATTTACCTTTTCTATCATTTCTTACACAAGATCTAGGCCTACAATATTCCTTTTTCCAACTTCATCCCCACATGTTTGTGTATGAAATATATTTCTTTAAAATGCCTCATATGGTTCCATTTGAATACTATAATGGAAACTATTATTATAGGAAGGAAATGCCAAAGGTAGATACTGAACCCAAATACCATTAAATTCAAATGATTATGATATCAACATGTCTTCTAATGTTTTGATTGTCCTTTCCGACTGCCATTCATTTTGAGGGAGATAAGAAGTGCTCAAATGAATCTCAGTATCCAAGTATTTCTGGATACTTTTCCAAAATATTGATGTAATTAATGGATCATTATTAGAAACAATTGGAATATTTTCTCCATGAAGTATTTTAACTTCATTAATATAGATTCATGTATGGATATCTAGTGTAAAATCCCCCCATATAGCAATAAAATGTGCAGATTTGGTAATTCGATTAATAATCACCCCTAATACAACATTCTTTAACTCGTTTTTCTTAATAAACTGAAAAAATAAATACTAATTTTACCCCATTAACATGTAGGAATAGGTATGGGATTCATGACTCCTCTAGGATGTTGTCTTTCATCCTTTACCTATTAGTGGACTAAACATCATTAGACATAATCCACAATTCCCCACATCTTGTTATCCAATCAAAAATGTTCCTAATAATCATTATACATTATTGTGCTACCATAGTGTATAGGGAAATTCATTCTATGGAAATCATCTAATAAATCCCATTTTTTGTATGGGTATAGAGGGAACACATATACTCCACCCAAATTTTAGAATTCCATCCTCACACACAATGTCTGGAAACTTTCCATCATTCACAGCTATAATCTTCTTTTCAAGATTCTAATCATCATAATGAGAACATTTAGTCCTTTCTAGTAAAAATGGTATGTAAAATAATTGAGTAAGTGATGAGGTTTCACCTTCTGTGAAAATTCCCATATACAAATTTTCTACATCTGTATACTTAGGATCCATACCAATCCTCAATTTTTTATAACTCCGTGATCCTTCATGATCAATGTATCTGCTACTTTATTATCCTTCCCTAGCTGGTAGTGTATTGAATAATCATAATCTAAAATTATTAAGAGGCATCATATTTCCTCGTGTTATGTTCTTTTAATGAGAAGATATATTTCAGGATTCTGCGATCAGTATATATCTCACATTTTTCACCATAAAGATAGTGTCTCCATATCTTTAGAGAAAAATTATAGTTGTTATCTCAAAATCATGATTTGGGTATTTATGTTCATTAATTTTAAACTACCTTGATGCATAGAAAATTACTCTATCATTATGCATAAGGATACAGTTGAGTCCTTTCTTTTATGCATCACTATAAAGTAAAAATACACCCTTTCCTGATGGTAGAGACATGATCAGGTCATTCACAAATCTTCTCTTGAATTCATCAAACCATTTTTTAAATTATTTTTCCATATAAAATTAACCCATATATCAATATGTTTGGTCAACGAGTCAGCTAATAAATTTATTTTATTAATAAAATGATGAAAATAACATGTTAGACCTGTAAAAGTACTTACCTCAGCAATGTTTGTGGGGGAAGTCCATTCCTGAACCTCCTTTGTTTTCATAGGATCAACTTATATTCCATTCATTAAGAAAATATGTCCATGAAAGGAAACTGATTGAATCTAACATTCACACTTTCTAAACATCCCATATAATTCATTTCATTTTAGATTCTTTAAAATAATCCACAAGTGATTCTGATAGATTTTATATCTTTTGCATTATGTCAAGATAACATCAATAAATAACACAATAATTTTATCAAGATATTCCTAAAAAACTATGTTCATTAGATCCATGGAAATAGAGGGTGCATTTTTTAGTCTATATGGAATTACTGTAAACTCATAATTTTCATACCTGGATAGAAATTCTACCTTTGGAATATCTTCATTCCTCACAAGAAACTAATGATATCTAGATTGAAGGTCAATATTCGAAATGTATTATGCTCTATGAAGTTGATCAAATAAATCATCAATGTGAGGTAGCTGATAAATATTCTTTATTTTCATAACATTAATTTATCTATAATCAATGCACTACCTCATGGATCCATATTTATTCTTTACAAATAGAATTGGGGCTCCCCATAGATAAACACTAGGGAGAATAAATACATTATCAATCAATTACTCTATTTGTTTCTTCATTTCAATTAATTCCACAATGGACATTCTATAAGGATGATTTGATATAGGTCTTGAACCAGTAATTAAATATATAGAGAACTCAACCTCCCACTCATGAATATTTATAGGTAAATCCTCTCAAAATACTTCAATTTATTCTTATAAAAAATGTAGATCATCAATTTGAAGATTTATTTCATTATCCAGCTCTTCCTCCATAATAATTTCATTTAGTGGAGCTAATGGGGGTTGATCTATATGAGAAACATATGGTGATGTTTCTGCTCTTAATATAAGGGATTATACAATGTCCACACAAATCATAATTTTCTTCTTCTTGCAATAGATTTTGACATCATACATTAATTAAAGTTTACACCAAGGACTACATAAAAGTATACCATAGGTATGAAAATAAAATAAAAAGATAAATAACATTTATATTCCATAATTGGAACATCCTGACACATTTTTTATGCAATTAAACTTCTCTTAGGAGTTTTTTTTATGAAAACTCCTTTGTTAAGAAGAATTAGAAATAGATAATTTTTAATGAAAACTAGGAATATAGAAAGGAATTTGATGATCCAAAACCAAATAAGTATTTAGTTAAATTTTAGGGGATGAATAATGTACCTATAACCACATCATTAGGAACTTCAACCTTAGCTATTGTGGTAGAATAATATTTTCCTTGATCCTATGTCCTTTTCTAAGGAAAAATTCCTTAACACTTTATAAAATCATTTTTTAGTGTACCATATCCATATAATTGTATAATTGAACATTGGAATCTTCTTTCATTCCTTTTCAATCTTCATTGTAATTTCCTTTCCCTCCACACTAGTAGAGAACTCATTTTCCTTTTAAGGAGGATCCATGGTGTTTCCTTCAACTAGTATCACACATTGGAAAATTTGTATTTGTGTTCATCTATTTATCCATTTTCCACCCTCTTCTTCTCTTTTTTTCCACAAAAAATGAATAATAAATATATTATTATTTATCTACCTTGAGCGCACATGAGACTATGTCTTCATATGATGATAAATTTTGGGAGACCAGTTCTCTTTGAAGGAATGGTTTTAAACCATCAAATAATTGATCAATATTGCTCATTGGATTATGTATATAGTCCACAAAATTCCTTTCTAATCTTGTAAAGTTGTCTTTATACTTTTCAAAAAAATATCCTACATTTTTTCATACTGAATAATTTTCTTTTGGTATTCACTCATTGTTCAAGAGGAAAATAATTTTCTAGTGAAATTTCATTAAAATCCTTCTATTTCATATTTATAATTTCTTCGACCTTTTTTTGAATTAGTGACCTCTATTGATCCACATCTCATGATAGATGATAAAAATCCACAACAACCTTCTCCCTTTTTTTACTTCCCAAAGTGAGAAATATATTCTCTACGAAACTTATACACTAATCCACTACAAATGGGTTTGTATTCAAATTTAAAGATTTTTTTTTCACATAATGAGGCCAAAAATTTCTCCTCAAAATGTTGGATCAGGGTGCTCCATATGTGTAAGGTAATTTTTCAAAACCTGAGTCATCATTCCGAGTGTAGATATAAGTTAGTCAACACCAGTCGCAACTCAAATACCAACATCATTATCTTGAATATGAGGGAAATACCTACATAGGATATGTGCATTGATATAGTTTCCATTTCATCCACTAGGAAACCTTTATAAATAATGGAAAAAACTAAAATAGGTAATGATTCATAAGGCATAATCTAGAAATATCAATACACTTAATATTAATTGTAATCTTGTTCATTTTTAATCTAATAATCATATACATGGTTTTATTGGGGACATATTTACTTTTAAATCATTCATAATTGGTTTCAATGAAACAGTGAATTATCATAGGGATATCACCCAAGAGTATCAAACTAGGTGCGCAGTAAGGCTCATTATCATGTACCAAGTTAACCCAAGTAAGGATTGAGAGGAAATTTTGGAGTTGTTACCCCTAGGTACATCTGTTCCAAAACCACATCTACTAATAGAATCTAGATAGGAATATATTTCTAGGAATACATACATAATCTCTAATTTACCAAAATTTTAAGATTATATTATAAGATTATCCTCAAAGTATATCTTATGGATATGTTCCCCTAACAAAATTTTTTAAATCTAGTTCCATGGTTTCTACTAAAATTCCTCCGGTAAAAACTGTAAAGACCCTGACCCCATTAGCCTGGAGCCGGTGCCTTAATTTTTTATATTTGAATAGATACAATACATGAATCCCAAAAGAACATTAAATTTAGTTGGTTTTAAATCAATATTACTAACTAAAAATAATTTATTTATCTTCAAAAATAATTTTGAGGAAATTTGGGAAACCATAAAGTGAAAAACACCCATAAGAAACCAAAACAAAAACCCAGAACAAATTATCGAATCAGATCCTCCCCAGTAATTACAACATGATGACAAGCTTCATCCAAGAATAACCTTTAGGTGAGAATTCCTGTGTAGAAATTCATGATCACATAATCAATGGAAATATATTCCCTCTCATCATGCAGATCCAAAAGGCATGCTCTAATGGAGACTTGATGCTCTAATCCACATCTGGAGTAGATCAAAGTAGCATGTTGAGGACGAAACACCACACTTTTAAAAGAAACCAAATAGATAATATATATCAACAAAGGAAAAAAATACACATCAAAAAAGTCAAACTAACCATAGTACATCCATGAATATTACATTAAAACTTCAAGGGAACAAGAATATAGACAATCCATTTCAAACTTCTAGACACTCTTACATTAACCCTGTAAATCATTCATAATATTCATCTTTAAATCTCAGGAAAAAAATAAAGGGGTATGATTATATTCTCAATGAGGGTAAATAAAATAGAGGAAGATAATTTAAACAATAATTCATGGTCAATTAATAAAAACACATTCTATTAGAACATGATATGGTAAGAATAAATGCAAAATAAATTATTCCATATAAAAAATCTCATGAAAAAGAAACCTAACAATGGATATTATAATAGTAAAATATTCACAAGTATAATCAATTAAAAATATCATTATGAGGGAATGAATATATAAGAAATATGAAACATACCATCAAGGCCTCATCCAAGACATCTAAAAATGATTATGGCCTCGATCGAAACCATATCTCTAAATAGGAAAGGCCTCAGCCTAGTCCATATCTTTTTTTCTCATGAGACCTACTAATGCATCGAGGGGTTGTAGTGTGCCCTAAAAATATCATACTAAGTCAAATGAATTCCTCATATGAATGGGGATAAATACAAACAACATAAACAAATAAAATTTAAATAAATTTCCCAAAATTATAAACATAATCACTAACCAATCTAAGTAGTATGGTGAATCGTATGAAGATAGAAAATCCACAGTCAAAATAATCATAAACCATTAAAAACATATATTTGATGAAAATATTAAGATATAAATATAATTTAATTATAAAATTGAATTTATGTGTTTTCACATATGTGAATACTCGAACAAAATCATCGAGGAATTCTTGAGAGAAATACCCCTTTAACATTCCAAAGAAGAGTTCTTTTGAAAAAAAACATTTTTATTGGTCATAAATGTTTACATAAAACCACAAATGAAAAAAAATTCCTTCCTAAACTACTAATTTTATATAAATAATTTATTTTAATATATATTATGATTTGCATATGAAAATGGGTAATAATTCGAGACGTTCCCTTTAATCAGGCATTTGTTTCGCAAATAATTGAGTTGGGATCCTTCTAAAACATGTATAATACCATAAAATATGATTAAATGATATAGATATATGTATTTGGAATATATATATATAATTTATAATAATTATATAAAAATAATTAAAAATTACATTATCCTATAGAGGGAGAAATCATAACCTGAAAGAAAATAGAGGTTCTTAAATAAAACCCTTTCCACTTTGCAAAAGTCGAACCATATGACCCAAAATTTAATGATCCTAAAATAAGAAAATAAATTACATGATGAAAAATATGTTCATTTTATTATACATTAAGTGGAAGTATTCATAAACCAAACGTATAAAATAGTGGGGAATAAGGAATATCATGTTGAAATAGAAGTGATATTAGAATACCCTTACTGTATATCTAAATGTGTTCAACACATTACCTTAATATCATGTATAATAAATTTAAATCCATTAATTAAATAATTATTAACCTTTTATAAATATAATTTATTTTTTATAATTTTATTTATTTTATTTATGATCTTATGGGTGATTCATAAGATTTAATTTTATCATTCTCAAGTGTTCATTTTTTTGGTTTTCATGATTTGTTCACTTCTTTATAAATAATGGAGTTTAAGTAAAATGGGTATAGTTCTACAGAATTGGGATTATATGTTATTTATTAACATAATTAATTTTAAATGGTTATATATATCATTTCTTATAAGTTATGAATATGTGTCATTAGATAAGACATTTAGTGATAAACATTTATATTGTTACGATGATTACTGATCCTAACATGCTCATTTTGTTTTATCATTACATATTATGTAAATATATTACATACAGAACATAATAAAGGTTGTAATAAATATATAATATTATATTTTAACCATATAAATGGTTTCATTAATAACATTTAAGGAGAAATTGAAGAATGAAAATTTGTCAGACACGAAGGTTGTGACTTGGAACCTCACAGACAACGATTTCATTTTTAAAATACAACAGAGTGAGAAAGGAGATTGATGATATGTTATTTAATTAGAATAAAAAATTATAGTATATATAAGTTACTAGATTTATTATTAAATTTTTATGAGGTGAGGTTAGGAGTGAATAATAGAATAAAATAACATGAAAAGAACATAAAATGAAAAGGAAGAGGATTTTACCTCTTGAATTCCCTATATTGGGAACCTCCTTAAGAAATGGTTTTGTTATTTTGATGAGACCATGAGATCCTATACGTGGTTTAGGGCCTTGGGAAGAGTATTGAGCAGAAATTTTACAAGGCTCAAGGATTGGATGGTGTGAGGAGATGGGGTGGTGAGGGTGATATTTACAGTGGAGGAGAGGGGTGATTTTTGAATATTTAATTCATTTGATTATTATTTTTTATCAAGACTATGAATAGTTTGAGAATTATCATAAAATATATTAAAATATTGAAGGTACGTTCGATATTACGGTTCTTATATTAGTCATGACTCACAAAATAGTGTATTTTACTTATAATGTATATATACATAAAGTATCTTATTTTATTATTCATAAAAAATTCAAGTAATTTAGAAAAATCCTAAAAATTCACCATGATCATTTTTTTATGTTTAGAACTAAAAAATGAACTCCATTATATGAAAATAACTTTCTAAATATGATAACTTTAACTTTTAATTAAAATCATTATTTACTCAAAAAATAATGTTTTTAAAATTATAAATGCTTTTCTAACTCTATGAATAATTAAATAAGGTATCATTAAATTATTCTAAAATAATTAGATAAATAAATATTGATTTTTGAATAAATTTTATAAAAAATAATTTTATTTTAAATCAATTTATTTATTATAAAATTGTAATTAAATATTTATGGCATCAAAAATTACAAACACGCAATTTGTAATTTTTAAAATATTTATTTACTTATACTATGATATAATTATATCATATTTTCATTTATATGAAGGATTAATTTTATTAAAACATTCGCTAACAAGGATACTATTCTATTTTCAATATTACTATTCATAAGGGTCATGTTACTATTCCTATGTTTATGTTATTATTTCATCAGTATATGTTCCTTATCTTCTAGAAATACCTATTATTTAGTTCATTCTTCATTTATAAAGTTTTTAATGTGTTCTATAAGTGATTTTATATTATTAATACAATATAAAATAAAATAAGGGAAGTAAATCTAATTGGTATAATTATGGTTCATTACAATAACATTATATGTATCTATTAAATTGTAGTCGTTAAAAATAATGTTACTTTTACACACACAAATTTGATCTTTGGTTACCTCTTTCTTATTGACTCTCTATAGTAATCCCATTACCTATTTGAAAATGATATATATATTATGAAATTAAAATTTATTATAATATATAATTAATTAATTAATAAAACTTATGTCTCAAATAATTTATTAATGTTTTCCCACACGACATTATGTTTGGTGACTAATTAATAAAATGTATTTTCGTTTGAAAATAAACACAGAATCAAATTCCCACTAATAAAATAATATAATATTAGTGATTATTTAATTAAGAGAAACAACACTTTTTGGAATATAATTTTCATACCTATAATGATATGGAAACATCCAACATTAAATTTCATTATTCTAAAAACACTCAGATATATATATATCATTCATTAATTATCCATCATTACAATTATTACCTGAGATATAAATTTTTTTCCCAACAAACCATGAACTAATGATGTATCATACTAAATGAAAATTGTATAATGATACCTAATAAAAAGATTATTTATTATGATATATCAGTAAAAATGATATAATTTAAATAAATATGATAATAGACATCGGTGGAAAAGGATTTTATCATTATGATTCCCAATAATTTTGAATCTAAAACCTCTATTATAAATCTCTTTTAAATAATCGTAATCATATTGTGTTAAGAAATTAAAGCATCCGTTGGAATCCCTTAAACATCCAACAACATAGGTTCATTTGTTTATGGTTTATAAATCTCTTTAAAACAATTAATATCTAAATTGAAAGGGGCGTCAACATGTTTTTACATTCCATATAGTATTTCATTCCCATTAATGAATTCATATATATATATATATATATTTAAATATTAAAACAAATTTAACACTAATATGAAAAATAGAGGTTATAATCTATTTATATCTCTTCTCTAAGTTATCAAGCAATTCCAGATATCCAATTTAAAAATTGTTTCATGATTTTTCAATCTCTAGAAACCCCATCTGTAGGGAGTGGTTCTTTAACTATAACATCTATAGTATCTTGCATTTTTTCCCTATGATGGTCTATCTCAATCTGATGATGATGAATGGTATCATTAAAATAATATATGGACCCAACTCCTTAGATATAATATTGGGGATCTTTAATATATAAATCACAATAGATGGGTTATTGGGGAATAGGTAGTGTATGAGTGAGATATATAGGGGGAGGTTGAGGAGTGTGATATGGTAAAAAGGTGGATAAGTGGGATATATAGAATTAAAATAACTTTTTATCTCAAAAAGCAGAGATTGTACTAAATCTTTTACCCTCTCCTCAATTATTTCACTCATGCTGATAACTTTAGCTTCTATAGCATCTATTATTCTATTATATGCATCCTCTCATGAATAACTTCACAAACAAAACCAAAAATAAATTAATTGATACAACCACCTTGTTTACTCATTTTTTGTACCAGGTGTTTAGGATTTCCCAATATAGAAGCTAAAATACCCTACATACCCTGAGTTATAAGGGTCAAGTGTATGCTATTCTCTTCAAGGAATTCCTATATTTAATATTTGAAAAACTTATTAGTGTATTAAATAATATAAAGAGTCTAAAAATAACTTCAATAACTATATAAAATATTTATAGATATATACCTTGATTATTTTTAAGATATATTTCATTTTGGGTAATCTAGTCCCTCTTTAATTTTTTTAATGTCTATTTGAGGGGAGGGGAGTCAATAATTGGTGAGCCTAAAGATTAAGTTCTCAATTTTTGAAATTTTTCATCAATCATTTCCTCTTCAAATAATATTTTCTATCCATGAGATAAGTTACGAGGGTATAAAATTTTTTATTGGATATCCAAATTAGATATCTTCAATTCCAATTAATTAATTGAAAACTAATTAGTAAGATGATAATTTTTAATGATTATATAAAAACCTTAAAAAATATAACATTGTACTTACTAAAAATTATTCTTTTCATATACTTTAAATAAATTTATTCCATGTATCTTGATGTAGAATATGATATATATCACATGGATTTTTATTTTTCCTTTCACCCAAAATTATATATAAAGTTTAGGTTGATTTAAAATACTTCCATATTCTAGTGGAAAAATAAAAAAAATTCATCTTGTATTATTTAGTATTTTATTAGAAGGGAAAAAATAACATATATTATTAAAAACATTTCATTATAATTAAAATATTAATAAATTATCTTTCCAAAATTTTCTCTCACAGTAGAACTAGTGCCATATTTTTGACACTTCTCCAATTAGAAATAAAAATTCATACATTCTTTCAAGCTTTAATTACCCTAAATATTACAAATTTCTTAGAATTTAGACACCCATGATTACCATTTTCAAAAAACTCAATAGATATCCTATATTCATAGCTATGAAAAAGTGAAAATCGTGGTAAACATGTGTTACCATGTTTACTAACCATGGAATCTCTCTCATTTCCCTGTAGAAGATAGAGTATCCTATGTATAAGGATAAGGTGTATTCTTTGTAGACGTATCTATAAATTCATATCTAGAAGTTATGGGTGTGTAATCTTTTTGAATTGAAATTATCAATCAAATCAAATTCAAATTTAATTAGTATAATATTATACGAATCAAATTCTTACATACAAAATTATATGTAAGTTGAAAAATGATACAAAAAATTTAAACTGAAACACACAAATTTTTATTATTATTGTTTGAAGTAACCAAATAAAATTATAAAAATATACTAGAAAAATTTATGAGACATGAAATGATACGAATGGAAGACAATTAACATAGGAAAAATATTGTAAAATTTTAATTGTTACATAAAAATTTGAATAAAATCTGAAAATGATTTAATAAAAAATAAATAAAAACTAATAATATCTATCATATTCATTAGAGTAGTTAATAAATTTCTAAAAATAGTGGCATAATTTATGAAGCATGAAATGATATAGACAATATAAAATAAATCATAAGTAAAAAATTACACAAATAGAATAGTTGCATATAAAATTTAATATTTGGGAAATATTAGAGATAAAATCCAACTAATCTAAACTAAACTAACAATTTATCATATATGATAAAATATTCGACTAAAGTAAAAAGATTAAACTATATATCGAAAAATTTTAAATTTTAGAAATTTAAATAAGAAATAAATGAATGTTATCAATAATATTTGGATATTACTAAAGTTTTATTTTACCATATTCCTTTATCGTGATTGTTCTGTATAGTGAAAAAAAAATCTATATTGTGATCCACAATATCCTCTAATAATATTTCATAAGAACAAGGGATATTATATAATGCATTAGTTCCATAAATTTTTTTATCAGAAAAAATACTTTTTTTCACTGTAAAATGATAGATCACTACAACATTGATGGATCAAAAACATAGAAATTTTCTCCCCATGAGTTTCCATGATTAATGGATCATCTATATATTGAAATAAGTTTAAATTTACTTGTTTCATACTAAATTCCTGATGTTTAATACTGTTGTTACTAAAAAACCATTTACAATTGAACACGAGTACTCATGTAATCAATCTCCCACATTTCTTCAATAACTCTATAATATGCACTCAATGTGGAGATTGTGTTTTATCTTTTTCACATAGAATGAAAACCAATAAACTGTTATTATAAAATAAACTTCTATTATCCTAATATTTGTTAAAAATATACTATCCATTAATTTCATATGTGGACCATCTTATCATATTTAATCATGGGCCACTCACTAAACATATCAATGTTTCTGATACATTTTACCCACCATGTATGATCTCTTAAATTTATAACAAAAAAAGTTTTTTTATTATATTTCAATACACAAAAATATTTATTTTTCTAATAATTTTTATTTATAAAATTAATATGTGATGTTATAAATGGTTAAGAATAATCTATTTTTTTAAATATGTATAAAAATTATGGCATTTTTTATTCACCAGTCAATGGTTTTCTTTTTAAACCGTGAAATACATTTCCCCCAAAACAAATTATTCTATGGTGAGAAATAGTAAAAATGATGTGCCCTATTACAAATAAGTAGTCCACACAAAATTGTGAAACATCCTTAGAAATATACATATTCGTAATTGATGATATGGGTACATATAGATTCTTTACATTCCCATTAAATATTTTCATGTACCACCCAAAAGGATACATCAAATGTAGATATAAGAGGACTAAATATTTATTTCCCAAAAACAATAACGAATAAATAAACCATTATATGAAACAAATAGTGAGAAATTAATTCCCCATTGACCACATATATAAACAAAATTTTTATATAAATTGTTCAATAAATTC
Source organism: Viscum album (assembly GCA_963277665.1). Classification (NCBI taxonomy): domain Eukaryota; kingdom Viridiplantae; phylum Streptophyta; class Magnoliopsida; order Santalales; family Viscaceae; genus Viscum; species Viscum album. Next base: position 390,237 of record CAUJRU010000106.1, on the reverse strand, counting down.
ATATCCATCGCATTATTAATTAATAAAATAATGAACCTTCATGATATTAATTCTAACACATATGGGAGATATTCCATGAAATGAAAATTTTAAGAGTTATTGTTTCATAACCTATAAATATTTTGATTTCATGACAGTTAAATTGAAATATTTTAAAGAAAAAATATTACATATTTGAATAATAACCCTTTTGAACATTCATAACTTGGAGGAACTATAAAAATGATTTTATCACACATAGATAATTTATGACATGAAAAAGGGAAATATATTAATTTTCTTTTAGGAGTGGGAGATAACTCCAAACATATTCTTATTGATATTAAATCCAGTCTTTCATTCAAACCATCACTCATCTTTCATTTATTGTATAACACAATTATAATAAAAGTATTATAGAAATTTTTCTCATCATTAATCACATTAATGTTATGATTGAGATCATTATATCTCCCATATATATTCTCAAAAAATATTGATGATTTCTTCTATATTTTTTCATGATAAAATATTTGTGTCTTTCCAAATATGAAATCAGACATCTTCACTCTCCCAATATATAGATTATTTGACAAAGGAGTTGAAGGGATATCAAATTCTTTTGATATATAGAATGCATTTTTTAGTCATTGATAAGAGTTATCCATAAAAAATCATTAAAAAACATGTGAAAATTATTTTTCTCCCATTTTGTAGTGGAAAAAATTAAGCCCCTTGATTAAAAATTGATTATTATTTTCCCCCTTAACACTGTATCTAGAAATTTTTTCGTAAGATGGGAATTCATTTATGGTATGAATAATGGTTACATGTAGTTTTAAATATTACTTTTAATAATAATCATAAACATTGATACATTTATTCTATAAGTATCATAAATCATCAATTAATAGTGGAAAGTAAACATCACTATCATTTGTAGGTTGTTTGGGTCCATAGGTCATTAAAATAAACTTGATATATTTTTTCTTAATAAGAAATTCAATAGGTAAATTTTAAACTATTAACCAATTAGGTAAAGAACAATTTTTTCTACCATGTCTTAATGTGGATTCATTTCATCCTTATTGTAAGAACATGTATCTATACAGATCATAAATTTCTGTGAAAATTTAAAACAATATTGGTAAAGGGGTTGGATCTTGAACTAGATTTTGAATTGAAATTTTGAATAATTTAATACCTCAAACATGTGTTTTGTTCTTCGAATGGATCTCATATTCTATAATAGAGGATTATAGGGTTATTTATGGTCTGTGGAGGCTCCAATTGTAGCAAAAAACTATCCAATGATACTATGGTAGGATAACCAATAACATAGAAGGCTATAGCAGGCCATTGGCCAACTGAAGGAAGAGTATCAGTTATCCAGTGGCCTAGTACTGGCTAGCTGGAGGGTGTTCTAGGAGGACAAATTTTATTCCCCCTTGAATTTTTAGAAGAATCCATCCAATATTTCCTCTATTTTTCCCTCACATAATCAAAAATCCCTCTCCTTATACTCTCTTTTTAATCATCCTTGTGTATGGGGTACTCACTTTTCATTTTTGGTGATTAATGGTAAGATATAATTTTATTAAATGGAATATATTAAATGGGGTACTCACTTTAATCATCCTTGTATATGGGGTACTCACTTTTCATATAACTAGAATTTTTATTAAATGGAATACATTAAAAATTATAGGATGTCTCTTACTAATACTAAGGAATAATTGAATTGAAGTCTTAGAGAACATGTCATGTTCCAAGTCCATGTAAAAAACATGGGGTGTGGCATATATCCTCAGTCATCAATGCCCTATTTTTGGATTATTATTGGATTACCTGGATATATGAACCTCCTTTGAGAGTTAGAAACATAATGATTTAATATGAAGGAATATAGTGGCCTTTGGTATAGTGCTTGAGTGACCTCTTTGTGGTGGTGCATAATGAATCGAAATGTGTTGCCTTATGGTGGTCTTATATGAACCTATACATTACCTATAGTGATTAGGATCATTAGGATAATGATGGAGTGAGAAATACTTCCCCTTGAAGATGTGTTTAGATTAGGTGGATAGACATTGGATAGGATAGAGATAAGTTCGGTATTTGAACCATGTTAGTGGGATCCTGGGAATGGAGATAGGCATTGCGTTATCTCATAGAATTGATACATATAAGGCTAAACCAATGATGCCCAAAAAGTGTCATTACATTATCTCATTTGTATCAAGGGAAATTATTCCCTTGAGTGGAGGTCATTGAACCTAGGTTTGTGAATTGAGATTATGGACCCCATGTAGGGACCGTTATTATGATATTGAGGGAGGGACCCAAGTTATGTGCCCATGTTATCTAGTTATCCAGAGAACCCAAATAGTGTATCTCTTCCCTATTTCAAATTAGGTGACCTAGGTAGGTTCCAAATGATACAATAAACTTGGAATGGGTGGTGATGATTTTGAGTGTCCCTATATAACCTGGATTGAGGTTTTAGGATTGTTTGGTTGTGGTAGGTTTGTTCTTTCTCCTCCGAATCCAACCATGGTTGTGTGAAAGGTTTGGCATATGTACAAAAATTTATGAGTTTTATCTTTAAAAATAAATTGATTAATTATATGTAATATTCCCTTAGGTAGGATTTGATATGAAATTGGAAACACCCAAGGGGTGGTGTTTATATTATTTGAAAACAAAATACACTCACTGTTGGTTGTGTAAACACCCTACGGGGAGGTCATGAAAATTCACTAAAACATGGTTGTGAAAACACCCTATGATTAGGTAATGACACTAAATGGGACACTAAATAGGACACTCCTTGAATAATGGTATTGATACTACTTGCGGTGATTCAATGGATTTGGATATGGGATTATTTGTTCCCGATGGGGGAGATACTTCCTTCCACAATCATTTTTTCATATTCTTGTGTGGTCTTCAGTGGGTGTGATTGAGTCTCCCACACTAATAAGGATTTATAAAAAGTAAAACATATATAATGGGAATATTAATTTCTCATATTGTTTTCTAGGATTTAGCATTACTCATGTTGTTATACTAGATATCGGGATCGAGCAGGCCTGTAGGTCATCATCTGTATAATGTTTCAAAAGATCCATGATTCATTATTATGGTTAGAATAGTCATCATAATGTGCTGAGAGACACTCCAGTATTGAATGATTTAGTTATGGTCAATATGGGTCACATTATTGAGGATCAATATTAGTTTATTTATTTATAGAATTTTTTATTTATAGTGGTTGGTGATTTATTTAGATCATGTATTGGCAGCCACCAAACAATAATTGAAAATTCATGAATTGAAGTAATACCGGAAGCATGAAGATTATTTTTTTCTATAAGAAATATTAAAGAGAAAAAAAATCTATTTAAATATCATATGGGTGGATCCCGTTAGTGCATAACCCTAGGATGGATATGCGTATGTATAATGAACTTCGTATAATCTGTGGACAGTCATGAAAATCCTCTTTGTAAAGTCCCTATAATCATAATAATACTATATAAAAACACTCATGTTTTAGAGAATACATCCTGAAAAATGTTGATTATCATATGAAGTCTTTCTAAAAAGTATCATTGATCATTCCAAAATCTCCTCAATAAGCAACATTATCTATTGAAGACTCTTGTACATAAGCCTGTTCTCATTTAATCCCTTTAACATTTCAATTTAATCAATCAATGGGTCAAATAAAAGAATGAATATTTACTATAAAAATTATAACATGTCATCGTAAGATCCTCTATTGATCATGAAAGGGTAGGATAGATAACCAATGAGAAAATTATGAACACATTGTAATATAAGGAATAAAAATGGAAAATTGGGAATCTTCTCACAAAGGGAAGATATACATATTTTCATGTGAAATGGGTTATGTGTCTCAAGTGATCACCATTGATCATGTTAAGGCCCTTTGATATGCCAACCTGATCTCATAGATTCCCCCCTTGATAAGCTAGCCTAGTCTCATAGAGGACCCCATGAAAATCCATCTTGGTTTCAAGAATTTCCCTAGGCAAGACAACTTGATATCTCTAAGGGAACTGAAAATATAACTTGATCCTAAAAAATACTTTCAACATGTGACTTGATCAAGTGGAGACTCCTTGAAATGTCAACATGTTCTTGGAATGGTTCATTTAAATGTCGACATGATCATGTTAAATCCCACTAATTATCCATGGGTACAATAAAAATGGTGTTGATATAGTGTTCTCATGGTCACCGTTTATCATATGGCACCATTACTGACCCATTACCAGATCATGCCAAGTGTGTGATGTGATACTCTCTCCACAAACTCAATCCCACATCTACAAGATACACATTGTGAATGGTGGTGTGGAACTGAAGGGGTACGGCTAATAAATTCATCCCCATTAACACAACAAAATGTACTACACACCATCCCTACATACTCATGGGAGCACATAAGAAGAGGATTCTAGGAGACTAATTCCACACAATAACAAGGGTATTCCACTAGGTAAAATCCATGGAATTTCCTAAGGTATTATTCTTCATGAATATGGTCTTCCCATAATCACCTTGATGATAATACGATGGAATTATGGTGTTCCCAATATATTATGTGAAGGAATGTACGCATGTTAACTTGGTCAAATGAAACCTCAAAAAAGATAATTATTGAAAAACAGTGAGGAATATATTCAATAATGACTTAAAATGATGAAAGACATATATGAAAGAAGATCTGATGGTTTCCATTCAATTCCATAATATTCTTCTCATAACTTATCTATATCCTTTTGAAACACTGTAACATGTCAACCAAGTCTTGAAAAGTCTTATAGGCATGTCATCTGAGTCCTACAATGTTTTGTAGACAAACCAAAAAAGTCATATGGAAACCTCCAGAATTTCTATCCAAATTCTATAGAAGAACTCTGACATGTATTCTTCAATAATGGGAGTCACCCTAGGACATGATATCCTTGTCCAACAAACACTCAAGACATGTTATTCATAAAATCATGACATTCTAGGTAGACACTCAGGACATTTCAGGCTTAGAAACGTCAACATGCCATGCATGTCAAGAAGAAACTCTGGGACATGATAACTATTTCGATAAGACATATTCATACATACCCTAAAATTAATTATGAGGACTTTAATTCCTTTCTAAATATGATATTTAGGATGATATCCTAAATCCTGCACTCTAAATGAAAATCCACCATAGTGTATGTCCCTCCATATCTTAAAAACTCTAAAAATGTGGGACCCAAAATATCCAATGGGTTTATCATCATTTATAATCCCTCAGTAGATTGGGAAGGAAAATTTACAATGAGAAAAAAGATTATTGCTACAAATAGAATATGTAGGATTCCTTTCTAAATCCTGATCTCTATATCAAATTTCTCATTAGGGTATCCCCAATCCATATGTCCCATATCTACACTCAATGAGATTGATGAATTTCTGTCCATTGTTTCTCAGATAGAGCATGGATCATATGGGAATAGGGATTTTAAATAATAATAAAAAATTTATTCTAAATCTCCCACGGGCATGGAAACCTCAGTGTGTAATCCCTATTTTTTTGAATGATATGATTTCCCCTTATAGTGGAATCCACCTATGTGTATGTCCTGAAGGCATTCCCATATTGATAAACCCTGGGGAAATAACCCACTCGTGTATTAATTGTATATCACCACCCATTAGTTGGATGAGGGAAGATAAAACTACAATTACTCTGATTCTTGTCATAAAAATGATTTGTAGGAGGCCCTCCCAAAGGCTCAATATCCATACCTGGTGCCTACGAACCATCATATAATTTTCATTTCCACATGATGTTAAATCGAACAGTTTTAATTAAATACATGGTTTTTGATTATTTTTATAAACAAGATATAAAAGATAACTCATGAAGGTTAAATACCATCCATGAAATATCGATCGCCTCCCAGGATGATAGTAAAATCTAGAGTGTCAGGTTATATGTCTTGAAAATATAAGAAGCTACCCATTTATAAAAAATAAAGGGAAATAGATAAATAAGACCAGAGGAAAATAGATATTTTTATTAATAGAAACCTCCTTTTCGCATAGAATTATTCGAAACCTGGTCAATTTGTTAGGGTAACTAGTCTTGTATTGGGATTTGGAATATATTGAAGAACATATCTTAAATCTATAAGAGGGTCCTAGAATAAGAAATAATTCCCCCCAAAAGGGTTCAATGAGCCAAAACACCCATCCTCCCAACCAATGTGAATTAATAAGAATTGTTGGGTTTGAAATCCCAAATGACTGCTTTACTTTGGAAATCAGGTCTCTACCTAGTTATGGATGTGGGTACTGTTGGAAGTTTCTATGAAATATGGAAACAGTAAATGTGATTTGATTGATTATGAAACCACAAACCCCCCATAATCAATTCTCAGATAGGGAACTAATACGGTGAATCAGGTGTAAAATCATGCAATGATAGAAAAAATACATCATTATAATCATTAGGAATTATTCCTTCTGAAACCAATGGAAATCATATATTATTCATATTTCGAGAAAACAAATCTCAAGAACATAATGTGAATATATCAAATAAGAAAAAATATCAATTGATCATGAATCAGGCCATTTAGTTTTGATTCTATTATGAATATGAAAATGGTATTCTAGATTTAAAATACTATGTAATTGGGGTTCCCTTGATATAATCCATTATCATCGTGATAATTTTGTGCAAGTAAAATGGAAAAATTAGGAAGAATAAGGTAAAATTGTGTTACCAATGCATATATGATTAAGAATAGTTCATACTTATGATGATTGACTCATTGATGACCTTCTTCCTTATAGTCTTTATGATTACAAAAATTGATCTCACTGACATCTTGATCGAAGATAATTTCTTCATTAAGTGACTATTTAGGAACATCATCTATGACAGCAACCCCTAAAGGTCATAGAACGACCTCTCCCAACTGACACATTTATATTAAAGTGGAAAACACAATGGATTTGGGAATACCACTGACATGTTAGGATCCAGAACCTCAAGGTTGCATGTAAAGGTCTCTAGATGCTGAAACTGATGAGTCTATCCTATTTAGGGAATGTTTTAGTGAAACCAATAGTACTTGTCGAAACTAAAAATTTCTCGAATAGATTATCCATGAATCATGGAAATCGTCACATTTCATATATTAAGAAGGTAGATCAAGGAGTTGACTATGGATCCATTCTGATCTGGTGCTACTGAGGAGGGCTCCTATCAACCTCTATCACTAGAATCATCCCTCATGTTACCCTAAGACGCCTATAAATAGAACCACCAGACAAATTTACACCATATATACTCAAGAAAGGGAACCGCAGAAGTAATTTCAGCTGTAAAAGGTTGTAGATAAATGGGAGTGAGCTTATTTCCCCCACTTATACTAATGAAGGTCATCAGCATATTTTGGTGGTAGCCAGTTGGAAGGATCATATCCATGCACATATGGATCAAGTCTACATGTATATTCTTAAAATAATAATGGGGGAACATATCCATTTAACTATGCATGAATCCCATCAATATATTCAGATATCACAAGTATGAAAATAGTGGTCTTATATCCTCACTTAAATCGAATATATATGCAACTATATTTTGGAGACAAGAAATTTTCAGGCCTATATTCCAGAACACACATTCATAAAGTGTCAATACATTTAATCAAAATCTAATGAGATCCTCCATAATTTTCCATCATTGTTACAAATATAAGGATAGGAACATATTACTATCCTAATAGCCGTAGTATCCCATCATCATGATCCATATGAACAGGTGGATACTCTAGATAAATCTCACATTCTTTGTCCCATCTAGAAGGATTAAAATAATATTCCCGTAAAGGATGAGGTACAGGACCAAGACCATATCCTCATTCCAACTGGGGCTCACCAAGTGAGATCAGAACATACCTCAAGACAGGTTCACTTTCCTATTAAAAAAGATCACAAACATACACCAAAGAAATATGACCAGGTAATATCTCTGTTCCAGCTGGGTCTCCTTAAGTTAGAGAAGAACATGCCTAAGGATAGGCTCATATCCCTATCGAATAAAACCATAAGTATATTCCAAAGGAATAGGACTAGAGAAATATACTTATTACAATCATTTTTTGTCAGTATGATAAAGAAATCACCTCATATAAAGCTCATATCCTTTCCAATGATGCTACACGAAATATACAAGTAGCTCAATATAGCCTAGCTCATACCCTTACATCTACCAATGAATGAATGAACCAACATCTATCAAAGGGTATACTAGAGTAGTCGCATATAATTTCTCCCATTCCTGAGGTCCATCAACATATTCCAAAGGCGGGTAATATTTGAACTAGGATCATAAAATCGCTTTAGCCTGGGTTGATCAGCATATTCCAAAAACCACCTATAGGCATGATCATATTCCAACTAGAAATATATAACCTCATTAGATTACTCTAGTATATTCTCATCCATAGGCTCGTATTCCTGTAGCACAAAATGGTGGTTGACATCTTCTAGAAAAATCCTTCAGGAAATAGACTCATATCCCTGCTCAACCACAAAAGGTATGTCAAAATATTTTATCTATGATGTAGAATGAATATCATATCCCAAATATTATCAATGATAGTGTCCTTGAGTATGTTCCAAAAATATCAACAACACATCAAGGTTCTATGAACTCTTCAATAGAAATAGAAGGTGATCATTACCTTAATATTCCTCCTCTTGGTAGTGCAGATATGGGTCATAGGGGCTGAACTCCTGAAATCTTCCCTGATCAAACTAACCATCATGATATCTATCTCTCACAAGGAAATCATCTCATTTACTAGAAACCTACATATAAATAGGTTCTAAAAACTCTTACACCATCATATATATATATTCTTGAAACATCAGAGTTAACCATATATAGTTCCCCATCAATGATCAACAACACCTCACCATAGTCAGCATGAATCCTAGAGATGATACCTTTGTGGTTTAACTAGGTGGAGTCGTATAAATTAGACAAAGAGGACTCCAAATGGATATATATAGAGATTTATCTAAAAATAGCCTCCTAACCATATTCTGACCCCTCGTCAATTCTGACTATGAGATCCCATATGAGTTAGAGAAGGATTACATTCCTTATATATGCAGAAATATGTGGTAAAATAATCAACTAATGAAGGACAAACACCTCCCTATAAAGAATATATGGGTCACCTTTAGAACATAAATAAATTTTGTTGTTAGTTGTAAAGGGTAACATTCTATGTATCTTAGAATCCAATGAAGGAAGAGTATAAGAAATTCCTACGTAGTGTTTTTCTATGTGTCTTGATAACTATCTATCGAATGATTTCCAAATCCACATTATAATTACATATATAAGTATGGATAATTATGGATCACTTAACATCACTATATCCACAACATAATAAATCCCCCTAGACACACCATTCTATAATTTTATAGCCTTAGGATAAATTAGGGGATTGGGTAGTGCACATGCCAGTTGTTCAATATGAAGAAACACCCCCACTTTGAAGATACAAAGACATTACTAATGGAGGGAGAGTACTACCTATAGATTTTCAATCTAGGACCCTTAAAAATTATAACACATTTGAGATACAGAAGCTGAATTTGTGGCACCCCCGACAATTTCTTTGTGAAAATGGTTCCCATTATGGGCTGCCATTGAACCCAACTCAAAGAAAAGCATAATTGTGCCCTATCAAATGGATCCCAATAAAAAATTCCATAGATGTTGTACTGGAAAAAGATGAACCCATAGGGTTGGGTGAATATTTACCATTGACTCCACCCCTCAGGTCATCAATACCTGAGAAAATACAATAAATATATGCAAAAGCTGCAATCCATCCCCATCCCATAGACATGGGGGAATTGTTTCTTTAAATTTCCATCACTAGGTTCATCACTAAATGATAGGGTCATAGAGATATCAATTTTTTCCATATAAACTCTATCCCACAAGACTTAGGACATTTATATCTCAATTTCCAACCCATAAGTCATCAGATCCTTGAACAGTATCATCAAATTCTCATAAAAAGGATCAGAAATTTCTAATAGTGGTACCAAATAATCCCCATCCCATAAGGTTGTGGTAATAGTTTTAATTATCAATACCCTAAAAATAATCAATATTATCTAGGTTGGGAGTTAAATATCGATGTTCGGTATCCCATATGTTCCTACAATCATGAAATAAACCTTTGATATGTGCGTCATGTTTATAAAACATTACTAGAAACTTCATCAGGTTCATTATTCATAGTCCAAGAATAGAGAACATATGGTGAATGAAATCAACCCCTGTAAGGGTATTATTCCAAAATATCCAAATATGCACAAGGGTTAAAGATATTGCCCCAATAAAACTCTTTATGGAATAGAAGGTGGTGTGGAATAACCCTATTATATTTAGATTAGTGGGATTATTAACATTTCCTGATAAACCTCAATTAATTTCATCACAATTAATTTAATACATGATGTGGACCCGGAAACAAATGCAAGGGATGCAATAAAGAAACTGTTCTTCATGAGGGGGGTGACCTGGATGCACCAGCTGAGGTTGTATGTATGTTGAATTAGTTGAGAAGCCATAATTAGTCACCCTCGATCGATGAATCTACATCTATATGGTAGAACATTATCAATAATAATGGAAAAGGTGTGGCTATATCCCACTCACCCCCCATAGGTGTAGAAATTCCATCCATGGGGGAAAACAACACAATTATAGAAAGAGATACAAATCTAATACATATCAAAAAGGAAATACTCAAGGGAAACATACCCAATGGGTATCATCTTCAGTTAGATATGAATATCCCTTTACTCACATATCATGATAAGGATAATATGCCAAAAATGGTGGAATATGAGCTTGAGTCTGGCTTTTGATCTAGGAATCAGGTTTATATAGATGAGTAATTAAAATATGATCACAAAATTCATATCCCAAATGGGGGGATTAAATTTTCCCCCACCCAATTTATGTAATCCATCGTTCACACCCATTCATGGAATAGTGGATACCGAATGGAAACTCACAGACTTCATGTCCCAAAACAGCTCGATGATGGGACCTTCAGATTAGTAGGAGGTGACCAAGCTGAGATTTTTCTTATGAACTCAAATAGGGATACCCTTCATTTGTTACTTTAGCCACCTTGAAGGATCTATTAAAATATTATAATACCTTCTTCATCAATTATTTTATCTGTTAAATTTAACACTATGGAAAATGAAAATTTTCAAACTCATAAACTACAAAACAAATGTGAAAAAGAGGTGTTATGACTTCATCATAAGATGGATGGGTTTAACCTATTCCCCTAGTATCCAAAAATTGCATGAATAATTAACATAACTTTGTTCAAAATATATTTGAGATGAGCTGCAAACACCTTAGATCATGATGAAGTATCCTGGTGGATTCTTTGAGTTTGTATAAATGGTGAAACTTCTATAAGATTCTATTTAGTGGACTGGAGCTAAATCTCATACCATGGCTTTAGAACATGGATGATGGATTATTAGGTTAGATAGTTCCACTTATACCCTCCAACTAAAAGTAGTTTCAATACATGCCCCTAGGCATGCCCAGAATCATATAGCACCTCTTATTGAGTGGAAGAAAACAAATCATCCTTGACTAGAAGAAAAAAGAGATCAGGGTCTCCTTCAAGTTGATGAATAGATTAATAAAGTGTAATTATTTTTAAATGAGAAGTTCACTAGTTATTTCCTTACAACTATATATAATAACCTACTCAATATTCCATTGTAAAAGAAACCCATCAAGTTCAATCTCACTGGTAATCCTGACTACTTCCCTTTACATAGGAGGTTGGGCCACACCATCCAATATTTATTCATATTATAAGATATTATCTCAATCATGGTTGATTTTTTACAAGTGGTGAATTAGAAATCCCAATCATAGGTGAGTAGTCTAAGTCTCACCCAACCTGAAAAATAGGGTGAATTATAAGAAGTTATGGCTAGGGGTGGAGAAAAATTTATTAATTGGAAGAATCAAAAGTTAAGTGACCGAGCACATGTAACCCTTAGAGAAAAACATCACAAACCCATAATTATTTCTTCACCTAGTAAGTTGATATCGAATATGCCTCCCAAAGGAGGATGTAATAATCAAAAATATGAAAAGACATAAGAGTAATAGACATAATCATATCCTATGAAAGCTCCAGATCTCATAGATTATATTCCTTCAATATCTAGAGAACATGGATTTCCCTGAACAAATGGAATTATCATCAGATAAAGAGATTGTATTTGGTTATGTTAACATGGTTTACAAAAAATACCCCTATTAAAATTATTAATACACCTTCAAGTAAGTTTTTCTTATAATTCATTCAGGATATGGAGGCCAAAGGTGAAGGACACATGGGTCTAGGGGATATCACGAGTGTGGTCAAACCAATTATTTTGACACATCCCCATAGAATCAATATGTATAGCTGAGACCCATGGGGGAGCACTATGGAAATCCCAACTGAATAACAGAGCTTCCTTGGATCCCTCCAACAGTTATCCAAGCCCAGTCATCTTAAACCACCAGCTAGTAGTGGTTTGACTGTAGAGTTATCCCAGACAAAGCAGAATTCGGTGTAACCTACGCCACTATAAAAATATTCTCCCTCAGCCTCTACTAAAACACTAGCCCCATCCACATCAAACACCTCAACTCTGAAACTACATAATAGTGAGAATTACCACCAAGGGAGGCACCACCCTTTTCCCAAAAACTTTGAAATTATAAAATAATGGGATTTTTTCATAGATAAGATCTCAATCACAGATTCTATCCATATTTAAATGGAACTTATGGAGTCCCTTTATAAGGACATACTTAATCCAAAGAAGTTGAAAAAATAAGTCAATGCCGCCAAAGTTTATCGAGTGAATACTATTGAATCAAAATTACATGTCTTCATGTCTTTCATAGAATAGAACTAGGAAGAAGTTAACCAGGGACATATCAAACCCCTATACATTTCGGTAATAGTTGAAAATGTTAACATCTAAAGGGATCTGATTGAAAATGGTTCCAAAATCATTCAAGGGTAACCATTCAAGGGTATGATAAGAGAGAAAAAGGCCTCTTGGGAAGAATAATCCTAAGGTTTAGTTTAGAGATATCACATATAATTATTACTTCATGGTTATACAATAAGAATAAATATATAATTTCTTCCATAGTAGACTGTAGCTTCATAGAAACATGGTTGTACCTTCAAAATTTCATCAGTTTTGGAAATTCCCAATCAATGGGATGTTCAGTATACTATATGGTGACAGTGACCACTTAATTCCCTATGAATCCATATAAATTGAGTTTGTTTTATAAAATATAATGGGAAAAAAATAACAGGGGATGAAGATATGTAGGTTGTATACCTGAATGGATTGGGAACAACCCCTATTTATCCTTAGAGTTTGATTGACATAGATTATGTGCTACACATAAACCTAATTAATAAAATAGACATAATCCTTGATGTCCAGGATCCTCTTATCCCAAACGATAGTATGAAAGAAACCTCAGGTAGTTGATGATTCCATTGTCTCTTCCATTTTACTCTATTTACTCAATTAAGACATAGATTCCCTTATATTTCCTACCATGAAAAAAATGCCTCCACAAACTCAGATATAGAAGAAGAAGAAGATTACCTTAGGAAGGCCCCTCCGATGTTTGAGGTAAGAATAAAAACCACAATTGATAAAATTTATAAGGTGAATCCGGGAAAATAAGTGGGCCCACAACCTACATTGATTAGTTTTTTTCTTGCCTCCTGTATAGTAGGATATTTATACAACATTTTTAAAGAATCATCAAAATGTATTTTCTTGAATTTATATTGAAATGAAAAGGATAACACCTAATGTAGCTACGTAGAATCTAGTATTAACTGATAACCATTGAGTTTTCAAGCAGGTAACCAAGAGGATACACCCCTATAATGATTATAATGTAGAATATGATGTCAAAAAATTGATCAAATACAACTTTTCCCAAGGAGTTAAATACCCAATATGGCTCACCAATATCATCCCTATCAAGAAAAATATTGGATAAATCAAGTACTGCATTGATTTTAGTGACTTCAATCAACACTTACTGATTGATAATTTCTCATTTCTAGTCATGAAACTTATGATCAATGTAATTTATAGCTTCCAATACATTTCTTTTATAGATTTGTATTCAGGGTGTAATCAAATATATATGGACCATAAAGATGAGGCATCCACCACCAATAGAGTTCCTTGGAGGATATTTTTCTGTCTAGTCATGCCCTTTGGGTTAAATATTGTTGGTGATACATTCTAATTCACCATAGATCATATCTTTAATCCCTTATTAGGATGAATATAATAATTCTCTATCAATGACCTGGTAATCAAATCTTGATAGAAAAGTGACAACCTCATGGATGTCCAAACAATATTCAACATGTTTTTCAACATACTTTGAAGATAAATTATTTGAAGTTTTCATTCAGAGTAATATCACGAAAATTCATTAGAATTATGGTATTCCTCTATATCATGGAGGTAGATCAAAAAAATACTAGTGAAATATTATAAATATAACCATTGTGGAATCTCAAATAATTGAGGGGAATCCATGGAAACATCACATACATTTAGAATTTCATAGCTAACTTATCTGGAACACCTCTTCTCTTCTCCAAGTTAAAGAAGAAGTGAGTCACCTTACAATGAGATAAGGATGACTGAGAATCCATTGAGAATCTAAAACAATACTTGATTCACCCACTAGTATTGAATATTCTGGTGGAAGGAAAGTCACTCATATAATATGTGGCCATTATTAAACAATCACATGGTTCTCTCCTTGCATAGAATAAAGATGTGGGTGATGAAAAATTCCCTATTACCTCTGAAAATTGATTATAGGTATTGATTATTGGTAGTATTATGTCAATAATAATTTCATTGTGATCATCTTTGTAGTGAGAAAAATGATGAATTA
Source organism: Viscum album (assembly GCA_963277665.1). Lineage (NCBI taxonomy): Eukaryota > Viridiplantae > Streptophyta > Magnoliopsida > Santalales > Viscaceae > Viscum > Viscum album. Next base: position 375,134 of record CAUJRU010000106.1, on the reverse strand, counting down.
CTTGTAACACCAAAAAGGTCACATGGTCTCTCATATTTACCTGCTCAATTACATCCTTGGAATTTTTATGCTGAATGAGTTTTTGGCCTATTCGGTAGTTATTCTGTAGCAATATGACATCCATTTCGTGGAATAGAAGGTAGTGAAAGGGCAATCCCTTGACGATTTCTTTGCGGTGCAACCCACCCTGGAATGCACAACAGTGGACACCAAACATCCAGATTAAGAGGTTTTATACACCCATGACACTCCCCAAACATGGGAGATGTTCTTTTATCGAAATTATGGATGACCTGTCAGTATGTGGCTGAAAAAAATCAAATCTCAGCTAGGTTGGTCTAGGGACTATATTTATTTCCCAAGAAAATGAATTTTTTCTTTACTTCATATCTTTTTCTGAAGGTTATACTAAGGATGAGGTTGAATACCAAGCCCTCATTTTTATCTTAGAAAAATCCCTATTTCTGAAAAGATCCTAGATAAATATAAAAGGGGATTCATAGTTGGTGATAAAAAAATTAGTGGTTAATATACCATCAAAAAGGAATAATTTTCCCCTCTTGTTGACTATGTTAGAGGGATAATAGAAATGTTACATTTTGAACTCACATTACATCATATACCTCGATCAAAAAATTCTAATTCTGACACATTGGATAATGCGGCCACATTCTTGAAAGACCCTGATCCGAATGATGTGATATTCTACATCATGCACGAAAGTATGGTCTCATTAGTCATCATCTATGAAATTTTAGAAATAAATAAAATCAGTACTTCCCTAGAGAATAATGAACTGATATCCACCCCTAGATGGTTGGAACCTATAGTCAAATACTTCCAAAAAATAACCCATCCATTTGGCTGAACAAAAATAGAACAAACTCAATGCTGAGTAGTGAACTATTTCCTTCCAAATGGGATTAATGAGAAAAAAAATCATCTATAAGAAAGTATTTGATGAAATACTCCTTAGATGCATATAGAAAAGATATATTCCTTCCATCATGGAAGAATTCCAGGATGTATCCTGTGATTATCATTAGTCTTGGGCTAAACTCTCTCTCCAAATTAGGAGGAACAGTTACTACTAGAAAAAAATGATTCAAGACTATATGGAATTCACCAAAAAAAAGCATTCATGCCAAATTCATTAAAACTCCATCCATCAACCCATAGTGTTTCTACATAAATATATATATTCCTCATCATTCTCTATATATGGGATGGATATTGCGGGTGCATATCCCCCACCCACAACTAATAATTTTATGTACATTCTTATTGATAATAACTTTTATTTCAAATTTGATAAGGAAATATCCCTCAGGGAATTCAGGATGAATAATGTTGTTGACTTCATAATATAAAATTTCATCACTAGATTTATATTCCCTCACATGATATTGACATATAGCAGCACAAAACACTATTCTACCAAGTTGAATAAATTGTACCAGGAGTACAACATTGAATCCATCCATTAATCTCACTAGCATACAATGGAGAATAGAAAAGTAGTTGTCTTCAACAAGACTCTATCAAATATACTCATGAATATGGTGTACAAGGACAATAGGTCCAAGAAAAAAACTCCTTCATGATTTATGGGCCTACTATACCACCACACGCACTCCTACATAAGTAACTAATATTCTCGGGTGCACAGAACATAAGTAATGTCACAAATAGAATTATAGTTTCCCATTATTTGAATAGATATCAGTGGACAACTCTCGGATGAAAACAAATTGAAAAGATATGGGTTTATATAGAATATCTTGATGATAAAAGGTTGTGTACACTAAACAAACTCCATGACCATTAGAATCAGATAATATGATCCTTTAATAAAATATTTTCCTTCTCTCATTTCGTCAAGGATAACTGGTATTGGCTCTAATAACCCAAATGATTCCAGGAAAGAAACCTAAAATGTTGGATCCCAACTAGGAAGGTCCTTACATCATACATATGGTCTATTCCAATGGATCTTATGCATTGGACACAAGGTTTTTGGAATGTTTCACACCCCCCCCCCACCAATGTGAAGATTATCAAGAAATATTTTTATAGAAAACATAAAGCATACTAATTCCTTGTCAAATAACATTAAACTGTATGATATGTCCTTACCATATGATTTTATAATAAATATAATGAGTCTTGGAAACAAGACATTAAACTGGACAACATTATTGGTCCTAATAATATGACGTTAAACTACAAGACACCATATCATTCTAGTCACAAGATGTTATACTGTATGAAAACATCTTCAAAACCTGATGTTAAAATGTAGTCTTAATACATGTCCCAAGTATAAGATTCCTTTTGAAACTAGCTTAGGAATCATCATATCATAGAAAGAATATTTCTCTAATGAGATGATTTCTCAAACACAAAAATAGTATCTATGGGTCTCTATGCCTTCTTTTTTACATCTGATAAACTAAAACCTTAATGAAAGATGTTAAATTTCATGGTTTCTCAAAATTATGGGTAGAATGATTCTCATTATAATGAGATACATAGATACAACTACCTTTATTTCTTTTTTAGACACCACATCATACAAGATGACCATGTCCTTTCTTTTAATTACTTATGTGTGGTCAAATAAAAAATTTTATTCCTTATTTCTCAAATAGATAATAGTGTATGTGGGATTTTTAATATTGTTAATGTCTTTCTCCCATGATCAATACATATCATTTGATGTTAGGGTTTCATGGTTCTAGATGAAAGACAGTATAATGAACATCATATTTACATACCACATGATGTTAAACTACATCTTTGACGTCTATTGCATTACATAAAATTGTGCACTACATTGGACCTCACTTGAGAGGACCACTATACATGGTGTTTTCCTCCCACCACAAGAACTATGTGAATCTTGATTTCTTTCATAGTAGGATACATAGTGATTCCCTAATCATAATCCTAGGTCCAACCATAATATTAAATGGAATAATACACCTTATACATATGGTTTAGAACAATTTGGCGAGTTTCCTATTCAATACCTATGTGTGTCTTGATTCATGCCATAACAGAATACAAAGTGATTCCAAGATCTACCTTCTAGGTCTAGATGAAATAGTTAATGGGAACAATTCACCCTCTCTATAAGGGTTAGACTTTCAAGGAGAGTTTTCTATTTAAGAACAATGTGTGGATTGATTCATATTACTATAAGATGCATAATGATGCTCAAATATGAAATCAGTGGTCCATATTCAATTATAAATGTTAAAATTCCTCCTATAAATTTGGGTTAGACATTCTCTGAGAGTTTTATTTTCATGAAATAAATATTTCTTGATTCCCTCCATCGTTGGATATGTAGTGATACCCAGATCTCCAATCTTCTGTCTAGCTGTAATAATCAACCGAAAAAATTACCACCTCAATGTATGGTTTATACCCTATTGGAGTGTACCCCACTCAATAACAATGTCTTTATTGATTCCTACCATTACAGGATATAGAGTTACACCCATACTTGCTATCATGGATCTAGCCAGAAGACAGAAATGTGTCCCTTTCCCAGTGCATGGGTCAGAATTTCATAGGAAACATTCATAAAAGAACTATGTGTTTCATGAATCCTTCAATCAAAGGATATGTTTTGACATCTAGATCCTCCATTTCAGTCCCAACCATGGGTTATATCACCCCCAATCACCTTCCACCGTGAGATTGATATCTGTGTAACTATCATAGTTCATAATAAGTTGTAGACACCATTACATATTCCATTTGATGTACTCAAGCATAGATTTATTGAATACACACATTATCTTGAATTTATCAAATAGGCCTTGGATCATGTGATCATATGGAACATATAAGGATTCCATTTCCATTGTGAACAATACATGACTTAGACGGGGAGCCACATCCTAGTCTTGTGACATTAAACTGAATGACAACATCCTAAATGTGTGAAATTAAATTGTATGATTTATGATCCATTATATAAGACCTAAAATTGCATAAAGTTGTATATCATATACAGAAATATGTGTTAAGTGTGAATTGTTCAACATTATGCGCAACTGAATTATAGAAATACCTTATCTCTACATATATGCCTGATTCAAATAGATAACCCATTAGCTGACCGTTATTTCAGGACTTACTAAGAGAAAAATATATAATTTATTTATTCCGTACATTCAAATTAGATATATTCATTGAGATATTCTAAAACATAATAGAATTTTTGTCCCTTATCATATGAATCAAAAGTGATTGAAAGACGTCCTTACTACATTATGTCGAATCTACATAGAATACATCCTTATCACATGATGTGAAACATCACAGAGAGCATTTCTATAGGAATGTTATATTACCAATATTAGATGGTTTGAGCTGGAAGACCCAAAAATACAACACAATAATGTTATTTTTTACATGACATTAAAACATCCAATTAAAATATATATAATACTCACTGGGTTGAAATCCAAAAAAGGGCACCCAATAAAAATGTTCAGTTTCTCTTCAGAGGATATTCACTTTGTAGGATTTAGTCAATACATGGAATTTATATAAAGGAAATGGCATCAAAATTATTAGTTTAAAATCCAATATGTGGCATACCTAAGAAAAATCTAAGTCCATTCCTTCTAAACGTTCCCTATATAAATATTAGAAAATTGTTAGGGAACTATAAAATTGAAAATATACAAATCTTGTGGGTATCATTACATGTCCTGAGAAAAATTAAATTTATGCTCCTTAAGTGTACTGAGTTTAGAAAAAAATTATATTACTCTCCCTCTAGAACATATATTCCATAAAAATTATACTTTTAAATTAGGTGATGTCAAGAAAACTATAGCATATACATCATAGAGGAATCTCATGTTAGTGGGAATTCATTGGAAATTGTCAGCATAACTCTCTTGGGAGTTAAGCATTAAAATCCAAGAAATTGGTTTTACATTGTATTAAACAAATAATTGGTGTATTTAATGACTTGTATGATATCAGGTCATTGAAATTTCATTCACATTATGAACAAAAGAAGGCTAGGCAATGAAATGTAATGCTTAGAAGATTTATTCATTGATTATTGAAAAAAGAAGAATCTCTAAATTTTAGGGCCACTCCAAGAATCCCATAAAAATATAGTTATGATCAAAATATAATAAAATTTGATTAGTTGAATTATCCAAATCATCCATAATATAAAGATAAGTGTCGATTGAGTATTGAAGTGTTTTATTTACTTCTTATTCTTTTTATATCTTGTAGTAAATAGTCTCGATGAAGGAGGAAAAATCCGAACCTCCTTTTTTGGTGTTATCTAATAAGGATGATGACATCTAAATATTATACTTTGAATAATATATTATCTCATATTATTTTCCTATTTTTTTGGTCAATTAATCCATCTTGTTGTGCATATAAGATATCATCTAATGTCTCTGTTCTATCACCTCTAATGATTCACTTTTTAATTCAACTAGGGGACTTCCATCATCAATACCATTTAGTTCATCCTCATTACTAGAAATTTGTTACTAATTTAGGATAATGTTTCACCTGATATCATAAAATGACTGATAATCAAATCCATTTTCCCCTAGATCATGAAATAGCTCGTAAAAAACTCCTCCAAGGGAGTCTCATTAATCAGGGTATATATTTTCTGAAATATTGTAGTTCAGGATACATGATTCTCTAAAACCACTACGGTGGTAAAATCTGAATAAAGAATGAGTGTTGAGCTGATGAAGATTCAAGAGAAATATTTTCATGTTCTCTATTCTCAATCACTACATTCTCTAACATGGTTATTGAACAACCAATATCCTCAAAAAAATTCCCCACTAATGGTAATTTCATCACAATGACTGACTACTTCTCTGGCGGCTCCCCTAAGTTCTACCTCAACTCCACTACTACCATGTATAAGGGGTTAAATAAAACATAAATATTTTTCATCTAGAAGAATTATTGATTCAATACACTTCCCCAATAAGAGTCCACCCAGGCCTGTGTAGATTCATAAGATAGGAATGCATAGGCATTGATTAGTGGAAGAATAATCTTAGAATTTGTATCTTTACATGACAAAATGAGAAAAATTTGATGATTAAGATTAGGATGTCATTCTCCCCACATGTTAGTTGAAGGTATAGGAGAAAACCGTTGAATACATCCAAACAATAGAACAAATTGATAAGGGGTATATGGCTCATAAATAATCATCTTGTCTACCTGGGCTACAGGAACTCCAATGCAGAGAGTAATTTTATATGACCTCTCATCAATTTATCCACTTCCATTATCAATAATTATCCTAGTCATTGCAAGATAGCACCTGAATATGAAATAACTATTTTGGATCAACATGTCAATAACCTCATTGGTATATAGAAAATTTACCACATCCCAAGAAACATTCAACATCCTTGGAAAGAATGAATCATTAGAGACCCTAGTAGTGTTATGATATTTGTAACATTGGAAATTCTCTCATATACATCCATACAAGAACTGGAATGGGATTTTAATCTATTAAGGTATATTTCCTTTGTTGTATATGACCAAGGAGCTGATGAAGGCAACCAAGGGTCAGCACAACAAGATTAAAAGGCCTCCTCTATTCTAATGAAACTTCCATCACCAGCGTGATCACTTGAATTCCAAACTATTCATCCCTAATCAAGAAAATTAATCCATTACAAAACATGGTTAAAACCCCCTCAAGCCTAAGGATTGGGGATTCCTCTAGTCTCACCCAGTATCCCCATTATTCCTAATCCCTAGACTCAATGATTTTACAATAATATCATGTGTTGTTGTGAACCTATTGGGAAGGGTACAAATGTAGGTGTATAGTAGTTAGTTGTATCCCACTATGGAATGGGAAGGTGTCGATCCATACCTTAAAGGAAAAAAGTGAGAGTAGGTTTAGCATCATCCATGTCTTCTCTTTCTAGATTGTTAGTATGTCCCTTGATAATGTTAGAGTTTATGGCGGTCATCCCAAACATCAAAAATAATAAACAAAATTCATCATACATCTCACCATGAATGGGAATTCCAGTATACTAATAAATATCCCAATGGATGATCCAAATTTTACAATGGGATAGACGGATGGAATTAGTTCCAGGACACCAATGGCTAGTACACTCTTTGAGAAGTTCTGACTAGTGATACATGATGAATTTAAAAGTCCATATCAGATCAAAAATAATAATAGAAAGTAGTTGGATGGAGAATTAGGTGTAGCTATTCCTAGCATAGAATTACCATTCACTTTCATTTCAGATATTACCACCATGTTTCATGCCCTATTTTGATCTCCAACCACTTCTCAAATTATTCATGAAGGAGATGAGTATGCTTGATTAATAATGATAAATTGGATTAAAGAAAATATCAAAACTGTCTGGACCTCTAGGGGAGTTTTCCAACATATTGTAAAATCCCTAGAGTGGTGTGACCACTAATTGAATATCTTTAGAAATTACCATTTTAATATGGTCAAAAAAGGATGTCGTATAATAAGATAGAATGTTGTAATTAGGTGAGGCAATTTCAGCATCATCCAATAGAATAAATCGATATAAATAATGTTGGTGTGATAGGGGATAGCTTTGAAGTCCTTATAGTAGAAGCCCCATTAAAGTCTCATTTTCAGAGAAAATGTGATACCGAGGGTTGGAATTTTTATTCCCATCAATCATATCCATATGAATGGCCACATTGGAAGATGTTTAAGAAATATGATTCATCTATAAAAAACAAGGATCATATGAATGATGAGTATGGAACCCTTCTTAAATAGGTGAATCTCTCGGACAACATCATGAAAATCACATGAACCATAAAGGGATATGTGATCACATGACCTGATTTAGGTATTTCAAATCACATGACCCATAGAGAATATCATGACTTCATGACTAGTTGTAAGACTTGGGATCACATGAGATGGTCACACAAGCTGCATGAAGATCGACTGATTATATGACTGAGCCAGCATATCATGTGAAGCTTTAAAGATATCCAGGTAGATGAGATCATGGGTCAAGGATAAATCAAGTTACCATGAGTTGACTCATATTTTTTTGAGAAATTAATTTAGATGAGAGCATTTACACTATGAGATAATGTGATTGAATGTTGTAAAGATATCATGTGAATAATTATTTTGAAGAGGTCTTGATAAATGGTTCTTATGGTGAGGTCTTTAAATGGAGTTACACAATGGAGGAATTGCGAGAGCTAAGGAGTTCAATTCACCATTGGAATGATTCACCCACTATTTTCCCTATTTTAAGGGAATCCCGTGTAATACCAAAAGTTACTTGGAAGACCAAACACCCTTCAGGACACCAATCAGTGAAATCCACAATAATTCAAGAGGGATTTTATTATCCTTAGAACTTGGTACTAATCCCTTCAAACCTCAATCCTAAGGGGGTTATTTTTCTGATCCCACAAAATAAGAATAAAAATTATAGAATAGATTAAATACCTAAAGCATGAGTATTTTCTCTCTATAAAACCAAAGAAAGAGTAGTGCATCTATATAAATATCAAAAGGTCAAATAATGAAATAAATACCCTATGAAGGAGAAACAAACATGTCATGACCTTTTCATGATTTTTGTATTATCACACCAATCCCCTTTGTTAAATCCCTATGATCAAACAAATATCCTTTAATAATCCCTAATATTCTGGAAAAGACTTATAGAAAATAATTGTTGATCATTTTAAGTCTTCAATAAAAGTCTTCATGATCATGTGAAAACCTCCTCAACATGGGTCTTAATCTTGAGAAGACTCCCAGTCATGTTAAATCAGTCTCTTGGAAGCCCTTTAATAGGTCAATTTGATCATTTAGTAGGTCACTTACAAGCATTGAAACAATCAATGAAAATTCTCATGCGTCATCTCAATATCCTCTATTGATCATATGATGCAGTGATATACAAACAATGGTAAAAGTCCGAAAGGCTCGTAAAATAAAGAATAAAAAACTAGAAGAGGTAAAATCCTTTCATGAAGGAAAGATACACTAATTTTCATGAAAAATGGTTTATGTGCCTCATGAGATCACCATTTATCATGTAAAAGACCTATGATATGTATTCTTTATCTCACAGAGGCTCCCTTAATAATAAAACTTGATATTATGGATCCCCCATTTAAAAGATATATTGGTTTCTCAAATAGCCTCAAACAAGCCAACTTGATCTTGAGAAGCACCTTAAAAAAATCTCACTCATTCATGAGAAAGCCTTTCAATAGGTGACCTAATCTAGTGAAGAATATCAGAAATGTTTGTATGGTCTTAAAAGGGCTCTTTTACTTATCAACATTATCTTATGGAATCTTTTTTATAAGCCATGTGTCCAATAAATAAGTAAATGATGGAGTATTCTTGTGGTCGATGTTTATGATACATCACCATGAGTTACTTATGGTGGGATTATGTGATGAACATGATGGGATAATGCGTCCACTGACTCAAGCCCATATCTAAGAGATACACTCCACCAAAGGTGGTGTGGAATCATGGTGGAGAGGGCTATAAATTTCCCCCTATTAGAATAAGAAAATGTATTGCCCACCCATGGTAAAGTAGAATAGAGGACTTATAGAAGCAGAAAGAATTGAAATCACAATGGTCTTCCATCAGGTAAAATATTGAGAATCACCTAAGTGATTATTGGTACGGTATATGTTCTTTTCATGATCAACCTGTAAATAACACAAAGGAGATCTGGTGTGCTATCCTGATTATGTGAAGGCATTTTTTCATGTGGACTTGGACATGATAATCCTCAACAAGATAATTATTGAAAAACATTGAGGATTATATGCAATACATGATAAGTAATATAGAATAATTACCTGAATATGGATACATGGATTTTTAGGTTAGGGAATCATGTGCTTGTATGAATTATTTACATCTTGAAAAAATACCTGAATATATCATCCAAGTCTTGAGAAGCCCTATACACAAGTTGTCCCAGTGATGTAAATACTTTTATACATACCAATCATGTCTTGTGAATACCTATAGTATTTCCAATTATATCTTTCAGAATAACTCTAACATGTCTTATTCAATCATGAAAATCAACCAAGGACATTTCATTCTTTTCAGATAAACACTCTGGAAATTTCAAACAGAAAATCATGACATATCAGATGGACACTTGGTACATGTACAGAATTGAACATCAAACATTCCATGAATGTCAAGATAATACCTTGAGACATGATAATATTTTCTATTAGACATATTTGGGAATTCCCCAAACTAAACAATGAGGAATCTGATTCCAATCCAATCAAGATTTTTATTATGCCTTCCCAAGGCCCGGTCTGCAAATAGGCATCCACCGTGGTGTAAGTACATACATATCTCTAACACTATAAACCCATGGGACCCAAACTCTCCTATGGGATTTTTTTCCTTTATTATACATCAATGTATTGGGAGTCAAATGAATAAATTATAACTTTGATTCTCTCTACAAATAGAATACGTAGGACACCTTCCAAATGCCCAAGCTCTATATTAAACACCATGATAGTGAAGTCGACCAGTCAGGATCCAAGTATCACTGAGAGGGGAAGGGGTGAATCAGTGATATATTTTTCATTTATAGTTCCTTATTATTGGAAAAAAATTATCCTCTTGTTAAAGATTTATTTCCCTACTATACACAATTAGAACACACATCCATAAGAATACTAGATTCATAAGGTTCACTACTCAACAAGAGTGTCTACGTCCTTGGTATGGTATGGAAACAATCCAGTACCACTCAATCCACTAGAAAATAATTCATTAATTTGAAATATAGTGAGTAGGATATCTCATTACACTCATTTAGAAATTTTACAAAAATATTCATGTTTGTGTTCACCCTCTTAGCACATATAGGAAAAAAGAAAGTTTCAGTGCTTCTAAACCAACTTCCATAGTTTGATCTTTCAATGAAATTCTTATATTTCCTACACAAAATATCATAAAAACTACCATTAACACAACTTAATGATTTTCCAAAAATCAAATATTTTTCACACCATTATAGGTCTTTTCCATCATACTTTTCTGCCCCGTGTACAAGACTTAACTTTTTTCATGAAACACCTCTTGCACGCAACATCAATCTTCCGCACAACTCTTTTCTTACATTCAACTTCCCCTTATTTCAAAAAACTATATTTCTTTCACATGACTCTATTTATTTCAAGAAACTACCTATAAATTAAATTCTTTCCATGCTCCACTGCTCTAGATTTCTCTAAGTGTCAAACTAATTTAAATGAGAGGGGGTAACCTCTTATTTATAGGCTCCGCCGACCCTTGCACATAAAAACCCTGACTTGTTGTTAAAGATACTAACATGTTGAAAAAAACACATTTGAGTTCACATTGGGTGCGTAAGGTTCTTATGTTCCAACCTCATCATTCACACACATCTTTAATCATTTGTTCACTTCATGCCTTTGTGATTTTTGATTTTCTGACATTCAATCATGCCTTGCACGCAAAATTCCAAACTCCCTTCAATCGTACATGCAAAAACCAATATTTCATGGAGGTCATTACATTTCCATATTTTGATATTATTATACTGGAAATACACTTGCATGCAACAAACCTATCCATATTCAAACTTTTGTGAAAAATTATTTACCAAAAGCACATTTCTCCATCTCCTGATTTTCAACACCAAAAATTTGGAAAACACGAGAAAATGGCACCAACTAAAAATATTCTTTGAAAAGAACACCAATGATGCTTCATTGCCATATAGAATAATAAAATAACAACTAATTTCATCAAGAACAATATATTATATGACATATATCCTTTTTTAACACCTTTAGCATCGTCATATTTTCAACGAAAATTACTACAACTTCCCTATCTTCTGGAAACATAATTATATCCAATAAAAACTGAAAATTATTAGCATTGCCTTTTCTTCCCCTCTCCTTCATAAGGATTTCATCACAAATTTTAAAAACAAATGATATTTGTGAAATAAAAATCATCAAAGCATCATTTGGTTTTTCTTGGAAAGTATTTTAACTTCCATCATCCACTTATACAAAGTGAATTGATTTCATTTCTCCTCAAACTTATTTGAAAAAAAAGGACAATATATGAAAAATATTACACTTCTTACTTCATTTTACATCCATCTTTACCCTAATAGTTAGGTCTAACCAATTACATAAGTCTCATATCCATACACAGTGTGACTTATCACTTATTATCCCTTGTTTCTCACTCTAAGAATGGCTCACACGGTATTTGGTATTTTCAATGATCATATCATTCACATAATAAATCCCCCCTTCTAGGGAAACCTCAGTGTGTAATCCCCATTCAGTGACTTGATATGATTTCCCCTATACAAGGTAATCCACCATGTTGTAAGTCCAAATTCCATTCCCATATTGATAAACCCTGGAGAAATAACCCTTTATAGTATTAATTATATATCACCACCCATTCAGTGGGTTGAGGTGGATCAAACTATAATAAATTTGATTCCTATTAAAAATAGGGTATGAATGATGCCTTTCTAAGGCTCAATATATATACCCAATGCCTATGTGTCCTCATATACGTCCTTTCCATAGGAAATTTAAATGAAAAATTTAAAAATCTACAATGGTTTTGATTCCTATTATACCTGAGACACGTAGGTCACCTTGGGAAGGTTCAATCCCATTAAAAAAATAGTAATCACCTCCTCAGATAGAAGTATCCTCTTGAGCACCTGGTTATTTGGATTCAAAATATAAGCAGTTACCCATTTCTTATAAAAAAGGTAAATGGATTAAGAACGTTTGATACATATATATGGTATCCTTAATAGGACCCACTAAACATATAAGCATTCAACACTTGTAATTTTATCAGTGTAACCAGTCATTCGTCGGGATTTGTAAGAGAATCACATATATAACTTAAATCTATATGAGAGTCTTGGAATATGAAATAATTCCACCAAAAAAGGTCTAATGAGCCTGACCTCCCATCTCCTTGACCAATTTGAGTTCCTAATCATATTTGGGTCTAAAACCATAAATGAATGTCTGTATTTTGAAATCAGGTCTATACTGAGTAATGGATGTGGGAACCATTGAATTTTCTATGAAAGACGGAAATAATCAACTAGATGTGACTGATTGTGAAACAATGAACCAACCCACAATCAATTCTCAAAAAATTGAATAAATATCGTGAATTTAGTGTAAAAATTTAATTAAAGAATAACTAAATCCTAATAAAATCTATGAACCATGCCTTTTTAACCCTATGAAATCCATTTAACCATAATATTACAAGAAAAACTATATGTAACATGAAAATATCATGATATTTATTGGATATATAAAGGACCATGTTTGTGGTCCCCTACTATGTTATGTACTTACTCCCTTCCTGGGTGTCTATTTCACTTGGGTACCTAAGAATCCCTCACATGATACAGGTTCAATTTAGGAAGAGGTCGATATTTCATGATCAAGATGGAGTAGCTCGAGTGGGATATGAGATTGGGATGTGGTAGAGATTAATGATATTGTATGGCCTTATTTGTATTTTATTTTTATTTTTCTTTTATTTTTTATATGTGATCAACCTAGTGGATAATTTTTCTTATATTCTTGTATGAATACATTGTATTCCGTTATAACATGGTTTTATTTTTTATTTTCTTATGTACTCTTATGTGGTAGATGTGCTCAATTTTATTAATTATGATTTGATTAATAATCTAACACATGGGGTATATATTAATCATAATTCTACCCTAGAACCCTATTTCTTGTCGGAATCCTTTGACATATAATGAGGTGTTCCTGAGATCACATAGATCCATTGGTCAAGGTACTTTTCATAAGGTTCCAATTTAGAACACTACAAAGAGGTGTTATAGGTGCTTTATTTTTCCAATATAATTTTTTTTACGGTATCCAAGAGATATAGGAATGTGTCAAATCTTGTGATATTCCTCAAGATTGTGTGTCATAAACACCGCTTTCAATGCAAAATCTAGGTTATCCAATATGGGATTGATGACTGGGTTTTTATGTTATAGTTGACTAATTTCACCTCGTTTAAAAGCCATTATTTTTAATATTGTTGATGAATTTTTGGATTCATATCACTTGGAATATTGGTAATAATCCAGATATTTGATTTTGGATCTTGGTCAAAGAACCAAGAGGTGTCTCATGCATCATGATTAGGCTTCGATGATTAACAAGGCATGTAAGGGAATTTTAGTGTGATTATTATCACTAATGTTAGAGGATCCAATATTTAAAGATTGAAAAATATATGATATGGTGATTTACCATATAATTTATTGGTGGAATTCTACTCTACTAGGCCACCTTATATATGTACTATTTTCATTGATTGAATTGTTTTTGGATCTACAGTGAGATTATTAATTATAAGAACAAGTATGGTGCAGTGATCTTTAGAAGGAAAGAATCGGCACATTGTTTATTGATAATGGATCTAATCAAAAAGGTGGGTTCAATTATTAAGTGTTCATGTAATAAACTATATGGTGTCTTACTATAGGATTTGGAATTACATTCTACTTAACCAAACTGTGTAATTGGGATTTATAAGATATAGATAATCATAGAAAAATTTTGGTGGTAGGGTATGCCTCTATAATGTGATCTATGACACACTAGGGAGTACTATTCTAGAAAGGATCCCTAGAGAGGGTCAGTGTCCAAGGATTGGGTGGTGATTTTGTCATTTGATTCTTTTTACATGTATATTTGATAACCAATAGTGGGCGTAGTCATGTTAGATATCATGATATCATGTACAAGAACATAAGAAATTTTCTGTGAGTTTTGGATTTTGAGGAATGGGAGGCTTGTGCTGGTTAAAATACCATTTTGAATTTTGAGATGGGTATTGGGATTCTAGAGGGTTAGTTTCTAGATATTTACTAGTAACCCATGAGAAGGTGTATCCTAGGTTTATTAGGTCCTTTGAGGTAAAAGGTATAGGCCGGTTCATACATTAGGGATTGATGCATAGGAAGTAATATCAAGGATGTGATATGGGAATGGGAATTTCTAAGATTTGTTTTATATGAAAAGAACCGTGAGTGCTAGTGCTGGGAACAAGAGGCACATGAAGTGCCTTAGTATCATGTTGATATTTCTAGGATATGACCATTCAGTTACCTGGACCTATTAATTCTCGATATACATTAAAAGCTTGATGCAAGAATGTTTGAATTATATTCATTTTGGTACATCACTGGGTGGGGGAAAATCATGTTTTTATACTTATAATAGAAGATACGATCAATTTTAATGGGGATTTCCAACGGTGGTCGGGTTATATGAGACTGGAATGATTGGGAGCATGGTTAGAAGTTTATATGTTTGAGCCCTGGTTTGATGACCTGAAAATAATGAATTCATGTGTCATGTTTCGTAATCGAGCACATTAGAAATGTATGGCCTCTATGTTTTGATTATATTGATGCATTATTTGTGGTTATGTGGATTTCTAGGTGAGTTTTGGATTTGAGAATGATTGTGTGGGGACTGAGGACCAAGGAAATTTTACATTACACTAGCAGACTTGGATTGATGAGGTTTGGTGATGGTAATAGATGTCCCTTATTTGTATATGAGACATTTAAAATGGATTTTATGTGGTGGAAAATAGATCTAGTACTACATTAAAGGAAATTGTTTCATGGGATTAAATTATTGTAGATCAAAAGGATCTGCACATGCATTTCATGATAAACCTAATGTGGTTGTTCTTAAGGAGTGGTATAAGGTAATCCAGATGTTAGGGAGTGAACCATCATCTATTGGGAGGTTTTCCCCACATTTTTTATGACATTTTAGTGAATTTAAAATAATGATGTTTTCATGAGTAAGGAATGATTGATAAACTATGTTTCAGGATGGTCCACAAGTATGAGTGGGTTCCTACACATCTATGCATCATGTGTACAGATGGATAGAGTGTATGATGTGGTTATAAGAGTTTTTGGATTGTTATATGATGAAACATACACTTCTATGTTGGGTATTGGGATGTTGGTAATAGTGATCGGACCCTCATGTTGTAAGAGATATCAATATGGGGAATTACTTATTGAACTGTCATATTGTAATTTAAACACTAGTAAGTAAATTGATCTGAAATCGACCAAATTTATCGGTAAATGAAAAGTATGAGTTTATATGTGATATCAGGTTTATTATAAGTGTGTACATTATGATTGGGGTGGTTTATTATGGTCTAAATGTATTATAATAGAGATGCAACAGTTCTCATGTTGGATCATCATGACTATTTTGGCTAGGTGGTGTTTCATCTGGGATATTTCACTAAGAGTCAATAATGGTATTAGTTGAGTGTGTTTAGATGATCACAGGATGCCTTAATTATTAAAGGCTTCATGGTTAGGTGATTTTCCGAAATTTTGGTTGGGGTAGCTGCACATTTTAGCATAAGTTGGACATGAGAGGTCTGGACATTGTTTTTTGTGTAATTTGATGTGGTAGATTGTGAAGCACATCAGGCACACTGTATGGGTTGAAATTGGTGTATTTTTGATATTGGATGGGACATTCAAGGAAAATATAACTCATCTAGGACTTATTCATGGTTGATTATAATGTATCTAATTTAATTGGAAATAAAGAAAAAAAAAGTAGTTTCTGCATTGGTCATGTGATTTAAATTATGTTCATATTTAGGTGTTAGAAAGTACATTGAGGTGGATCATTAGAATGTTATAATCATGTTTTTATAGGAATTTACACTAATGGATGGTATTGTAGTGATAAATATTCCTCTTTTATCTTGGTATTACATTGGGTATCACCACGGGATAAATGATTAATTGGAAAACACCTTGGTGTATTCAGATAATATGTGAATAGGTAAGTTTCATATTGATAATTAGGTAATCCTAATAAGAATTGTCTCGGTATTTTTAGCCTAAAGGCCATGTAATTGGAAGTGGTTCATGGAATTTGTTTAGAATTTATGGATATAATGCTCTTGGTTTATGGGGATTTTACAACCAAGATGGGTTTGTATGAATAGTTTTATAACCACTGAATATTCTCAAGGATTATAAGTTTTATGGTGGGGAGGTTTTAAGAACCTGATTCTGTACAGGTCTTGAATTTTAGGGAAGATTTTAGTTTTTGATTGTTGTAGGGGATAGATTTTGAACCACAGTTGGGAATGGAATTAGGAATTTTTAAAACATCAAATAAGTGGTTTGGGTCAAGGGATGGGGCTTGGGGGATAGGCCAGAGGTTTAAGAGATAACCAAATGGATTTTGGGGATATTGTTATAGCCAACTGCTAGTTGCGGCCTTGCCCTTAAATGCATAGTGGGCTAGCCTATATCCTAACCAGATATTGTTATCCATCATCTAGCCTGATGGTTATTTTAGGAGTGATATTATGGATTATCCTTTGAATTTTTTTAGGAGTTCAGACCCTCTTTCCTCCTCCTTTCCCTATATTGACCTTCCATCCCTCACCACCTATAATTCCTTTAAACCCCCTTATATTTAGGGTTTTATCATGAAATTTTGTTAAATTAAAGGTAATATATAACCTTCATTGTTCCCATGAATCTCATTCCTTCATTCATTCCAAATTTCAATTATTCTAGTTAGTTATTGAAGTGATGACACCTCCATAGAATGGTGAAATCATCTCAAGATGATTGGGTTTCCATACATCCTTGTTAGAGGATGTACCAAAATAACATCTTTACACAGTATCCCAGTGTTTTTTGATGGAGGTATGTCTCGATATTAGTTTTTTCAAGAGTTTTGAGATAAATTATATGAAATTTCATTTGAAATTCGTTCCGGTTGATAGAAATTTATCTCAGTTTAATTCCAAGACAATGGAAAAAACCTCCGGAGGATTGTTGTTCTTAGTTAAGGTTTTTCAATATAACCCATTGAATAATTAAGAAGTTATTCCTAAGTGGGATTAATTGATTAATTATTTATAAATAGGTTAATAAATTATAAATAGATTTTAATTAATTAAATTGGTTATTGGAGGTGATTTAAGCCTTTAGTTTATTATATGGAGATTAGTTGGGATTAGATAAGTCTTAATAATAGCTTTCTGGAATCTTTAATAAGGAAAATGGATTCGAATTGAAGTAAGTAGTTATGGTACTAGACATTGGGAATATGTTTTTTGGTTACATCATGTGATATAATTCCTCTTCAACTTTAGGTGACAATACTTTATATTATGTGAAATGATTTATAAATTGAATTGGGTGTCTTGTTAATCATAAAGAATTATTTAATTATAGGGTATGTGAATGGTCCAAGTTTCATGGGTCAAAGTATTGTTTTATCGACCACTAATGTACGAGGTTGTGATTATTCTATCATTCCCTTAATAGATGAACCTTCCTTGGGAGGTGGAAAAAAATAATTAAAAAATTATATTCCTTTGGTATAGTTTTTGAGTGACCTCCTTAAAGTGATTCATAATTACAAGAAAAGGGTATCCACATGGTTTCCCATACGTGATCGTTTTCTTTCCCTATGGCTCTTAAGTGAATTTGGGATAACCATGGTGTGAGTGATCCTTCTCCTCTATGATGTTTTTATCCTAGGTGTATTGACGTTGGGTATTATACATATGGTTTGGGTGAGTAGAACAAGATAGTGAGAACCTGGGAATGGGGATTGACCTTGCTTCATCCCCTAGATTGATAACTATAAGGAAAACCCATTATGTCCATATAGGGCCTCAGAATGGTTTTTTTATAGCAAGGGAAATAATATCCCTGAGGATTGACAATTGGGTCCAGGTTCAAGAATTTAGATTAATGGATTCTTATGAGGTGGTGGGTTGACCCAAATTGGGGTTTGATGTTATATGTTGATATAGAGAACTTGTGTATGGTTTTAATTCAATGATTCATCCTAGGGGACCCAGTTTGGTTCTTGTGATATGATAACCTGAGAATGGGAAATAATGATCATTAGTGTCACCCTAGAAATTGGATCAATTATTTTGGAATGTACGGTTATGGAGTGTTGGGTTGCACTACTATGAGTTTGACCATGGTTTCCATACAGGTTTAAAAGAAGTCCTCATTGATCTCTATTTTTTAGATATATATTAATAGTTGATATTCTATACACCCATAGGAATGTTTTGATATGAAATGGAAAAATCAAATGGAGCGATGTTTATATTGATTGGATAGAAAACACCCATATGTGTAGTCATAAAACTCCTTACATGTAGGTCAGGGAAACTCTTTATATCGGGGGTCTTAATACTAAATAAAACAAACTATGTAGGGTGGTATTGATAGTACTTGTGGCACTTCAATGGATTTAGATTTATGATTATTATTTTCCGGTAGAGGAGAGAGTTCTTGAAAAGATTTATCTTTCAGGGGCTTATAGGATCTTAGATGGGAATGGTTGAGTCTCTCACACCGTTAAGAATTTTCTTCCTGGAACAATTGAATTCTAGGATGGATCATTCATCAAGTTGTTATTTCCAAATGGATTATTCCCAATGTTATTATTCTAGTTATCGAGGTAGAGGATACCATAGATTTTTTTGTACACCATGTTGAAAGACACATGTTCATTATTATTATTGGAATTGTTATCACGAATTTCTTAGAGATACTCCAATTCTATCGAAATATGGTATGGTCGATTCGGTTTGTGAAACTATGGATTAACAGTGGTTTATTAATTAATTTACTTCATTATATACAAAAGTTATATATAAATTCTGATCATTTCACATTCATATATCATGAAATTTAATGGTTATGAATGGGGATGAGTCGGTGGTTTCCTAATGAATTCTATACTAAAACCCTACTCGAGTGGCAATTAAACATGGGTACCCAAGGAACCCTCATTTGTTAATGGTTCTTGTTACTCTGAGGTTGATATTTCATGATTAATATGGAGTAGATCGTGTGGGACGGGACACCAGGATCTTGTATAAATCAGCAATTTAGTAGGGCCATAATGTTTTTTTGTTTTTTGTTTTATGTATCTAATAGACACTTTGGAAAATGAGTTGTTGATTCTTATATTACTACATTACAATATTTTGTGTCCTATATATTTGTATAATATTATGTTATGGATGTAATTTATATTTTTTTAATTATTCTGTAACTTATTCTCTGATTCAGAGGGTATAGTCTTTTCATAGTAGCATTATAAACCACCAGTGCTAATTGGAAGCCTCTAGTGTATGAGGTGGTTTTCCTAGTGTCACATGGATCCATCATTCTAGTTACATTTTATATTGATCTATGCTTGTATGTTATATTTAAAAAACCCAATAATGATATTTCTAACTTCACTGCCAAATTTAGGAAATTTTTGATCAATTTTTTTCTATTTTTCGAAATCATCTCGATGGTATTACTTTCCATTTCCCATTTGTATCTCATGTGAACATTTTTCATTATTTTAATTTTCAAGTAAATGTTTCATATGTGGGATTATAATAAGATAAAAAAATCCTAGCAAGAGACTTGGTACCTAGTATAATAAATTAATCAATTTTTCTTTTTCTTTTAAATTATACAATGATGTCCCATATATAGGACACTCTAAAATACCTTCATATTCCTTTTAATATTACACAAAATCATTGGGTAAAATGTGTATATTTTTTAACCCAATCACATATGGAGTAATATTTTTCACATTATAATTTTAATCAAGAATATAATTATGTTCATGAAGTATGTATTTTAACAACTATAGTAATTTTATAAAACTATTTCCAATCCACCCATTCTTGGATTTGAAGTTCACTAATCCTAGAAATAAAGATAAAAAATGAATTTTATAGAACCTTTAATTAGTTTTTATTAGCATCAACATATTAGAATTCAATTAATGGCCTTTTATCAATTTCATCCAATTCAATATCTATAATCATTTCATCAATTTAATAAAAACATTAATTTTTAGAATCTAAATAATAATTAGATTTTGAATTCTACCCAATTTCAACTTTCCAAATCCATTTATTGTGACTTGAATTAAAATAATTTAAAATTAAATGATCCTTTATTTCTCTAATTCACATATTTCTAATATTTAAACATTTCAAGCCTGGATAGAAAAAATGGTCATTTTTTGCAGTATTTAATTTTAGAAAATTCCAAGAAAAATAATCAAACCCTTATTTATTTTAATAAATTATTCAACATGCTATAAGATAATTAAGATTTGTTATCACTAATAAAAAATTACATGTATTTAATATAAGTATTATATTGAAACATTTAAATTCAAATTTACTTTTATAAGTAATAATAAAAAATAAGATTTTGTTTAAATGGAAATAATAAAAAAATAAAATAAACAAATATTTATTTTATAAATAATGAATATATTTTATTTCTTTAACAGTAAGAATTTATTTTTTTATTTTTTTAATGAAAACATGGTGATAAAAAATAAAATTAATATTTAAAATTGTTCATAAATTCATAAAAATAAAAATTTTGAATTTAAAAAAACGAATCCAATATATATAAACTATATTTTTTATATTGAAATTGGTATTTTGTATTAAATACTCATGTTAAACTAAATCTATAAAAATAATTTGATAATTAATAGGACAATTTTTTTATACAATGATTACATATTATAAAACATATGTTGTACAAAAATTATAATAATTGAATATAGAATAACACATATGTTATTTATAATGGTTGTTTTAAAACACCTAATATAAAATTATTATAAACTTTTTAAAAACATATTATGATATAAATCTTCAATCCCAATATCAAGTGATTTTAAAGATGGTAATCTGACACACAAAAATTTTAAATTATAATATATTCATATATTAAATTATATAATAAAGAAACTAATTTTAAAATATGTTAAAATTTAAATATTGTTTAAATAAATAAATAGAAAAAAATCACAAAATTTCTAATTATAAAAAAATAATAAATGAAATAATAATAATAATTAATATCCTAGTGTTTTTATTCCACAATACTATACACAAATTCCTAATTTTTTTTCAAAAAAAAATATCATTTGTTACTGAATAATAGAATGATTATAATAAAAATATAAATTAATTCTATTTTATATTATAATATATATAATCAATTAATAAATAATATATAATAATTAAGAAATATATTATCAATTATTTATTACATAGATTTTAGGTCATCTATAGATTAATACACCCACATAATATATATTAAAAAAATAAATTAAACTACCAGGTATGAGATGGATGTGAAAAAAAGGTTATAAGATGTCATAGGGAAATTTAATGAGTAATATAAAGTTAATGGGGTTTATTTTAGGGTCATTTAGTGTGGTAGAGATGTGTTAACAACATGGTGAAGAGATTGTGAAGGAGTCGGTGGATGATGACTGGTGGTGGTTGAAGGTGGAGATGGAGATTAGAGGCTGATAGATCAGAAAAGTTAAGGGTTAGGGTTTAGTTCGTGAGAGAAACCCCTTTGTTATCATGTGACTAAAACAAAAAATATATATATTGGTTCCTAATATTTTCATAATTTTTAAAAAAATTTACAAGTTGGTTATAAAATATCTCATAAAAAATACCAATCTTTCATCTCAATTATTTAATAACTGTTGTGAAAGACTTTCGATTTTATTTTATCATGTTAGTTATAAAATAATTAATGTGGAGACCCATTTATAACATCATATTTAAATAACCTAATTCATAATTTCATAAAATATAAACAATATTTGAACTAGTGTGTCAAAGAGAAATTATTAGTTCCATATAAAGAAGTCAAATTTTATTAGAGGTTGTCTAAAAATGATGACCCAAAATTTTTTAAGGACCTATGTAGAAGGTGAAATCTAGATGGTATCATTTCAAATAATTTTTCGATTATATTATGATCCCAATAGTATATGTTGAATAAATTAATATTAACACCAAAAGACCCATGTTCTTTGATAGTTGATGTAAATGAGACAATTCGATATAAAGAGTTTTTTGAATGAATTAGGAAGTCTATGCTACCCAATATTTATACTTGGAAGTCTATGGGTGAAAGAATTAATAGTTTTCTCAATGATATTGAAGAATGTAAAATAGTATCTTGGTTGAGAAAAAAAATTAAACCTTTTTTATCTCTCTATAGAGCTATGAATATTCCACACTATTCCAAAAAATATTATGTTTGTTCCTTTTATTCAAATAATTGATGGTTATGATAATATTCAAGGGTAATTAAGGAGATATTTATGTTTCCAAGAATAAATATCATTTTTCAAAGAGACATATAATGATAATTTTAATTATTATTTTCTTTTCATTTTTATTCACTAATTACCGTATTGGTATGATCATGTTTCACCTCATGATTTAAATTTGGAAGATACATTTCTTTAATAAAAAAATATTGATTTTGGAACTGGAAAGTCACAATATTGGATGTGATCCAACATTTTATATCTATAAGTATATTTTAAAAACCTAATCATCCTTGGTGAAACTTTTTTTTTGGAGTATACCTATTGATGAAGAATTTTATAAAGCTTCCAGAATATACCATTATAAGAAAATATGGTATAATATATAATAATATTGGGGAGTTACATTGAAGAGGTATGGTTAAATATACTCTCATCATTTCTCTAAAAGAATAAATTTTAATCTAAAAGGTATAAATTGAATTTATTAATGGAACGATGGACATTAAAAACAAAGAACATTAATGGTTGATTTCTAAAACTAACCTTGGTAGATGTTTTTTAATGTTTTTAATATGTTTTTATGATGTGTGTATGAATTCATGTTTAAAATTTAATGAAAATTTATTCAATAATTATATCATCCTAAAAATATATTTTTAAAAAATCTTGAGAAATGTTTCATGTCTTGGTGTCATATTTTTTTATTGATAAGTTTTTTTTCTTAATTCATACCTCTTTTTTCAATATGGAACATACATTACATAAACATAGTGAGGAATAATTGAAGAAAAATTTTATTAATTTAATTGACATCATTATCTCTCAATATTCTATGTATATATTTATAATAATGGGTTAGAAATAAAATGGAAGATAACATATTGACATGATTTTTCTAGATGCGTATTGAAAAAAAATCCAAAGGGGGAGATTGTTGAACTCACTTGGTTTTGAGTTGTATCTATTTTCAATAAGAAGGATTTCTATATGACATAATATGTAAATTATGGAAGGAGTTTTCCTTGCCTATAAATTTTAATGAGAAGAAAAATTATGTACCCATTTCAGGTAATCTATATTCACATAGATTAGTATATTGGATAACACCTTTCATCCTGGAGTCAAAATTCCCTTTATGTTTGACCCATACTAAAGAAATATGTCAATAAGGGTAAAGAATAAACTGAGGTACTACCATTGGATATTTTATTTGATTTCCATTATCATATATAATATTGACTTAGATACTGCCATCATTTCATGAATATTCTAATTTTGTTAAAGGTTGGAAAATTTAAGAATATTATTTCTGTTTGAGGATGTAGTGTTCTATAGAATATGATGATTTCTATGTGTTAATTATCTATGTATAAGTTTAAAATGATGGAAATTAGGTTCCATCCTAAATATCATATTATGTTGAATACTAATGTTATGTGATAAATATAATTGGATAATATTTCACAGAAGATCTAATGTTGGTTTGTGGGAGTGGAATTCTAATAAAGTTTTCTAAGGGGTAAATATATGTTGTAAGAGAATTGGGATAATTTTTTTATATCTAAAGAAGATTTGAAGATATTGTAAGATTATTTTGAATGAGTTGATGTGGCGTTATATGAATAGGTATGGTTTAAAGAAGTTTTTATTTGAGTTAAAGAATATGAAGATGAGTTATAGTAATTATGGAGTTATATATTACTGAGAAATTAATAAGGTACTTTTTATGTAAGAGTTACATTGAAATGTTAAAGGATACATAAGAGTATTTCAATATATTATATTTTTATAAAAATGTAAAAGGAAATAATATATAAGGGTTCTCCAGTATATACGCAATTGTTATCTAATGCATGCGTTAAGGTTGATACATAGAGGTATATAAAGAGAATATTAAGAATTTAAAAATTAAAGAGTTTCCATTTGATATATAAGGGTTAGAAACCAATATGTAATAGTTTCTAAACCATACATAACGGTTGATTTAATTTTCTAGTTGATAATTTGAAAGAGGACTGAGACACATTGTGATATATAAGGGTACTCAAGAATTTCATAGGGATTTATTTGGTTGATAATTTGGAAATGTATTGAGCAACACTAAAATATATAAGTGTACATTTGATGAATATGTAATAGATTCATAGAGTATATTTTTAGAGTCATATGCTCATACATAAAAGTGTTTCTAATTTATAGATTTATAATTTGGAAAATTTGGATATGTAAGTTTCACTATGGTGATACATAAGAGATAAATAGTTTTTCAATAACATAAATAAGATTTGTTATGAATTGTAAAAATTAGTTTTATAAGATTAATTTCTCCAATAAGAATTTGGAAGAATAAATAATTCAGATGATTATAGGTTTATATTAAATTTCAAATACTATGATTCATTGAATAACCATGAATTTATCTACTAATAATAGATATAATAATTGTGGAAGAAATTTGTGTCATGATGATGATTTCCATTACATAAGGGTTTTCTCATGTGTTTTTGCAAACATGCAGTAGTGAGATGGGGGTTTTATGAAATTATGAAGGAAAGTAAATGAAAATAATTGAGAAAATATTTTTAGGACTTATGTGTGATAGATCTGGGATTTCAAATATGAATATTTTTAGTCATTTATGAAGATAAAAACCTAGATGAATTACTGAGAACACTGTCAACTAGTTTTAGTGAGAAGATTATTATTCGTAGAATACTAGTTGAGTTAAGAAGAGAATTATTTCGGTATTTCTGATAATTACTAAAAACATCTATAAACATAGGTTAATAGATATTGTTGTGATTCATGTTCCCATAGGTGGGACTATATTCATGATTAAGGTTGCTTCTGGTCATAGGGGTTATAATTCCATTGGCATTCATGCCATTGTTATAGATTGAGACATGAAATATTAGTGTGGGAAAGGATTGGTAATAAGGAGGGAAGCCCCAATGGCTACTGACCACGCTTCCAATGGCCATAACTGAGTATGGAAATATAATTTAGTGAACTAAGGGTGTAGAAATAAAATACTTCCATGGCCACTTTTTTAAGTGGCATAAAATTCGTATGATGACCAACCAATATATGTGTGTGTGTGTGTGTGTGTGTGTGTATATATATATCTTTTTGTGTGTGTGTATTTATATAAATATATACAAATAAATATAAATATCTATAAATTTTCATAAATATATATAAATTGATACATAGATAGATATATATATATATATATAACTTCCAGATAAATAATTTTTGTAGTGGTAATGAGATTAGAATTTTATTTTGAATACAAGACTTGTGATTACCTACTAATCACACATTGAGAATACATCACAATCATTTATTTTCAGCTAGAGACATGGTTGGTGATAGAGTTTAAAAAAAAATTGGTTCTTGCATGTAATGACCCCTCCCCCCCAAAGGTACCTCTTGTAGACCGACAATGAGATAAAGGAGATGGTCACCGCTTGAGTCCTACCTCCAATAGGCCATGGTATGGTCATGAGAACTGAGGGTGTAATGAACATAAAAATGGGATGAATTGACCTATAAAATAATATGCAGTTGAGAGTGAGAAAATATATATAAAATAATAAACTACTATTCATAAAGATTAAAAGTGATCCAAAGTGCATACATTTAATTTTATATAGAACTCATACAACTGAAGAGGAAACTATAAGTACAAAAAGGTAACCTTGGAAGAAACCATGAATCCCAAAAAAACTCTAACAAAACCATGAGCTAGTAATATCCACCCAAATCTCAAACCTCTTCCTACTAACTAAAAAATAATTTATATATACATGGGGTGAGCATAATAAATATTCTTGGTAGGATCCTCCCTGGAGCCTCTCGTGAAAAATTTAATGAAATCATAATGAAGTCCATTGAACAAAAAGTGAACCTAACTCATCACCTAATTGTTTATACTAATTTCAAAACCTCGACATGGATATCTATCAATAAGTATGACATACAAGAGATCATATATTATAGTAATGAAACAACAAGGGTACCTCACCACCACTCCCCCATTGGTTTTCCACTTTACCCTAATGTCACAAGTCCAAATAAATCTTTCTCTGATATAAGCCAACCTAAAGATACATAAGATATGTATCACAACATGCATCTCATGCATCAAATCATCTAATCATCCCATGACACATATCAATAAAGTAACCATGTTTTTTTAGGATCCACCACTACTCGTATGATGTGTATCATACATTAGGTATTATAACTCAATCCATCACATCCCATACACCGGATAAGGTACCTCAAGACATTATATTCTATACTCATCATACCTATAATAACTATTTGGATAGTATATTTAAAGATACATGTGTTTGGAATATCTACAAGCCATTATATACCTCTACACACATATATGGTTAACACTAACCACTTTTAATACTAGCACATGATACTACCTAGAGAAGATAGCAGGGCCAGAGGGGGTAGTCATCCATCCATCCTCACCACTAGGATATTGAGGAAAACACCATCCCAATGTCCAATGGGTGTCAGTCACCCTAACTGAAATGTGTGGGTCAGTGCAGGAAATAACTAAATATTATGGATATAATTTATATTACAACAAAACTATGGGCATAAACTAGACATAGGTTCCACTTTAGCTATCCTTTCATGGAAACCTGATTGCCACTATAGGGACTAGATATCATATAAATGCATTAGCACTTAATGAAGATAAATTAAATTACTTATTTCCTTTTTCATTATAGTTCATGTTAATTAATTAAATAGCCATTAATTAACATTACTCAAATTCACATTCCTTTAATCATAAAATTGAATTCCATGCCCTCCAGGAATAATCCAACCAAATCCATAGTTTCTCATGATTAAAATTTAAATTTTCAGCACTGTAATAACCTACCCCATAGGTTAAAATAATTATTAAATTTTTTTACCAATCCATAATTCCAATTACTCTATGAAACTATCTAATCTACCATCAAAGTGAAATGAAAAAAAATTGAACTTACTCATGAAATGGGGAAAGGAAATAAGATAAAAAAATTACCCTGACCATCTAGAATATAACTATATTTATATATGAGAAAGCATCCAGCTTTCAACACAATATCATGTAAGCCTAGATTCAACCTTATCCATCATCTCTTGTTCCATTCCTGACACCACTATTCATATCAACAAGAATATCTCAATCACAAACATCAACTTCTAGTAAAAATTCAACCCTCCCCACCCATATATCAACAGCTATCCCAATATCACATCACATTTCATATAAAGTCTCATATATGGTGTGAAACATAGAATTAAGAAAACAAAAAATAGAGTCAATAGGGAAATCTGGGCATAATAAACAATGTATTCATCCTTTACATGAAAATGGGATCACTCATCTCTAAATACAAGGCATTCAAACAACACAAAAAATGGGCTCACTCTACACCCAAACAATTATTATTATCAAATAACTTGTTTTTATTCCATATTGAATTAATCAATTCATTATCACATGTTTTAACTATTGAAATCCTAAGGAATCAACTATAATAGTCTATTAAATAATTAAACATTATTTCTATATTTTTCTTGATTTAAGAATATTTATTGAATAAAAATTATCATTTAACATGAAATTTTATCATTTCATCATTAATAAGTATTCTCGACAAATTTTATTTGTAAAATTCCAAAAAAAAATGGAATAAAATGTTTAATTAAACATTCATTAGGCATCAATTTTAATTCTGTCAATTCCTTCAGTCCAGTAAGGCCTACAGGCGACCCCAAGAACTTTGGTCCACATCATGGACTTTGGGTCACCTCAAGGACTTTGGGCCACATGATAAATTGTGCTTTAATGGACCATAGAGACTTTATAAAGAACATTCTCTAGATGAGTATTTAGAGTAGGAACTTTTACTAGAGTATGTCTAATGGATTTGTAAGAATAATAGGGTATGGAAATTGCCATTGAGACCATCTTGTGTATGTTCGGAAATCCTAGATTAATGGCCATGTGAAAGAAGAGATATGACATCATGATGTAGATACTCGAGAGTGGTTTTTTCATATAGTTATAGATTGGATAAATTCTTATAATACCTTAGGGTCATGTAATGTCACTAAACCTATGGTCCTTGTAAGGGTTCCCCTTAAACCCTTAAAAGGAGAATTATCAAAAGTGAATAAAAATAAGGCCTTTAGACTATTCAGGTTGATTCTAGTGAATTAAGAGGAAACCTATTATCATGGTGGAAACATCAAAATCATGTTATTGTTAACCATAAACCAAGATAATTCTTTTAATCGATTTAATATATATTAGATTAATTCCATCATTATAAAAAGGGACAAACTGTCATCTATTTATGATTTCATGTAAAAAATTAATATCAATGAATCCCCTACCTCAATCTTCTGTTTTTCATGAAATAGAAATGGAATTCCAATGAAAATATCTATTAACCTCTCATACAAGTAAACTGTTAATTATTAAAGACAATAATCCAAAAACACACTAGAAAATGACATAGGAAAATCCATTAGAAAGATAAAGATCAAATTCCATAGAATATAAAGAATAATTAATGAAAATGATGTCAAACAGATGAGAGATGAGTATAAAGATAAAAGAACCTAGATCATATCACCACATATTGATCTCTAGAATATTGATCTTAATCTAGATAAAAGGGGAATCAAAGGCCTGTAAAAATAACTTTGGTGTGCCTATGGTTCGAGTGGAATAGATGGGAGAAAAAAGGGTTTGGAGAGATTAGGGGTATTAATATGAATTATGAAATTTATAATACCATGACACAACCCATAATACCATTTCATAGATCTAACTAACATAGGTTATACTATAGCACAACCCAAGTTACCACACTGCAACCCTTTAGTCAAAATGCATGTTGGAGGAACACAATAAAGATCTCGCTAGATCGTATTTTCCTAGTGGAAGGGACTATGGTGTAGCCAACATCCCATTATATAGACACCCCTAATTTGGTAGAACTGCCTAAAACCCATATTTCACAGCCTTCCAGTGCCCTGTTGTAGTTCATGACACTGAGTAAGGGCATACGCCGCAGCCAACCACCCATGCGTGACTACCACCCAAAAAAGGTACTAGAATCAAATCTCCTCACTTAGCTCCCCTAAACCATAGTTATAGCTCTATAACCATGGAATCCAACCTTTCTACACTACCAATATAACCACTATTTCATAGATTATAGGATTGTGGAACATCCAATGGATCTATGGAACAAAATTGGCTATACTTCCCCATTTCTTTCCCCAAACACATTGGAACCTCATTCAAGTTCTTCCAACATCCAAAACACAAAAAGGAAGGGATATCATGATTTGGGCCCCTACATTAGATACCATATAAAATATTCACATCCTCATTAATTTAAAACCACACCCAGAGTGAATGTTGGAAAATGGGTTGTCTGGAAAAATACACTGTGGGATATCTCTCACAAATCTCACCATCATTAGAGCTTAGCCACCTTACTCATAGGAAGAAAGAAAAAACACATAAATCACTAACAAAAATCTCCTAAAAACTCTCCCAAGGGAGATACCTATCAAAAAAGAGCAAGGAAACAATAATAAATAAGTGGAATTTATCTCATAGATCATAAATGGTCAAAATACACAAAATTAGTAATGATTCAAGAGAATAGATAAACATAAAAATATATTAGGGTAAAAAACATTTATTTATGACTCAAGTTACAAATTTCTCACCCCAGGACATTATGTTTCCTCTAGAAACACACCATTGGAGTAGAACAACCATTAAACACCTTTTCCCAGCAGTTCTAGATCTCTACATGCCACTCCTTAATGGTTCCATCATCTTCAACATCAATATCATCATAATAGATGATGTGAGATTCATCATGAAGGTAATGAAAAAGCTATGACATGTGGAATGCATCGAGTATCCGTATTATCTATATCCGATGTGTTATTTGATACACCTAAACTTAAACATGATTTAATACCTAATGTCCAATAAATAGGGGACAAATCGTACTCCCATGATGAAACATTTACTACCCATTATGTGGATTTAAATTAAATAACTTGTGATCAACAATATATAACACCAAGTGTATTATCCTGTGAATTTTATATGAATTTTGACAATCCTTTACAAATTTTATCCTCTTAATATTTACCTAAATCATTTTTTTCATGCTCTGTACTAGTTCTATCATATGAATTGCTAACTCTCCAACCCTAGTTATCCCAATGGAAAATGTAAAGTTCAGTCACACAAATATTAAAATGGTTTCATTATAATGGTTGAGTGTATATAATTATTGTAAGAAAACTCAACCATGTGTAGGTAACTCATCCACTAACCTCCAAAATCTAGGACCCAGGAGTGAAACATGTCTTCAAGAGTCTAGATAGTACTCTGTGGAGTAACACCACCTCTTCTAGATAATCCATCGACAAAACCTCCACTAAAATGAAATCATTAACTATTATAATTTGAATTGATTTTACCAAATGATCCACCATCACCCACATAGCATCAAATACTCTTTGAGATCTATGAAAATAACTAATGAAACCCATTGAAATGTACTCCCAGTTCCATTGGGGAAAATCCGATGGCTATATAAAACTATTGGGAAAAAGGTTAATGACTCCACCATCTGGAAGATCAAATATCAAGACACAAACTCTGAAATTTAACACATCAAACAAGGCCCCCAAAATTGTGCTCTCATAGCTCTGTACATCATTTTCATTAGAGTATGTACTGGTAATGGTGAGATATATTACTTATAGAGAACCATCCAAGACATCTCTAAATAGATGAAAAGCCTAAACTAGAACAATAATAAGGGTTTTGTATCATCAGACCAACCATTAGGATCATTAGAATAGACAAAACGGTCTCTCCAAACCTCCAACTCAGAATCTACTATATGGGTATCCTCCACTAGCAACACCAAATATGACTTCATTTTCCTAAAAAAAAGACAAAATATTCTTCCAACATCACCCATATTTAGATGAAATGTTGATAAATCTTCCGTCTCTCTCCCTAAATATCCATATTCACGAATGACATCACTATGTGAATTCATGCAGTGTGCATTAGCTATAACATTACACTTTCCAGGTCTATATGAAATCTAAAATTCATAATATTTGAATAATTTCATCCATTTTTGTTACAAAAAAATCATATAATGTTGGGGGAAGACATACCTTATGCTCTTATAATTGGTAAAACCCAAAAAAATGCCTGATGATGATGTAATGTATCTATATCATTGAGGAAAAAATGACTCTCATTAACTCGAGCTCATTGACTACATAGATACTCTAAAAGTAATGTAACTTCTGAGATCCATAAGAAATAACTAATTTTTTTTCCATCTGAACCCAACCTAACCCAATACATGAAACATCATAGAAAACCTCAAACGGAACTCACTCTATAAGAAATAAATGGAATATAATGCTAAGAAATCTCTATTTTGGGTACTCCAAATCTATCTACACAATTGTTTCCACAATAAGACATGATCATTTCT
Source organism: Viscum album (assembly GCA_963277665.1). NCBI lineage: Eukaryota > Viridiplantae > Streptophyta > Magnoliopsida > Santalales > Viscaceae > Viscum > Viscum album. The sequence goes on along the minus strand of CAUJRU010000106.1, from coordinate 342,246 downwards.
ACTAAAAACTATTAGAGGAGTCATAACGTTAGATAAATAAGCTACAAACACTATTTAATAGCCTAGAAGACCAAGGAAACCCTATACCTCTACAAATCTCTTGGGGGATACCCATGAAACAACTACCTATATCATTAAAGGGTCCACTTCTACTACCTGATGGGACATAAAATTCCCCAAAAACCAAACTTCATGAGCCTATAACCCACACTTTGATAACTTCCTAAATATCTGTTGATGATGAAGAACAACCCAAATGGCATGAAGATGCTCTGCATGGTCCTCCTTGAATGTGGAGTACACAAGGAAATCATTGAATAATACCACCCTGAACCTATCAAATAACTCTCTAAACATCTCATTCATTAATCCCATGGACACAACTAGAGCATACATCACATTGAATGCCATCACAAAAAACTTTTTATTACCATAACATTATCAGAAAGTGGTCTTCGGATCAACCTAGTCTTTTTCAAGAAAATGATGATATCCTAACGGTATATAAATATTTGAGAATCAAATTTCTCTTTTTAGTTGATCAAATAAGTCATAAATTCATAGAATATGACAGAGCTTCATCACTTCCACATAATTCAAGTGAAAATATTTGATATATGGATTAAAACTTCCATCGACCTTCTTCACAAACAAAACTGGTGCACTCTGGGGAAACACACTCATACGAAAATAACATTTTTATAACATTTAATCAATCTGTACATTAATCTCTCATAAATAAAAACTATCCATTATATATGGATACATCAATATCAGGGTTTTTCCTTGCTATAGCTCAATCCTGAACTCAATCTTCCATCAAGGGGGTCACATTATAACCTCCTCAAGAAAAACATCAGCTTACTATTCAACAACCCTGGGAACTATCATTAGATAAACATTCAAAAAACTCATCATAATCTCAAATAACAATGAATAAAAGTAAAAAATTTATATCCAATAAATATAAGGTTTTATCTCACCAAAAAAACGTGGAAGACTCTTCATTAGAATTACAGAACAAAATGTGTCTCCTAAAGCAATCCATAATACCCTACAATAAATACAGCTAGTCTATGATAAAGATGATGTCCTGAGGATATATCCATAAACATTGAAAGTCTTCCAATGAGTGGTTCTTCCCAATAATTATCTCCTTGTATCTAAATTCTTCATTCAAGTAAGCTCAACATATAATTTTCGTTGTTAATTCCTATAGAATTAGATGTATCACAATCTCAATTCCCAAAGAATTTACTTGGGTAGGTGATATAAAGGAGTGTATTGTTGATAAATCAAACAAAGAATGAACCCAAGTAAAAAACTATAAATGGGTACATAAAATGGCATCTGTCTCTCCCTGAACTAGAAACATCTATGCATAAAGCTAAACACTACCTGATTTGTGGACTCTCTTACCCTGATGATGACCACCTCTGTCGCCGCACTCTACTCTCTGAGTACTTGTAGCATCTAAATATTTTCCTCTTACTACCTCATATACCCTTTGATGATACAAAGATGAAGCATCCTATTATTTTTTCCTTGTCTTAAACTACCTCAATGGTTGAACCTAAAGCCGGACACCTGGTGAAAAATTTCTAATCAGAAATTTCGAGAAATATCTTCACTAATAACCATAACCTACTCAAGAGAAAACGTGCATATAATCCCTTGGAAAAGGCATGAGATCCACTACCATTTGTGAAATGAGATAATGTGGACTTGGAATAACCTCTAGCTATTAAAAAAACTCTTCTTTCCATGAAACTAGGAACTCGAAACCACAAATATTCTTCCTTGGAAACCATTGGGACTCCCACATCATGAATTTTTAGTTTTGGATAATGTAATTTCAACAAACTCTACACTCACCAGTACCCTGATATATTTCGAAAAAATGAATGTGGGGACCTGATGATGGATTTATGGATTCAAGTCATGAAATAAATTCCTTTCCATGGCCTCAAATTCTAGAAAAAGTATTAATTCATATCATATAAGTGTCTTGAAATGGATCTAGACTCGTACAAGATGGAACTTTCCTATTAAAGGGTTAGTCGCTCCTAGCGACTGGCTGACATTTTGGTCGAAGAAATAAAATCTTTTCAAAAAATTTCCCTCCCATGATACGTCTAATTATTTATGATCCCCATGGAATACGTTCCATAGCTTCATCACTACTCCATATAGAATCATCTAATCTAATGAAACCCAATTCTCCTTCTAATATCAGATCGAACATAATGTTATCTCAAACTCCTGCAGTCATTCCTTTTTTTCATTTTTTTAAAATTGATAACTAGTACTTATTAATACTCTAGAAATAAAACATTCAGAGTGTCCTCCAACAAGATTCCTCATCATCGCCCCCTACTATTTGGTGATTTGTTAGAACATCCTGCTAAACATCATTGATTTGAACCAGAAAAGGACATCGACCTAGATTTATACCTACAAAATAAAAAATATTTAGTGACTCATGAACCTATAATATGGAATACTTAATATTATTTGACTAATAATTTATTTTTTTTAAGGTTTAACCTATCCCAATGTCTACCCATTTAAAACACAAGGGTAAAAAATTATGATTCATGATCCATTCCTAAGTCTCTACCATATAACCAATATCACTTATCAGAGTGGGCTAGATAAACATAATGTCTTGTGAATCATATCACATGGGGCCCTAAATACTTGTGTCTCAATTGGTCTCCCTTGTTTACATTTCATACTAGACAAAGATAACACTATTTCCCTTCAAAAACATGCAGTACTTGCCTATAATTAACTCCATTATTCAACCTTTTGCTCAACTTAAACCTTTGATTCAACTCAGTCATGATGTCATCCACCCAAAGGTACCCCTCCTAGGCTGAAAATGAGAGAAGGAATATGGTGAACTCTTGAATATACTATCCAATCAGCCATATATTGATGACCTGAACCAATGTTATAATAAACATATAGATGATGGGAATTACCCTCTAAAATAACATAAAAAAGATGAAGATAAGATACAAAAACCAATAAAAAAACCTTATCATAAAGATAAAAGAGATCCTAATTATATACATGTAATGTCATATAGAACTGAAAAAACTAAAAAGAAAAATACAATTTGCAAAATGGTAAACCCTATAGAAACCATGGTTCCCAAATAGATCCTACAAAATCATGAGCTACTAATATCCATCATAATCCCTAACATGATGCTATAGACCTAAAATAGTTTCTATTAACATGGGGGGTTATAATAGTATATTTATTAGTATCATCTATAAAACTTCTCATGAAATAGATAAATAAAGTATACAAAATACCGATGAATAATAACTGAAACAAACACGACACCATAACATGTATACTAATATCCCAACCTCACTATGGCTCTCTCTCACCATGTATCACATAAAAAATATCATATATTATAGAAATGAAACAAAAATTGTACCCTGCTACTCCTTCCCCATTAGTTTTCCTCTCTTCAACAACATCACATGTCTTGAGCCATCTCTCTCTGAAAGAAGTCAAACCGAAGACAACTAGGATAAGTATCAAAACATTCATCTTTGGCATCACATCATCTCATCATCTCATTAAACATGTCCATATAGCAACCAAGTAATTTCTGGGATCCACCATATCTTTCACAACATGTATTATACATCAGTTGTTATAACTCAAGTTATCACAGCACATACACTGACTAATGTTCCTTAATCCTTTATAGCTTGTACTTGTCATACCTATAATAAACATTTGGATACTATATCTAGAGATTCAGGGTTGTGAAATAAAAACAAGACATTATAGACCTATATCCACATATATGGTAAAAACTAACCACCATGCATACCAGCATATAATACAATCGATAAAAAGCGATCGGGGCCAGAGGGGGTAGTCATCCTTCCATTATCACCACCTTGATGTCGGGGAAAACACCCACCCAGAGTCCACTAGGTTTCAGTCTCCCTAACCGACATAGTGGGGTAGGGTATGAAATCTCATAACATACATTATATAATATTCCTCCCAAGAATAGTATGGGAATAACCTAGTCTTAGTCTTAACTACAACTGTCATATCTCTAACACCCGACTACCGCTACTAAGGAATATATATCTTATAAGAAAACTAGCATTTTATTGAGATATATTAAATTAAATCTTCCTTTTTTCATTCTAGTTTTTATTAAATAATTCATCTACCATTAACAAACATTATTTTAAATAACTTTCTCTTAACCACCAAAATAATGTACATTACCTCCCCATATAATCCAACAGAATCCATGGTTTCCTAAGATTAACATTTACATTTTAATTATATTAGGAATCAGTCACATGGGTTAAAACATTTATTAAACATTATTACAATTACATAATTCCACATACACTAGGAATCATCCTAAGCTACGATCAAAGGGATATAAAACCAAGAACATCGAGCTGCATCAAGAAGAGGGAAAAAGAAAATAGATAAAAAAACAAACCCATCCATCTAGCCGTTAAATATATTTCTCAATAAGAAAGTATCAAAATTTTATGACAATAACATGTAATCCCAACTTTAACACGTTCCATCGACACTAATACCATCCCCGACACAACCATATATCTCTCCGTCACAGGTGTCAAATGCTACCATAACCTTGGACCTCCCAGCTCATTTCTCCCCATCCATCACATGCTCACATCACTTCACATAGAAGGTATCATATATGTAAGACATCATATATGTCATAAAACATCAAAAAGAATCAACAGGGAAATCTAGGCCCAATAAACTATTCATTTAGCCTTCACATGAAAATGGGCTCACTCATCCCAAAACATAAGGAATTTATCCTTCACAAGAAAAAATGCTCTCTCAGCCCAAAAAAATTATTATTAGAAAAAAACTAGTTTTTATTCCATAATTAATTAACCAATTCATTATTATATATTCCAACTATGGGAATCCTAATTCATTAGATATAACAATATTTTAAATAATGAAACATGTTTCCTATAATTTTCCATCTTTTTCAATATTTAAAGAAAAACAACTCGCATTTAACATATCATTTTATCTTTTAAAAATTAAAAAACATTCCAAATTCATGTTCTCTAAAATATTCCAAAAATCCATGGAATGTAATATTTAATTAAACAAACACAAAGAGTCAATTTAAAATCCATCAAATTAGAATAATGAATTCAATAAACATGCCTCTTTAGATTTGTATACAAAACAATCCATTTTCCATATTTACGTTTTTTTAATTTCATCAAATTATTCATGATAACCCTAGAATAAAAACATAATAAAAATCCTAACATACATTTAACACTATATCCTAAAACAAGAAGCAAACCATTGTCATGATGGAAACATCTAAATCAATTAATCAATGGACATAAAAAAAATAAATTCATTAAAAAAATTTATTATTTATTATTTCAATTAAACTATCTTTTAATAAGATAAAAATGATCAATTTACAATTTTACATAAATAAATTGTAGAAGAAACAAATACCCTACCTCAAACATCTAACATTATTGAAATGGAAACAGAATGCCAACACATATATCTGATCACTTCTCCCGAAGGAATCTATGATCTCCCAAGGACTTTTTGTCATTAACACATTGACAAACAAGAATGGAAACTCCATTATAATCATAGAGATCAAACTACATGGCATGAATTGAATAATAAGAGGACAAAAAGATAAAACAGTGTACGAACTAATTGAAAGAGATAAGAAAATACCATAGATGACCACATATTGATCTATTGAAGTTAGGGGTAATAATAATCAAAATGGGATTCATAAGCCTTTGCAAAACACTCTGGGTGTATGGGGTTCGAGTGGAAAATATGGGAGAAAAGTTGGTTTGGAGGGATTGGGGGTGTTAATAAGCATTATGTAATTTACATGACCACAACACAACCCCTTCGAGCATAACATAGATCTACCTAACACTAGGTATACTACGACACAACTCATGTGACCATGCCACATCCCCCTTAGTCAATGATCATGTCTAAGGAACATGAAAAATTCCATCGTGATCTTATTTTCCTTGGGAGAATGACTAAATCACTGTCTACAACCTTGGTGAATAATTTTTTGGAGTATAATAAATTTATGGTGAGTTTGTTAAAGGTATTAGAATATACACATATAAATAAATCTAGTGTTTTGGAAAAAGTTATTAGGAATTGTCATTGAAGAGGTATGATTACATATTCTCTCATAGTTACATTGAAAGATTAAATTTTATTATAAAAGGGGATAAATTAATATGGTTAATGGAATGAGAGACCTAAAAAAAATTCAAGTGTTGATTTCAAAAACAAAACCTACTAGCTATTTTTGAATATTTTTAATATGTTATTGTAGAGATTGTAGGAATTCAATTTGAAAAAATCATGATAATATATTAAACAAATGCATCAACCTGCAAAAAAAATTTTAATATCCCCTATCAAAGGAATTAAGAGTTGGTATCATAATCTACATTGATTATAGATATATTTGTTGTCTAAATTCAACCCTAAAATTTTATTCATAGGGGCATGGATCACATAGACATAGAGTGTAATAATCGATGAAAATTTTCTTTAGGTAAATTGGTATCATTATATCTCAATAGACTATATATTAATTTTTAAAAAGGGGGTGAGAGTGGTATAGGAGAAAACATATTGGCATACATTTTATATATTTTTATTGGTAATAAATCCATAGTGGGAGATTGTTTAACTCTCAGAATTTTGAGCTATATAAGTTTTAAATAATAACAATGTCAATATGTGTTGGCAAGAGAATCTTGGAAGGATTTTGGAGTACCCATGTAGGGACCCGACCCCAGATAGCCCAGAGCTAGTGTCTGCTATCAATTACATAATCATGATTACAAGGAATCAAGCCTCGAAGGACCGAATAGTTTATTAGTCTTGGTAAACTAGATACGTGCGTGAGTATTTTATTATAAAAGAATACACTTCTAATAACATAATTTTTTTCATGATAATAACTTTGAGGATAATTTTATTACATCTAGTATATTCCTACATATATTTCATAGTATTCTTTTTGGATTTCTGGGGAATGAAATGTAAATAAGTATGGGCTCAAATTCTCAGTAAGGGAGAAGAATAGCTGAAGAAATAATGAATCAATGAGAATAATTTGTATGTATTGGTAAAAAACTGAGAATGCATGACATTTAATCAATAACTAAGGAAAAAGTGATTAAAGAATATGAAAAGGTAAATAACTAAAACCAAATTTAATTCAAATAATTAAATTAGGAAAATAAATATAGCAAGGTAAGAAAGTAAAACACATGTCATTTAATCAATGAACAGAAAATGAAATGTATCCATAGATACATTGACGAAAAATATAAAGGATGAATAATAATAGAAACTAAATGAAGGAAATGATTATATATTGGACACCAGGTTTTCTAGGTACATGGAACCATTACTACAATGAGTATTCACAATAAATTTTATCATATTGGGTAGAAACCCATCTAATTTGGGAAACTTATTAATCTCATGAGACTTCTGATACATCATGGGGATTTCATTAACAATTCCCCAACCCATAAGTATTTCCCCAAATTTTCCCCAACCCATGTATTTCATGTCCAAAAACTTCTTCACATATTAAATAAAAAATGATCAGTATCAAATATCCATAGTGAATAAAGAATTTGGATTTTTAAATACTTCACCAAATAATAAAATAACATTAAAATTAGAGACCATATGTAAAATGGTATATGTTTTAGGAAATATAAATATCCATGATAGATGACATGGATAATTAGAAGAATTTCAATGTTTAATAATCATAGAAAATTGAATATTGAAAGGGGAATAAAATGAATCAAGCAAGTGAATGTGAATACTATCCTCAGAAAAATTAAACACAAACAATCCAAAGGAATATTAACGATGTTATATATACAACATACCCTATGTGGGGTAAAATAAAGGGTTTTTATCATTGTTTAATGGAAAAATTGTAAAAAATATTTTAAAAACATTCTTGAGGGAAATATCATTTTATTATAAAAAACATTTGGAAAACCATTCATTTTAAAATCATGTTGGAAAATATTTTATTTACAAAGTAACCTTTTAAACATGAAAAGTATGAATCAATGAAATTATTATAGTTAAATCCATACAAGTTGTATGAGCTAAAAATAACATTCTGTTTGAACGGTTAAAGGTTAGAAATAATCCATGTCTAAAAAGCTACTCGAAGATTCTTTTAAAATCATTGGTAAATAAAAAAATAGGAAAATGTATTTTCCAAATCATTTTAAATCATTTTTCAAAACATTTTAATAAAAAATGGTTTTTATAATAAAATGGGTACTCTCACTAAAGTTAGAAACAAATTCATTTTTTCTGAAAAAAAAATTTCTAAAAAATTTTGAATACAAAATAGTAGAATAATTGTAATAATACTTGAAAGTTGTCATGAATACCCATATTATAGTAAAGTAAAGTTTTTATTAAACAATATTCAAATAATTTACTCAAATAGAAATTCCATTGAAATATCATTAAAGTAATTATTGATGAAAATAATAATTAAACATTTCAAAGTGTTCCATACCACTTTAAAACATTTTAAATCTTAATCCTAATGAAAAATAACATTGATAAAATTCTTAAAATATCATGAATATAAATTATTACTGATATAATCTAGTAAAAGGGGTATTTGATTCACCACTAAAATTATTTAAGTGTTTAACATGACATATATCTCATAGATGTAAAAAGTGAGATGAGAACACCTTACCTTGAATTTCATTTTGGGTGAACATCCATTAAGTTAATGTATAATAAGATTATATTAAATTTGTAATTTATTTAGAACCATTTTCATTTTTATCATTACTTTTATTTCACTTGTTACTAATTTTTATTAATTAACTTAAACTATTAATTTTATGTCGGGTGTTTTGACCACATTTGGTTTGTGTGTCAGAAAAACATTAGTAGGTCAACTATGGTCAAAGGGATCATTATATAGAATATCCTGAATAATTATAATGAAATAAATATCATATTTACAAAATAATTTTACTTTTAAAAACAACCCTTAAATACGGTTGAGAAAAATGAATCAACATTATGATCATGAAAAAGGTAGGTTGTACGTACGCATGAGTGACATTCTCATTTTTCAATGATCATAATAGAAACAAGTTAAGTAGAATTATATATCTCCAAAATTATTATTATATATTAAATATCATATTATTTAATGAAATACAATTATTTATAGAATTTTTGTGATGAAAATGGAATCACATCATGTCGAGGAGGTGGTAGTCCACACATCTAAGACCGACATTATCACTTTTTAGTGTGTGAAAGGATAATAAAGAAAATGATATATATATATATATCCAGAAATTTAATTATGTATTGAATATCATATATTTTTTTAGTCAAGTGTTTTTTTTAAACTATTATTTACTCTCTTTATTTATATTTGGAATGAATCACATCACTTTTAGGGGTCGTAGTCCATAGATCCTCAAATGATATATTGTATTCCCACATAATGGAGTGCATAAGGGTTTGTGTAATAAAACATTTACAGAAGTATTAAGACATTAAAAATATAAAATATCCTATATAATTATATTATCCACCATAATATCCAACCATTAATGTTGGTAAAGGAAAATTTAACAATCACTGTTTCATGACGTAGTAGTTCATCGTACACAGAAATAGAATGTTTGTTACCCATTAGATAGAAGTGTGGGTTATTTTTGTTCAAACATTTCATAAAAATCATTAAATTATATTGATTAAAATTTTTTGTTATATAATTATGTAATAAATATATTTTAGGGGGTGGTAATGGATATGAAACTAGAGACCTTGAGAGAAGAAGTTGCCTCTTAATCAGGTAATTTCTATTTGTTTTTACCAAAAGGAATCCTTGGAAGGATATCTGAAAAAATAGAGGATTAAAGGTAAAGTAGAGGTATTTTGGGATGATATATGGGATGATCATGGCCAAAAATATTTTTTTAGAGGTGTGAGGAATAGGGAGAGGCGGTGGCCTTTTATAAGGGAGGAAAAGGATTCACTTGGTATTTTTGAAAATAATTTAGGTGTAACCAATTTTGTATCTGAAAATAGTATTATAAATGTCACGACCCGCCCTCGGGGGCCCGTGCCGTGACTACCCCAAGCCCGCCTTCCATAGGCCAGGGGCTGGCGACTAGCACCAAGGCGTAAAATCCCAGTAAAAAGGGAAGGCATTGCCTTAAAAAAGTAAACAAGCACCTCAGAGTAACAAGCGGAAGTAAAGCAGTACACAAAACTAGAACAACTGTGCTGAAGTAAAGGGGCCGGAAATAGAAGCCCAACTGTAAAGTAAAGTACAACTCGAAAGGGAAAACAGCAACTGAAAGTACAAGCGGCTCCTGGAACGTCCTCCTCGATTCCTACCTGAAGGGTAGGTACAGATGGCTCAGCTCCTGGATCGTCCACCACAGATCCTACCTGAAGGGTAGGTACAGATAGCTCCACAACTCCTCGGGTCCAACTGTCCGCTCCGAGCACGTCCCGCTCAGTGGTCCTCCTCCGGGTACCGACCTACTCCGTAAGCCTCAACCGCAGTCAGCGCTGTCCGTTGTCTGCAACCAACACAACGAAGTGCGGGCATAGCCCGTGCAGGGGTGAGTATAAGATACTCAGTAGGGACCCCGAGACCCCTGAAGGTCTCCCAAATCCACAAAGGATAAACCACGAAGTAAAGTAACAATGACGAAGTAACATCCAGTATTGATTAGGTATATGCCCATACATATACCTATGTCACCAATTTCCGTTCGGCTCCAACACGAGCCCAAGAACAATCCAATCCACAAAGAAGAGTAAACAGTAAAATCCACATAGGATAACAGTACAAGTCCACACGGTTTATAACAAGTTTATGAAATCAACAGATAACCATTACCCAGGTATATGCCCATACATATACCTAAGTTATCAAGCGACCCATCTCAATCATGAGGAAACACAAGAACATTGACTCAGCTCAAACCAGGATTTTCATTATCGAAACCGTAACTACTGAAGAGCTCCGTCTCTAGAGTGTACAGTGGTCCTGTCACGACTCTGAGGTACTGCTCACTAACCTAAGACTGTTGAAGTACTCCTCCTGTCGAGTACTGCGGGTCTGCTGCCAACTACCGGGCGCTCCGTCCGCTGAGGGTCTGTCGCCAAATACCGGGCGCTCACCCAAATAGCCTACTGAGGTACTCCTCCTATCGAGTACCGCGGGTTTGCTGCCAACTACCAGGCGCTCCGTCCACCGTGGGTCTGCCGCCAAATATCGGGCGCTCCGTCCACTGGGCTAGTCGACTCACTCCAAGTCGAGTCGGTCAAGCAGTCGTCAGGTCTCAGCCGGCTACACGGTCTTCGTACTCTGCACGCTCGTCTCCGGGAGGGTCCGCTCCACGAGCTACTGGTCGATACTCCAAGTATCACAAAGTCTCGCAATGAAGTATCTCAAAAGACTGTCTTGTCACAGGGGTCTCAACGCAACAGACGGCGCGTCGATCGGACGCCCGGTCTGTGAGTTATTAACCTATTCGTCCCAGGGGCCCGGTTGGTTTCGTGAGCGAACCAATCCCGGCCGTATCACAACTGTACCCTGAACTCCCGTAGGGTATTCTCAAAGGGACCGTTACTCAACGTAATCACCATCGCGGGTCTATTTCTACAACCAAGCGCACACACTCCGTAGAGTATCGTGGGTCCGCCGCTACACCCAAACGCTCCACCGCCCAAGGTAAACTAAAGATTCAGCTCACACAAGTTCGGTAGCACTGTTCCACGTAGGATCGCTGAGTGTTGTAGTCGTCGTCGTCGAATCCACATAGGATCTCTGTACTGTCGTCGTCGCAGTCACAGTAGCAGTAGTAGTAGTCGTCACAGTAACAGTCACACTAGAGTTCCCGCACACAGCAAGCTCGTTCGGAGGGTCCGCTCCACGAGCCGAGAGGCTGATACATCAACTGTCACGAAGACCGGAGTTGATGTATCCAAAAGTTCTGTATCGTCAACAGGAACTCAACGCAACAGACGGCGCGTCGATCGGACGCCCGATCTGAGAGTTATTGGCATTTTCGTCTCCGGGGCCCGGTTGGTTTTTAAGGCAAAACCAACCCGACCGTACTCCACCTGCATCCAAACCTCGGGCGGAGTATGCCAAAAGATCCGTCTCACTAAGAGGAACACAACGCGACTGACGGCGCGTCAATCGGACGTTCGTGGCTCAAGATATGAGCGTTTCCGCTCCGAAGGCCCGGTTGGTTTCGTGAACGAACCAACCCGGCCGAACTCAAAGTAATCTGAAACCTTGAGTGCGATATACCGAAACGACCGTCTCGATCCAAGGATCGCGTTGCCGCATACGGTTCGTCGTTCGGAGGTTTACAGCTCAAGTTATGAGCTTTTGACTGAAAAGGTCCGAAAACGGGGGGTCTGGGCCCGGCCCGGCCCGGCCCAGTACCCCCTGAACCGCTCCGATCCGGGTCGGCCCGAACCGGGTCCTGGTCTGGCCCGGTTCCGCGTGGCCCGGCCCGGTTGGCTCGGCCCGGCCCGGCTGGGCGGTCCGGCCCAGCCGGCACAATCCGGCCCGGCCTGCGCGACCCGGCCCGGCCGGTCGCGCGGCCCGACCGCTCAGAACCGCTCGGCCAGCTTGGCCGAGCGGGTGGTTTCACGCGAAACGGGGGGCGCCGCCCCCCGTGACTTCAATCAACGCCCCCCCCCCCCCCCCCCACGTGAGGGGGGCCCGTTACACGGCTGCTGGGGGTTTCAAACCCCCGGAATTCAAAGCACGGCCGGCATTGAAGCCGGCCGTTCGTCCACCCGCGGGACCTGCGGGTCCCGCCTCCGAGCAAACCGGCGGCCGGCACAGCCGGCCGCCCCCTTCTTCTCTGCCGCGGCAAGGGCCGCGGCTCTTCTGTTCTCCGGCGGCCGGCAAGGCCGGCCGCCTCTGGCTGCTCCGCCGCGGCCGTAGGGTCGCGGCTCCTCCGCAGAGTCTTTGCCACTTGCCACGTCTGATGGTCGCGGCCTTGTCCGACTCGTCGCACCTCTGCCGTAGGCCGCTCTGACCACTGTTATTCACTGGTTCATTTCTATGGCGCGGCGCGATGGCGTCGCGCGCCACCGCCGCGACTCACTCCGGCTGCGGTTCTCGACATTTTCTTGCGGTGCAACGGCACTGTGTTATCCCGCACCAAAGCACAATGATTTCAAGCACATGGAAGGAGGTCAGCCGTGTTTGTGCGGTCCGGCCTCCTTCCGTTAATCCGATAGCAGTCGGTTATTTAAAATCAAAGTAGAATTGAATAAAGGTTATTCAAGAGCACAGAATAAAACCCCTACCTTTGATTCATCGCTCGACGTTCATTGACGGCCGCGGAAGGTGAGCGTCGCGGAGGTCGGACGTGGGTTCGTCGCTGAGGAAGAACGCCACAGAAAAAGGATGCCGCGGAAGAAGTTGACGCATCGCAGAAGGAGATCGACGCGTCGTGGTTTCCTCGTCGCGGAAGAAGACGTCGATGCCGTCACAGAAGGAGTCTGTCGCTTCGCGGGAGAACCACGTTCTTCGGCGGAGAATTTCTTCGCGTTCTTCGTCGAGGAAGATGGTCTTCAAAGGAGAAGAGAACTCTCCTTTTCCCCCGCACAGCAAAGCCCAAAACCAAAATAAAAAGACTTAACTCCTTATTAATTTATTAACGTTGGGAATTCCAAAGGTTGAAAACCATTAACACATTAACACCATGCATTAAAACTTAAGTTATAAAAAAATTAAACAAGGGAGTTGAGGGGTTTAAGAGGATATGAAGGGGTGGGGTTCGTGTGGGCCCCACCACCCTCTTAACCTCCCAAGGGAAGTTGGGTTGTCACCCAACTTCCACCCAAAGGATAAAAAAACTTAAGGAAGATAAAAATAAAAATTGAAGTTAAATTATTATTTTAACACTCACAATTTTATTTTTTACAACTCCCCTCGTGTAAACGCAACTTCGGGAAAGGTCTCCTTAAGCGAATATCGGCGCTGCGAGTTCATCGGTGCCCTCGGATTTCAATTCCGAGCACCGGATCAAAAGTTAGGAATTCCCGCTCGTTCGTTCACTGAACGTACCCGAGCCAATCTTCGGAAATTAATTCCGGGCACACCGGGCCTCGGAATCAGGTGCCGTCTGAAACCGCGCCCTTGTAAAATTCTAAAGAAAATTAAGAAAAAATTTCCCTTGAATTTTACGGGTCTTTACATTACTCCCACCTCAGGGCTTTACGTCCCCGTAAAGCTTCAACTCACACTTAAGGGAAACAAGGTAGTACTGAGCACGCAACTGAGCTTTCCGCTCCCATATGCTCACCTGTAGATCTCGTGCTACCCGAGAAGCACCCCAGAGGAAGCAACCGTTCACGTAGATCCTGCTCCTGTCGATCCTCGATCTCTACTAGAACCTCTGTGCTTGTCGCCCTGTCATCGACGTCCAACTCCCCGGGGTCGATGACGTGTGAAGAAACATACACGTATCTCCACAGCTGAGACACGTGGTGGACATTATGCACCCGGTGCGACTGAGGTGGTAGGGTCAAGCGGTAAACCTCTTCGCCTACCCTACTGAAGATCAAAAGGGTCCATCGAACTTCGGAGATAACATGCCGCCTCGGCCACATCTCTGAAACCTCATCGGGTTGAGACCGTATAAGAACGTGTTCGTCACCCTCGAATTCAAGAGGTTTCCCTTTTTAGGTTAGAACTGAAACTAAAAACTCCTGCTGCCACAAGGGTAGGGTTGACCAACTCAAGAGTGATCGGTCACACCCTCTTATGCCTGAATTTAACATGTGCTGCCCAGGGTTTCCTTTTCGCCGACCAAGGAAAACCCATTCCGACGTTTGCCTAAAACAGTCAACCGGGGTATGATTTGAGAATCAAAACCATACCCAGATCAACGTCGTAAGGCCTCTACGCTGCCACCAAGAGATTCCAACCGAAACTCTCGCCTCGAGGTCAAATCACACCGTCGGCGTAAGTGTGATTATCGAGTCTCCTCCCAAAGGTATCTCCAGACGTGAGGGTCAAGTCTACGGCTTACCCGGAACCTCTAGGTCTGGGACATGATTCGTGGAAGGGTAGAATGATTGGTTCCTATGTCTATTGATATGGAAGCTCGTAGTAGACATAATTCGTACCCTGAATCATTCTTAGAGCTCCTGGGTCACACTCCTTGACCACAATGCAGCTACTCTCCTCCCCAGCCCTCCTGCTCCCTGAGCCTGGCGGGGACTACTAAGTCGGGTGGTCGTAACATGTCGAAATGTACACCACCACATGCTGCTCTCCAAGCTCCGCTTCCACGTCTGCTACCCTGTAGATTCATCTGTCCTTAGCACTTCCTACTCCTAGAACATTTTTCACGCCCGAGTCTCTGAGACTGGCGCTAGTTTCCTGCCTTTCACTGCTAACGTTCACAACCACAAAGGTTCTCTCTAGCATCCTAGCATAGGTAGAAATGCATAGAGGAAAAGTAATGGTTCGGATTTCCTTTAGACACACTTCGCTCAGAAGTTCGAGTCTAAGGAACTGATTACAACGTAACCAACGAGTACCAAAATTGATTGGTAAGCCACGTTGAGTGCTCTGCTTCCGACATGTCGTACTGTCGAAGCTGTATTAGCTCCAGAAAACTCACAACTACCTCCTCAAGCCAGTCCTCAGCCGCCTACGAGTCAGGCTCACCTCGAAACTTGAGGTATATCTGGTGCTAAAACATATGTAATGCACTAAGCCTGTGATTCTCTGCTACCGGTACCGCCGGTAGTGTCTACTGACCAACAGGTAGTGACATAGCAGGCGCACTACCCTTAGGTACTATCCCAGGTATCGGTTCGCGTACCAAAGCCTCATTACTATAAGGACCAACCTAATGGTCACTCACTGGAAACAACAGGAGCTAAGATCATCATTCGCTCTACTAGTATCCAAGCTAGGCGTAGAACTCTAGCAACCGCCTCCATCCAGTCCACTACTGCCTGGGAAATCTGTCTCGCCTCATATCCTCAGAGGCCTCTACTGCTGGAACTCGTGCATCGCGCTCTGCTAGCGTGCACCGTCAGCTAGTGGCATCCTCTGCCTAATGGGTGGTGGTGCTGCTGGTACACCACCCGAAGGTGCCAACACTGAAAAAGGGCCCTGCACCGGAGTCTCGCTGCTCGGTGGGCCATCATCGAGAACTCTCTCGGAACTCCAGCTAACTATCTGCATGGTGACATCCTGAACAGTTGCGTCACGGTCAACGATTTATACCTGGTGAGCTGACCTGGTTTGAGCTGACTTTAAACCTTTTGGGAAACACACACGCAATCAATGTTTTCGTGCATTAAGTCGGAAATCAGAAGTCAAGGTCCTGGTGTACGGATACGTCGGCCGCCGCACCAACACTGGACTCCCTGGACTGATAACCACACTCAATACACTAAACACTATTGCTTCACATAGAAAAAAGATCAGAGTCTGCGGTAGAACCGAACTCCTCTGATACCAATTTGTCACGACCCGCCCTCGGGGGCCCGTGCCGTGACTACCCCAAGCCCGCCTTCCATAGGCCAGGGGCTACCGACTAGCACCAAGGCGTAAAATCCCAGTAAAAAGGGAAGGCATTGCCTTAAAAAAGTAAACAAGCACCTCAGAGTAACAAGCGGAAGTAAAGCAGTACACAAAACTAGAACAACTGTGCTGAAGTAAAGGGGCCGGAAATACAAGCCCAACTGTAAAGTAAAGTACAACTCGAAAGGGAAAACAGCAACTGAAAGTACAAGCGGCTCCTGGAACGTCCTCCTCGATTCCTACCTGAAGGGTAGGTACAGATGGCTCAGCTCCTGGATCGTCCACCACAGATCCTACCTGAAGGGTAGGTACAGATAGCTCCACAACTCCTCGGGTCCAACTGTCCGCTCCGAGCACGTCCCGCTCAGTGGTCCTCCTCCGGGTACCGACCTACTCCGTAAGCCTCAACCGCAGTCAGCGCTGTCCGTTGTCTGCAACCAACACAACGAAGTGCGGGCATAGCCCGTGCAGGGGTGAGTATAAGATACTCAGTAGGGACCCCGAGACCCCTGAAGGTCTCCCAAATCCACAAAGGATAAACCACGAAGTAAAGTAACAATCACGAAGTAACATCCAGTATTGATTAGGTATATGCCCATACATATACCTATGTCACCAATTTCCGTTCGGCTCCAACACGAGCCCAAGAACAATCCAATCCACAAAGAAGAGTAAACAGTAAAATCCACATAGTATAACAGTACAAGTCCACACGGTTTATAACAAGTTTATGAAATCAACGGATAACCATTACCCAGGTATATGCCCATACATATACCTAAGTTATCAAGCGACCCATCTCAATCATGAGGAAACACAAGAACATTGACTCAGCTCAAACCAGGATTTTCATTATCGAAACCGTAACTACTGAAGAGCTCCGTCTCTAGAGTGTACAGTGGTCCTGTCACGACTCCGAGGTACTGCTCACTAACCTAAGACTGCTGAAGTACTCCTCCTGTCGAGTACCGCGGGTCTGCTGCCAACTACCGGGCGCTCCGTCCGCTGAGGGTCTGTCGCCAAATACCGGGCGCTCACCCAAATAGCATACTGAGGTACTCCTCCTATCGAGTACCGCGGGTTTGCTGCCAACTACCAGGCGCTCCGTCCGCCGTGGGTCTGCCGCCAAATACCGGGTGCTCCGTCCACTGGGCTAGTCGACTCACTCCAAGTCGAGTCGGTCAAGCAGTCGTCAGGTCTCAGCCGGCTACACGGTCTTCGTACTCTGCACGCTCGTCTCCGGGAGGGTCCGCTCCACGAGCTACTGGTCGATACTCCAAGTATCACAAAGTCTCGCAATGAAGTATCTCAAAAGACTGTCTTGTCACAGGGGTCTCAACGCAACAGACGGCGCGTCGATCGGACGCCCGGTCTGTGAGTTATTAACCTATTCGTCCCAGGGGCCCGGTTGGTTTCGTGAGCGAACCAATCCCGGCCGTATCACAACTGTACCCTGAACTCCCGTAGGGTATTCTCAAAGGGACCGTTACTCAACGTAATCAACATCGCGGGTCTATTTCTACAACCAAGCGCACACACTCCGTAGAGTATCGTGGGTCCGCCGCTACACCCAAACGCTCCACCGCCCAAGGTAAACAAAAGATTCAGCTCACACAAGTTCGGTAGCACTGTTCCACGTAGGATCGCTGAGTGCTGTAGTCGTCGTCGTCGAATCCACATAGGATCTCTGTACTGTCGTCGTCGCAGTCACAGTAGCAGTAGTAGTAGTCGTCACAGTAACAGTCACACTAGAGTTCTCGCACACAGCTAGCTCGTTCGGAGGGTCCGCTCCACGAGCCGAGAGGCTGATACATCAACTGTCACGAAGACCGGAGTTGATGTATCCAAAAGTTCCGTATCGTCAACAGGAACTCAACGCAACAGACGGCGCGTCGATCGGACGCCCGGTCTGAGAGTTATTGGCATTTTCGTCTCCGGGGCCCGGTTGGTTTTTAAGGCAAAACCAACCCGACCGTACTCCACCTGCGTCCAAACCTCGGGCGGAGTATGCCAAAAGATCTGTCTCACAAAGAGGAACACAACGCGACTGACGGCGCGTCAATCGGACGTTCGTGGCTCAAGATATGAGCGTTTCCGCTCCGAAGGCCCGGTTGGTTTCGTGAACGAACCAACCCGGCCGAACTCAAAGTAATCTGAAACCTTGAGTGCGATATACCGAAACGACCGTCTCGATCCAAGAATCGCGTTGCCGCAGACGGTTCGTCGTTCGGAGGTCTACAGCTCAAGTTATGAGCTTTTGACTGAAAAGGTCCGAAAACGGGGGGTCTGGGCCCGGCCCGGCCCGGCCCAGTACCCCCTGAACCGCTCCGATCCGGGTCGGCCCGAACCGGGTCCTGGTCCGGCCCGGTTCCGCGTGGCCCGGCCCGGTTGGCTCGGCCCGGCCCGGCTGGGCGGTCCGGACCAGCCGGCCCAATCCGGCCCGGCCTGCGCGACCCGGCCCGGCCGGTCGCGCGGCCCGACCGCTCAGAACCGCTCGGCCAGCTTGGCCGAGCGGGTGGTTTCGCGCGAAACGGGGGGCGCCGCCCCCCGTGACTTCAATCAACGCCCCCCCCCCCCACGTGAGGGGGGCCCGTTACACGGCTGCCGGGGGTTTCAAACCCCCGGAATTCAAAGCACGGCCGGCATTGAAGCCGGCCGTTCGTCCACCCGCGGGACCTGCGGGTCCCGCCTCCGAGCAAACCGGCGGCCGGCACAGCCGGCCGCCCCCTTCTTCTCTGCCGCGGCAAGGGCCGCGGCTCTTCTGTTCTCTGGCGGCCGGCGAGCCCGGCCGCCTCCTTCTTCTCCGCCGCGGCAAGGGCCGCGGCTCTACTGTTCTCCGGCGGCCGGCGAGGCCGGCCGCCTCTGGCTGCTCCGCCGCGGCCGTAGGGTCGCGGCTCCTCCGCAGAGTCTTTGCCGATTGCCACGTCTGATGGCCGCGGCCTTGTCCGACTCGTCGCACCTCTGCCGTAGGCCTCTCTGACCACTGTCATTCACTGGTTCATTTCTATGGCGCGGCGCGATGGCGTCGCGCGCCACCGCCGCGACTCACTCCGGCTGCGGTTCTCGACATTTTCTTGCGGTGCAACGGCACTGTGTTATCCCGCACCAAAGCACAATGATTTCAAGCACATGGAAGGAGGTCAGCCGTGTTTGTGCGGTCCGGCCTCCTTCCGTTAATCCGATAGCGGTCGGTTATTTAAAATCAAAGTAGAATTGAATAAAGGTTATTCAAGAGCACAGAATAAAACCCCTACCTTTGATTCATCGCTCGACGTTCATTGACGGCCGCGGAAGGTGAGCGTCACGGAGGTCGGACGTGGGTTCGTCGCTGAGGAAGAACGCCACAGAAAAAGGATGCCGCGGAAGAAGTTGACGCGTCGCAGAAGGAGATCGACGCGTCGTGGTTTCCTCGTCGCGGAAGAAGACGTCGATGCCGTCACAGAAGGAGTCTGTCGCTTCGCGGGAGAACCACGTTCTTTGGCGGAGAAGTTCTTCGCGTTCTTCGTCGAGGAAGATGGTCTTCAAAGGAGAAGAGAACTCTCCTTTTCCCCCGCACAGCAAAGCCCAAAACCAAAATAAAAAGACTTAACTCCTTATTAATTTATTAACGTTGGGAATTCCAAAGGTTGAAAACCATTAACACATTAACACCATGCATTAAAACTTAAGTTATAAAGAAAAAATTAAACAAGGGAGTTGAGGGGTTTAAGAGGATATGAAGGGGTGGGGTTCGTGTGGGCCCCACCACCCTCTTAACCTCCCAAGGGAAGTTGGGTTGTCACCCAACTTCCACCCAAAGGATAAAAAAACTTAAGGAAGATAAAAATAAAAATTGAAGTTAAATTATTATTTTAACATTCACAATTTTATTTTTTACAACTCCCCTCGTGTAAACGCAACTTCGGGAAAGGTCTCCTTAAGAGAATATCGGCGCTGCGAGTTCATCGGTGCCCTCGGATTTCAATTCCGAGCACCGGATCAAAAGTTAGGAATTCCCGCTCGTTCGTTCACTGAACGTACCCGAGCCAATCTTCGGAAATTAATTCCGGGCACACCGGGCCTCGGAATCAGGTGCCGTCTGAAACCGCGCCCTTGTAAAATTCTAAAGAAAATTAAGAAAAAATTTCCCTTGAATTTTACGGGTCTTTACAATAAAACTATAAAAACTAAATAATATAATTTTCATAGAATAATTATGTTCATCCAATGGGTTATGGTAAAAATTATAGCTCATTTAGGCCCTTAAATTACTGGTTTAGTCCTTTATGAAGCATAACTTTACCTTAATAGTTTAATTAGTTTTAATTAATTTAATTAATAATTTAGCTAAAAAAAGATAGCATTATTAAATTAAATAAATTATGTCGATTAAAAATATGGACTACATTATTAGAAATTATTATCACAAAATTTTTTAAAATTAATTAAAAATTCATCCCTCGGGAGGGATGAAAATACGGGTTTTTGAGATAAAAATGTCTAAAATATTTTTATGTTTTTATAATCAATTTCATGGGAAATTTATTTCAAAGAAATATATTTTATTAATTAATAAAAATATTATATAATTAATCATTATAACCAATTAAAATTATAATTTAATCATATAAATACATTCTATGAAAAATTTGGTTAGAACTAAAATTCAGTATTTTTAACTATTCATTAAAAATGAAATGTTTCATAAAAATATAAAAAATTTACCCTAAAATAAATATTATGTTTTTATTTCAAATATAAAGTGTATTTTGAGATATTAAATCAATTAATGTGTTAATATTCATATAAAAATGGATTCTCTAGTAAAAGGATGTAGAATTGCCTTTATGAAAATATAGGTTTTACGAGTAAAATTGTTCTTATCTTATGCATATCAAACATAATGCACGGATATAAAATATATTTTATTTATTATATAAATTATATATTTAATTAAAATAATTAAATAATTTTAATAAAAAAAATTATTAATACAAAACTCATTTGAAAGCATATAAATAATAATATTTATAATTTTAAATCAAATTGGTTCTTATTTTCCTGTCTCATTAGTTGGTAACAGAAGAATTCAATTTATATTTATATAAACCATAAATTTTTATAATTTAGTTAATTATATTAAAAAAACATACATAATTTCAAGATTATATCATATAATATTAAATAATAATATTTTCATAATACATTGTCATTCGGTAAAACATGGTCTTTTGTGTAATGCATGCTATCGAGGAAGGTCTCTCTATCATGAAAAAAAAGATAACTCGGTGTTTCATGGATTAAAATAAATAGAATATATTTTAAAAATAAAATAAATTATATAGTATCTAGATATTATTTTCCCTTACGTGGTTTTTTATTCCTTTCATGCATGTTATCGAATAAAAAGTTGAAAATTAGAACATAGGGGTGTTACATTCTCCCTTCATTAATAAATTGTTTCCTCACAATTTAAAATCTACCTTGGCGATATATTGTTTGAGGTTTCCTATGTTGAAGTCAAAAATTGTGGGAAGGTTTCATAAAACATCTTCTCAAAAATAGATTGTGTATATTATAAAGGTCACATAGACCACTATGTAACTAGGTCTCTAAGTTGGAGAACATTAGTGGAATGTGAAAATACGTACTTGGAGGAAAACGTTAATTTTTATAAGTAGGGAATGAGTTAATCAATCACAAACAATTTAAAGATCAATAGAATTTTGAGGGACTCAAATCCATTAATTTTGGAGGATTTATAATGCCATTAGTTTATCAAAAATTAAGGTATTAGGACAACATTTTATTTCTAATTCATTTTTCTAATGTTGGTTAATTATTATTCTGACCAATAATATAATGAAATATTCATACATGATATGTTATAATTTTAGGTGAAATTTTTCAAAAAAAATTGTGATTCACTCAAATTATAATTCATACCGTTACTCCTAGAAACTAATTACCGATAATGAATTTTTTTATGCCTGAAGCTCTAAAAAATATTTTAATGCATTGTAAGGACTATAAAAGAGTGAAAAGTCTAACTATTTTCCTTTAACTATATTCCAAAACCAATATGACAAATATATTAATCTCTAATACTCAAAAGTGATACTATTGGTTCATCATTAACATTTATTCCCCAAATTGTTTAACTAAAAACAATGAAAACATAACCATGGAACTCCATATGTTTTTGGTTGGTGTGAAACCCTTATCATCCTTCAGACATGGGTTCATGACCAATGGACTTGAAAGATTTAATTGTTTATCACCCATATTTTAGGTTATCCTTTTCTAAAACCAAATTAATATAATTTCCAAAATAAATCTAACAGACATCCTCAAAATAATGTTAATAACTAAATATCCTTTTAATAGAGGGTTTCAATACAACCATAATACATAAATACTTCATCCATTTATTTCCATTAATTTCATTCCTTGGTCTAGGGTTTATCCATAATATCATTTATTGGATTTCTAAACCATAACACCTTACTTTAATTCTAAAACACATAAGTTTTATCCTAGGTTATTCATTTTCATTATTTATTTAAATTCATCATAATGATTTGTAAAAAAAATTATGATTATCCAAAGAATATCCCATGGGTGTGTCGAACCAGGTCTGCATTAAGGCCCGTTGTCGTGTACCAGGTTACCCTGAGTCAGGCCCAGGACACCTTCTTGGAATTATTACCCCTAGGTACATGTATACTGAACCAAGTCCACTTATAGTATCTATATAGGGAAGTATTTCTAGGATTACCCACAAAATATTTACTTTAACAAAATTATATAGTGTTCTTCTATACATATGCTAAAATTATACATTAGGGTTGAGTTCTATAATATATCTTTCCTAAACCTAGTTCCCAAGGATTCTACTGAACATCCTTTGATACCAAGCATAGTGACCAAAACCTAGATAACATAGAGATATTATCTTCTATCAATTACATTGGCATGATTAAAAGTAATCAATCCCCAAAGGATCGATGAGTTTAGTAGTCTTAGTGAACTAGATACAAAAATGGGTATTTTATTAAAAATACCTTAATTATAACATAATTTTTTATCTCGATAATTACTTTGAGGAAATAATTATTAAACTCTGAAATATTCATTCATATGTTTCATAGTATGCTTCTTGGATTCCTAGAGAAAGGAATATAAATAAGGGTGCACTCAAATGATCAGTAAAATAAAGGTATAGTGGAAGTAATAATGAATCAATTAGAATACTTAATATGGATAGGTAAATTATTGAGAACACATATCATGTAATTGATAATTGAGAATAAAGTTATTAAATAATATAGCTGTGTAAATAAATAAAATTTCAGTCCATTAAAATGGCAGGATAAGGAAAAATAAATATAGAAAGGTAAAATCAAAAACACATGAAATTTAGTAAATGACCTAATAATGAAATATATCCATAGATATGTTGTTGAAAAATCTCATAGATTAATAATAAAGGAATCTAAATGATTAAAATGATTAATTATTTGATTCCATGTTTTGTATATAGATGGAACCAATATCATCAAGATCTTTCACAAGATAGTTTAGCACATTGGGTAGAAACCCATATAGTTTGTGTAATTAATTTTTCTCTTGAGATAATGGACGCATTAAGGGGATTTCATTAATTGGTCCTCAACCCATAGGGATTTCCTTAAACGGTCCCTAACACATGTATTGTATTTCCAAAAAAAATCTCATTTATTTAGTAAACATTGTTCCTTATAAAATATCCATATTGAATAAAAAATATTGATGTATCAATATTTCCACAAATAAAAAATAAATTTTTAAATTAGACATCATATTTAAATTGTTATATGTTTTAGGAAATAGTAATATTCATGATATATGATATATATAATTAGGGGAAATGAAATGTTTAATAATCATAGGAAATTGAATATTCAAAGGGTACTAAAATGAATCAAGGAAGGAAATGTGAATAATATCCTTGGATAAATCAATCATAAACCATCCAGATGAAGATTAAGGATAAAATAAATAAAATATACATTTTTTTGAGTAAGATAAAGGGTTTTTTTCATTGATTAATGGAAACATTAAAAAAAATATCCTTTAAAAAGATTCTAGAATAAAATATCCTTTTGTTATGAAAAATTGTTTGAAAAAACATTTCTTTTAAAATATCATTTGAAAATATTTTCTTTAAAAAGTTTCATTTTAAACATGAAAAGTATTCATCAATGAAATAATAGTGGCTAAATCCATACAAGTTATATAGGGTAAAAATAAAATTCATTTTTCATAGTTAAAGGATTGAAATATTCAGTGTTCCTAAAGCGACAAGAAGATTCATTTGAAATAAAATTGGTAAAAGGAAAATGGTTTAAAATTTTCATTATAAAATCTTTTTTAAAAAAATATTGAAAACATTTCAATAAAAAATGGTTTTTAAATGAAAAAATTTTCTCTGAGTAAAGAGAGAAATATAGTTGGGTTTTCATGGAAACATTTTCTAAAAAATTTTGAGTACTAAAGAGTGAAAAATGGTACTAAAACATGAAAATGGTCCTGAATAACCAAAGTAGATAAAACTTAATGTTACATTGAACAATTCTCTTATTATTTCTTCAAACGGAACTACCATTGAAATATCATTAATTTTATTATCCAGGAAAATAATCTCAAAACATTTCAATGTGTCTCATGCCACTTTGAATCATTTTAAATAAAAATATTCATGAAGGGATAACATTGATTAAATGTTTAAAATGCCATGAATATTAAATTATTAATATTATAATATAAAAAAAATTTCATTACAGACACCACCCTAAATTTATAAGTGGTGAAAATGACATTTATCTCATGGATGTAAAAAAGTGAGATGAGAATCCATTACCATGCATTTCCTTTTGGGTGGACATCCTGTATAGTAAAATTATATTAATTTTTTACTTTATTGAGAAAATATTTCACATTTATCTTTACATTTATTTCACTTATTAGTATGTTGTATACAACTACTTTAACAATTATGTTTACAACGAGTGTTTTGACCAAATTCGGTTTATGTGTCAAAAACATCTTTGGCCGGTAAACTATGGTCAAAGGGGTCATTATATAACATCTCAAAAATAATAATCATGATATAAATATTATATTTATATATCTATTATAATTTTAAAAACAATTATTTAAATATGGCTATGAATATTGAATCAATGTTATGATCATGGAGATGGTAGGTTGTATATACACATGAGTAATGTTCTCGTTTTTCAATGATTGTTGTGAAATAAATTTAAGTACAATTATATCTTTAAATAATGATAATAATATCATAAATGCAATATTATTTAATAATATTTACTTATATATAGAATAATATTTATGAAAAATGGATCAAATTATGTCAAGGAGGTGGTGGTCCATACGTCCAGGACCGACATTATCACTTTTTATTGTGTGAAAGGATAATAAGAAAATTATATATATATTTATAGAAATATAATTATGTCACGAATATAATATATATATTTCTATGTAACATATTTTTATTTAAAAACATCTTTTATATGTTCCATGTATTTGGTGAATGAATCACATCACATTGAGGGGCTATAGTCCACAGTTCCTCAAATGATGTTATCATATTCCCACAAAATAGAGTGCATAATCATATATACTATAAAATAATTATAAAAATATAAATACATTATATATATCATAAATAAAATATATAAACATATATTTTTTCATAATTTTTAACTATTAATGTCGTTAATGGAAAAATGAACAATCATCATTTCATGAGGCAGTATTTCTCCGTACACCGAAACAGTACGTTTTTTACCCATTAGATGGAAGGGTGTGTTAGTTTTGGTCCAGCCCATTATACAAAAAAAATCACATTATATTTATGGTACTATTTTTTAAAATAATAATGGAATAAAGAGATTTTTGTTGTGGATAATGGAAATAAAACTAGAGAGCTTGAGAGAAGACGTTACATATTAATCAGGAAACTAATTTTTGTTTGTACAAAAAGGCTATCATGGAATGATTTCTATCCAAATGAATGTTTCATGGTTTTGTAGAGGGATTTTTGGAATCTATATGGAATATATTTCCAAAAATAAGTGGTTTTAGAGGTTTGAGGAATTTTGATAGGTGGTGGCCTTTTATAATGGATGAAAAAACGTACATGGTATTTTCCAAAAGAAGTCAGGTGTACCCACATTTTTAACATACAAATATATTCAGAAACCAACCAAACTCACTAATAGGTGGTTTATGGACTAATTACGATCATCTAATTGGTTTTTGACAAGATTTTAGGTCATTTGAGACCTTAAATTACAGGATTAGTCCTTTATGAATCTTATTTTTAGCTTAATAATTGTAATTAATGTTAATCACTTTCACTAATTATTCAGGTCAAAAAAATTGGTATTATTAGAAATTATAAATTATTATGATCCAAATATGGAATCAATTTATACAAATTATACTCAATTAAGTGTAAAAAAATTAAATTCATCCCACTTGTGAGACGACAATGCGAGGTTTTAAAGTAAAAACTTCTGTATGCTTTCTTTGTTTTTATAATCAATTTCAAAGTGAACTTGATTTTAATAACATAAATTGTATTAATTTATAAATATATTATATAATTATACTTTAAAATCAATTCAAATTATTATTTAATATTGAAGATAAATTAGATAAAAATACAGTGTTGAACTAAAATTCAGTAATTTTAACTATTCATTAAAAAATAAAAAGATTTACAAAAATATAGAAAATTCACCATATCCTTATTATTATGTTTCTATTTAAATAATTATGTTTATTTAGATATATTAAATCAATTAAAGTGTCAAAATTATGATTTAATATTGGTTCTCCATTAAAAGATAGTAAAATTTCCTTTATAAAAATATAGGTTTTTATGTGTAAAATATGATTTTTTCTTATCTGATTCATATAAAACGTAATGGATGAATATAAAAAATATTTTATTTAATATATAAAATATATATTTCATTAAAATCATTTAGTAATTATAATTAACTATTTTTATTGATACAAAACACCTTTGGAAGAACATAAATAATAATATTTTTTATAACCAATTCGTTCTCATTTTCATTTCTCATTATGTGGAAATCAATGACCTCATTTTATATTTATATAAAACATAAATTTTCATAAGTAAATTAATAATATTCACAAATTCTATCAAAATGGACAGGTTATTTCAAATTATATTAAACAATTATATTTTAATAATATAATGTTATTTGGTGAAACTCGGTCTGGCATGTATCAAAATCTATCGAGGAAGGATTCTCTTACAAGAAAAAAAAAATCTAACTCAGTGTTGTGTGAATTGAAATTTATAGAATATAATTTAAATATTAAATATGTTATAATATATCTGGATATTATATACTCTTACACACTTGGTAATGCATTTCATGCATGCTATCAAATAAAAAGTTGTACATTATAATTTCAGGGTGTTACATTCTCCCTACCATAATTAAATTATGTACTTGAAATTTAATTTCAATTTTGTTCATAGATTATACGATATTTCCTATTATTATTTACAAAAACATGATAGGGTTTCATAAAACACCTTATGTAAAAGATATAATGTGATGTACAAAGGTCACATGGACAACCATGTACCTAGGTCACCAAGTATGAGAACAATAGTGGAATTTGAAAATATATACTTGGACGAAAAGCATAAATATTTTTATGGAGTGAATGGGGTCATCAATAAAAAAAATTAATAATCAATATAGATTTTATGTCCTCAAATAAATAAATTAGTGATGATTTAAAAGGCTATCGGTTCAACAAAAATTAAGGTACTAGGACAACATTTTATTTCTGTCATTTTCCTAATGTTGGGTAATTCTTTTACTGAAAAAGAATATAACGAAATATTATTACTTGATAGGTTTCAATTTCTTGTGAAGAATTATAGATTTTGTTTATTCTTCGATCAGATTCTAACTCATCCCTTTAATCATAGAAATTAATTACCAATAGTGATTTTTTTATGCCTGAAGCACTAAATGAAACTTTTAAAGGATTGTGCGGCCCATAAAATATTGAATACTCTAACTATTTGTATTTTACTATCTTTAAAAAAAATATGGTTAATATATTAATATATAATCCTAAAAAGTGATATTATTGGTTCATCATTAACATTTATTCATTAAATTGTTTAACTAAAAAATGAAAAATTAACCATGGAATTGCATAATTAATTGGTTGGCATGAAACCCTTATCATCCTTCAGTCATGGGTTTAAGAACCATAGCCTTTCCTAGTTTTATTGTTTTTTACCCAACTTATTGGTTATCTATTTCAAAAACCAATTTAATATAATTTCCAAACTAAATATTAAGGACATCCTTAAAATAATGTTAATCATTAAATAACTTTTTAAAAAATGTTTTAATACAACCATAATACATAAATAATTCATTGATTTATTTCCACATTGGTCATTCCTTAATCAAGGGTTTATCCATAATATCATTTATAGTAGTTCTAAACCATGACACCTTCTTTTCAATCTAAATAACCATAGTTTTGAACTGGGTTATTCATTTTTCATTGTCTATTCAAATTATTCATAATGGTTGGTAATGAAAATGTGGATTATCCTAATCATATTCTCTGGGAGTTCCAATTAGGTGCGCAGTAAGTCTCATAATTGTATACCATGTTACCCTGAGTTTGGCCTGGAACACCTTTTTAGAGTTATTACTCCTAGGAATATCTGTTCCAGAACCACATACACTTGTAGAATATAGATAGGGATGTATTTATATAAATACCCACATAATCTATAACTTACCAAAACTATAGGGTGTTCTTCTATAAATATCCTTAAATTATACATTTGGGTTATTTACACTAATATATGTTTTCCTAAATCTAATTTACATGGTTTCTACTAAACTTTATTTAATACCAACTATAGAATTCATGCCCTAGATAGCCAGTCCAGTGTCTTCTATAAATTAAATTAGCATGATTATATGGAATGAATCCCTTAAGAAAAGAATAGTTCATTAGTCTTGGTAATCCGAATACACACATGCGTATTTTATTACCAAATAATAAACATATTAAAACATATTTTATTCTTGAAAATAATTTGAGTATAATATTATTCTATCTAGTATATTCCTATATATCATTTGTAGTACACTTCTTGGATTTCTAGTAAAATATATACAAATAAGAGTGTGCTAAAATGAAAAGTAAGGGAAATGTATAGTGGAATCAATAATGAATCAATGAGTATAATTAATATATAAAGATAAATAATTAATAACACATTTATTATAATCAATAAATGAGAAGAAAGTGATTAAAAAATATGGAAAGGTAAAACACTAAAAACACATTCCATTCAAATAAGTATATAAGTAAAAAATAAAAATTGAAAGGTAGGAAACTAAAACACATGAAATTTAATCAATGAACTACAAATTAAATGTACCCATAGATATCTCGATGAAAATCTCATGGATGAATAACAACAGAATCAAAATGAATGGAAATTTTTAATTATTGGATGACATGTTTCCTATGTACATGGAACGATTAATATCAAGAAATTTCACATGATAGTTTAGTATATTGGGTATAAACCCATCTAATTTTCATAAATAAATTGTATCTTGAGAAAACGTATTCCTCAAGGGACTTCAATTAACCATCCCCATCCTGTAGGGATTTCCTTGAATTATCCCCATCCCATATATTGTATGTCAAAATCATTCCTCATATATTGATTAAACAATGTGCCTTATCAAATATCAATATTGAATAATGAATATGGACTTATCAATATTTATTCAAATAATCAAAAAAACATTCAAATTTGACACCATATGTTAAATGGTGTTTGGTTTAGGAAATAGTAAAATCCATGAAAGATGGTATGGATAATTAGGTAAAATTCAATGTTAAATAATTATAGAAAATTGAATATTTATAGGGAACTTAAAGGAATTGAGGGTGTTAATGTGAATATTATCCTTATAAAAATCAATCATAAACCATCCGAAGGGATATTAAGTATGGAATAAATACAACATACCCTATATTGAGTATAATTAAGCGTTATTATCATTAATGAATGGAAGCATTATAAAAGTATCTATTAAAAAATTCTTGAAGAAAATATCCAATTATTGTGAAAAACCTTCAGAAAATCATTTTCTTTGAAGATAACTTTTGAAAATATTTTCATTAAAAATAATCATTTTAAACATGTGATGATTCTTCATAAAATTACAATGGTTAAATCTATAAAACCATTATGATATAAAAATAACATTCCTTTTGCATGGTTAAAGGTTAGAAATATTGCTTGTTCTAAAAGAGAAAAAGAGTTCCTCTAAAAACATTGGTAAAACACAAAAGGGTAAAAATTTCATTACAAAGTCAATTTAAAAAAAATTAAATCATTTTTATTAAACTGGTTTTTATAAGTAAATAGGTTCTCTAACTAAAGTAAAAAACAAAGATGGTTTTCTAAAAAATCTTTTCTTAAAAAAATTTAGTACTAAAGAGTGGAAAATGTTACTAATACTTGAAAATCCTAATCAATAACCATAATTGAGAAAATGGAAGGTTTTATTGAACAATGGTAATATAATTTCCTCGAAAAGAAATGTCGTTGAAAGATCATTAAAGTTATTGATCAAGAAAATAATCTTTAAATATTCCAAAGTGTCCCATACCACATTGAAACATTTTAAATCATAATTCACATAAAGGAAAAAACATTGATTGAATTTTTAAAATACCATGAAGATAAAAGGATTAATTATATAATATAACAATAGGGGCAATATATACACTACACAGAATATTCAAATGGTGAACATGACATTTATCTCATGGATGTAAATGGTGAGATGAGAATCCATTACCTTGTGTTTCCTGGTGGAAGAATGTCCTTCAACCTCCTTTATCATAAACATATGATAATTTTATACATGATTGGGAACCTTTTTCAGGAGTATCATTACTTTTATTTTACTTATTACTTTTTTTAAACATCTACCTAAACAATTATTTTTACATCAAATGTTTTGACCAAATTCATTTTATATGTTAAAAACAACATTGGAAGTCAAATATGGTCAAAAAGGTCATTATATAACATATCTAGAATAATAATCATGGAATAATCACTATATTTATAAATCGATTATACTTTTAAAATCCATCATTAAATTTGGCTATGAAAAATGAATCAATGTTGCAATCATTGATATGGTATGTCGTACGTACGCATTACAAACGTTCTCATTTTTCAATGATCAGTACTGAAAGAAGTTATGTTGCATTATATCTCTCCAGAAGATAATTATATGATAAATACCATATTATTTAATCATATATACTTATATATTTAATTTTTTTATGAAAAAAGGAATCACATCATGTTTAGGAGGTGGTCGTGCACATGTCCAAGACTGACATTATCACTTTTTAGTGTTGGAAAGGATAATAAAAAAAATGTTATATATATATATATATTAATAATATTAATAATATAATTAATATAATATATAGATTTTTACCTCACATATTTTTATTTAAATCCATTTTTTAAACCTTCATGTATACTTTGAATGAATCACATCGCTTTGAGGGCGTCGTAGTCCACACTTCCTCAAACGATGTATTCATATTCCCACAAAATTGAGTGCATAAGGGTATGTGTTATAAAATAATTATAGATGTATAAATACAATACAAATATCATAGATGACATATATAAATAATGTGTCTCTCATAATGGCCCAACATGAATGTTGTTAAAGGAAAAATGATCAATCATTGTTTTGTGAGGTATTAGTTCAACATACACAAAAACAGTATGTTCATTAACAATTAGATGGAATTGTGTGTTAGAGTGGGTCTAAACTTTAATAAAGAAACATCATAGTATAATTTTGTTACTATTATTATTATATAATCATCTAATAAATAGATTTTTTGGGTTGGAGAAAGGAAATGAATCTAAAGTGCTTGAAAGAAGATGATACCTCTTAATCGGGTACATTCTTTTGGTTTATAAAAAAAAGTATTTTGTGGAGGCCATTATTCTGAAATAAAGTCTTAAATATAGAGGGTATGGATTATATATATATATATATATATATGTATAAAATTTTCGAAAATATGTTTTTTGATAGGTGTGATGAATGGTGAGAGGTGGTGGTATTTTATGAAGGAGGAAAAGGACTCATTTGGTATTTTTTTAAAGAACATAGGTGTAGCCACATTTTTTCCTAGAAAAATTATTCAAAAACAACCTAACGCAATAATGTAAGATTATTTGATGACTTATGGCCATAATATGGGTTTTGTACAAGTTTATAGGTCATTTGGAATTAAAGTTTTAGTCCTTTATGACGCTTAATTTTTCCTTAATAATTGTAATTAATTTTAATAAATTTCAATAATCATTTTTTTAAAGCAAACATATTTGGTATAATTAGACATTAAAAATTATGCCAATTAAAAATGCGGAATCCAATTTTCAAAATTCTAAACACATATGTTCAAAAATTAATTTAAATTTGGTCCCACACACGCGATGATAATAATGGTTTTTAAAGTAAAAAACTTGCGAAAGATTTATATGATTTTTTAATAAATTTCAAAGTGAATTAGTTCCAATGAATTAAATTGAAATAATTTATAAAAATATTATCTAATTAAAATTTTGAACCAATTAAATTATAATTTAACATTATAAATAAACTTCATGAAATAGTGGTGTTAAACTAAAATTCTTTATTTTATACTTGTCATTAAAAATTGAAATTTTTCTGAACAATATAAAAAAACAACTAAACCTAATTATTATGTTTATACATAAAATATAAATTTTTTTACATATTAAATGAATTAATATTTAAAA
This sequence comes from Viscum album, assembly GCA_963277665.1. Lineage (NCBI taxonomy): Eukaryota > Viridiplantae > Streptophyta > Magnoliopsida > Santalales > Viscaceae > Viscum > Viscum album. Next base: position 308,587 of record CAUJRU010000106.1, on the reverse strand, counting down.
ATTAATATTTAAAATGTTTTTTCCATTAAAAGGAAGTATAATTTTCTATATTAAAATATATGTTTTATGTTTAAAATATGGTTTGTTCTTATATTATTCATATCAAACATAATGGATGAATATAAAAAATATTTTATTGAATATATAACATTTATATTTCATTATAATTATTCACTAATTGTTATTAACTGTGTTTATTGAGATAAAACTCTATTAGAAGCATAAAAATAAAAATATTTTTTTATATCCAATTGGTTCTTATTTTCGTTTCTCATTTGTTGGTAACAAAAAAAATCATTTTATATTGATATTATGAATAAATTTTCATATGTTATTTAATACTATTCAAACCCAATAACTTAATATCTAGGTTATATAATATTATATTAAATAATAATATTTAAATAATACATTTTTATTTTGTGAATCTATGTCTTGCGTGTAATGTAAGATATCGAGGATGTTTGTTCTTGCGTGAAACACAAGCTTACTCAGTGTTACATGTATTGAAATATATAGAATATACATTAAATAGTAAATATATTATAAATTACCAAGATATCATATCCTCTTAGGTGCTTGTTGATGCATGTCATGCGCTCTATCGAATACAGAGGTGTACATTAGAATTTTAGGGTGTTACAACCCAAGAATGTTAATGTGAAGATGAGTTATGTACCCATGCCTTTTTATCTACATGAATTAAGGTGAGTATATTGGAGACCACCATTTATATTTTAGTCAAAAGTACCCCCCATGTTTGATCCATGCTAAATAAGCCTTTCAACAAGGGTAAAGAAGCAAATGAGGTACTTCCATTGGATATTGTATTAGAGATCAATTCATATATAACAAAGGGATTAGAAAAATTCTATCATTTCATAAATAATATACTTTTTTAAAGTTTATAAAATTAAAGAAGATGTGTTAAGTGTGAGGATGTTGTAGAGTATGGTAATTTATATATTTTATTCCTCTGGGAATAATTTGAGAAATATAGCTATAAATCTCCATACTAAGTATAATCTTATTACTAGTATTGATGTTAATTGGGGAAGATACATGGAAAATATTTTATATAAGATATGACATTGGATTGTTGCAGTAGAATTCCATTAAAGTGATTTATAGGATGAATATATATTATAAGATCATTGGGATAATTCTATTATAACTGAAGAATATTGGAAAATATCCTATGTTGATTTGGCATAAGTTTATGTCGCTCAAGATACCTTGATAAGGTTTGAAGAATTTCTGAGTTGAGTTAAGGAATCTGGAGATAAGTTTTAGAAATTATAGAGTTTCATATTATTCAAAAATTGACAAAGGACTCCATATGTGTAAGTTATTCTTAAATGATGTAGAGAACATAAGATTTTTTCTAGGATTTAGATTTCATCAAAAAAATATTAAGGACTTAATACATAATGGATATTCAGTACATGTGTAATGGTTCTTCAATGCATGTCAAAAGGTACATCAAGAAATACTAAGAATTTGATAAATTATAGTGTTTCCATATGATATGTATGGGTTAACATCCAATATGTATGCATTTATAAACCCTAAGTAAGTATTGATTTAATTTTCTATTTGAGAATTTGAAAAAAAATTATTGAGTCATAAAATGATACATAATCATATTTATGACTTACATAATGGTTTATTTGATGACAATTTGTAAAATTATAGAGCTACACATAAATATGTAAGGGTCTATTTTAGGAATGTAGAAGAGTTTTTATAGTATACAAAAGAGTCATCTACTCGAACATTGAATTCCTTATAATTTAGAGATAGGGAACTTTACAAATGGATACATTTTATAATCTCATGGGTGGTACATAAGAGTTAAACAAATTTTCTAGTACATACATAAGTGTTATTCTGAAAGCTAACAAGAAGCTTTATCAGTTTAATTTCTAGAATTATAATTCCAAAGAATAAATAATTCAGGTGATTCTACATTGTTTTTAAATTTTAAATATCATGATGCTTTGAATAACCATAATGAATAATGGAGATAATAGTTTTAAAAGAAGGTTGTTCCATGATAACGGTTTCCATGCTACATGGGTTTCAATATATGGTCATGTATACATGTAGTGGTGAGAAGAAAAAGTTTATGAAGATAAGAAGGAAAATAAAGGTTGTATTAATATAAGGATACTTGTTTTGTTTTAGATATTGAAAAATTATAAATTGGGGATTTAATGTAACATAGTTGGTGTTGGGACAACAGGTTCAAAAATATACCATTGTCTTAGATTCTTCTAGATATTAAAATTTTTGTGTGTGGTTGGGGGATAACAAACAACATACACTTGGAATTTCAACTTATCACCACTATGGTGCAGTGATCCTGGTGGAACAACAGTATGGAATGAAATGGTAATGAAATAAGAACTCTCTAGGAAACAAATTTCCTCTTCTTAATTCTTTATTTTATATTATTACTATGATTAAATGTTAATTTTTTCTCATAATCTTTGGGTCATCAATCAATTTTTTTTGTCATTTAGAAATATCTCATTTTTTGAAATAGTGTGGTAAGTGTAATTTCATGGAAATATTAATATTATTTATAGATGTATAAAATTACTTGGGGATGATTATCAATGAATCCAATTAAAAATTGGTATCTCCATTATCACTCATTTAGTATATGAGATGATCCTAGATTATGGTATAATTTGATGAATCTAAATGGAACTAGATCCTTGACCATATTTTGTTCAATTATATTAATATGTTAACCAATTAAAACTTATCGTCTATGTTTTTTTCATTTATCTTGTTCCTTTATTTTAAATTTAAAATTTTCAACAACATTAGTAATTGGATTCCAAAATAATTAATGTTTTCAACCATCATAAGATATTAATTAGTGATTTTATGATAGACTGGACATAACTAATTATCATTAAAAATTATAAATAATCATAATTAATCATTGTATAGTTATTTTACTGGATCCAAAACCTATATTTTGAATAAATAATTTCTGATCCACCTTTCATTTTATTTCTTCACAAAATGATGAAGAAAATATTAACTTTATAGTATGAGGAAAAAAGGTGGATAAGGTGTTTTGGGGAAAATATTATCATAGATAGGAGGAAACTCCATCAACCAAATCTCCACTCCCATATCCACAAAAATCACTCCACCTGCCCATTATTTGTGGATCATGGATTCTATTTCCTCCTCCCATAAAACCCCACCATCCATCGATGTCCTTATCTAACTTCCATCACCCCTCACTAGCCACATCATCTCCACAATTGTGTTATCCAAGATTATTTTCTCCCAATAGCCCCGCCACACCATCGCTATCCTCCCCATACACCTCCCCAAAGACCCCATCTATTCCACACAAGCCTATATCTTCTCCTCATATACCTCCCTCTACTAACACCGCATCTGATTCACACACGCATCACTAAATGGATAAAAATCCTACCATATAATAGAAATGGGTGTGTTTCATTCTTTGAAGAAACATTAGGGGAATCAATACAGATGAAACAATCTGTCCAAGCCTACGGCTCAGAATCCCCCAACATGGAATCCTTCACATTATACATCTAAGATAACATCAATATTATCTAAAAAATATAACATCTACCTCCCACCTCTCCCATTTGAAGATGAAATGATGAGATATCTTACATCACTCTTTAGGAATAATTAGTTTCATGCATGTAATCACTACCTGAATTCCCGGTCCGTGCATCAACAACAACATTTCCCTTTACTAGTGTATATGAAATCTAAAATTAATTATCCTTCAATAATTATGTCAATTTATACTACCACAAGATCATGTAATGTTGGAAGAAGACATATCTTAGGCTCTAATGATCTATAAAACCCCTAAAATGATCTCTAATGATGTAATGTCTCCACAGCATAAAAACACAATTGTCACTAACATGATAAAATGGCTGGAATAGTTATGATCCTAGTGATATAACTTCTAATAAATATATGAAAAAACTGATCATTTGTTTCATCAGAACACAAACTATCATAAGATACAAGTAATTACCAAAAAAACCACAAACTGATCTCTCTCTAATAGAAAACAATGCTCTATAATGATGAACCAAATATATTTAAGGTACTAGAATGTTTCCTAATAGTGTTCATTATACAAAAATACTAGAAACATTCTTGTCCAAACTATTAGAGGAATCACAACCTGTGAGAAATAAGTAATATATATTTTTTAATATACAATAAGAACATGGAAACTTTGTACCTCTATAACTGTCTTGGTGGATACCCCTGAAAACACTACATCTATCATTCAACGGTCCATATATACTCCTTTTTAGGACATGAAATTCCATATTAAATTAACATCATGAGCCAAAAAAACACAAATCGATAACTTTTTTAACAACTATTGATGAATAAGAACTCCCAAAACCCTATGAGTATTCTCTGTATGCTCCTCCTTATATATGAATTATACAATTATTTCATTGACTAAAACTACGATAAACCTATCCATGAACTCATTAAACACTAAATTAATTAATCCCATTAACATGAATGTATCTTCCATCAAACCAAAAAAAATCAGACTAAACTTTTAATTCCTATTATGATATCGAATAGTTTTCTTTAGAACAACATCTTTATTCACCCATATGCGATGATATCCTTACTGTATATTGATATTAGAGAAAAAACATTATCCTTTAATCTAAAAAAATAGGTCATCAATCCATGTAATATGATTGGTGTTCATCATTTTCACTTAATTCAAGTGAAAACAATCAATAAATAGAAGAAAATTTCCCTCTACCTTCTTAATTAACAAAACTGGTGCTCCCCAGGGTGACATACTCATCTTGACAAAAACATGTTATAAAATATCATAATTCTTTACTCATAGCTCTCAAAACTCAAAATTTTCCATTATATTTAGATACATTGAGAATATGGAAGTGCCTAGTTGTATCTCTATCCCAAACTCAATCTCCTATTGAGGGGATCACACTATAACAACCTCATGAAAAATATCAATGTACTCTTCCATAACCCTAGGAAGCTTTATTATCTAAACATCCAATTAACTCAGTATCAGTTTTGATAATGTGGAAAAATAAAAAAAACACCTTTAACACATCTTAGAGTGTCTCTCACCAATTAATAGAGAAGACTCTCCATCACCATCATAGAATAAAATTTTCCTCCTAAATCAATCAACAATATCCTCTATAGATTATAGCTAGTCCATACTATAGATGATATCGTATGGTTTTATCCGTATACATAGGAAGTATCCAAAATAAAGGATCTTCCTTAACACTAGCTCATAGTCTCTTCATACTTCATACATATAATCTCAACCTCCAACTATCAAAGTAAATTCAAAAGGAAATGGAAGTCTCACCACCTCATGTCTCAAAGCATTGACTAGGGTAGGTGATATAAAGAAGTGTGTATTACATGAATCAAACAAAGAAAGCACCCAAGTTGAAAATAAGAAAAAGGTACCTCGAATGACTTCTATATCTCCCAAAACTACAAATTTTAGGGTATGAATCTAACCAAGACCTACTCAATGGACTCATTTACTTAGATGACGACCACCTACATGGCCTGAATCTAATCTCTGATGATGAGAAGCATCTGAGTGTTTTCTTCTTCATGCATCATATCCTCTATTCTAATCCTAATACAGAACATCCTAGTGTTGTTTCCTTGGCTAAAACTACCTCAATAGTGGAACCTAAAGTGAAACACTAAGTGCGTGATTTCTTCTCAAAAATTTTAGTTATTATCTCCACTTAAAACCATGACTGAAATAAGAAAAAACATGCATTTAATCCCTTGTAAAAGGAATGATATCCACCACCCTTAGTGGAATGAGATGATGAGGGATTGGACCTACTCCCATCTATCCAAAAAATCTAACTTATTTGAAATTAACAACCAAAAACCATATATCTTCTTCATGAGAAATCACGAAGACTCCCCTCTCATGACAATTTGGTTCTGACCAGCATCCTCCCAATAACTTCTATCATTTCCAGCACCTTTAGATATATCGACAACATGAATGGGGTGATTTGATGTTGGATATATGGATACAAGTCCTCCTCAAAATTCCACTCCTTGACATCCCTATATAGAAAATGGTTATATTAATATGTGATAAGGGTCTTGAAATGCATATAAACTCTAACATGTAGGAATTCATCAATCAAATGGTAAGAAACTCATGGTGATTGACTACCATTACAATCAAAGAAAGAAACTTTTCTCCAAACTAGTCTTTGAATTTCCCTCATGAGACCTCCAAATTCTTCAGATCCTAGATGAAAAAGTCCCACCACTTCATCACTAATCCACACAACATCATCACATCCAATGAATCACAGAGCTTCTTCTGATCATGGATCTAACACATGACCCTCTCAACCTCCTCTATCCATTCCTTTTTGACTAAGTCCAATATGGAGACCTCATACTTATGTAAAATCTGTAATTGAAACTCTTACAGTGTCATATTACATGATTCATCATCCTCAACCATTACTCTATAGTGATTTGTTGGAATATCCTACTAAACATTTTCGATGTGAAACTAAGAATGATGTCAACCTAGATCCATACCTATAATTGAACAAATGGTTAGAGACTCCTGAACTTGTAATTTTGAATAAATAATATTAATTAATTAGTTATTTTATTTATTTTAAAGGTTTAACATATCCCAAGGTATAACCTTTTCAATCAAATGTGTAAACAATAATGATGTTTGATCCTTCCCTATGTCTCTACCTCGTATCCAGATTCACTTTTATTAATAGTCTTGACAAACTTAATAGTTTTCGTATCAGATCACATAGTTCCCTAAATACATGTGTTTGAACTGGTCTCCTTTTTTACATTTCTTAGTAATAATTACTAACACATTTTCCCTACCAAACCATGTTATCCTCACCTATGATTACTCCAAAATTCATCATATCCTTTAAATTAATCATTTTATAAAACTCTATCCTGACACCCTCCACTGAAAGGCACCCCTCCCACGATGAAAATGAGAGAAGGGAGATGGTGAACACCTAAATCCCACCTCCAATAGGTCATGGGTTTTTAAAAAACACTAAGGTTATAATAAATATATAGATTGTTTTCATTACCTTGTAAAAGAACATACATAAGAGAGAGATAATAGAAATTCCCCAATAAAAAACTTTTCTTACAGATAATATAGATCATAATTAGATATATTAAATACAATAAAGAACAGATATAATTCAAAAGAAATCAACAAGTACCAAAAAGGTAAACTCGGTAGTAACCATGATGCAAAAACAGCTCCTACAAAAACATGATCAAGTAATATCCGTCATAATCTCCAACCTACTTCTACAGACCTAAAATATATTTTATATATACAAGGGGTGGGAAAACAGTATGGAAATTAGAATCCTCCCTATATCTTCTCATTCAATAGATAATAGAAGTATACCAAATCCCAGTAAGAAATAAGTAAAATTGACTCATCACCTAAAAAGGTATATTGAGATCCCAGCCTCACTATGGCTATATCTCACCAAGTATCACATAAAAAAAGTTCATATATTATAGTAGTAAAAAAAATTTTTACCCCATTCTCACTTCCCCTCTGGTTTTACTCTTTGTCCCAATATCACATTCCTTGAGTCATCCGGAAGACACCTAGGCTATGTATCGCAACATGAATCTTAGAATCAGATCATCTAATCATCTCATTCAACATATCCATATAGTAAACAAGTTTTTTCTAGTATACACCATCACTCGTAAGATGTGTATCATACAATAGTTATTATATCTCATGTCGTCATAGAACATACACCAACTATAGTACCTCAAGCCGTTATAGCCAATATCCATTATACATATATTAACCATTTGGATATTATATCTGTAGATACATGTGTATGAAATAACAATAGGACATTACATTCCCTCCATGCATAATCAAACCAAATACATGGTTTCTAAATATTAACATTAACAATTTCATACATCATGAAACAACATCATGGGTTAAAAAATTTATTAAAAATTATTTTTATTCCATAATTACAGGTACTTATGGAAACATCCAATGATATCATCAAAGGGAGATCAAACCAACCACATCCAATAGCCACGAGTAGTGGGGAAAAGAAAGATGATAAATAATAAACCCATTCATATGTCCTTTAAATAGTTTTTTCTATAACAAATCATCAATATTTCAAAATAATAATGGGTAATCCTAGCATCAGCCTATTCTATCAACTCTGGTATCATCCCCGACTCCACCATGCATCTCGCCTTTATAGGCGCCACCTGAATCCCCAACCTCTGAACTCCTTACTCATATCCCATCAACCATCCCAAGATGACATCACATCACATAAAAGGTATCATATCCAAAGAATATCACATAGTTCATCAAAAATCAAAAATAATCAACAGGGAAATCTTGACCTAATAAATAAGGTACTTAGCCTTCACATGAAAACATGCTTACTCGGCCATAAACACAAGGCATTCATCCTTCACAAAAAAACTAGATCTCTCAATACCAAAAAATTATTATTATCAAACAACTAAATTTTATTCTAGATTGAATTAATCAATTAATTATCATGGGTTCTAACTACAAGCAACCTAAGGAATCAGTTATAACAAGCTATTAAATAATTTAACATGATTTCAAGCATTTTTCAACTTTAAAAAGCATTAAAAATAACAATTCCAATTTAACATACCTTTTATATCTATTCAACATTAAAAATAATTCATGTTTCATTTTCTTTAATAAATACCAATAGTAAATTGAATAAAATGTTTAATTAGACATTCAAAGTATTAATTTGAATTCCATAAAATTAAACGAATGAATTAATTAAAAAAGCCCCTTAAGAATCTTAGAAAAACCCCATTTATAGAATTTACGTTCATTAAAAATTTCATCAAATTTTTAATGCTAAACCAAGCATAAAAAACATAATAATAAGAATAAAATAAATAGAACGCTATATCATAAGTCAAGAGGAAAACTAATATCACAATGGAGACATCAACATCATTCGATCTCTATCATAAAAAAATTCAATTCTTTAAACTGGTTTAATATTTTTTTAGATAAATTGCAGTATCATCTAAATGGAAAGCCATTATCAATTTATGATTTCCAATAAATAAAAAATGATAAGAAACAAATCCCCTACCTCAATCATCTGAAATTCATGAAATGGAAATAGAACACCAACACATATCTATGATCAACTCTCCAATAAGGAAAATATATTCTCTAAAGTATTTCATGAAATGAAAACATTGGTAAACAATAAAGGAAACTATATTAAAATTATGGATATCAAACTACCTAGAATGATAAAAATAATGGGAGGAAAACAAGATTGATTGGAGTAAAACCCAACTATAAAGAGAGAAGAAAATACCATGGATCACCATAAATTGATATCTAGATATTGAGGATTAATCCCATTTGAAAATTGATTCAAAGGCCTTAGAAAATAACATTAGGTGTCTATGGTTTGAGTTAAATAAATGGGAGAAAAATGGGTTTGGGGGATTTTGGATATTTATAGAAATTATAAAATTTATTGGACTGTGAAACTGCCCCTTGGACCATGTCGTAGATCTACCTAACACATGGTATACTAAAGAATACCCTAAGTGACCATCCCAAAACCCCCTCAGTCAAATAGAACATTGGAGGAACATAGTGCATATCCATCTAGATTCAATTTTCCTAAGGGGAGGGAATATATAACATCTTACATCCATGGGGAATACATTTTTGGATTGTACCAATTGAGGGGGAGTTTGACAAATCTATCAGAATATATCATTAAAAACAAATATGGTATTATTGAGAAAGTTATTAGGAAGTTTCATTAATGATGTATGATTAAATAGTATCACATCACTAATTTTAAAAAATAAATTATATTCTAAAAGAAGATAAGTTAAATTGTTTAATGGAGTGAGAGACATGAAAACCTAGGAAGTTCAACAGCTGATTTCAAATATTAAACATGTGATCTTTTTGTAAATGTTTTTAATATGTTATTGAAATGAGTGTAAGAATTTATATTGATAAATCCATGATAATATATTAAAAAATATTACCACTCTATAAATCTATATTTAACGGACCTTGAGAAAGGAATGATGAGTTGGTATCGAAATATTATTTTATTATGGATAACATTGTTTTTTAAATTCTTCTCTATTATTTTCTACAAAGAGAATGGATCATGATGACTTCAAGTGGAATAGTTGATTTAGTTCTACATTAAGTGAATTGAAATCATTATATCTCAACATTCTATGTATTTATTTCCAATAAGGGGGTTGGTAATGGAAGAGAAAATATTGAAAAGAATTTTCTAGATGACTATTGACAAAAATATAAAGTGGGAGACTATTGAACTCATATGGTGTTGAGTTATATAAATTTTCAATAAGAATGATTTCAATATATTTTTTGAAGAGAATCTTGTAAATAGTTCATAGTACCCAATAATGTTAATTGGAATAATATTTATATTCTCATTTCGGGTTATCTCCATGCACTTATTTGATTATAATGGAGAATGCCTTTTAGGATGGAGTCTGAAGTCCCCTCATGTCTTGTCAATGCTAATGAAATCATTAATTTGGGTAGTGATTAAAATGAGTTACTACCATTGGATATTTTTATTATATCTATTCACATATAACTAAGGAATTTAGAAACATCCAAAATTTCATGAATATTCCACTTTTGTTAATGTTGGAAAATTTAATTAGATGTGTTATGTTTGAGGACATTGGGAGTCCAATGATTGAAATATTTTATTTCTCTATGAATAGTTTGAGAAATATATCTATGAATTTCCATTCTAAATATTATATTTTTGTGAGTATTTATGTTAAGTGAGGAAGATACTTGGATAATGTTTTAAGTAATAGCTAATGTTGGTTTGTTATAGTGAAATCCCATTTAAGATCTTTAAGGGGAGTATATATATTGTAAGAAGTTTGGGAAAATACTGATATAACTGAAGAAGAATTGAAGATAACCAATGGTGATTTTGAAGGATTTGAAGTGTCTCGTGATACCATGATAATTTTTAAATAAGTTTCGAGTTGATTTGAGGAATCCAGATATGATTTTTGGAAATTCATGAGTTTTATATTACTAAAAAATTGACAAAGGACTCTATACAAATAAGTAAATCTAAAATTTTGAAGAATGCATAAGATTATTCCTATGATTTATATTTATAGAAAATTTGCAAAGATATTAATATATAATGGTTATTTAATACATGTGTAAGGTATCTCTAGTGCATGTGTAAAGGTAAATAAAATGGAGATTGAGTATTTGAAAAGTACAGTTTTTTCCTATGATATATTAGGTTTAACATCCAATATATAAGAGTTTCTAGATCATACCTAAGCATTGATTTAATTTTCCAGTATTGAATTTGGTACAATATTGAACCACCCTATCATACATAATGGTACTTAACGGTTGATTGGGTTGATAATTTGGAATAGAATTGAGATGCACTAAAATAGGTGAGGGTCCACTATAGGAATAAATTGGAGTTTCCTAGAGTAAACGTAAGATTCATTTTCCCATATGTAATAGTAATTTTAAGATACAGATTGAGAACATTTCAAATAGATGTATTTAAGAGTTGTATGGGTGATACATAATAGTTGAATTGATTTTCTAGTATATACAAAAGAGTTTTTCATAAATCAACAAGGATTTTAAAAAGATTAATTTCATGAAGGATAATTTAGAAGAATAAATAATTCAGATGATTCTATATTAATATTAATGTTTAAATATCATGATTACTTGAATAACCATGATCAATAATGGATAAGATAACTATATAATATGTTTGTGTCATGATGGGGGTTTCCATGAAATAAGTGTTTCAATATATGGTTACACAAACATGCAATGGTGAGAAGATAGATTTTATGAAGGGAAGAAGGAATTGATAGTGGGTATTTGTTGAAGGATACTAGTTTGGTTATAAAACATGAAAAAAAAATTGTGTTTGTGTGTACCATAGTTTTTGTTGGGACAATAGGTTGAAATATATACCATATCACAGATTCTTATTGATAATAAAAGTTGTGTAGGGGATAACAACCATCAAACCCATGGAATTTCCACTTTACACGACTATGGTGTGGTGATCTCAGTTGAACAAAAATATGGAATGATATGGTAATGAGATAAGTAATCTTTTGGAAATATTTTTACTCTTCTTGTTTCTTTATTTTACATTATTATTGTGATTCAGTGTAAAATTTTTTTCATAAAATTCATGTCCTCAATCAATATTTTTCTTTTGATTTCAAAATACATAATTTTATTAAAATGGTGTTCTAGGTTTATTTTCATTGAAATAATATTATTATACATAAATTTCACAAATTCTCATGGGGAATTATATTCATCAACTCCAATTCAGGAATTGGTATCTCATATTATTATCCGCTCAGTATAGTAGATGATCCCAATTATTAATCAATTTGGTGAATTTGAATGGAGCTAGACTCTTGACCTTATTTCTTCATGTATATTAATATAGTAACCAAATAGAAACATATCATCTACACATTATCTCATATATCTAGTTACTTTATATTACATTAGTAATTTTCAACAACATTAGGAATTGAATATCAAAATAATTATTGTTTTCAACCATCATAGGATATTATTTATTGATTTGATGGTAGACTAGAAATAAAAAATTATCATTATAAATTAGAAATAATAATTAATAATCATTGTATAGTTGTATTCCTATATCCAGATACATCATTTGGAATATATAAGTTTTGATCCACCTCTCATTTTATCTCACCATAAACTAAGGAATAAAACATTATCTTGATAGGCTGAGGGAAAAACAAAGTAGATATGGATTTTGGGTAGAGGATTATCATATCCAGGAGAAGACTCCAACACCATTCACTATATTCCCCTATACATAAGAATTATTCCACCCACTCATCCTTTCCTGATCATGGATATTTTTTCCTCCTCCCCTCAAAACCCACCACCCTCCACTGAGCTCATGTATGTGCTGGAGCCCCTTGTGAGGAATATAATCTTCACACATGATCTAGAAAAAATTCACACCCATCTCCACCCCCACATAACCATAATTATCTTCTTCATCAACCTCCCTGTAGAACATATTGACATTGTACACACTAAATATGTCTCCTCCTATTCCTCCCTCACCCAACACCGTATGTGGGAGTACTGTCACGCTTGGAGTGGGGGTCTTTTTGTCCCACTTTGGGTGGAATTATATGGTAGAAATAATGTGGTAGGGATTACATGTGGAAACCGATCCCATGTATTCAAAATATTATGTGAAATCCTTTTTAGTGGAATGGAATCTAGGGGTTGTGGGTGGGAAGACGTGGAGCGAGAGGTCATACACGTGATACAATATAACAGCGAGGTGAGGATGGAGGGGAAGTGTATTTGGGATCTATGTATGAAATTTTTCAATGATGTTAGATCCCCATAAATGTGACTATGGAAAAAAAATTGTGCGTGTCTCATATGTGAAAAAATAATAACACCTGATATGAGGGGAATTCCAACGATTCCTTATTATAGGACCATATTTTCCTTTGATTTTATGAACCTTATGATAATTATTTGTAACAAAATAAATTTTCATTATTGGTGTGGTAATTTGTGGTCTAACATCAATCATCATAGATTTTCTTGTTTGATCAAGAGCCATACAATCCATTTCATTTTGATATGACTATTTCATATGTTTTTCTGGACCATTATTCTCCCCTTCAATCTTTTATTTCTTCTAGTTGATCTACTTTCATAATGTTATAACATGAGTAAATATTAATTTCACATTAAATAGAAATAACATTCCCCCTTCTCTATTCATAATTTATAGGTTCCCCTTCATGTGATTTCCCTTTTGAAAATTGTAACATCTTTTCCTTTTATGAAACATATCTTTTGGTAAGCCTTATATCAGGACCCAAGTCACACAGTTAACTAACACTTAGCTATTTTTTACTGAGAACTTCAACTTCCATGAAATCATCATGTCTCATATATTTTCTTGATCCAATAATCTTTTGGCATTCATAATTTCCAAATTTGACAACAACATCCTTATTATATTTGAAGCTGGTAACAGGATCCTTATTTCTCATCATATGAGATGTTAATCTAAACTCAATGATATTTACCCATCATGATATGATACATAAAAGGAAATCTATAAAACCAATACATGGTCAGCTCTTTTATTTTTGATTCATGTCATTAACTTAAAACCTCCTATGGAATTATTTTATTGATCTTCCTCAGATTATGAGGGACCAACTTTATCTTGAAGAGTTATAAATCGATTTTTCATTTTCAAATAAATTTATGATTCTTTTATTTACTACTTACAACCACTTTGGTTTAAGTTTTTTACATTCCACTATATTGTTAATGAGAAATATCTAGCCATGTTTCTGAATCCCCCACACTAGAAAAAGTAAACAATAAAATCATTATAGGAATATTGAACTCTATAGGGTCTCATTTGTTTCTAATTTTCCCTTCAGTAACTTTTTGATATAGAACATACATTTTGGGAATGCCCCTTATTTCTACAACAATAACACCTAATTATATGTGATTTACCTGGAATCATTATTGTAGGAAATGTTATTCCCTGGATTCTAGGAATACTCTAACTCTAATTTATAACAAAATCAATTTTCAACCTCATAGTGGGAGTTTTAAATCTAACATCAATAATAAAAAAAATTTGTTTGTGATCAAGACCCACACCAGACTTGTAATTTGGATATTATTGTTTCATCTATTATTCTAAACCTCTATGATCTACTAAAATCTGTTTTTTCTAAGTGACCTAATTTCCTGATGTCATACAAGGAGTTAAGTGTCTCTTGTAATCTTCTATTTCTATTTGTGGGTTGAAAACATCCCCTTTATGTTATTTGATGTGTTTGATTTTATTTTTTTATATTACTCAAAACATCGATCAATATTTTCTACTATTTAACTTTAATCTTGTACTCAATGAAATTTTTTGAGTTCTCTAGAATTGATGACATAATCTTTTCAAATTTTTTATACAACAGAGACTTCTCTTATTCTTATTATTGTATATAAAGTTAGAAATAATGAACCACTCTATTGGATTTATTCATTTCATATCACCAAACATATTTCTCCATAAGAGTGGCTTCTAATTTATCCTATAGTTCAATCCTTCCTTCCACGTATCCATCACCATTTATGCTTTCCGCCCATGTGTGGGAGTTACCTACACCTACCATCATAGCATTTTCTCCATGATCCTAGCTTTCCTCCATTTATTATACCTCAAATTCTTTATAAAATTCATTCTATTTTTAAATTATGTTATAATTATTGAATAAATTCTTCTTCCCATTTTTCTTACCTTTTGCGTTGTCTGAAGAGTTATTTTGGGTAATTTCAACTTCATCCTCACCATCATATTGGAATATCATGGAGAACTTTTCTGAAACATATGAAAATGCTTTTCTTTATTAAACATTAGTACACAATTTATTAAATAATATTACATTTAATTAAACCCGTAGGATAAAAAATCCTTGTTTCATTGGTAATTAGTTACATTAAATGGAAACTTAGAATAGGAAAAACATAATCTATATTGAAAACATCCTTAACATGATTGCAGTTAAAACTAAATGGGATAAACTGGGGACATTCATACGAAATTGGTGGGTTTTAAAGCCTAAGTAAGGGAATAAACAAGGTATAAAATTAAGAGAGTAATAAATGATAGACAATAGGTATATCAATGGGGCATAAAAGTGATGATAATCATAAAGATGAATAATAATACATGATATTGAAGGATAAAATAAAGGAAACATGGGAAATGTGGAAACAAATTAGAAAAATTCCTCATAAACATATGTCAATGATAACTTCAAATACATCATGACAGAAAATGTCCCATAATGTAATTATGTTCACACCCTATCCCAACATGATGTCTCATGAGACTAACCATTACCCAATGCATTGGAGTGCTATATAATTCTAGGCACACCCACCACTTTCATTTCATTATCATGCTTAATCCATATAGATCATAAAACCAGGAATCATTTATCATTATATTTTATTCTAGGATCAAAGAGTGTAGAATACATACATTTAATACCACAATATAGAAGTTTAAGTGCATAAAGGTGATCACCCTTGATAGAAAATGGTTATGGTATTTGCTACAAAATTGTTTTCACATGGAAAATCGTGGTGAAATTTCAGAATAATAACAGCATCACTTAATGATTCATAAAATGGGTTCATGAGAGATAAATGGGTATATCTGTCTCGACCCGTCCTTGGGGCCCGTGTCGTGACTACCCCAAGCCCACCTTCCATAGGCCAGGGGTTGGCGACTAGCACCAAAGGCGTAAATACTGATAACTGGAAAGGCATTGCCTTTATAAAAGTAAACAAAACACCACATAGTACAAGAGGAAGTAAAAAAACTATGTACAAAAGAAAGTGCTGAAAAGTAAATGGGCTAGAATACAAACCAAACTGAAAATACAGCTACAACTGAACGAAAGTACAACAAAAAAAGACAAACAGCTTGAAGAAAGGAAGCAGTGCCTGGGTCGTCCTCCTCAGATCCTACCTGAAGGATAGGTACAGATAGCGCAGCTCCTGGATCATCCACCACAGATCCTACGTGAAGGGTAGGTATAGATAGCCTCTACAACGCTCTCTCCCGTCAACCTCCTCCGGGTACTGACTCGTCATGAGGTCCACCTCCGGGTACCGTCCAGTCCTCAAACACTCGGCCTCCGTCAGCACTTCCCGTCATCTGTAACCAACACAATGAGGTGCGGGCATAGCCCGTGTAGGGGTGAGTATAACGATACTCAGTAGGGACCGCGAGACCCTCAAGGTCTCTCTAAAACCAACAAGGATAACCACAAAGAAGATCTCAACAGATAACCTCTACTTAGGTATATGCCCATACATATACCTAAGTTATCAAGTAACCCATCTCAATCATGAGGAAACACAAAGATTATGAAATCAACGGATAACCACTACCCAGGTATATACCCATACATGTACCTAAGTTATCAAGTGACCCATCTCAAACATGAGGTAAACAAAAAGATCTTAGACTCAGATCAAAACAGGATTTTCATTATTGAAACTGTAACTGCTGAAGAGCCCCGTCTCTAGAGTGTACATTGGTCATGTCACGACTCCGAGGAACTGGTCACTAACCTAAGACTACTAAGGTACTCCTCCTGTCGAGTACCGCGGGTCAGCCACCCAAACACAGTAGTGCTTCCCGCCAGGGTATGCCACCCAAACACAGTAGTGCACACCCCCTAATACCCTGCAGAGATACTCTCCGGATGAGTACCGCGGGTCTGCACTGTCACATAGTAGTGCTTCATCCGCCACGGGTCTGCACCCAAACTAAGTAGTGCTCCATCCACTGGTCTAGTCGACTCACTCCAAGTCGAGTCGGTCAAGTAGTCGTCAGGTCTCAGCCGGCTACATGGTCTCCGTACTCCGTATGCTCATCTCCAGGAGGGTCCTCTCCACGAGCTACAGGTCGATACTCCAAGTATCTCAAAGTCCCACAAAGATGTATCTCAAAAGACTGCCTCGTCATAGGGGTATCAACGCAACAGACGGCGCGTCAATCGGACGCCCGGTCTGTGAGTTATTAGCCTTTTTGTCCCAGGGGCCCGGTTGGTTTCGTGTGCGAACCAACCCGGCCGTATCTCAACTGTACCCCAAACTCTCATAGGGTATACTCATAGGGACCGTTTTTCAATGTGATCACTAACACCATTGACGGTTCGTCAAACGGACGTCCGGTCTGAAAGTTATCAGCTTTTCCGTTCCAGGGGCTCGGTTGGACTTCGGGTACAATCCAACCCGTCCACTATCCAACTGCATCCACATCTCAGGAGAATCATGCCAAAAGTTCCGTCTCATCAAGAGTAATCCAACAAAGTAGACGGCACATCAATCGGACGCCCGAAGCTCAAGATATAAGCGTTTCTGCTCCGAGGGCCCGGTTGGTTTCGTATTCGAACCAACCCGACCGTACACAAAGTTCTCCGAAACCTTGAGTGTAATATACCGAAATGACCGCCTCGATCCAAGGATCACTACGCAATTGATGGTACGTCCATCGGAGGTCCTTAACCCACGATATGGGCGAAACACCGAAAAAGGTCTGGAAGTGGGGGTTTCGGGCTCAGCCCGTTCCGGCCTGAGACCCCCTGGGTCGGCCCGAACTGGGTCGACCCGACCCGGGTCCGGGTCCGGCCCGCTTGGGCGCGGCCAGGCCCGGCTAGCGCAGCCCAGCCTGGCGGTCCTGCCCGGCGCGCTAGCGCGCTGGCCCGGCCAGCTGGCTCGGCCAAAACGGCAGAGCCGAAGTGCAAAGGGGGGGTGTCGCCCCCCTTGAATGAACTGTGGCCCCGCGTGGGGCCTCCCCTTGTCAACGATGCGGCTGAGCACCGCGTCCCGCCTCCCTCGGTCTCGCACGGTTGCGGGACCAGCGGCCCTCCACGGCGGCGCGTCGGGCGCCGCCGTGCCAGCGAGGCGCGCCGGCGTTGTTTTCCGCAGACCACCGGACGCCCTCCGGTGGTCCGTTTTGCTCGCCGCCTTCTCCAACGGTCCTCCTGGGACCCGACCTTCACTGCGGAGGCTTAAAATTTACCTTGCAGCCTCGTTTGTCATCGCCTGTCAATCCGAACACAACTATCAACCAGCGGAGTCTTCAATCGCCTCCGCGGCCCCGACTCCGGCTGCGGTTTCGTTCGGCCTCAACGGCGCGGCGCGACGGCACCACATTTCTTCGTCGTGTTCTTTCATGTTTTCGCGCGGTGTCGTTCCACCGTGCCGCCTTTGTTCGTTCCACAACTAATCAAAACAACAAAGGGGAGGAGATTCGGTCGTGTTTGTGTGGTCCGACCTCCTCCCGTTATGTTGGTAACAAGCGGCCCAAAAGACAAAGAACAATAAGGATTTTTCACAAACAAAAAAAAAAGAATCAACCCAAACAGTTTTCCCCGCAAATAAATATTCTCAACCCACAAAAGAAATCATTCGCGGATCAACTTTAGGATTAGTTGATCCGATTTCTTTGTTTTAAAAGGAAGGAACCACGGGAATATAAACTTACACAAAATTAACCCCTACCTCGAGCGTAGTTGAAAGAAGGCTCGTCGCGGAATTGCACGTCGCGGAAGAAGGCGTCGCGGAAGGGGGATCGTCCCGTCACGGAGAAAAGATTCGTCGGCGTCGCTTCGTCGATCTCCGAGGATCTAGCGTTCTTGTCGACCTTCGTCGGAGGTCGGCGTTCTTCGCGTTCTTCGTCGAGGAAGAACTCCAAGACCTTGAGCCGTTCTCTCCAAAATCCTCCCGCACAACCAAAGCAACAACAATAAAACAAGGGTTACCTTATTTTATTACTCACGCCAAACGTTTTAAAATTCAAAAACTAATCAAACAATTAACTCAATTAATTGCAACGTTTTAAACCGCCCAATTAATAGAGGCGTTTATTATAAAGTTTAAACGCAAGAGTTGACTTACATTTAAAGGGGGGGTGCAGGTGCGTTACCTAATTAAAGGTGGGGGTTTGTGGAAGTTGAAAAGGTGGGGCTCGTGTGGGCCCCACCCCAAAAATATCCTACCTAGAGGAGTAGGATATAGTGGGTCCCACTTCAACCACTTAACTTAGGTTAAACAACTTAAGATAAAATAAATTGGTCACACAATTTTATTTTATTCATTTACTTAACCTGAAAATTTAGTAACCACACCCAAGAAAACGCAACTCCGGAAAAGGTGTTCCTAAGCAATTACCGGTGCTGCGAGTTCATCGGTGCCCTCAGATTTAAATTCTGAGCACCGGTTCAAAAGTTAGAAAAACCCGCTCGTTCATTCACTAAACGTACCCGAGCCTAACTTCGGAAAATGATTCTGGGCACACCGGACCTCGGAATCAGGTTCTGTCAGAAACTGTGTTCTTGTAAAATTGCAAATAAAATTAAGAAAAAAATTTCCGTGAAATTTCCGGTTATTTACATTACTCCCACCACAGGGATTTATATCCTCGTAAAGCTTTAACACAAACTAGGGTTACAAAAACGGTATTGAGCATGCATATGAGCCTCCAGCTATCATGTGCTCACCTGGAGGTTCCCGTACTGCCAGTGAAAGTGCACTCGAGGAATCGACCGTCCTCGTAGGATCCGCTCCTGTCGATCCTTGATCCCCACTGGAATCTCTGCATATGTCACCCTGTCATCGACGTCCAACTCCCTCAGGTCGATGATGTGCGAAGGGTCGACCACGTATCCCCTCAGTTGAGATACATGGAAGTTGTCGTGCACCTGGTGCATATGAGGTGGATGGGTCAAGTGGTAAACCACCTCGCCTACCCTGCTAAGGAACTTAAAAGTTCCACTGAACCTCAGAGATAACTTTCTTCCTTGGCCATATCTCTATAAACCTCATCGAGGTGAGACCCGTATAAGGACGTGATCGTCATCCTCGAACTCTAGAGGTCTCCAATTCCTGTTAGAACTGAAACTCAAAACGACTACTTCCACGAGGGTAAGGTTGAACGACTCAAGAGTGATCGGTCACACCCTCCTGTGCATGAGTTTATCCTATTCTATCTGGGGTTTCCTTTTCGCTGACCAAGGAAAACCCATCCCAACATCGTAGTTAAACCACAACATTTTCGCCTAATACCGTCAATTTGTGTATGAAATGTGATGGGCCAGCCCATACTCAAACCAACGTCATACGGCCTCGATGCTGCCACCAAGAGATTCCAACCGAAACTCTCGCCTCGAGGGTCTGACCACACCATCGGCATAAGTGTGATTATCGAGTCTCCTCCCATGGTATCTCCAGAAGTGAGGACCAAGTCCACGGCTTACCGGAAACTCTAGGTCTGGGACAAGATTCGCGTAAGTAAGGAATGATTCATATCAACGTCTATTACTATGGAAGCTAGTATTAGACACAGACTGTCCCTCAAATCATTCTTAGAGCCATTGGGTCACTCTTCCTGACTGCATGCAGCTACTCTCTTCCTCTACCCTTCAGCTCCCTGAGCCTGGCGGGGACAACTAAGGCGGGTGGTTGTAGCATGTTAAAATGTACACCACCACATGCTGCTCTCCTAGATCTGCCTCCACGTCTGCTACCTCATAGACTCATCTCTCCTTAAATCTTCCTCTTCTTGAAACATTTAAAACGCCCGAGTCTCTACGACTGGCGCCAGTTTCCTGTTGCTTACTGCATTGTGCAGTCTTCATCCACTCTTGGATGATCTGCACCTTCTTTGCCTACGATCTGAAAGAGCTGCTAAGATTTCTCCTTTGCCGAAAAGAGAAACTCGGTCTCATCCCCTGGATGAACCACACCCATTTCCTAATACAGTCAATCCTGACATGAATGATGCATTCATGCCATGGATGACGTCGTAAGGCCTCGATGTAATTACCAAGAGATCCAACCGTCACTCTTGCCTCCAAGGGTCGAGTCACTCTGTCGACATTAGTGTGAGGTCATTGGGTCTCCTCCAGTAGAAATCTCAAAAGTGAGGGTCAAGTCAACAGTTTTAATCGGGACCACTCAGTATCAACCAAACAAAAGGACAGGAAAGAAAACATCATAAAGATAAGTTTATTTTTATTATTGCAGCTCATAGTACAATGACACGAATACAACAACAATATGGAACTAGAAGTACAAGGGACGTATCCACTAGTTCCACTCTTGTCCACCTGATCTGGGAGCTCTACTGCCTTGTCCACTTCCCGGTTGTTTCTCAAGCACCCACCGCTGCTTCTGCCTCGGTGGATCCTCCAACACCTGCAGATCGACTGTGCGGGGGTTCGGACAGTCACGTGATAGGTGACCCTTCCTACCGCATTCATAACACTTCCTACTCCTCGTACGACTGGCTCTAGTCCTCTTGGACCTCTGCATCATCTGTCTACTGCCCATAGATGACTCATTTACTGGTGGAAAGACATGCGGCAAAGGCAGCAGCTCCTGAACATGCTCGGGGTGTAGAGATACTGGTACAAACTCCACCCTGAAGAAGGTCTCGAAGTCTTCCCATGTGAAGGTCATCCCGATGCAAAACTGGAACAAGTGGATCCACCACCTGCCTGCTGCTGCCTGAAGAAGGCTGGCAGTAAAGATCACCATGAAGTTTGCTGGGTTCCCCACTAGCCTGAAGACTCTCACCACAGCCTCTAGCCGATTCTCAGCCACCTGCGGGTCCATCTCTCCCCGGAACCTGGGTGGCCTCTAGCATTGGAACTTGTGCAGCACGCTCAAGTGGCGTACATCGCCTACTGTAGGGTATGGTGGCATCGGTGGCCCAACATATGGTAGTACCGATGGTGCCTCTGTTGGTGCCTCAACTGCAAGAGGGCCTTGTATCGAAGCCTTGTCGCTCGGCAGGCTGTTAGTACGCACATCCCTCTGGGCTCTATCTGGTCGTCCATGGAAAGGCATCCTGAAAGAAACATACATGACACTGTCAAACGATTATACCTAGTGAGCTGACCTGGTTTGATCTGACTTTTAAAAACTTCTGGAAACACACACGCAATCAATGTTTTCGTGCACAAAGTCGTAAATCAGTTGTTAGGGTCCTCGTGTATGGATACATCGGCCGCCCGCACCAACACTAGACTCCTTGAACCGAAAACCACACTCAGTACTCTTAACACTATCGTTTCACAGAAAGAAAATATCAGAGTTATATGTTCTTTGGTAGAACCGACTCCTCTGATACCAATTTGTCACGACTCGCCCTTGGGGCCCATGCCGTGACAACCCCAAGCCCGCCTTACATAGGCCAGGGGCTGGCTACTAGCACCAAGGGCGTAAATCCCGATAACTGGGAAGGAATTGCCTTTATAAAAGTAAACAAAACACCACAGAGTACAAGAGGAAGTAAAACACTAAGTACAAAAGAAATTGTTGAAAAGTAAATGGGCCAGAATACAAACCTAACTGAAAGTATAGCTACAACTGAACGAAGGTACAACAGAAAAAGACAAACAGCTTGAAGAAAGGAAGTAGCTCCTGGGTCGTCCTCCTCAGATCCTACCTGAAGGGTAGGCACAGATATCGCAGCTCCTGGATCGTCCACCACGGATCCTACCTGAAGGGTAGGTACAGATATCCTCCACAACGCTCTCTCCCGTCAACCTCCTCTGGGTACTAACTCGTCGTGAGGTCCACCTCCGGGTACCATCCAGTCCTCGAACACTCGGCCTCCATCAGCACTGCCTGTCGTCTGCAACCAACACAACGAGGTGCAGGCATAGCCCATGCAGGGGTGAGTATAATGATACTCAGTAGGGACCCCGAGACCCTCAAGGTATCTCTAAAATCAACAAGGATAACCACAAAGAATATCTCAACAGATAACCTCTACTTAGGTATATGCCCATACATATACCTAAGTTATCAAGTAACCCATCTCAATCATGAGGAAACACAAAGATTATGAAATCAACAGATAACCACTACCTAGGTATATGCCCATACATATACCTAAGTTATTAAGTGACCCATCTCAAACATGAGGTAAACACAAAGATCTTAGACTCAGCTCAAACCAGGATTTTCATTATCGAAACCATAACTACTGAAGAGCCCCGTATCTGGAGTGTACAGTGGTCCTGTCACGACTCAGAGATACTGCTCACTAACCTAAGACTGCTGAGGTACTCCTCCTGTTGAGTACTGCGGGTCAGCCACCCAAACACGGTAGTGCTTCCCACCGGGGTATGCCACCCAAAAACAGTAGTGCACACCCCCTAATAGCCTATAGAGGTACTCTCCGGGCGAGTACCGCAGGTCTGCACCGTCCCACAGTAGTGCTCCGTCCTCCATGGGTCTGCACCCAAACTAAGTAGTGCTCTATCCACTGGGCTAGTCGACTCACTCCAAGTCGAGTTGGTAAAGCAGTCGTCAGGTCTCAGCCGGCTACACGGTCTCTGTACTCCGTACGCTTATCTCCGGGAGGGTCCGCTCCATGAGATAGAGGTAGATACTCCAAGTATCTCAAAGTCCCATGAAGAAGTATCTCAAAATACCGCCTCGTCATAGGGGTCTTAACGCAACAGACGGCGCATCAATCGGACGCCCGGTCTATGAGTTATTAGCCTTTTCGTCCCAGGGGCCCGGTTGGTTTCGTGTGCAAAACAACCCGGTCATATCTCAACTGTACCCTAAACTCTCATAGGGTATAATCATAGGGACTGTTTCTCAACGTGATCACCAAAATCACTGATGGTTCGTCAAAGGGACGTCTGGTCTGAAAGTTATCAGCTTTTCCGTTCTAGGGGCCTGGTTGGACTTCGGGTATAATCCAACCCGACCACTATCCAACTGCATCCAAATATCAGACGAAGCATGCCAAAATTTCTTTCTCATCAAGAGGAATCCAACAAAGAAAACGGCACGTCAATCGGACGTCCGGAGCTCACGATATAAGCGTTTCTGCACCGAGGACCCGGTTGGATTCGTATTCGAACCAACCCTTCCATACTCAAACTTCTTTGAAACCTTGAGTGTAATATACTGAAACGACCACCTTCATAAAAGGATCTCTATGAAATTGATGGTGCGTAGATCGGAGGTCCGTACCCCAGGATATGTACAAAAGACCGAAAAAGGTCCGGAGGTGGGGGTTTCGGGCCCGGACCGTTCCGGCCCGAGACCCCCTGGCTCGGCCCGAACCAGGTCGACCCGACCTGGGTCCGGCCCGGTGCGCTGGCGCGGTGGCCAGGCCAGGTGGCTTGGCCAAAACAGCCAAGCCAAAGCGCAAAGGGGGGGGGGTGCCTCCCCCCTTGAATGAACCGCGGCCCCGCGTGGGGCCGCCCCTTGTCAACGGACGCGGCTGAGCGCCTCATCCCGCCTCCCTCGGTCCCACGCGGTCGCGAGACTAGCGGCCTGCCACCGCGGCTTCAGCCGCAGCGGCCCTCCCCGGCGGCGCGTCGGGCGCCGCCGCCTCCTGGCGGTCGGCCGCCGCCTCTGGCCGCCGGCGCCGCCGTGCCTGGGAGGCGCGCCGGTGGTGTTTTCCGCGGACCACCGGACGCGCTCCGGTGGTCCGTTTTGCTCGTCGCCTTCGCCAACGGTCCTCCCAGGACCCAAACTTCACTACGAAGGCTTCAAATTTACCTTGCGGCCCCGTTTTTCATCTCCCGTCAATATGCGCACAACTATCAACCAGCGGAGTCTTCAATCGCCTCTACGGCCCTGACTCCAGCTACAGTTTCGTTCGGCCTCAACGGCGCCGCGCTTCTTCGTCGCGTTCTTTCTTGTTTCTGCGTGGTGCCATTGCACCGCGCCGCCTTTGTTCATGCCGCAACAAATAAAAACAACAAGGGGGGAGGAGAGTTGTCCGTGTTCGTGCGGTCTGACCTCCTCCCGTTAAGTTGGTAACAAGCGGCCCAAAAGACGAAGAACAACAAAGATTTTTCATGAACAAAAAAAAAGAATCAACCGAAACAGTTTTCCCCACAAATAAATATTCCCAACCCGCAAAAGAAATCATTCGCGGATCAACTTGAGGATGAGTTGATCCGAGTTCTTTTTTTTTAAAGGAAGGAACCACAGGAATATAAACTTACACAAAATTAACCCCTACCTCGAGCGTAGTTGAACGAAGGCTCGTCGCGGAATTTCACGTCGCAGAAGAAGGCATCGCGGAAGGTGGATCGTCACGTCGCGGAGAAAAGATTCGCCGGCGTCGCATCGTCGGTCTCCGAGGATCCATCATTCTTGTCAACCTTCGTCAGGGGTCGGCGTTCTTCGCGTTCTTCTTCGAGGAAGAAGAACTCCAAGACCTTGAGTCGTTCTCTCCAAAATCCTCCCGCACAACCAAAGCAACAACAATAAAATAAGGGTTACCTTATTTTATTACTCACGCCAAACGTTTTAAAATTCAAAAACTAATCAAACAATTAACTCAATTAATTGCAACGTTTTAAACCGCCCAATTAATAGAGGCGTTTATTATAAAGTTTAAATGCAAGAGTTGACTTACATTTAATAAGGGGGGGTGCGGGTGCGTTACCTAATTAAAGGTGGGGGTTTTGTGGAAGTTAAAAAGGTGGGGCTCGTGTGGGCCCCACCCCACAAATATCCTACCTAGAGGAGTAGGATATAGTGGGTCCCACTTCAACCAATTAACTTAGGTTAAACAACTTAAGATAAAATAAATTGGTCACACCATTTTATTTTATTCATTTACTTAACCTGAAAATTTAGTAACCACACCAGAGAAAACGCAACTCCGGAATCGGTGTTCCTAAGCAATTACCGGTGCTACGAGTTCATCGATGCCCTCGTATTTTAATTCCGAGCACCAGTTCAAAATTTAGAAAAACCCACTCGTTTGTTCACTGAATGTACCCGAGCTTAACTTCGGAAAATGATTCCGGGCACACCGGGCCTCGGAATCAGGTGCCGTCAGAAACTGCGTTCTTGTAAAATTCCAAAGAAAATTAAGAAAACAATTTCATTGAAATTTCCAGGTCTTTACAATATCATCATTTGAAATTAAAATAAAATGTTAAAGGTACATGTAGGAACATGTCCCAAAATTGGAATTCGAAATATAAATCATTTTATAATTAAGAATCATGAATGAAGATGATAAGGAAAAGAACCCTTACTTTTTGTGTGACTCCAAATGATTTGTTGGAGCTTCTTGAGTGCTTAGGGGGCCTTAGGAGGACTCTAGAGAGGGGAGGTCAGAGTAAGAATGTGATATAAGTATTTTTATTAATGATAAATGGGATATTGGTTGGTTTATATATGAAATAAGTGGGGTTTTCTTTATTATTTCTCAAATATGGGTTTTGGACACTATTTAATGGAATAACCAAAATGACAAAACATACCATGGTTTTTACCATGTTTTATTCAAAATGAGATTTATTTTAATTATTAAATGAGGATAATGGACAAAATTATTAAAATAATACCCTTTCTAATTTTTATGTCTGTTGTACTCATAAAGAAATGATTTCAAAAACCATAAAAAAACTAATGGTTTTGTAGGATTCATAAAGGCTTAAACAAATTTATAAATTAAACAAAAAACTACATTATTTTAAATTTAATAAATATATTTGGTCATTTATACCCTTTAAAATATTTATTAAATAAATTTAATTTTATTATGATGTCAAAATACACACCATATATTTATACGGTATTTTATTTTACCCAAAAAATTGATTGTCTCTAAAAATAATGAAAAATTTACCATTGGATAATTTAGACTTTTGAATTACAAAAATAATATTCATTTTTTCAATATAATTGTCTAAATATTTATATTTTCAAATTTAATGTAAAAATTTACATTTATTGAGAAATGATGGGTTTTTTGAAAACGATAATTTTCAAACCCCTATATAAATCACATTTGACATGGTGAAAATTATATGATAATTTATATTTAATGAAAATATTTTAATGAAAATATTTTATTAAAATATTATTTATTTTTAAAAAACATTAATTCAAAAAAAATACATTTCTTAATTTAAATTTAATACCTATTAAAAATATAATTTTTTGTTTTATAGTATGAAAACAAAAAAACATTTATAAATTAACGATACAAAAAAATTATAAACATTATTATATTGAAAATACTATATAAATAATTATATTATTATGGTCTCGATAATTTCCCTAAAATATACCAACAAAATCCCTATGGTTAAGGTGTGTGGTGGTGAGACTTTCCTTGCGTGTTTCAGCGTACATAGTTTGGGATGTAATTTCGATGAGCATGAAATTCTCCCATAAACAGTTTTTCTCATTCTTATATTTTTGGATATAATCATGGGATTGGTCAATTTTAAAACCCATTCATGTTATCTCCCTCAGATTCTCTGATAAACGGGCTTTATAGGATATGATCTTACTGGTTGAGGATATCACTTCCTTTTTCAGTGTCAATTGGATTTATCAAAACCCTATATTTATACAAATCATACGATCACTGTTAAATGGATATATTATCAATGGTAATGAATATTAATGGTACAAAATAAGTGAATATTTTTTATATAACCATATTACAGAATAAGACATTTAATTAAATAATAGGGGGGGTTTATTTATAAATGTTCAAGGCATTACCATATTCCCCCTTTATATAATTTTCTACAGATATTTTTTAATTTAATATTCTAAAATAGATGAGGGAAAAAAATTTCAACACCTCATTTTATTCCCATGTCGCTTCATGAATCTTATGGTTTATCCACAACACCTTGAACAAGTTCAATGTCTTATTTCGTGGAACTTTGTCTCTACGATCTACTATTTTCTCTGACTTTTCTTTATAAGAAAAAGCATTACCAATTGAAAAAACTCAATATTTCATATATGTGAGTGTTCTGGTATATTCTTCTTCAATATAAATACATAGAATACATGATGTACTTGACATAGGTTAGTTGTGATTTCTAGTCAATTATACACCACTCTAATGAGATCAAGGATCTCCATGGGACCGATGTATATTGTAATAAGCATTCTCCTCTTCCCAAATCTCATTACCTTATTCCATAGAGATATATATAGGAATACAATATCCCCTAAATCAAACTCTATGTCTCATTTATTATTGTCATCATAGCACTTTTTTTGACTCTGAGAAGCCTTCATGTGATGTTAAATTGTTGGAACCTTTTCCAACATTTCCTCATTTATTTCAGGACATAGTAATTTGTGTTCCCTAACTTTATCCCATCTTGTTGGTGTTCTTCACCACATCCCACAAGTATCTTCATAGGGATCCATTTGGATTCTTGATAAGAAAATATCATTGTATGATAACTCAACCATAGGAATATGTTGATCTCATTATCCTTCGATGACAATTGAGAATTCTCAAAACATATACTCAAGTGTCTAGATAGTCCCCCCAGATCCACTATCATTTTGAGGGTCAAAATCCATGATAAAGTTCAAAAAATAATTTAGAACATTTTGGTGACTCTTATAGAACATTGGGGTAAATCTCATATATCAATCAGATACAATTGATAGTGGTGTTATATGTAACCTCACCACTTCTCTAATTTATATCCTTGCAATTTGATTAAGTGATAAGTCCTCTAAAATATCAATTAAGTGTTCATTATTTGTAAGATGATCCACCACAACCCATATAAAATTATTTCTAGTTAATGTATCTGGAAGGCCAGCGAAAAAGTCTATAGTGATGTTTTCACATGTCCGTGTAGGTATGGGTAATTATTGCATCATCCCCTTGTATTTTTTCATTTATTCAATCAATTTACAACATACAATACATATTAATTTATATTTTTTATATCCCTATTAAATTTTTCCCAAAAATAGTTCTCTTGGAGATCTTGATACATATTTTTGCTTCCTGGATTCATGGAGAAGGTTGAGTTGTGTACATCATCCAACAGCTCTTTCTTTAACTCAATATTTGATGGTACACATAGTCATGACCTAAATCTCACAACACCATATTCATTAACATTAAAATCCTATTACTTGCATTTTATTATAGCATCCACTTTCTTCTGAATTACCATTTCATCTATTTGAGCGTCCTTTATCCTCCCCAGAAGAGACGTTTGAGAAATATTTTGTTAAAGGATTAATGATGTTCCTTCCTTTATGATTACCATTTCCATCCTTTCCATATATAATAAGATATGATACCTATAAATTATCATTAATGATATAATTGTTGGATAATTTCTACATAAATAATCTTCCACTTTATTCACTTTGCCAAGATAGTAGTCAATTGAGTTTTCATAGTCCTTGATCATCTCTGAACATATTTGTTAGAACACATTCATCTCTTTCAATTTAAATATATACTTGGGGCCTTTGTGATCCTTATATATTTCACACCTCTCCCCAAATATATTATGCTACAATAATTTAAAAGATAATATCAC
The DNA here is from genome assembly GCA_963277665.1 of Viscum album. Taxonomy (NCBI): domain Eukaryota; kingdom Viridiplantae; phylum Streptophyta; class Magnoliopsida; order Santalales; family Viscaceae; genus Viscum; species Viscum album. The sequence goes on along the minus strand of CAUJRU010000106.1, from coordinate 278,452 downwards.
TTCATCCAACTCTAGATCATGTGTTGTGTATTTTTTCATGAACATGAAAGTACCTTGATTCATAGAATATCACTATGTTAATTTGTAATTAACACATAGCCTAGTCTCTTCTCTAAAGAATATATTATACCAAAAAAAAATTGGCCACTCGTTTTTAGTATGAGTATAGTTGCAGTGATAATCTTCCTTTTTAACTCCTTAATGCTCTCTTCACATTCTTCATTCCAAGAAAATTTGAATCCCTTCTGAGTTATCCTGGTTAGAGTGTTTAAAAATCTTGATAAATTTCTTCCAAATCGATGATAGATCCTATATAATCCAAGGAAACTATGGATATCTTTCACCTATGTTATCCTCAACCATCCATTAATTGATTTTTTTTATTGAAGGGTACATATATTTCCCATTTAGGAAAGTTCTCAAGTGCTCCTCATACTTCACATTTTTTTAGATTATATTATAATATCATCTATAATGACTAACATAAATTTATTTAGGTGATCTCTAAATAATCCATTCACCATTTACATGAATATTTTTAGAGAATTAGTGGGTCTTAATGGAATTACTGTGAACTAATAGTGCTCGTACATTGTATGAATAGCAGTCTTTGGGATAACCTCCTTATTTAGCCTAACTTGGTAATATCCCTACCAAAAATTCACCATGTAAAAGTATTTTGATCCACATATATTATTGAAAAATTCATCAATTTATAGAATAGGATACTTTTTCTTTATGATGATATTTTTGATCGCATGATGATCAACGCAAAGGCGCATTGACCCATCCTTCTTCTTAATGAAGAGGATCGGTGCACCACATGGTGAAGCACTTGGTCGTATTAGCCATTTATCTAGATTCTCCAATAGTTATTTCTATAGCTCCTAAATTTTAACAAAATCTATTCTATATTGATATGTGGATAATGGTAAATCACTGGGTATAAGATCAATTAAAATTCGACCTCTTGGCATGGAGTAAGACCAGTCAATTCTTTAGGAAACACATCATTGTATTCCATCACCATGAGAATTTCATTGAAGATGATCATTTCCTTAGGCACAATCAATTAATCTAGATACACATTATCATAGGGAAATAATATCCATGAATTATATATTTTACCTAAAGAATATTTATCCTCCTCCTTCAACATGTATAGAAATAGGGGTGAATTAATGATAGGGAGAGTGATTTCCTTCTCATGGAAATTTATGTTCAATTGATATAGGGAAAGACGGTTTTTATAGATAATTGAAAAACATTCCACTAAATGGAGTATTAAATGGTTTTATAGGAATCTCAAACAAGAAATTTTGATAGGGGGGAGTTATATACTAGGGATGCAATAATTCCCCCATTTGTCATTTTCACCGACATCTCAACTTCCATGATCTGTGGTGGAGTTTGAATAGTTCTATTAAAATATTGTGATATGAAGGAATGAGTTAAACTAGATTAAAAAAAGTATGTTCTATATTCATGAATTAATAACTATCACACCTTTCAGTACTTCATTTTCATGATCCAACTCAGTAGTTGTGAAGGAAAAAATCTCACCTTTGTTGGCTTGGAGGTTATTGGTTGTCTTCAAAACCCCTTATCTAAGTGTATTGGTTGGAAAAGTTCCCTACTTACATTTTGATAATGTAATGATCAATTCATTAAGGTGTTAATAAAGAATTAATTTCCTCCATTACATAGGTGGGTATCTCTTTTTGGTAATTGCTATCTAGGTTTCCTTTCTACACCTGAAGATTTTCCTTGTCCCTGTTAGGCAATTTATGGGGTGTTTATTTCCACACCTTTGAGAAGTGGGATGTTGAAATTTCATGTCTCTATTATACTTTTACATTGGACCATTATAATTATTATCAAATTTTGGCTTATTATCCTTGTGATACCCTTGATATTCACATATCTCTATCTCTACTTTGAGGACACATTAGACAATTTCTTCATAGCTATCAAAGTCCCAGATCACAAGGGATTTTTATAGAAAAGGTTTTAACCAAAAAAAGATTCAATCAACATTATATTCAGGTGTAATGAAAAATATGAAGTCGTATTATGAAATTATTTTGAAGTTTTCCTTGTACTCCCTGATATATTCATCATCTTTTTTTCTTGAGGGAATGGAAATCAATTTCCAATTTATGTTAAAGAGTGTGAGGAAAATATTTATCAAAAAAATACAGAATTCTTTCCACCCCGTCACTTTGATCACATCCTTAGTATTTTTATACTTGATAACTCTGCACTACTTATAATATTATCCCTCCATATGATAAATATCTAGTAGAACCATATAATTCATATAACATTGAAGGATGGAAAAGATCTTCTCAATGGCGTTGATCTTTTGTTCCCTGATTAAGGGATCAGAAGATACATTTATAGTTGGGACATTATTAAATAATATCTCAATTACAGCTTGTTCTTTATTAGGGGTGTTTGGTAACTCCTCCTAATATATGTTTCTATTTATAACATGATTCAGTTGAGAGATTATCATCATAATGTTTACGATTTTCACTCCCATCTGGTTGGGAATCTTGTTGGGGAAATCATCACATTTCACGTTGCATTGATTGTTTACCTGATTCCTACTATATCTGGACATTTTCTAGAATAAAGGTAAAATTAGGGATAATTATTTTTAAATATTAAACACATAAATGGGAATCCAATTACACTAAATAAATAACTTATAAATTACATGTATTTCTTTAGCTTATGAATTTCACGGTTTCAATCTATATTATCCATGAACTATTTCCTAAAATATATTATTATGGTTATTTTGTGTTCCCTTAGTAATGATTAATGATGAGCTTATAAATTTACTAATGAATACCCCCAAGGGTGTCTAACCAGGTGTGCTACAAGACATATTTTCAAGCACCTGTTCTCGGTCGAGTCTAGCTCAATGCAATGTTCTCAGGGTTTTCCCCTATATACATCTATGCCAGAACCACATCAACTTGTAGTATCAAGAAAATGATGTATTTTTTTAATAATCAACATAATATTTACTTAACAAAATCTAGTTACGTTTTCTTAGAAATAGTCTTATCCTTAATGCTTTTGATAAAGTTTTCTAATCTTGTCCCAAAAATAACTAATATTTTCCTTTGATGCCAACTATGACAACCCTTCAATTTATTCCAGATTAATAAATTATTTATTAAATAATATTACACTTAATAAAACCTAAAATATTGATAAGACTTGTTTCATTGGTAATTATTTACATTACATAACAACTTAAAATTGTAAAAATAGCATCCTTAATGAAAACATCCATAACATGATAGCACTTAAAACTGCATGGGATAACCTAAGGAAATACAAAAGAAAGGGGTGATCTGTAAAGACAAGTAATAGGATAAACATGTAATAACATGAAGAGAGTAATATATGATAGAAAATATATATATAAATGGGTCCTAAAAGGGGTGGGAATCGTAAACATGAATAATAATACATGATATAGAAAGATAATATAAAGGCATCATGGGAATTGTGGCAACAACTTAAAACACTTCAACATATACATAGGTCAAGGATAACATCCCAAACATAATGATGAAAAATTTAACATTAAATTATCTGGTTTACTCCCAATCCCAACATGATGTCTCATGAGACTAAATAATACCAAGTTCATTGGATATCTATATAATTCTGGGTGCACCAGTCATATTCATTTCATTCTCATGCTTTGGTGTGGCACATAGATCAAAATCATGGAATCATTTATCATTACATTTTATTGTATGATAATGGAGTATGCAATACCAACATGTAATTACGCAATCAATAAGTGTATTTTCATAAGGGTGAATATCCTTGATAGTAAATGGGTATGGTATTCACTACATAGTTGTTTGGGCATGGAAAATTGCGATGAAATTTTTTCCACATAATGATGTTTCATAACGATTAATAAAATGGGTTGATGAGAGAGAATGGGGTTTTTAATTATTTTTAATTAAAATGGATAGTAATAGGTAAATGTAAAAACATGTACCAACAAAATTAATTAGAAATATAAGGCATAAGATAATGATGAAACATGAATAAAGATGAGAAGGAAAAGAACCCTTACATGAATTTGACACACCAAATGATTGGGAAGAGATTCTTAAGAGAATGGGGGAAACTTGGGAGGACTTAAAAGATATGATGATAGAGTAAGGATGATATAATAGGATTTTTAGATAATAGAAATGGTATTTTTGTTTGTTTTATATAGGAAATGAGTGGAGCTTTTATTATTATTTCTCAAACATAGGTTTTTGACACTATAAAATAAAATAACCAAAACCACAAACCTTAACTTTCTTTCCCCAAGTTTTCTAAAAAATGGTATTGTTTTTAATTATTTTATGAATCCATGTTACAAAATTAATAAAATAATACACTTTATGAAGTGGAATTTAGTAAAACACTTAAATAAATTATTTTAAAAACATAAAATATATTAATGGTTTTGGAGGATTCATAAAAGATTTGTATAATTAACAAAATAAAAATAAAATTAAATTATTTTAAAGTTAAAAGGTATATTTTATCTTGGATACCATTTCTAGTATTTACTAAATCACTTTTGAGTCATTATGATATCAAAATTCACACTGTATATTCAGACAATATTTAATTTTTATCCAAAAATTCAACTATCTCTATAAATTATGAAAAAATAACCATGGGATAATTTCAATGTTCTGATTCAAAAAATAATATTCATTTTATCATAATAATTTTCTAAATATTATTATATTTAATTTTAAAATAATAATTTACATTTTTTGATAAATGATGGTTTTTTGACAATAACGATTTTCAAACCCTTATAACAATTACATTTGACATCATAAAAATTATATGACTATTTATATTTAATAAAATTTATTTTATAATAATATTTTTTATAACTAATAATTATTTCAAAAAAAATTAATTAACCAAAATAAACATCTTAATTGAAATTTAACACTAATTAAAAATATAATTTGTTTTTTGTTGTATAAAAATAAATACCATTTATAAATTAATGATAAGAAGAAAATATGACCGTTATTCTATTGATAATACAATATAAATATTAAAATTATTATTGTATTGATGCATATACCTTTAATACACAAGAAAATACCCTATGGGTAAGGTGTGTTATGGGGAGGATTTCATGGCGGTTCGGTATACATGGTATGGACGGTGATCTTGATTAGCTTGAATTTCTCCCATAAACAGTTTCATGCATGCATTTTTTGATGGATCTCATATTAGGATTGGTCAAGGGAAAATTCTATTGATGTTATCTCCCATATAATCTCTTATAAATTGTCTTTATATAGTATGATCATTCTATTTTAGATCATCACTCTATTTTCCTTTCTCAATTGGACTTACCAAAACCTTATATTCATATTAATCAAATGATCATTGTTCAATAGACATATGTTCATTAGTAATGATGCATAAAGGTCTTTAAAATCTGATAAAATATAACAAAATAAATAATTTCATGTGTTTTATATAACTATATTACATAATTATACATTAAATTAAATTGTAATTGAAATTTTATTTATAAATGTTTGGATTATTACACAAAATGTCCAATATTTCTACATTGAAATCTTGCTAGAGGAAGTTTCCCCTTGAAATTTCATTTTCCACTTTGTATATATTATGAAAGGAATGACTGGACCTCATCTACCTCTTCTTACTCATGGAAATCCTTTACATTTATCTTTTTTAGGACCTTGCATAACACCTATTTGGACATCCATTTTTTTATAGACTCATTATCATCATTTCTCATCTCATGTGTTACAAGATTATTGTGAAAACATTCTGATGTCAACTCATTGGGTTCTTTTTTGTCTAGTACCAATACTACAGGATTGAACTAAGGTGTAATTATTATTAATATTCACTTAAAAATCTTTATAGTGTCAGTAATTTCTTGGATATCATGCATGTCTTCCACAACAACATTTACCTGGTCAAAGAATAAATCTACAAACTCATTAGGATGCATTCTCATGTCATCATATTTGATCCCAAAACCTATTTTTTCTTCTTTGAATTTTCAAAATGCTTCATAGTTATTTAATATATTTTTTCACATTTTATGCATTAACATACATAGAATCATCTTCCTACATAATGTGTTAGATAAATATCCTCCCATGGCATTTATTCATTTCCATAAGAATCCAACTCTCTTAATACTTCTTCTAATAAAAATAAATTTTCCAAACTTGTAAAAATACCGTGCATCATACCTATAAAGTCATCCATTCCTAATGATCACAAATAAAGCTACATATGATTCTTCCACAACAAAAAATTGGTTCCATCAAATATAGAAATCCCATTGTAACTACCAAACTCCATTTAAACCAGTATGAGATAATCACTATTATAAAACATTCCCTCTAATGCCAATTTTCAGGTCAACTAGGTTTAATACCCAAAGAGGGGGGTGAATTAGTGTATAAAAGATTAAACCAATTATCCCTTCTGGATCTAGTTTCATCATTAAACAAAACTCTCTTCTCTATCCTTCTCATATAAAAAAATAAATACTGATTAGAACATGAATAGAACACATAAATTTCATTTTTACACCCTCACTAGGCTACATATAAGGAACATAAAATGGTAATGTGCTGATGTACCGAATCCACTAAAGCATACTATTTTTATAGGGTTTGGATCGGACTCATTGTCCCTTTGGGTTTATAACCAATCACAACATGAAATCTCATTGTTCTCCCAATTTATGTTCACTCATCAATCCTTCAAAAGATAATTCTTTTGATTGCCAGAATAAATATTGTATACAACTCATTTGGTGTATCATTATGCTCTAATTTCATCCACTTTATGAATACCTATTTATAATAGAAATTATCGGGAAATCCTTGTTGGTTTTTATAATATTTTGTTTCACTCAATATTTTCATGAATTTTACAAAACTTTTTCAACTTTTATGCATGTTTTATGTTTTCCCATGAAACCATTAACATTCTATAAAATATTAATCTCCTCATGGAACTCTCAATTTGCATAAAACTTTTGAATTATCATTTAACTCACTTTTTCATATGGACAGAAGTCTCTTTTTTACATGAAACTGAGGTTTTAGTTTTTTATTCAAGTAATAAATATATTTTAACAACTTTTATGTGGTTCATATCCTTTATATTCTCTAAGGGTTAAGCTACTCAAATGGTGGCGTTATCCCCCAATTTATTGATGTGGCAGAACCTTCATGAAACTACCTTATGCACCTTCATCTATGTGTGAAACATTCCATGTGCACTCAACATAAATGATTTAACATCACCTTTAGCATGAAACTCATCACCTTCATATAACTACACCACTATTTCAGGTGCTCACAATACTATCCATATGTCATGAATATCTAGCTTTCACAATGTTTTATAATTTTAACAAAACACTATCCTTTTATTATTTTGATTTTATGACCCCTAATCATAAATTTCATGTATCTTTGAGAAAAACCATCACCCAATCATGAAAATTTTATATTTATATGAATATAATTCCTTCTCAAAAATGATGTTTTCCTTCCTACAAATTTTTTGCCCCAAAAGTTGGGAAAAACATTGGTAAAACAAACCACCTTTTCAACCTACTTTGTCAAAAAACACAATAAACCCAAAAACATTATGAAGTCACATTGTGATATTTTTTTACCAACAATTATGTCTTATTAAAAGGTTATACTCTCCTAGATCATGTTCATTAATTCGCATTGGATTCATGTCTTTTGAACCACCAAGGTTATTCCATGATTCGTGTTTACAATATGGTATACTAGGTATGGTTTTGAAAATGATAGTGTTTTGTTTTCATACACTTATTGTAATTTTATATTTATATAAACATTGATATCTCCCTTATTTACCCTTAATGGTCATCTGATCTCACCCTTCCTTACATTTTCATTCCCCAAGATATGAAGAATGATTTTTATGTATGACTCTTTTAATATAGGTGGTAGTTGTAAAGAGCTATGTGGGAGATGATGTAGATCTTTTATGAACAAGTTTTTTATGTATCCATGTTTCCAAACACACTAGTCATATCTGATTATTGTGTGGTGTGTAAAGTTAGTTATTGAATATTCATCTAGTAAGATGAAATATTTATATATGAAAATTATAATTCACTATAGTTTCACTCTGATAAAGATTTTATAGTCTCCCCACCATACCACTATACACCCATGTTGCTTTTTGGTAGCCTTAGTTGTAAGGGAGACACCTTTGAGGCATTCTGGACCTGTAGATTGGTTATTATTAGTGAACCAGGATGAGGATGTCTCAAAACACTTTTAGGTAAAGTATTATAACCATAAAAAAATAAAAACCTTCCAAATATGAATTGTGTTGAGACAAGTATCCAACCCCCACTTTTCTAGATAAATCAAAATCCTTCATGCCAGTGAATAGTCTGACCCAAAATCCTACTTCCTATGATTCAATAGTCATCTAAGACATCATTTTCATCAAAAAATTAAATCATAATATGAATAAAATATAATTAACCTTTAAATTTATTCTCATTAAATGTAAACAAAATAAAATCAAGGTAGAAAAAAACTAAATCGATTGTTCACCAAGCATGTAACTCTTTGAATTCATTTGTTGTAGTTTTTATAAGAATTAAACACCTATTAACTGAAGAATATATAAATTCAAATTGTAAATAATTTATATATTTGAATAAAGTAGGGAATATGAAAAATAAATTGACATTTCATAAATTTAGCCATGTGATAAACATCTACGAACAATTCATAAATAAAATAATTATAAACACTTTCGAATTTTGTCTTGAATTATGAATTTATATACCATAAATTATATATAAATAAACAAATAATATTTTCAATTATGTAAGTGGAAATGGGATACATATTACTATATCAGCATATCATATCTTACAATATCACATATCTTAATATAAAAAAAGTACAAAAATTATAAATTATTAAGTGATTACAAATATGATGTCATTGTTAGGTATATTACAATGAAATAAAAGATATTTAAAAAGTACACCCAAAAAAGTCTAAGTGAGAATGATAGGGTGGAAATTAGATGAGAATAAAAAGATTGGGGAGGGTCCAATAGTGACTTCTATTAATTTAATTATTAGTTTAGGAGCAGCACACATAAATAATCACCACCACATGCACCTAGAAATACATGTTACCCTCGACCAAATTTGGGATGAAATTTGTGATCCCACAATCCATGAAGAGGTGTTTGGTTCCACCATTCACTGATGGGTCTTGGGTTTTCATCAACGGGGGTTCGGTGCTGGTGAAGCTCAAGGATTTTTAGGACCTTAAATGATTTTCCCACCAATATAGTGATAATAACGAGATAAAATAAAGTGATAAATTTTGAAATAAATGACACCAAATGTAATGTGGAAGCCCCCCAAAATGAATGGGATAAAAACCATGGACAAATATAAGGATAACTATAGGTAAAAGTAGGTACACAATACCTCACTATTATAAGGGGAAAACCCACATAATAACTCTCTATAATAATGGGGAAACAACCTCACAAAATACTTCTCAAATGAGAACTTCTGATGAGGTTGAAGCTGATGATCAAACTTCTGTGAAAAATCTTCTAGGTTTCCTCTCCCCCTCTTATTCATCCTATGCTAGTGGGTTTGGTGGGGTTGTTCACACATCACCCTCCTACTGTCGTTATCCCCCTTTTAAAAATTGGGTTGTGGAAGCATCCAAAAAATGAATATCCACCAACACATCTCCCACACAGATATTTGATTGAGAACCAATCACCTCTCCACACATTCTTTCTATATTCTAAACATTCTTCTCACATATCCATGAGGTCTCTCGAATATCTAAACAATCAGAACTTATCATAGTCAACTACCTCTATTAGGAAATCTACAAAATTTTCATTAGTATGTATTTTCCTCATATTCATACTTCCTTCTTCCACCACATCTCAGACATTGTGATATTTTACCCCAATGTGGTTTATCATGGAATGAAATTATGGATTCTTTATAATGTTATAGGTGATCTGGCTATCATAAAAAAAATTAAATCTCCTCTTGTCTTTGCCCTAGATCCTCCAACAACTTTCTTATACAAACTGCCTCTTTGAAATACTTTTCAACGTCTATGTACTTCGACTCTATTGTCGATAGAGTCGTAACTGACTGTAGCTTATAAATCCAGCTCACAGGTCATCCTGAAAGAGTAAACACACAACCAATAGTGAATTTCCACTGGTCAAAATATTTTATAAAATATAAATCAGCATATCCTATGATAGTGAAATCTGATTCTCTATAACATAATACAACATTTGATTTCTCCTTGATGCCTCTTAGGATCATAATCACAATTTTCCAATTCACTCATCCTCAATTCTCTATATACCAACTATCATCTCTCATTGCATGTGCAACGTATGGTCTAGTACAAACCATTCTGAACATCAGACTCCCCACTGATGATGCATATAGTACTTGAGACATCTTTATCCTCTCTTATTCACTTCAAGGACTCATAGTAGAGGATAAATTGAAATTAATAGGATGTGGGGTAGATATTGGTTTAAAATCAATCATGTAAAAGAGTTTTAAGACTTTCTATAGGTAATTATTCTATAATAGCTAAATCCTCTCATTATCTCCATCTCAGTAAATCTACATCCCTAGAATATTTTTTTCTAGTCCAAAATATTACATTTAAAACTCCCTAGACAACTATGCATTTGTCTCTAGAATATGAACATTTTTAGGGCATGTAAGCAATATGTCATTCATATACAATACAAGAATGATAAAATAATTACCATAAGAACCCATTAAATATTCATAAGGAAATAAACGAAGTCTTTTTTATCTAAGTCTAATGATATATTGGTCAAATATCTTGTACCAACACCTCAGCACCTTTTTTAGAACGTGCAATGATTTTTTTCAACCTGCAAACCATGTTCCCTCTACCTTATTCTATGAATCCTTATGGTTGGAGAATATATATTTCTTCATCAACATCCCCAATGATAAAATAATTCTTCACATACAGCTACTCTGTATTTAAACTATATATTGAACACATCTCATTAACTATCAAAATAGTCATCACTCTAACAATAGTATAAAATATTTCATTGAAATCAATACCTTCCTTCTGAACATATCCTTTGACCACCAGTCTTGAATGATATCTTTACACCTATTTATTTCTTTCCCAATTGATATTAAGGATAGATTTGATTCTGATAGCCTTCCTTCAATGTGGTAATGTAACAAGATCCCAAGTCTTGTCCTTATTCAGGGCTTTATGTTCCTCCTACATCACCACTATCCATGAGGATACTTCTGAACTCTATGTTTCCTATATAAAATAAGATGGATATCCATTATTTTTCAATAAGTAGAATTTAATATTTCTCTCAGTCATAATGTTTAAGTTCTGTATTGGTGCTCTTTTCTCTTGATTTGATCATAATGGTATAGAATCAATTGGTAATTGATCATCAAGTTCTGGTAATCCCTTAATGGAAATTGGTTCTTCCTTGTATTATTCCTCCATTATGACTGTTGTAGTTTCTATATTCTCCTTCTTTGTGTCTCGATTAGTTTTCATTTTCATCATGTCTTCAAAAAAATGACATCTTTGCTTATGATATGTTTTTGGGTAGTGGGGTCCCACAAATGACACCCCTTCACACCATCAGTGTACCCCAATAAGATACATTTCTTAGGTCTCAATTCCAACTTTGATCTTTCCTAGACATTAAACATTCAATATAAAATACATCCAATAGAATGTAACAGATAATAGTCAGCGAGTTTTCCATTCCACATCTCCATTGGTGTATTAAAATTAGTCTCCATTGAAGGCGATCTGTTGATGACATAACAGGAAGTATTCACTACTTATTACCAAAATGATTTATCAATTCATGTAGTCTCCAATATTTCCCTTGTTCTATCCCATGGGGTTTTTTTCATCTGCTCTACCACTCCATTCTATCGAGGAGTGTACACCACTATTAACTGTCTCTTGATTCCTTCATGTTGAAAAAAGTATCAAACTCATCACTTGTATATTCTCCACCATATTTATAACTTAGACACCTAATATTCTTTCCATATTCAAGCTCCTTTCATGCTTTTAATGTTTTGAAGGATTCAAAAACATATACCTTCCTCATGATTGGGTACACCCAACATCTACTAGAAAAATCATTATTAAAGGATATGAAGTATCCTTCTCCTCCTAGGGATATAACATGGGCTTTCCAAATGAAAAATTGGATCAAATCATAGATCTATGGACTTCTTTTGGTTGATGTCCTAGACTTTAAGATATGTTTCTTACTCAAAAAATAATGCTCAAAAAATGGTAAGGATACCTTTTTAATCCATTGAATCAACTTCTAACTAGTAAGAATCTTCAGGCCTTGTTCTAACATATGGTTTAGATTTGGATTCAATAAAATCTTCAACACGACCATTGAGGTAGTTGACGAGACAACTATCTCTACCTCCTAGTATGCTTCACCCATAAGAATGTACAGGTTGTTCAAGATCTTCTCTACTTTCGTCACTATAACTGTGCACTTCACAATTCTCATCACACCATTCTTGGTTTGATTCTTACATCCAATGTCATCAAATTTTCCCAAAGACAATAGTTTCTTCTTCAATACCTTCACATGGCATACTCCTTGGTTGGTTTGAACAATACCATCATGCATCTTCAGTTTGATGGTACAAACTCCAAAAATTGTTAGGGTGTGATAATTCCATATGTACAAAAATCCTTTTGGGATAGTTTCATACTGATAAAACCATTCTCATCTAGACATCATGTTCCATGTTTCTACTGAGTCGATTATCCATGCATCATTGATATTATTCCTACTTCCAATAGTCTATGTAGCTTCACTAACAAGAACATCTCCATTTATTGATGTTCTCTCCACATTTTCATCCATGTAATGATTCTAGATCCCACTAAAACTATGATCCATCATCATATGTATCGGTATTTTGTCAATTTTCTTCTGATAGAAATCCTTTGACAACAATCCATGCATCTTCATTTTCTAAAAAAAATATTCACATTGAATTTTTAGATCTAGAATTTCTTCTCCATCTGGACACACTGTCAATACATAACCTCCTCTATTTCAAAATAGTGCATTTAATAATCTCAATAAATTTTTCTGATTTGGTAGATCAACTGGATTTTTAATCATAGAGCATACTAAAATTTACAAGAATTATTAATACCTGAAAAAAGTGAATAGCACCATGGAATAACCTTATCTGGTAAAACTTATTATGACCATAAATTATTGGTAAACTAGTGAAATGATAATTATGAGATAAAATAAATTGAAAAAATGAAGAAATAATGACACAAGATGAAACATGGAAAACCCCCCAAAATAAATGGGGTAAAAAACCATGTAACATCTGGTGTCATTTATTTCTTTATTTTTAAATTTAGGTTTTCTTATGATTATCACTTCATTAGTAGGCCAATAATTTATAGTCCTAACAAGTGGTATCATAGAAAAGGTTCTATCCTGATGTTTTTCACCTTTTATGGTATTATTAATTCTCATGAATTTGAGTGTGCTATGTGATTGCATCTAAAATTTGAGAGAATTATCAATACCTAAAAAATTGAATATTATTGGGCTAGAACCATAAGTCTGATACCACCCTTTTAGGAATATAAATGATTGTCCCACCAATTTATTGATAATCATGGGATAAAATAAATTGAAAAATGTAGAAATAATTAACGCTATATGTATCATGGGAAAACCCCAAAATGAAAGGGGTAAAAAAAACCTATAGACAAATAGATGGATCACTATAGGTAAAAATAGGTACACACTACAAAACTATTACATGGAGAAAACCCTCATAATATCTTTCTTGAATAATGGGTAAACAACCTCAAAAAATACTTCTCAAATTGGATCTTCTTATGAGGGTGACGCAGATGATCAAACTGTTTGGAGAGATCCCCATTTATAGGCTACCTCTCCCCCTCTATCTCATCTTCCACAAGTGGGTTTGATGGGGTTGGCCACACATCACCCGCCTAATGTCACCAGCCCCATTTGACAGATTGTGGGGTCATCATCCTACAAATAAAAATCCAATGATAGGGTTCCCTTGAAATCTATGAAGTCGAAGAAGAAGGTGAAGGTGTGAAATCCTTCTTATCATAGTAAATGTAAAGTCCCTAGTCCCAGCCTAGAGGTGGCGACATGTGGTTTTCTAGTGTTATGGGGTTATAAAACACCACCAAATCACTGAAATGGATGCAAAAACTATTTTTCTAAGACGAACATATAATTTATGAAACTGTAATTCCTTAGTTCATTAGTGGTAGTGAGAAGTTTCTACACCATACATTATCATTGATTTTATTTTCTAGATGAAAATTTGATAATGTACTGAGCCACCCTATGATACGTCAGGATATATAATACTTATATAAGGGAAGATTTGGTTGAGAATTTGGAAAAATATTAAGGTACACTAAATTATGAAAGGGTCCATTTGAGGAATACATAATAGTTTCTTAGAGTACATGTCAGACTCATATGATCGTACATAACAGTCCTTCATATTGAAAACTCTGAAAATTGATATTTGAAAGAGTCTAATTAGTTATACGTAAGAGTTATGTATATTTTCCTATACACACATAAGATTTTTTATAAATTCTACCATGTTGTTTTATAAGTTTAATTTTCATAAGGATAATTTTAAAGAATAAATAAATTAAACTATGTAACATTGATATTAAAGTTTAAATAATGTGATTCTTTGAATAACCATGATTAATAACAAAGATAATAGTTGTTGAAGAAGGATATGTAGTGATGAGGGTTTCCACACCTCAAGGGTTTCTATATATTCTCATGTAGACATGTAGTGGTGAGGAGACACATTTTATCAATGTAAAAGAAAAAGACAGTTGTTATTTGAAAAATGGGACTTGGTTGGTACCAGAGCATGAAAAATAGTAAATAGGGGCTTGTGTATAACATAGTTGGTGTTGGGACAATAGGTTCAATGATATTTCATTATCTTAGATTCTTCTTAATAATAAATTTTTTGTGGGGGTGAGATAACAACCAACATACACCGTGAATTTAGACATCCACGTTGGGAGGTGAACCCCATAATCAAATTATTGTGGGTTGTTATTTTTCATTCTTTTTTATCATTTCATTCATTAAAATCATAGGTGGGTAACCTGATAGATGTATGTAATGACCCAAATCTTTGGAAAAGGTATGGATCGTTATTTTTTGCTTTCAAATCTTTCCATCAATATTTCTTAATGTGTGTAACATTCTAAGGAAGGTTCGGGGAGTGTCTGGGGCTTGTTTGGAGCCCGGGAGTTTGAGATTTGGAGTTGCAGGCTGAGGCGCACTGTTTGCACATGACATGAATAGTAAAGTCACATGGTTTGGGTAAACCATGCAGCCCTGCATTCCGGAGGCATTGAGGTGTGCACGGTTTGCGCACGGTTTGCGCACGGTTTGGTAAACCGTGTGCCTAAACCGTGCGACCCTGATCTGAGTAAAAAATTTGCAATTTTTCCATTAATTCTATTTAAGCCTAAAACCCATTATTTCTTCTACTCGTGGAAAGAACTAGAGGGGAGCCTCCTTTGAGCTCCAAAATCCTCTCCTCTCTTGATCTCTTGACGTTTCTTTGTCCAGAACCCGATCTTCGATCCGACGGAAGCATTGGAAGGTCCAAGGTAAGTCTTACCTCATGCACCCCTTTCTCCATTGAAAATCGTGCCTTTCGTCATGCTATTTTGATGCAGGCTCATATGACCTAGTTTTAGGGAATTGGACTAGAACTCAGATCTCTTCCAAACTACTTCAAATCTGAGGTTGATATCGAGCAAGCCTATTACTATAGCCCTAAGGTAGGTGGTCATGTGTTCTCCTTTTGGGTTTTCGTCGTTATTGAGTTTATTTTTTCATGTCATGGTTTGCCTTTTTTCAAACCCCTTATTTATATTGACTACTTACTGTCTAAGTAACCCTTGTGATAGGAGGGTATGGGAACTACCCGCATCTGGGTGTTTGGGTACCGTATGACCCCGGTATGGAAACCCATAGGTGTTATACCGTGATTTTTATCCCTTTTTCACCTTTGGACATTTTGGGTATGTCTTGAAAGCCATTTTCCATGTGAGGCAAATGGGATGGTTTGGTTAGGTCTTGGCTAGGATGAGTTCTCCTAAACCCCTTTTTCTATTTTAAATGCATGTTTGCTTGAAATGTGATTATGTGATACTGTGAGATGTAAATGCCATGTTTTAGTGTTATGAATGTTACAAGAAGTGTATGCCTTATAACCTATGTAAATTAAATGATAAAGCTTCGAGCCAGGGGTAGACTGTGAGAGCTCCCATATGATACGGCTTCGGGCTAGGGGCAGACCGTGAGAGCTCCCCAAATTAAATGACACAACATTGGACCAGGGGTAGACCGTGAGAGATCCCCTATGTTATGGCTTCGGGCTAAGAGTATACTGTGAGAACTCCCTTGAATGGTTATTAAGGTTGATCCAGGGGTAGGATCGAGAGCGCTGCCCCTGGGTTAAGGAAGTTTGTGAGTTCTGTCCCGGTCCTACCCAACGTATTATATATATATGTATAGATATATCTATATATAAATAAGCAGGTGGATTGTTCAGATTTCCAGCCATGAGCTGAAGCAGGTAGTTCCACCAGGTGTCCTTTCAGAACCTCAGTGGGAGGGTTGTTCATTTACCTTTTTTTTACTTACTTGCAGTATATTACTCATTGTTGCATGCGAACACATTTTGGATTACACGTAGACATCGTTGGTGGTGGCCTACTGAGGCTTGTCTCACACCCTACCCGGGTGGCCTCCTGGGCACCTGTGTAGACTTTACTACCACGGGTACTAGTAGGGGAAGGGCCCTAGCTGCAGGTGGTTGATACGTGTAAATTCTAGCATGAGTTCCAGAGCAGAGGAACGAGCTTGTCTAGGGATGATCGTGGACTACCTTTTGTTCCTTTTGTACTTCTTGTAGCATGCCAGTCTTTTTTTTACTTTTGTATCAGCATGCCATGCATCCATATTGTATCGGAAACTGCCTATGAGGATTTTTTATGTTATATAGGGTTACTTTACTTCTATTGTTTGGTTGTATGTTTCCCTTTTCTCTTAATTATCCACTGTTTGTGCTTCCATTATTCTATTACTATGCTGATATTCCACTGTGTACTCTGGCATGGGGGTACAGTCTCCCCACAAACTTACCATTACACACCTGCTACTAGTCGGCAGCCCCTGGCCTATGGGGAGACGAGCCAGGGGTTATGTGGCCAACTCGGCTCGGGGCTCGGGTTGAGGGGCAGCCAGGTCCGGGACGTCACAAAGTGGTATCAGAGGTTTTCTTTCTTGCTTTCTTCAATATTTGGCGACGATATACTTGGAGACCGGGAATGCTTAGGGACTTAGTTATAAGACGTTCTTGGGCATCGTGAACCCATGTATGGGGAAAAGACTAAGTTGCCTAAATTATGTTGTTATTGATTCTTCTATTTACTATTGATACCGTTTTACTATTGGGTGTTTCACATGATTTGTGATGTTAATGACTTTTGCGAGATTGAAATTTGTGTTTCATGGTTCGACCCGATGAAATGAGGGTAATGCATTAGAACATGAATCATGGTAGGTGCAATATGATTAGGTCATGCATTTTTCCATGCCACATCTAAATTTTCAGTGACCATTCCTTGTTGGTTATTTACATGCCTTGCCAATATGTGTGCAACTATGCTAAACCTCCTTGAAGGTTGTGAATTGAGGAATGAGGTGGTATTTGTGGGTGTCACTCTTTGGTTCATAAGGTTTATGGGCCCTTATGGATCAAAAAATGACATTCCAACTAAACCAATATTTTTCTTTAAAGGAAATTTAAATGCTTGATTACTACAAGTAAATGAGAAATGACATCCAAATGTGTTTCATCTTTCGGTTCACGAGGAGTATGGTCCCTTATGGGCTGGGAAATGACATATCACTGGATTAAGTTAAATTTGAACAGTTCTGGGTTTTTCTAAGGATTCCTATGGGTGTGGATAGGTGATCTTAGGGGTAGGAAGGCTTAGTACTTGTCCTAGATTCTAGAGTTCAACCTTTAACTTTTTGGATTCCTTCTCTGAGACGTTCGTTTGGCGTTGTAGCATTATTCTGCCACGACGTCCTCGAGTTGTGCGTGCTGAAGGCGGCGACGACCACGCTCCTGAGGTGGCAGGCCCTGAGCCGCCAGTTGATCTTCCAGTAGAGCCACTCGTGGCTCCTTTTTCTATTCCTGAGATGGGCGCGGATGCCCAGTTTCATGAGGGTTTCTTGAGGATGATGCGGAATATTCAAGGCGGTGTGCGATCTTACCTAAGTATGGCAGAGTTGACCCACGAGTTTCAGTTACAGCATCCTCCAACTTTTTCGGGAGATGGCGGACCTCTTGCTATTGAGTCTTGACTGGAGGCGATCTGGACCATCTTTGAACATCTCGAGACACCTCCCGAGGGGAGAGTCAAATTAGTAGTTTATATTCTACGCGATTCAGCTAGAAGGTGGTGGGACGTTATCACCCAGTCGAGGCAGCAGGGAGACATGGCCTGGGCAGATTTCCAGGTAGTCTTTTATGACTTTTTCTTTCCCCAATCCTTGAGAGCTGACAGAGCTAGGGAGTTTATGAACCTATAGCACGAGACCACGACAGTCATGGAGTACTCGTCCCGATTCGCCGAGCTGCAGCGTTTCGCCCCATCGCGATCTACCGATGATCTGATGGCCGCTAGGAGTTTTGAGGATGGGCTGAGTTACGCCATCCGGTCTCAGGTAAACGTGTTCAGGTTGACATCTATTCTTGAGATTGTTAACCAAGCTCTGATTACTGAGTGGAATCTGAGGGAAGCGGATAGTGCGAACCAGGGAGGTTCAGCACCGAAAGCTTCCAATGGGTCTTTTTCAGGGTGGAAGAGACGTTTTGAGTCTTCCCGTGGGGGAGGAAGTAGTCAGGCCCTCAGCACAGATAGTTCTTATATTTTACATCAGTGCGGGAGGAAGGGACACTTCAGGGCACAATGTCTATGGAACCCAGTGGAATGCAGATGTTGTGGAAGGATGGGTCACCTTCAATGTTTCTGTAGGACTTTTTCTTCAGTGCCTAGTGAGCAGGGATCTGCACCTACTCCACGATATGGTGCTAGATCGGTAGGATCACGTCAGTCAGGCAGCTGGAATACTGTCGGCCGATCAGGCCGAGGCGTCAGTCGAGGTAGAGGTAACCAGGCGTATGACTCTCAGCACCAGCAGGGCGGGTCTGCTCAGGGTAGTCAGGTTGTGACTCAGGGTCGTGGTACTGGCCATTTATATGCAGTCGAGCCTATGTCGTAGGAGCAGCACGTCGGGCCATCTACTATACAAGGTATGATCTTAGTTTCCTCTACATTGGTATCTTATTTTTTTGATACAGGCGCTTCATACTCTTTCATATCAGAGGCTATCACGGAGATTTTGGTCCTCGACGTTGAGTCGTATAATGGTATGATCACATTAGATACCCCATTAGGTATCTGTTTTGAGGGCGTTCATCATTTTTAGAATTGTCCCCTCGAGGTGGGTAGTTACCTTTTTGTGTGGAACCTTTATGTTATGGATATGACAGGTTTTGATGTAATAATTGGGATGGATTGGTTAGTTCCCTATAGATCCCGGATTGACTACTATCATCGGAGGGTGATGTTTACGCCACCAGAGGGAGACACACATGTGCATAAGGGATAATGGGATCTTATTGTGACACGAGCAGGACCCGAACACCAGAAGTTGGGTGGTGTCATGGCACAGGTTTCTAGTCTTTATCTCGATGACCAAGGGTTACAATCCACTGCTTATCCTCCTGTAGTGGAGCACTTTAGATATGTCTTTCCTGATGAATTCTCTGGTCTACCTCCAGTGCGAGAGGCGGATTTTAACATTGATCTTGTACCAGGAGAAGCACCAGTGACCATTCCTCCTTATAGTATGGCACCTAAGGAGCTGCTGGAGCTCAAGAGTCAGCTGGAGGACCTGGAAGAAAAAGGCTTTATACATCCCAGCACTTCTCCTTGGGGATCACCGGTTCTCTTTGCTAAGAGGGCAGATGGTACCCTTCGTCTCTGCGTGGATTATCGCAAGTTAAATCAGCTGACTATCAATAATCGTTATCCTTTACCTCGAATAGACGACCTCTTCGATCAGCTCCGAGGAGCGAAGATGTTTTCTAAGATAGATTTGAGGTCGGTCTATCACCAGGTGCGTGTTAGGACTTCGGAAATACCTCGTACGGCATTCAGGAGTAGGTATGGTCTCTATGAGTACCTAGTCATGTCGTTTGGGCTTAAGAATTCACCTGCAGTGTTTATGGCTCTTATGAATCGGATTTTTCACCCTTACCTTGATTCTTTTGTGGTTGTATTTGTGGACGACATCTTAGTCTATTCACGCTCGAGACACAAACATGAAACCCATCTTGAGATAGTGATGAATACACTAAGAGAGAATCGGCTTTATGCTAAGCTCAGTAAATGCCACTTTTGGATAAATAAGGTTCACTTCCTGGGTCACATTATTTCTGAGTCTGGTGTTTCAGTTGACCCAGAGAAGGTGAGTGTTGTAGTCTCTTGGGAGAAACCCAAGAACATATTTGATATTAGGAGTTTCTTGGGGCTTGCTGGATATTATAGGTGGTTCATTCAGTATTTTTCATGCCTAGAAGCGCTGCTTATAGCTTTGACCAAAAAGGGGGTGAGATTCAATTGGTCGGAACCTTGTGAAGTAGCTTTTTAGGAACTGAAGGGAAGACTGACTTCGGCACCGATAATGATCTTGTCGGAGCCGGGCAGGGCTGATACGGTCTATTATGACACGTCAGGTATTGGGATTGGAGTTGTATTGATGCAGGATGATCGATTTTTTGCGTATGGTTCTCGTCAGTTAAAGCCTCATGAACGGAATTATCCGACGCACGACCTCGAGCTCGCAGCAGTTGTACATGAATTACACTGTTGGAGACACTATTTGTTGGGAGAGCATTTTGTGGTATTCACTAACCACAAAAGCCTCAAATATATATTCACTCAGTGGGATCTAATTCTCAGACAACACAAGTGGGTCGAGTACCTGCAATCTTTTGATTTCGAATTGTCCTACACTCCTGGGAAAGGAAATTCAGTAGCCGATGCACTGAGTTGGAAAACCCAGTCACAAGTAGTTCGGGAATCTGATGAGTAGTGGAAGCTGATGGCCCTATTTTCGAAGATGCATGTTGAGGTTCAAGAGGTTCAGGTCCAAACTATTCTCTCAACCTTAGCAGTGACATCTACTCTTCTGGAACGGGTCAGGGCAAGATAGTTATCTGATCCGGATGGCCTTGTCCTACGGGAAAGTGTTGCTGATGATGCCTCTCCTGATTGGACCGTGGAAGAAGGGGATACTTTATTGTTCAGTGGGCGTGTATGGGTCCCAGCAAACATCAGAGAGGAGCTGTTGAGGGATTTCCACACCTCAGCATGGGAAGTTCACCCAGGCATCACCAAAATGTATCGTGATTTGCGACGACAGTATTGGTGGCCTAGCATGAAGTGATAGATAGCCGGTTTCATCACGCATTGTTCCACCTGTCAGCAGGTGAAGGCGGAACATCAGCGTCCGACTGGGCTTTTGTAGCCGTTGTCCATTCCGGAGTGTAAATGGGATGATGTTTCTATGGACTTTGTAACTGCATTACCCAGGTCACCTCGTGGCAATGATGCGGTATGGGTTATCATCGACCGTCTGACGAAGGTCACACATTTCTTACCTATGCGGGAGACCTTCACGGTTGATGACTTGGGGAGGTTGTATGTCAAGGAAATTGTGCACCTTCATGGAGCACCTTGATCTGTTGTCTCGGACAGAGATCATCATTTTGCATCTCAATTCTGGCAGGGTTTACAGAAGGCCTTGGGTAGACAGGTACTCTTGAGTACGGCCTATCACCTGCAGACTGACGGACAGACCTAGCGGGCTATATAGGTTCTAGAGGATATGTTACGTGCATGTGTTCTCGATTTTGTAGGTTCATGGGAGAAACAAATTCCTCTTGTCGAGTTCTGTTATAACAATAGATTCCAGGATACCATTGAGATGGCTCCCTATGAAGCCTTATATGGTAGGCCATGTTGCTCGCCTTTGTGTTGGCTTGAAGTAGGGGAGGTAGTTGTTCTTGGACCACGTCTCGTGCAGGAGACTACAGAGCAAATACATCTTATCAGGAAGCGTATGCAGACAGCTCAGTCTAGATAGTAGTCTTATGATAACAAGCACCGACGACCTCTTGATTTTGAGGTCGGGAACTGGGTTTTCTTGAAGGTCTCACCGAGGTTAGGTCAGAGACATATTCGGAAGTAGGGTAAGCTTTCACCGAGGTTCATAGGACCCTTTTAGGTGGTGAAGCAGATCGGACCAATAGCTTACCAGCTTGCACTTCTGTAGGGATATCAGGCCATGCACAATGTTTTCAATGTATCTCAGCTTCACCAGTACTTTTCAGATCCGACTCATGTTTTTCATCCTGATGAGGTTGAACTGGATATGGATGCTTGTTTCGAGGAGTATCCGATGCGAATTGTCGACCGGAGCGTGAAGACACTCCGAGGCAGTTCCGTTCCTCCTGTACGGGTGCTATGGCAGCACGGTCGGGTACAGGACGAGACCTAGGAGCGGGAGGCTGATATATGATCTCAATGGCCATAGCTTTTTACTGGTGACACCTTTTTACCCTCAAAAGGCCAACTCGGGGACGACTTTCTTTAAGGAGGGGAGGTTGTAACGACCCGACTCTTTGGAAAAGGTACGGATTGTCATTTTTTGCTTTCAAAACATTCCTTTAATATTTCTTAATGTGTGTAACATTCTAAGGAAGGTTCGGGGAGTGTTCGGGGCTTTTTCGGAGCCCGGGAGTTTGATATTTGGAGTTTTAGGCTGAGGCGCACTGTTTGCGCATGAAATAAATAGTAAAGTTGCACGGTTTGGGTAAACCATGCAGCCCTGCATTCCAGAGGTAGTGAGGTGCGCACGGTTTGCGCAAGGTTTGGCAAACCGTGTGCCTAAACCGTGTGACCCTGATCTGGGTATAATTTTATAATTTTTCCATTAATTCTATTTAAGACTAAAACCCATTCTTTCTTCTACCCACGGACAGAACCAGAGGGGATCCTCCTTTGAGCTCCAAAACCCTCTCCTCTCTTGATCTCTTGTCTTTTCTTCTTCCAGCACCAGATCTTCAATCCTACGGAAGAATTGGAAGGGCCAAGGTAAGTCTTACCTCACGCACCCCTTTCTCCTAGGTAAATCTTGCCTTTCGTCATGCTATTTTGATGCAGGTTCATATGCCCTATTTTCAGGGCATTGGACTGGAACTTAGATCTCTTCCAACCTACTTCGAATATGAGGTCGATATCGAGCGAGACTATGTCTACAGCCCTAAGGTAGGTGGTCATGTGTTCTCCTTTCGGGTTTTTTTCGTTCTTGAGTTTATTTTGTCATGTCGTGGTTTGCCTTTTTCAAAACCCCTTATTTATATTGACTGCTTAATGTCTAAGTGACCCTTGTGATATGAGGGTATGGAAACTACCCTCATTTGGGTGTTTGGGTACCGTATGACCCCGGTATGGACACCCATAGGTGTTATACCATGAGTTTTAGCCCTTTTTCACCTTTGGACCTTATGGGTATGTCTTGAAAGCCATTTTCCATGTGAGGAAAATGGGATGGTTTGGTTGGGGCTTGGCTAGGATGAGTTCACCTAAACCTCTTTTATTATTTTAAATGCATGTTTGCTTGAAATGTGATTATGTGATACTATGAGATGGAAATTCCATGTTTTATTATTATGAATGTTATAAGAAGTGTATGCCTTATAACCTATGCTAATTAAATGATAAAGCCTTGGGCTAGGGGTAGACTGTGAGAGCTCCCCTATGATATGGCTCCGGGCTAGGGGCAGACCATGAGAGCTCCCCTAATTAAATGATACAGCTTCGGACCAGGGTTAGACCGTGAAAGCTCCCCTATGTTACGGCTTCGGGCTAAGGGTAGACTGTGAGAGCTCCCTTGAATGGTAATTAAGGTTGGGCCAGGGGTAGGATCGAGAGCACTGCCCCTGGGTTAAGGATGTCTGTGAGTTCCATCCCAGTCCTACCCAACGTATTATATATATATATATGTATAGATATATCTATCTCTAAATAAGCAGGTGTCTTGTTCAGATTTCCAGCCATGAGCTGAAGCAGGTAGACCCGCCAGGTGTCCTTCCGGAACCTGAGTGAGAGGGTTGTTTATTTACTTTGTTTTACTTACTTGAAGTATATTACTCATTGTTGCATGTGAACACCTTTTTGGATTACACGTAGACATCGTTGGTGGTGGCCTACTGAGACTTGTCTCACACCCTACCCGGGTGGCCTCCTGGGCACCCGTGTAGACTTTACTGCCGCAGGTACTAGTAGGGTAAAGGCCCCAGCTGCAGGTGGTTGATACTTGTACATTCTAGCTGGAGTTCCAGAGTAGAGGACCTAACTTGAATAGGGATTCTCGTGGACTACCTTTTGTTCTTTTTGTACTGCTTGTAGCATGCCAGTCTTTTTTTTACTTTTGTATCAGCATTCCATGCATCCATGTTGTATTGGAAACTGCCTATGAGGCTTTTGTATGTTATACAGGGTTACTTTACTTCTGTTGTTTGGTTGTATGTTTCCCTTTTCTCCTTCTTATCTATTGTTTGTGCTTCCACTATTCTATTACTATGTTGTTATTCTGATGTGTACTCTAACATGGGGGTACAGTCTCCCCACAAACTTACCATTACGCCCCTACTGCTAGTCGGCATCCCCTAGCCTATGGGGAGACGAGCCAGGGGTTATGTGGCCAACCGGGCTTGGGGCTCGGGTTGAGGGGCAGCCGGGTCTGGGACGTCACAATGTAGATGTAAGATATGGTTAAAAGTACTCTAGACAGACCCCCCCCCCCCCCCGCCTCCCACACCCCTATTGTGCAATGATCCTATTAGAAGGATAGTATATAATGATATTGTAATGAAATAATAACTCTCCAAGAAACACTTTTCTATTCTTTTTTATTTATTTTACATTATAATTGTTATTCGTTTTTTATGATTTTTCATCATCTCACCATGTCATCAATCAGTATTTTTATAGTGATTTCCAAATACTTCATTTTTTTAAATGGGGTTACAAGCTAAATTTCATTGAAATAATATTATTACTCATTAAAGTCATGAGTTCTCATGGGGGGTGATTATTTTTTACAGCAATTCTAAATTGTTGTCTCCATTATTATCAGTTCAGCATAGGAGATGGTCCTGGTTGTTGATATAATTTGAAAAACCTGAATGGAACTTGATTATTGAAATTATATTTTCATTTATATTAATAAGTTAATAAAAAATAAACTTATGATCTACAAGGTTCTCATTTATCGTGTTCCTTTATTTTTCATTAGTAATTTCCAACAACATTTCTATTTGGATTTCAAAATAATTAATTTTTTCAACCATCATAAAACATTATTTCGTGATTTCATGGTAGAATAGACATAACTATTAATCATTATAAATTAAAAATAATCTAAGGTAATCATTGTATAGTTATTTTCCTAGTTACAAATCCTTCATTTTGAATAAATATTTTCTGATCCACCTGTCATTTTATCTCATCAGAAACTGAGGAAGCAAACAATAACTTGACAAGCTAAGGACAAAAACAAAGTGGATATAGAGTTTGGGGTGGATGATTATCATAGCTAGGAGGATACTCCATCTCCCCCCACTCCACTCCCTCATCCACAAAAATCACTCCATATTCCCATCCTTCACCGATCATGGATTTTGTTTCCGCCTCCCCTCAAAACCCACCACCCGTTGCTGAGTACATCTTGGTTTTGGAACCCCTCACTAGCCACATCATCTCAAAAATTTAGTTGGCAAAGATTCTTGTTCATCACCACCCCCTTTTCACCATCACCATCATACTCACTACCATAGATCATCACAAGGTAAGTTCCATCTTTTATCACTACTTAGAAATACATGCTGATAAAATGGGGTCTTTATCATCACCAGATAAAAGCACTGATAAATCTACCATTTATCTGCACTAATAAATGTGTAGCCATTATCAATGATTTTATGAGTGCAGATAAAGGGTAGATTTATCAGTGTTATTGTTACCACTAATTAAAGTTTTTAATAAAAAATATTATGAATTTATATAAAATTATTTTATTTATATTCAAATATAATATTTATTTATATACATTAAATAATAAAATGCATGTTAATAATTAATATATTTTTTTTTAATAATTCAAATAAATATAATCTTTAAAAAAAGTATTTATAAGATTATAATTAAATAATTAAATATTTAAATAATTATATGATTATAATAAAAATTAATAAATAATAAATATATTTATTATATTTATAATTATATATTTATAATTACATATTTATACTTATATATTTATAATTACATATTTGTAATTTTATATTTATAATTATATAAAAATAATTTTTAAATAAATAAATATATATTTATATTTATAATTATAAATAAATAAATATAGGTTTCCAATAAATTTGGTTAATAAATATATTAATTCATGAGTATAATTGACGTACATATGTTATGTATTCATCCAGAATGTTCATTTATACATTACACCCCTATTATTATTCATGTTTTCCATATATGTGATAACTCATTTTTTATGATATATACTTTACTAGGTATATGATTCATTCATGTTATACCCATTAATCTATTATGTTCCAATAAATACTTATAAAATTACAATAATTATATTTAAATAATAAATATATTTCTTATATTTATAATTATAAATTTTTAATTACATATAAGTACTTTTAAAATATATTTTATAGAATTATAATTATAACTATATATATAATTATAAAATTATAAAAGAAACATATATTATAATTATATATAATAATAATTATTATATAAAAATATTTATAAAAATATTTATTTATACTTATAATTATAAATATATTTATATAGATAATTATAAGATTATAATAAATATATTTATTATATATAAAAATTTATAAATATATATAAATTAATAAATATATTTATAAATATATACTAATATTTATAAAAAATAAAAATAATTATTATTATTCTAAATAAATATAGATATATTTAAATAATTATAAAATTATAATAAATATATTAGCAATATATATTTATAAAATTATAAATATAATAAATATATTAGTTGTAATTTTATAATTATTTAAATGTATGTATATATTTATTTATAATTATAACTGTAACTAAATATAATTTAGGTGCCTGTGGGTACAAATAAATTAAACACACACACCACACACACAGGCTAGAAAGGTAGGTCATAACCCCCTCAAGGGATAGCCCACCCATCAAGCCATATTTTCATCAGTATATGGCTCAAAGGCCCGGTGGGAATGAAACACATAACATAGGCCAAAGGCCCACTAACTAGACCAAAGGACTAGTGCAACGTCATGCCTGCATCATACAGCATACGTCACTAGGCATTTTTTATGTCTGCATCATGTGTGCATCACCGCCTGATTGCGTCATGGTTGCATCACCACCTGCCTGCATAAATTTGCTCCCACCTAGATTTGAACACTTTTCTAATGCAGTATTACAGGGAGCCTTTACCACTCAGGTAAGCCCCCAGCTAAATTATAAATAAATATAGATTTATCATAATTTTTTAATTACAAAATATATATATATTTATTCGTAGTTATAATTACAAATAAATGCGTATTAATTTAAATAATTATAAAATTATTAAAAAAATTAATATACTTATAATTTTATGTATATATATATATAAATATATATATATTAATAAATATATAGAAATATTTATAAATCAATACAAATATTTATTATTATATATAAAAATAAATATTGATATTTTTAAATAATTATAAAGTTATAATAAATAGCTTAATTACATATATGGGCTTTTAGGCCATGTTATGGGTGTCATGACCACTTGGACCAAGGGCCATGTATGAAATAAATAAGTCTTGATGGGTGGGTTATCCCCTATTGGGGGCATGGACTGCCTTTTCGGTCTCTGCCAATGGTGTGTGTGTGTGAGTGTGTTTGAATGTAATAATACCCTCAAGAACCTATTATATATATTAAAAAAATTAAAAATATAATAAATATATTACTTATAATTTTATAATTATTTAAAAAAATATACATATAATTATAAAATAAATAAATAAATATTTTTTAATATTTTTTAATTATAAATAAATATTTATTTATTTTTACTAATAATTATAAATATATATATATATATGTATATTTAAATAATTATAAAATTATAATACCATATGGGGGTTAACCCGAGTGGTAATGTCTCCCCGTGATCCTACATTGGACCCGAGCATGAATCCGGATGGGAGAAAATTTTCGTAGGGTGGTGGTGATGTGGGCATGAGGCATGAGCAGGCGATGACGTAGACCTGGTGACACAACTAGTATGATGTAGTCCTAACGATGCATTGGACCATTGAGCTATGTAGTGAAATTATTTCCCAATAGACCTTTGGGCCATGTATTGAAAAAATATGGCATGATGGGTGGGATATCCCTTAGGGGCTATAGCCTTCCTTTCTGGTCTGTGTGTGTGGTGTGTTTGTGTGTTCAATTTCATTTTTCCCCAAATCACATAATATATAAATAATTATAATAAATATAATTATTATACATAGAATGTTATGAATATATATAATTCAATATATATATTTAGAAATATATACATATATTTATAAATAAATATAAATATATATAATTTTAATTGTAAATAAGGAAAGTTATATTTAAATAATTATAAAATTATAATAAATATATTAATTATATATATTTATAAAATTAAATTATAATAAATACAATTATTATAATTTTATAATTATTTAAATAAATAAATATTTATTTATTTATAGTTATAATTATAAATTTATTTATTTATTTATTTATTTAAAAAAATTAGAATAAAAAAATATTTATTATATTCATAATCTTATAAATATATATAATTAGTATAATAATTATATATATTAGTTTTTTGGGTGTATAATTATATTTAACAATCACACACCACACACACAGACCGAAAAGGCGGGTCATAGCACCCCTAATGGATATCCCACCAATCAAACCATATTTATTAATTATATAGCCTAAAGGCTGAGTGGGTATGAAACTCATCACATGTCCCAAAGGCCCAGTGTTGCATCATTCTTACATCATACTATCTAATTCATCACTCATGCATCATTAATTCATCATCACTTTCTTACATCATGCCTACGTCATGCATGCATCACCCCATGTGTTGTGACATGCCTGCATCACCACCTGCCTGAGGAAATTCGCTCCTACCCAAATTTGAACCTGATTTTGATGTAGAATTATAGGGAACCTTTACCACTTAGGTAATCATTTAATTATATATATTTATAAATTAATAAGTATAAAAATTATTTTTATTATAATACTATAAATATTTCAATAAATATATTTACTATATATATTTATTATGTATAATTATAAATATAATAGATATATTTAATATAGTTTTCAAATTATAAATAAATATATATTAATTTATAATATTTATAATTTGATAAATATATATAAATATATTTATTATATATATAATTCTATTTATGTATATAATAATATAAATAAATTATTAACATTATATCTTTATCAGTTCCTTTTAAGAACTAATAAAGATACACCTTTATTAGCGCTAAAAAAGAACATATAAACAGTGTCTTTATTTGCACTATAATTTTAGCTCTCATAAATATGTATCTTAATCAGTGCTAAAAAAGTGATGACAAAAGAAGGTTTTATCAGTGCCTTCAATTTTAGCGGGAATAAAACAAAAATTTATATGTGATTTTTTAACAGTGCTCATAAAAGTCTTCACTGATGTTATAAAAACAACCCTAACAACCTCCTTCCATCGTTCCTTCAATGCTTTCGTGGAACTATCTCCCTTACCCACCATAGTCTCTCCCTACCGTACCGCCATCTCTCCATGTACCTCTGCCCTCTCTCCCTGCCCCTCTTTCTCCTTCTCCTTTTTTTGTCACCATTTTATTGTCTCCCTGCCTTATTGTTATCTCTCCTATCATCCTCACTCCCCGCACTTCCGTCATCCCTCCCTATTGGCGTCACTCCCTACCATCATATCTCCCTACTATCTTCAGTCCCTTTTGACATTGCTTCTTGAAATGTAAACCCATTTTAGATCTCATCATTCACTATCAAATTAATATTATGTTGTTTTTAGATCAATTTTTGTTAGGTTTTCTTGATTATTTTCACTAGATCAAGGATGAAATAATCGCAATCAATGGGTATTTTTCTTAGCTTGTGTAAAGGAGGACCTAAGATGATGGATGCATGTTGTTGCATGTTTTTTCGATTATGTTATGTTTTTTTTGTTTTCATGTATTTTATCAAATATTAAATAAAATTTATGATCAAACCACTGTTGTTTGTTAGGTTTTATACCTAAAATTTTGTTGGGAGTGTGCCTTAGACCTCCTATGGGTATTTGGTTGTGATTTTGATGTGTTTGGAGGGCCCTGGGAGTTTTCATAATTAGGAATGTTTGGATTAATTATGAAATTAATTAATATTAAAATTATAAAATTATTGGATATTATGGTTTATGTTCATGAAGTGGCACCCCCAATACAATTCCCAAAATTTCTAGAATGATAATATTTATGGGAATTATTAATTTCTATACATATTCTATGGAATAATCCAAAATTCTAATGACATAAATAATGGACTAGTCCAATAGTTAAATAATAACACCTAATATATTTGTATTACATTTATAAAAGATATTTAGGATCATAGTCTAGATACCCCACTATAAATTAGAAAGGGAATTCTAGAAAGTTCAAGAACTGATATTTCATGGAATATAAAATCTACATGGATATTGAAGTTTTAGTCAAAGATTTCATTTAACAATAACTAAGAAATAATATCTAAGAAAAATGACTCCAATATATTATACTTTACATTTATTATAAATTATTTCCTTAAGAAAGTTGGCACATTACGATATTTGATAGATTTCAATGTATAATGGGTTTTTAATTTATTATTCCATGAACATTTCCATTAACATTTTTTATTACTCTTAATCCTTTCCATGGATCATCCTCTTTATAAAGGGATTACGTTTCATTTATGTATATAATTTGGTTAGATTTGATGTGTCCTACTCATTCCTTGCAACATCCACTTACTTTTACTAGATTTCTTATATACCATCTTCCCTTTCTTTTTCTCTCTCATTTATATTTTCTTTACCAGTAAATTATTGTTGTTTTGAAAGTGTTTTCTTATTATATTTATGCCTATATGAGTTCCCATGATGGATACATTTTGGTTTCCAAGTGTTTTTATCCCTTTTTATGGAATGATATTCGATGAAAAGGGTTTGGGAAAATTCCAAAATGGATTTCTTAAAATAATTTTTTTGGTTTTAAAATCAGTGGTAATCCCCGACTTGATGTTTTAAAAATTATTCTTCTATTAATTGGATTTCAAAACAATATTTTGGGTGATTTTAATGTGTTAAAAATGTTTGAAAATTATTTTTTATTTTTAAAGTTGTCAGTTAACCATTGTGATCTATATTTAAACCCACTTATTTAGCCTTGGTTAATTTTTATAACACCGTTTTGGGGTGTTTTAAGATTTTAAGATTTCATAATAATATGTATTATTTAAAAATTGTGTGTTTTCCACTTCGGATTGGATTTTAAAACATGTTGTGACTTTGAATGTCTTTCAATGGTTGTTTAAAGGGTAGTGTAAATTCCTATTTGAGATTCAAAGGTGTTTGGATAAAATTTCCCTGAAGAGTAGATTTTGATGGATTTTATAAATGATAAAATGTTTGGTCATTTAGAGAATGTTTTAAAAGGGAATACCCATTTTAATTTTTATAAAAAATGAGTTTTCATAAATGATGTGATACCCTCTTAATTCCCTTTGATTCTTGTATGACAATTATATCTTGTGATCCCTTGTGGGGAATTTATTATTTATGACCTAGTTTGATGGGAAGTCTTGGGGAGTGGATAGTTTTAGTAGTGATGAAATAGTTTCTTTATCTCCAGTTCATTTCCTTTTATTAATACGACCTAATGATGATGCCCATGAAGCTAGAATCCTTTATGGGATCATTTATGGGTTTTATATCTCTTATTATATTGTATCCCCTACTATTTATATATTTTTGGCACATATTTTCTTTTCATTTTCCCCATTTTGGGAAACATGAAATAGTGGTTCTTGACCATGTGCATTCATCCTTCATTGTATGGTTTTCTTTTAATAATTTTTGAAAAGGGATTGTGAATGTTTTTTTAAGAAGGAAAAAAAGGTATGCATGATTTTGAAGTGTTCTCAAACTATTTTAACAAAGAGTTTCAAATGTTTTGTCAAATGAGAAAAGTTAGAATTGTTAGTATTTGAAACTCCAAGAATGTGGGTGTTTTGAAAATTGGGTTTTAGGCCACTATGCCCAGTTTTTTGGAAATGGTTGTTTTTCAGAAATGTTTTAGAAAACTGTATGATAGTTAGAAAACAATTTGAGTTTTGAAATGTGTATTTAATAAATGGGTGTTTATGAAATAGTTTAAAGTTGGATTTTAAAGAGGTTATTTGACCAAGAGGTATTGGATGAAGAAAAATGTTTTCTAAGTGATTGTTTTTATTTAATGAAAATCATATGAAAATTTTTTTAACATAATTTTATGTGTTACTGCTTATTTAGTAAAACATTATAGAAAATGTGTATTTTTCTAATTTATTAAAAACTATATTTTTTAATATGTAATAAAAAAGTGATATCTTAAATTTGGTAGGTTGTGGTGAACTACTGGACTTTAAGATCACACCAATATTTTATAGTATCAGGTTTGTTCTAGCTTGTTTCACTTCCTTTTGAACTTCTAAGAGAGATTTATGGTTGGATGGTGACCCAAGTGGAACATATTTTGTGTATTTATTTTTTTTAAATATAAATATTACCGAATTAGATAGGATGGAAATGAATAAACAATGGATTGATGCCGATCATATGACAAAACATTATGGAGATGGAGTGAAAGAGTTCATCATGTTTGCAAAAGATCATGGACATGACCCTTCTCAAATCCTTTTTATGTGTTTACACTGTGTTTATTAAAGAATAATTAGTCTAGGTCTGTTAAAATAAAACCATATCTTTCATAAAATAAATCGAAGTATTAAATGTTGAAATAAACACAGGGAAAAGGCGAATATACCTATTGGTTGAGATAGAAATGTGTTTTATGGATGACCTGATATGATTACCAGTGTGAACAATGAATAAGATCGTATCAAGGATGTCATTACAAATGTGAATGATGATTAAGATTATAGTGATGAAATGAAAAGAAAAATTGAAGATAAACTTTGTGATTTTCTAAAATTGTTTGATAAGTTAAAGAGATGTGAAAATAATCTATTGAATACTGGTTGCACTAAATATATATCATTGTTAGCTGTATTGAAACTATATAAATTGAAAACATATAATAGATGGAGTGAAGCCTCTTTTATAGAACTAATTTCTTTCTTGAATGACAAGATCCATATAAATAATGAACTCTCGAGCTGAATATATGGCGCCAAATGAATTCTACAATCGATGGGTATGATCTCTGAAATAATACACACCTACTCAAATTATGGTATATTGTTTCCCAAAGATCAAAAATCAATTACAGAATTCCCAATGTGTGGTACTTATTGATAAAATATATATAAATTCGGTCTTACAATAGATGTATGGTAATTTCCAATCATTTAAAAGTTTAGGAACCTATATTGAAGTGACAAGACTACAGGGAAATTGATATAGAATTTCAATACAAGAAATAAAGATGGAAAACTACATCACCTAGAATACTCTCCTCAGTGGAAGATAATTGATCATGAGTATCCTAAATTTGGAAAGAATCTAAGAAACATTCGTCTTGTATTATCTACATATGGACTAAATCCTTTTGGTTTTCAAATCAGAACTCACAGTACATTGATGGTTATGTTTCTAAATTATAACTTTCCATCATGGTAATGAATTAAATGAAAATACCTCATTTTATCTATGATTATATCAGCACCAAAATAACAGGGTAAAGATATTGATGTTTATTTGGATTCATTTATCTAGGATTTTATATTATTGTGGGATTCAAGAGTTATATTTTATGATAATTAAAGAAAAGAAGATTTCATGTTTAGATCTATATTGTGAGGCATGATAAATTTCTTTCTATCTTATTGAAATTTTATTGGATATATAATTAAAGGAACTCAAGGGTTCCCCATTGGCGAAAAAGGTACATAGTAAATTTTTACGAAACACTCATTCTAAACTATGTCTCTAGGACATCACATATTTCTATCCCAATGGAATTAGTATAGATCTTGGATGAAATCATTCGATGGATGTTCATAAATATGTACAATACCATTTCCACTAACTGGTGATCAAGTGTTAGAGAATATAAAATATGTGGACACTACTTTTTGTTAAAAAAATTCAAAAAAATATAATGAATACTGGTTGGAAAAGGGGATTTGTTTTTTTAATTACTATATAAAAATGTTCTATACGTCATAAATTTTCTTGATGATATGTACTTTGAAGAAAATTTATGTGATAGTGTCATCAGTACATTTCTAAATTGACAAAATAAATCAAGTTATAAAATTAAGGCTTGGATTAACATGGTTTACATGGGAATACGAGAATAGTTGGTTCCATTGAATGGTAAAAATGATCTTTTCTTCCTCTAGGTGCATATAATCTTTCCTAGTAGAAGATATATTAGTTTTCTAATTTCATTAATGACATAATGGTTCCATAAGGGTATTCATTGAATATAAAAAATATAATTTCAGTGAAAAATTTATAGTTAAAGGGTCTCAAATCACATGAATACCATGTTTTTATGAAATATCTAATTCCTATAGTTTTACATTTCATTTTTCCCAAGAATGTATGTCATTCATTAACCAATCTCTATTTCTTCTTCAAAGTTAAATGCAATATATTTATAGACCTAGTGAAATTTATAACTATGGAAAAAGAAATTTATAACATATTATGTGAATTATAAATTTTCTTCCCAAAAACATTCTTTTATATGATGGTTCATTTTATGGTTCACTTGGTGAGAGAGATTAAAATATATAGTCATGTACACTATATATGGAGGTACCCCATTGAATGGTATACGAATATTTTGAAAGGGTATGTCAAAAAGTGAAGTCTTACAGAGGTTTGTATCATGGAGAGATATATTGTTGACAAATACATTGAATTATGTACCAAATACCTATCTGGGGTGGAAGTCATTGTTCTACCAAAACCTCATCATATTGGGCGGCTTGTGGGTGAAGTAATTTTTGGAAGACATGTTTCCACAATCAATATTATTAATCGAGAGTAGGTCAACCATTAAATTTTTCATAATATTTTGTTGTTTTCCTCATATGTTGAAACCCACAAATAAATTATTAGGAATTTGAATCCTTCAAGGTCTAAAATATAGATTTCAAATACACGTAACCAATAGTTTATATGATGGTTTTGGGACTATATCATTAATAATTCAGATGAAAATTCATATTCAATTTTATAATGACTTTGATAGATATCCATAGGACTAAGTTTGAATGTATTATCTTAAAATGGTTATGTAATTTATGGTTATATATTATATTCAAATGAACAAGATGAATACAATACCATGAAAAATAGTGGAGTTACACTTATGGGTGAAGCGATGCATATTTCTAGTACTAAGGATATAAATCCAGTTTACAGGAATTTATCATACATTGGAATCATAAAAAAAATGGCATTTGGATTAAAAAATATTCCAAGTGACTATTTTTCAATGCAAGTGGGTTGATTACAAGAGTGTTTTTAAAATAGAAGAATTTGGATTCACGAAAGTTTATTTTTATAAGTAATGTAACATAAATACCATTTATAATGGAATCAATTGAAGTAAATGTATTTTATATTTAAGATCATGCGAAATGAAAGCGGTCAATTGTTCTATTATCGACCAAAACTACTGATGGGTCAGATGAAAATTTGACTGAGGATGACCCTATCATTGGGATGTCACAATCATTTAGCAGCAGTCACAATATAGATGGTGTTTTATATGTCAAAGGATAACACAAATAATTGGATTTGTATAGTCAATATAGGGGTAAAATGCCTTCATCTTTTAATAAAAATAGAGTTCAATAATTAGGTTATGTTTTTTTGTAATATACATTGTGTTACCTCTTGTTATAATCTTTTCACTACTGCATTTATGTAATCTCAATTAAATTTTATACCACTTAAGTAGATAATGACTAATGTATGTTTTGGTGCTCCCAATCTTCATGAACAATAGGTCTCTAAACCTAATGTTTCTCACAGTGTAAAGGAACAACGGCCTTCTCCATGTGTCGATGCACCCAATTATGAGGAATAATAGGTTTCTCAACCTATTTTTGGTCCCAACGTAGAGTTACAATGACATTCTTTACATTCTAATGACACCACTCTAGAGAAACAACATATTCATGATGTTGAATCTAAAGAAATGGTAGGTGATGAAGGACTGGTGATGCAAAAAAAAAAAGGAGTGTTGTGGTTTGATAGTGTCAAAAAAATCATTAAGTTGAAAACCAAAGGTAACAAAATATGAGGTCAAAAGAAATTTTTTGAGATATCATGTTAACTCCAACAAGGCCATGATTAGTTGTTACATTGGAATCCTCACTTGGAAACATGTGTCGATTGATGTTGATTCATGGCCCCATGTTGTGTCCATGGTTAAGACACTGATGTGGGAAGATAATATGATAACATTATGATATCATTTATTTATTTTAATAAAAAAATAATGAAACATTGTCTAAATATTCATCATCCCTTGAAGACTTAATTTATGGTAGATGACCCCCACAAGAAATATGTATTATTTTTTGTTGGATGGATTTATAGAGGCTTTTTCTGAATTCTAACAAGACATCATTCTAAAGATGATTAAGGGAAAATAAACCTTCACCAACCTCTTAACTATGAACACCTGATAACCCAAGAAGTGTGAGATGTATTTACTTGATCTCATGTGGATATGGATTTTTAGGTACATTGTGGATATTAATACTTTGTTTGACAGTACATTTTTCATCAAATTTATTGAAAAAAAATTATTTATGAAACAACAACTGATTTTTGAAAATAAGGGACAGGAAAACAAACCAATTTACCCCTACTATAAATAAAGGACAGGGTATGCTTCACATGAAAAAAAATTGGTACATATTTTAAATATATAATAATACTTTTATTTGACATGACACAACAACATAATTATGTTACACTATTTATATATAAATTGTTGAATAAAAATCTAAATAAACCTTTATCCCATGCCACATTCTATAAAATGTGTCATGTATAAATAATGATGGGATAATAATATATAAAAACACAAAACAATTGTGGAAAACATGTGTAAGTTTGAAATAATAAAAAAATATTTTAATCACTATTACATGACATTTATTACTTATTTTATTATATTTTATATCTAAACTAGTCACAAGAATCATAGACAACTATACCGGATGAACCCCAACTATCAGTGGCCTTTAAGAGGCTATACCAGTAAGGTTGCATCAATGGTGCCGATTTTGGGTTGAAACCTTGAACATATTTTTAGAAAAAAACAAGAGGAGGTTAAAGATAAATAAATGAAATATATGAAATAAATACAATCTACCATTTAAGAACAATTTAAATGGAAAAGGTGGTATCTAGAAACTACTTTTGGAAAATAAAAGATAAGAAACAACTCGAGAACAACCATTGCATGATGATCCAACCCCACCACCACCAGATTTGAGGTGATACATTCCTATAAAATATCTATCTTAGTCATGGTAATCAATATTTGAATAACTTTTTCTATGAAATGTGAATCAGACAGATATTGATACCTTTCTTACACTGATATTCTATAGGGTGTAAATTTTTATGATTTATATCTATCAACACCCACTCATCTCACTGGCCATCACAACTTATAAAAAATATGTCAATAAGGTTTTATTCATTTCATATTTATTTTTCAATACAATCCTTTAACAATTAGTGAAAAATGGTTAGAACTGATGTATGTAATTACCTACAGACAAAGGGAAGGGGTGAAACAAAATACTGAATCAAAACCTTCTAATAGACAGACCAACTGATCGAAAAGATCTTATGAAATCACTTTTACCCTACCAGTTCCATATATGCATTTACTAACATTGAAGGTTCATATGGATACAATGTTAAAAAATGATATTAGTCACATATATTATTTTAAATAAAATATTTATGAAGAGGAAGGTGAATACTACATTATTGTTGAGAATGTAAATGAAATCCTCGACTATGATTGGCTAGGAGCCTCAATTTTAAATGTAAACAAGAGATGTGTTTTCATGATTTGATTTTCCAAAAGTAGTTAAACTCTATTAATTATGAATAAATACATTTCATATTTTTTGAAAAAGTATATATCAAAATAATTTATGGTATTTCACCAAAAAAATCGACTTGTAAGTCCTCACACCACCTCTATAGAATAAAAAATAATAGAATCCAAAAAAAAGGATGAAATAGTGGCAGTTCTAGTCAAATCGTTTGAATGAAAAGACAAACACCTCTTAATACCAACATTTTAGAGTTAAAAATATACAATTTAATCATATTTAATATATTTTCATTACATTAATTACTTATTCCTTTTCTTCTTTTTAGGCAACATTGGATGCTCATTGCGGTGAATTTAGATACTCCAAAGATTTATTTCCTAGATTCACTACATGGATACCAAAAACATACAACCACACATGATGGTGTTTTTAAATTTTTAATATACTACATCAATCATTTTAGAACTATAATTCAATTTATATAATTTATATAATCTTTTAATGAGGATTCTGTTATGAAAAGGTGGTGCATCAATATCATTAAAAATAAATAAATAGGCTCAGGGATATGCACAAGGACCCTGAAAAGTAATATGAATTGACAAGTATCTAGGTATATATAATAACATTTTACTATCCAAACACATATCAAAACAAATTATTTATTCTTCTCAATGTTTATGTAGTGTCTGGAATAATGAAATTGAAAAGAATGTGGTTGTTATTTATGAAAATTTATGATAGAGATCACATTCCATAAAAAAAATATCATCCCTAAAGAAGTATTTTTTAACAAAATTACTATTTAATTTAATATATTTATTAATCCTTTGTGTGTTTATATTTTCCATGTATTATTATGATTGTAAAAAAGTCTCATATTCACATGATGATATATATTTTCTTAGAAATGAACTGGAAACATACATGATGGAATAATGTAAACAAATAGATTGAAGATGTGAATAACATAGAAGTAATGGATTGTTTAATATTTATTTTTAGATTATTGATTTTTTTTATTAATCACATAAGAATTTTTTTCTTATATTTATGGATTCCTTTGTTCATGTGGGGGTGGTTTTTTCAAAGCTGGTCATGCTCAGGGTATATTAGGTTTTAAGGCTACAACTGATATAAAAAAACAAAGAAATGGTTCAAGAATATAAAAAACCATCATGAAAAGGTGAATTCATACTACTTCATTAATTAATTACTTCATCATTTTATCTGATATTTGTAAGTTAATTACCTTATCATTTTTATCTAACACTTATTTTTTTCATAGGTCATTACACTTTTCATTGATTCGCATTATTGAGCTACCAACACTATATAGATTAAATGTTTTTTAGCTAACAATAAATTTTTTTTGAAAACCAAAAGGGAGGTGGAAGCTCATGTTCTCATTGTCGTGACTTCTTAGGATATAATGGGCACATGATCTTCCTTCACTCTCTTTGTTTCAAAAACGTGAAAGGTATTTCATCTAAGAACATTGAGTCAATATGTAGAATTGATTGGTCGAAAATGAAAGGAAATGGAAATAATGATAACATTAGTAGTTATGATTTGTTTCTATACTTTGGTGTGTGTAGGAATTAGCCACATATCAATCCGACACACATTGTGATAGGTATAATTCCAAGTTCTTCTTTCAATTTAATATTGACATAAGCTTTTGTAAAAAAGAAAACGGACATACTCAAAACAAATAAAATGTATTCATATTGTATTGATACCATAAGAAAATTGTCCATAAGTTATTGGTGACAAGTAAGAATCATCCACAACTCAATATTATATTGGATGTTCCTGGTATGACTCAACATGTCTCTTTTTATTTAAATTCGACATCAATTTTACTTAAAATAACAAGTGACATACTGAAAACAAAGAAAAAAATGGGATTTTTTTATTCATTATTCAAACGATACACAAGTCATTTTTTACATGTATGAGTTAATCGGAACTCAAAGTGATGCACTGTGTGGTTGGTATGATAAGAAGTGTGTCTATTTATTTATAATTGACATTAATTTTAGTAAAAATAACAATTGAAAAACTTAAAACATATAAAACACATTAATATTATTTTGATAATTTAGTAAAATGATCCATTAGTTATTTTTTATGTGTTTGAATCAATCGTACATCAATCAAATGCACAGTATGACCTCTATGATTCTATGTGTGTCTATTTATTTAAATTGACCTTAATTTTAGTATAAAGAATATGTGACATACTGAAAACTGAGAAAACACATTCATATTATTTTTATACTTTAGTAATATGATTCATAATTCATTTTTGATGTGTTGGAATCAATATAACCTCAATATGATCCATTTATTGATGGGTATAATTCTTGGGGTGCCTATTTATTTTAAATTGAAAATAATTTTAGTAAAAAGAAAAGGTGAAATACTTAAAACTAATAAAATTCATTAGGATTGTTTTGATACCTTGGTACATCAATACGTAAGTCAGTTTTGACATTTAAGAATCAACCTCACCACAATTTGATGCACAGTGTGACCGCAATTACTCTAAGTGTGTCTTTTTATTTAAAAGTGACATTAATTTTTCTAAATAAAAAAAGTGACAAACTAAAAATCAAGGAAATGCATTTGGATTGTTTTGATAATTCTTTAAAATGATCCTTAAGTCATTTGTGATTGTAGGGATAAACCGCACCTGAACATTATGCATGGTGTGATTGGTATATTTCCAAATGTGTCTATTTATTTAGAATTGACATTAATTTTAGTAAAAGGACTATGTGACATACTAAAAACCAAGAAAACCCATTTGATTTATTTTTATAATTTCAAAAAATGATCCATAAGTCATTTTTCAACATATATAAATAAATCACACATTAGTCCTACATATGGGGTGACTGTTATAACACTAATCATGTCTTTTTATTTAAAATTGACAATTATTTTTGTAAAAAGAACTAGTAATATAATGACTCCCAAGAAAATTCATTCAAATTGTTTTCATAATTTTGGAAAAAATATATATTTCATTTTTTAGGGTTAGTAATCAAATTCACCTCAATATGATGGATGGGGTGACCAATATCACACAAAGTGTCTCTTTTTATTTTAAATTGACATTAATTTTAGTAAAAAGAACAAGTGACGTAATTTGAACTAGGAAGACACATTTGGAATATTCTGATAATTTAGGAAAAACAATACATGAGTCATTTGTGATGTGTATGAGTCAAAAAAACGTAAATCTAATGCACGGTGTGACAAATATGACTCTAAGTGTGTATTTTTATTTAAAATTGACATTAATTTAATTAAAAAATTTCAATTGGCATAATAAAAACTATATAAACACAATTGTAATATTTGTATACATTATGAAAATTGTAACGTCCCGACCCCAGTTTCACAGACTCGGTGCATTATTATATAACATTGGCATGATCACAAAAGATCAAGTCTCGAAAGACCGATTAGTTTAGTAGCTTTGGAATCACTAGATATATTCAAAAGTCTTACATTAAATCATAAACTCAAAAAAAAAACTACAAAAACATCTTGTCTTCATATCCCCTCATACTATCCATGTAGGTCATTCATAAATTACTTCTTCACATCCTGGGAAAAATAAAACATTGAAAGGGGTGAGCTCAGATGCTCAGTAAGGATAACAATATAGAGGAAACTTTCATAAATAAGCATAAACATTTAAGGAAATGTATAACTAAAAAAATCATTTTAAACTTGAACTTCAGCATAATATGGAAGAAATAAAATGAAATAATTCCATTTAATTATTCACATGGATATTCTACTAGTCAAATAATCACATGCAATATCAATAACCACTTTCATAATGATGGAATGCATAATGCCAGACTATCATAACCA
Source organism: Viscum album (assembly GCA_963277665.1). NCBI lineage: Eukaryota > Viridiplantae > Streptophyta > Magnoliopsida > Santalales > Viscaceae > Viscum > Viscum album. The sequence goes on along the minus strand of CAUJRU010000106.1, from coordinate 235,667 downwards.
CATAGTCAAGGCCTCGTGCCAATACTACAAATAAGATTTTGTCAAGCCCTTGTGCCAAGAAATTAGTTTGTCTTATGAGACCTACCGATGCATCGAGGAGCTATAGTGGGCTCCACCCATCACTTATTAAGTCCAATGCATTCCTCATATGAACAGGTTTAAACAAAACATAAACATTTGTATTAAAACTAGCATACAAAATGTCAATACTTTCTCCATAAACCATGAATGGTATAAAAATAATACATCCACAGTCAAACATATCACAAAACCTTCAATACAATATGTATGTTTTGTATCATAATAAATGAACTTCAAATAAGCTTAAAATCCATCAAAGGATGTTGATATAGATGAAATCAAAACTATTTAAGAGAAATATATCTTTTTTTGAAATCATTTAAAAGTCACATAATTATAAAATAAAACATTTACTTTGAAAATATCCTTATAATCTTGTAAGGTAATATTCGAAGATTTTATAATGGTGGAAAATAGCCTCACCCGCCGTATAAGTTAAAAAAACATTCTTACCTTAATTCTGTCGAAAAGGTTAAAAAGGACCTTGTTTGGAAAACGACACAAAGATTCCTTTATAAACTTATTATAAAAAGTCAAAAAGGGTATAAATTACTTTAACCCATAGTATTTAAAATAGTAAGAATGATTTGAAATAAATTTTTAAGAAACATGGATGTTGATTATAAAGAGGTCTCACTAGATAATTACGTATAAACAACCTTGATAATGAAGAGATTTTGAAATAAACTCTTACCTTGTACTTTTCCTTGGTTGAGGGTAGGTTAACCTCCTGTATAATGGTGAAATAATTTTTAGTAATTTATACAAGAATCATATTCATTAATATGATATCATATATGATCTTTTAACACTTCTTTGTTAATAATATCTTTGTATTATCATCATTTCAGGTGTTAACTTACTCATTTTATTTTATATGTTTTGTTACATAAGCCATGTTTGTTATGGATAGGTTGTATATTATTCATATCCAGAATGATATCAAGTCCTTAAACATTATTTTTAATCACAAAATGAGAATTATACTTGAATGGATATGATGGGGAATTAATCTCATCGCGTTCGTGGAGACGGTAGTCCGTACATACGCTCGAGCGACAATATCATTCTTTTGATATTAAAATAATATATAATTGGATGTTATATCATATATAAAGAATAATTATAATGTTATATTTATTATTTAAATGAATTATACATCATTATTATACCCATCTATATAATAATATTTTGAATAACAATTACACCACGACGTGGAGACAGTAGGCCGTACGTACATATGTATGGTGAAATGTCATTAAAGAGATGGGTAGAATAATGAATTTGGTTGTTACATATTTATAATAACATCATATTATATATAATATACTAGATTTATTATTTTATAATGGAAATAACAAAGAAATAAGATGTTGAAGAAGAAAGGAACTTGAGTGAGGGTGGTGAAATCATTACCTCTTCTTCGGGTTCTTCCTTTTTATTTAATCAAAAGGGATCCTTAGGTTGTCTTTATGATCAAAATAAGGCCTCTAAGTTGTATTGAGGGAAGTTGAGAGAATATTTTGTCATGAGTTGGCCGAACCAAAAGGCTTTGAAGGTGTGAAGAATTGGTTAAAAGTGGTGTCCTTTTATAAGGGGGGGAGGGGATCTTTAGGAAAAACTAAAAGTATTAATTTATAATAAATTCATATTCGGTTTCTAAAGGCTCAAAACTGATTTATTTCGAGGATAAAGTGGGTATGGGTCTAAAAAAACTCAACCAATAGGTTTTATACAGGTTTGGGTCACTTTATTAACCTTATCTTTTAGTTTTATCTCTTAGTTAATTAGTTTGACATTGACCATGTCTCTTGGTATTTTTATTTTATATAGTTAATAAACGTACTATATACATCCAAGAGACCCCCAAGTGGTCCATTAATGATACAAATATCATGATATAAGTACTTTGGCCGAACCTTATATTTTTAGGAATTTAATATCAATTAATAATATAATATTGTTTTTAAAAACTCTTTTATGTCAATTTTGACACTATTTGGTATTTGATTTTTTTGAAAATCATAAAAGCATGATTACTTCGAAAAAAAATTTTAATGTCAATAATAACAAGTCCTATTATGATATAAAATTCTTTTAATTAATTAAAACTCTCAAATTATATTTATTTGGGTATTTGTAATATCAATTATTTTAATATTTCACTAATTAGGTAATTAATGTATCACCATTGTGTCATAAATAAATTTAATTATATAATTTTTAAAAATTATAAATGAAATACGATTATGTAGGAAATATTTTTATCTTCCTAATTAATATTTACAATCGAATTCATCTTATGTATAACCCTATATTAAAAATGTTTTAGTAATTAAACTTTGATTTTTACTCTTTTAACTCTTCTTTGAATTAAATAATAATAAATGTACTAATCTAATCAAAGTGGACCTAAATGATAATATTTTATTCCTAAGGTTGTTTTTGGTCGAGATAAACTTCTCCAATAGAATTTAGACATGTGTTAGGGTAATATTAATATCGTTTTTACCCTTAATTACTCTATTTACTTTTAACTGTGGTAAATAAAAGTAAAAAGTTACTATTCACCAAAAATTATTTTCATCTCATTGAACCACATTTTACCCCTTGATATTAACTGTGCCTCTCAGATTTTCGAAATTCCACTCACAGAAGCTGTAAAATTAAGGTTTATGTGAATTTCCAAATTCTCCTAGGAGGTGGGTAAAAGACGGTGAAAAGTTCAATAAACTTTTTATATATCTAAAATTATTCTAAACTAACTCCAATGAATTACATTGAATTTATATAGAAATTATTTATCTATTTTTACATTAATTAAATTTAAATAAAATAGAAAATTATTTAAATAAAAAAATTGGTTTAAAACTATAACTCGGTGTTTTTTCACTATTCATCAAAAATTGAATGTTTTCAGAAAAATACCAAAAATTCACCCTAAGCTAAATTTGATGTTCCAAATCCAAAAACAAAGTGAATTTTGAAAGATAAAATTTATAAAATCTCAAAAAGTGGGTATTACTACTCATAAAGGCTAGTTTGATTGGTTGTGGTGTGTGTTAGAACTCAAAGTTGCGTACAACACACGCTACTGTATTATTCAAAGGGAGGCGTACCGTAGAAGCTTGGGGTGTTAAATTCTCCCCTCCTTCAAATAATTTCATCCTCGAAATTTCTAGAATACTACCACATGAAAAGACTCAGGTGGTTCTTCATCATAAGTTCCTCGGGTTCCCACATTGCCTCTTCCATCTTATGGTTTCTCTATAGAACTTTTACCAGACGAGTCGTCCAGTTTCTCAACACTTGTTCTCTCATATCAAGAATCCAGACGGGCTCTTCGCAATAAGATAGATCAGGTTCCAGTTCTAATTCATCATAAGTAAGTACATGTGTTGGGTCAGGCATGTATTTTCTCAATAGTGATACGTGGAACACATCCTGAACTTTGTAGAGATTTGGCGGCATTTCCAAACGGTAAGCTACAACCCCAATTTGTTATAGAATTTCAAATGTTTCGATGTACCTAGGACTCAGTTTACCTTTCTTTCTGAAACGTATAACTCCCTTCCATGGACATACCTTCAAGAAAACATGATCTCCTACCTGAAATTCCAAATCCTTCCTTTGGTTGTCAGCATAGCTCTTCTGCCTACTTTGAGCTGCTTTGATGTGGTTTTGGATTACCTTCACCTTCTCCATCGTTTCCTCCACCAGTTTTGGGCCTACAAGTTTTCTTTCACCAATGTCATCCCAACAGGTTGGTGTACGACATCTCTTTCCATATAATGCTTCCTATGGTGCCATCCGAATACTCGAATGGAAGCTATTGTTATTGGAAAACTCTACCATAGGTAAATATTGATCCCACATACCCTGAAAGTCAAGTGAGAAAGATCTCAACATGTCTTCAAAGGTTTGAATAGTCCATTCTGATTTTCCATCTATTTGAGGGTGGTAGGCAGTTCTTAAACAAAGTTCAGTATCCAAGGCCTTCTGAAGACTCTTCTAGAATCTTGAAGTAAAACGGGGATCATGATCAGAAACAATCAATAGGGGTACTACATGAAGTCTCACAACATCATTAATATATCGTCTTGCTAGATGTTCAAGTGGTAGATCTTCTCTTATAGCAATAAAATGTTCTTATTTGGTAAGACGATCAATAATGACCCATATTGCATCGTTTCTTCTAGGAGTCTTTAGTAGTCCCATGACAAAGTCCATTGTTATATTATCCCATTTCCACTCAGGTATGGGAAGAGGTTTCATGACTCCTCCAGGCTATTGCCTTCCAGCTTTCAGTTGTTGACAAACCATATATATTGACACAAAATCAGCAATCTCCCTCTTCATTTTGTCCCACCAAAAATGTTCCTTCAAATCTCTATACATTTTGGTGATCCCGGGGTGTATAGAGAAATTGGAACTATGAGCATCATCCAACAATTCCCTTTTTAGATCAGGTATATCAGGAACACAAATTCTCTTCCCAAATTTCAAAATTCTATCTTCATACACAAATTCATTCAATCTCCCATCATTCACAACTTTAATCTTCTTTTGAAACTCCTCATCATTGGTTTGAGAACTCTTTATTCTTTCTAGTAAAGATGATTTGGCAACCATTTGAAAATTAATTGATGTTTCACCTTCCATGGTTATTCCCATATCCAACTTTACTAGATCCATGAAAATATGATCCCTCTCAATTCTCATCTTGTTCAAAACTCCATGATCTTTTCTACTCAAATCATCTTCCACCTTATTTTCCTTCCCCAAGTGGTAGTGTATCATGAAATCATAATCCTTGAGTAGTTCAAGCCATCTCATTTGCCTCATGTTGAGTTCTTTCTATGAGAAAATATACTTCAAACTCTTGTGATCAGTATAAATCTCACATTTTTCACCATAGAGATAGTGTCTCCATATCTTCAAAGAAAAGATTACAACAGCTAACTCAATATCATGAGTATGATAGTTTTTCTTGTGAATTTTTAGTTGTCCTGACGCATAGACAATAACTCTATCATTTTTCATAAGGACGCAACCAAGTCCTTTCTTCGATGCATCACTATAAATAATGAACCCATCATTCCCTGATGGTAGAGTCAATATATGAGCATTGAATAATCTTTTATTCAGTTCTTTGAAACATTCTTCACACTCTTTTTTTCAAACAAATTTAACCCCTTTAAATGTGAGCTTCGTTAATGGGTTAGCTAATTGGGTAAAATTCTGGACGAAACGTCAATAATAACCTGCTAAACCAATAAAAATGTGTACCTCAGTTATACTCGTCGGTGCAGGCCATTATTGGATTGTTCTTGTCTTATAAGGATCAACAGAGATTCCATATTTGGAGAAAATATGGCCAAGAAAAGAAATCTCCTGAAGCTAGAATTCACACTTTCTAAACTTCCCATATAATTCATGTCTTCTAAGAGTCTTCAGGATAATACGCAAGTGATTTTCATGATTTTAGTAGCTTTTGGAGTATACCAAGATATCATAAATAAATACCACTACAAAATCATCGAGGTATTCCTTGAAAACTCTATTCATTAGATCCATGAATGCAGAGGGTGCATTAGTCAATACGAAAGGCATTATTATAAACTCGTAATGCTCGTACCTGGTTCAAAATGCTGTCTTTAGAATGAATTCTTTCTTCACACACAACTGATTGTATCCAGATCGAAGGTCAATCTTTGAAAAGTATTGAGCTCCAGGAAGTTGGTCAAATAAATCATCAATGTGAGGTAGGGGATAATTTTTCTTTATTGTTATAGCATTGATCTCCCTGTAGTCGATACATAACCTCATAGATCCAACTTTCTTTTTAACAAAAAGAACAGGGGATCCCCATGGAGAAACACTAGGGTGAATAAATCCCTTATTACTCAATTTCTCTAGTTGTTTCTTTAGTTCAACTAATTCCATAGTGGCCATTCTATAAGGGGTCTTCGATATGGTCCTTGAACTAGGAATTAAATCAATGGAAAACTCAATTTCTCATTTTGGAGGATGACCAGGTAAATCTTCTGGAAACACATCAAATTATTCTATCACAATTGGTATATCCTCTATTTGAAAATTCCTTTCCCCACCCATAGTCATTTCATTATCTTCCACCCTAATAATTGAATTTAGTTGAGCTACTGGGGGTGGATCTAAGTAAGAATCGGGTGGTGAAGATTCTGCTCTAAAGATAAGGTGTTCTTTATCACCATCATCAAAAATCATAACCTCTTTCTTCTTACAATAAATTTTCACATCATGGTCCGAAATCCAATCCATACCGAGGATTATATCAAATTCAGTCATGGTTATGATGATGAGATCAGTAGATAAAGAACATTTATATTCGTTAATGGGAACGGATCAACAGAACTTTGTATCAATGATACTTCCCTTAGGAGTTTTGACTAAAAACCCCTTGTTAAATAAAATTGGAAATATCTAATTTTCTTAGCAAACTGGGAAGATATGAAAAAATGTGATGATCAGGTATAGCATCCCGCCTTTTATCACATAAACATTCATTACATTTTACAAAACCGAGGATATTTAAGGTTTAGTGTCTTGGAAACCAGGAACTTAAAACATGAAAACATAAAACATTCTTCTTAAACACGTGAAAGGCTTATCCTCATGTTCATCCTAGGTTCATTACTGCATCTCATAACCTAGGGACATACATCAAAAGAAAGGGTGAGCAGAAGGCCCAGTAAGGGAAACAAGAGAAACATTTTACATGTGAACTTGAGATACTTCAATAAGGCCATGAAAAGAACTTTAAGGCATGAGAAAGAAATCATGAGGCATATCATAATAAAAATAACATTTTTCATAACTTTAATATGTGTCTACAACATTTAATATTGAAAATCATTTCGTTTCACCAAGGTCCATCCCCAAGGTGTCATTAAAAATTACCAAGGTTATTCACCAAGGTATCAGTCTAAAAGGTCATCTCTAGAGATTAAGTCTTTACCCAATGCATTGGAGCGCTATCTGGATGCACCCTTGACATGTCATTATTATCATGTGATCACATATATCATCATCAGTCATTTCATAAACAACCCATATAGCATAAAAGAAATGGGTTTCATTTCATAATCATAACGTTTTAAAAACTGCTTTAAAGACATGATCTTTATGTCACTTTAAACCCACAAAAATGGAAAGCGGGTTTCATGTATGTAAATCCCAGAATTTAAAATAGAACATTTTGATATATATGTGAATACCCCTGTAGAAATAAGAGCTTTGAGTATTCACTTAATGAAATAAAATAATTTTGAGATAAAGAGGGAGGAATTTTGAGACGAAAACTATGCAGCATAACGTCTACAATACATGGTTTTCGAAAACATTGAAAAGAGAGGGGACATGGGTCACCCACTAAAAAATGATACATAAAACAGTAGGGGAACAGAATATATAGTATTTAAGAACATGGTAATGAAATTTGAATGATATACCATATGAAACGAAGAACTTGAAAGGAATACAAAAATAATATTTCTCTTATGAGAATTCGGCAGCCTAACGGCGTCACTTAAAACTTCCAAAAATGGATTGACGAGATAAAATAGGGTCTCTCATAATATGAACATAAATGATCAGTATGATAGATATAGATATCATACCCCAAAATAATAAAAAGGAACTTGAAAGACTTTACATGAATGTAGATCTTGAAAACGAGAAGGGTGAAAGAACCCCTTAGAAATTCGGCAGCCTAATGGCGCCACTTAAACTTCAACAAAAATGAATTGACGAGATCAAATAGGGTCTCTCATCATATGAAAATAAATTATCAGTATGATAGATATAGATATCATACCCCAAAATAATAAAAAGTAACTTGAAAGACTTGACATGAAAGTAGATCATGAAAACGAGAAGGGTGAAAGAACCCCTTAGAAATTTGGCAGCCTAACGGCGCCACTTAAACTTCAACAAAAATGAATTGATGAGATCAAATAGGGTCTCTAATAATATGATCATAAAATATCAGTATGATAGATTTAGATATCATACCCCAACATAATAAAAAGGAACTTGAAAGACTTGACATGGAATTAGAACTTTTAAAAAGGAGAAAGGTGAAAGAACCACTTAAAAATTCGGCAGCCTAACAGCGCCACTTAAAACTTCAAAATACTGAATTGAAGAGATAAAACGAGGTCCATAATAATATGATCATAAAAGATCAGTATGATAAATTTAGAGATCATACCCCAACATAATAAAAAGGAACTTGAAATACATTACATGAAAAATAGATCTTGAAAAATGACAAAGAAGAAAGAATATGTTACAAAACTTTCAGCAGCCTAACGGCGCCACTTAAAACTTCATAAAACGAAATAATGATAGTAAGAGGGGATATCTCATTATATTAACATGAAAAGGGAAGTAAGAGGAGTATAAAAGAACATCCTTTAACATAAGAACATGGAGAATAAAAGAAATTACATAAAAGAGATTTCTTGAAAAGAAAGAGAGAGGTCGGATCCCTTACCTTAAAAGGTAACTCTTAAAACTCCAAGGTTGGGACCTTGAGGGCTTGGGGGAACCTTGGGAGGACTCCTTAGGAGGAAATGAGACCAGAACTTCGTTGGGGGAGAGTGGGGAGTCGAAATGGATGAGAGTATGGCTTGGTATGTATAGGGAAAGTGAGGGGACAAGGCATTAATGGCCAAGGGACACCTCAAAAGTGGTTTTCTCAAAACCATGTGCTCTCCCATGGTATTTCCCATGGTGTTAGGCCACATGGGGCCCCCCATACAATAATTCATCACCTTTGGTCATAAAACCCATAAAATATCTCATGATATCATCATTACACAGTTATGATGTCATTAAACATACCGAAACCCTAAAACTGTATTTCTACTATTCACTGAAAATTCAACTTTCTCAGAAAGATCCCAAAATTTCACCTTAACCAAATATCAATGCCCTGATTTCAAAAATGAACTCCATTTTATAAAAATAATTTTCTAAATATTTTTAATTTATTTTTTAAATAAATACACTATTCACTGAAAATTCATTTTTTTCAGAAAAATCCTGAAAAATTACCTTTACATAATATCGATGCTCTGAGTTCAAAAATGAAATCCATTTTATAAAAATAATTTTCTAAATACATTTAATTTAATTGTTAATTAAAAAACACTATTCACCCGAAAAAACTAATACTTGAATAATAATTTATGAAACCGTTATTTAACCATTTTATTGAATCACATTACTTAAATCAAGGTGCCTAGATTATATTAATACTTTCTTTAAGTTAGATTACTAATCCATTTGGTCACATTACTAATCCTAAGCATAAAATCACTATTCATAATTTACTATTCATCAAAAATTAAGTTGACCTTATTAGACTCTAAATTTCGTACTGAACATAATTGTAGAAGACCATTTTTTGAAAATCATTACACATTTTTAATTATTTAAGGTTTACATAAACATTTTTTTTAAATATCCTTTTTCTAAAATTCATCAAAAATATGCATACTGTATTTATCCGGACATTTGAAAATTCATAAACTTCATCATAAGAAGAAATCAAAATTTTTATTTAAAAAAAAGGGTTACACAAGGCAGTTACGGTCTCCTTACATAGCCCCTTATCACACCAGCATAGGACCTAAGTGTAAGGTGTGCTAAGGTGATATAATCTGAGGGAGGCTTGGCCAACATTGCACGAGTAGTAATTTCTATCAGGTTGAACTTCTCGCGAAGGCGATTCCGTTCTAGCTTCACACGATGAAGTTCGGCTTGGGTTTGGTCCAGAACAAAGCCCAGTGGGGCTACCTCCTTCCCAAGTTCTGTTAGATGGGCTTCGATCGGTTCAAGACTATTGGGTGAGGCCATCGAATCTTCTTTCTATAATAATTAACCAAGATTACTTGTATTTAGAGACAAAAATCAAAACGTTCAGTTTCCAACGGTCATATTGACTGATGGTCATATAACAGTCAAAACCCAACAGTCTCATTTTAATTATACTCATGTTATCAAATGAAATAGTTTTGTTGAGTATAAAAATAAAATAACACACATAATTAGGAAACAAGATTTATTCAAAATTTCGGGTCGTTACAATCTTCCCCCCTTAAGAAATTGCGTCCTTGCAATTTTTAAAATTGGGTTTTGAAATTTCATTAAAAGTCCCACATCGGAAAAGGAGTCAGTAAAACTATTACTTTAAAAGAAAGAAAGGGAAGTACAAAGGTCACCCGAGATAACCCACACTAGGATTCCATGTAGGAAAACATGGACATAGAAGAAAAAAAAAGGGTCATGTTCTGAGGGAGAGTGATAGAAAACATGATTAGGAGAAAGTTAACCATAAGAAAATCCCAAAATTATGATGTGTGTAAATGGTCTTTGATTACCTAGTAGGAAACGTAAACCAACAACGTTTTTGTTTTACGTTCCTTTTCATAATTTTGAGGAATTCATTTACTAGATAGAACAAAAACATAAGAAAATATACCTACCTTCATGTAGAGTTTCATCCTTTAATAAGTTTCTACCCAAAAATAATATTTTCTCCAAACGATGAGCATTCAAAAACACTTGGTCTCATCAAAAAAAAGAATCATCTTCTTGAGAGTCACTTAATCCACAAAATATTAACTATCAATTTCTTCTACCTTTAAACATTATCCCAAAAATAGAAAGGGTAAGATAAAACAACTCTTCAAAAAAGAAATAATCCCATAGGAAGGGAAACTAATTTTAAATCTTCAAAGATCCATGGTACTACCCAAAGTTCATCATAGACCATTCCATAAATAACAGTTCTTAAAATTCCTCAAAATAAACCAAACTAAGATTGTAACCCAAATACAAGAAGAATTTGATAACATAGTCTTCCAAAATAAACTTCATTGTTCATCTCCAAACAACATCAACCACTCCTAACATCTTATAACAAAAGTAGATAACCTAAAAATATTTTACCCAAGATATGTTAATAATTCCCATAAGTAACCTAAATTATTATAAGTCCGCCTTAAATTCATCGATTCTTCAAAATAAAATTCAACCTTTCTCCTCAATGAAAATACCGTAGTAATCTATTTACCTCGATCATATAGGGTCCCCAAAATAGTGAACGTATTCCAAAATAATAATCATCTTTTAATCCCCTAATCATCTCTGTCATACTAATACGGAAATTGTCGCATTTCCTATCACATTGGTTGTTGGGACACGTTCTTCCATTTCCCACCATTAACTAAGAAGATAAAGTATAATTAGAGGCTTAAATACTTAACCAATAATCATGAAAAGGAACTTAAATCATATAAGGATAGGTTGTAGAAGAAAAGTATACCCTAACTTGTGATCCCATAGGTTTAAAATTAGGTTATCCATGATCATATATTCTTATGTGAATATTTATTTTATTTTATCTTTGTTCCTTTAATAATGGTTCATACTAAGCTTATGAATTTACCAAATCATATCCCCCGGGAGTGTCGTAACCAAGAGTGCAGCAAGGCCCGCTGTCGTGTACCAGTTCCCGTTCGATTCTAGCTCAAAGTGGTGTTTTCGGGTTTTACCCCTATGTACATCTGTGCCAGATCCACCTCTACCTTCTCGTATCCAGACAGGGATGTATTTGCTTCGCAACCCCTTACTCAATACTCACCAAAATACCAGGAAGATTTCCTATATTTAAACTTTTCTATAGGGTTATTACTAGAGTTTTCATATCCTAATTTCCACAAATAACTAAACCATCCTTTGATACCAACTATAGCATCCCGCCTTTTTATCACATAAACTTTCATTACATTTTACAAAACCGAGGATCTTTAAGGTTTAGTGTCTTGGAAACCAGGAACTTAAAACATGAAAACATAAAACATTATTATTAAACACGTGAAAGGCTTCTCCTCATGTTCATCCTAGGTTCATTACTACATCTCATAACCTGGGGACATACATCAAAAGAAAGGGTGAGCAGAAGGCCCAGTAAGGGAAAAAAGAGAAACATTTTACATGTGAACTTGAGATACTTCAATAAGGCCATGAAAAGAACTTTAAGGCATGAGAAAGAAATCATGAGGCATATCATAATAAAAATAACATTTTTCATAACTTTAAGATGTGGCTACAACATTTAATATTGACAATCATTTTGTTTCACCAAGGTCCATCCCCAAGGTGTCATTAAAAATTACCAAGGTTATTCACCAAGGTATCAGTCTAAAAGGTCATCTCTAGAGATTAAGTCTTTACCCAATGCATTGGAGCGCTATCTGGGTGCACCCTTGACATGTCATTATTATCATGTGAGCCACATATATCATCATCAATCATTTCATAAACAACTCATATATCATAAAATAAATGGGTTTCATTTCATAATCATAACGTTTTAAAAACTGCTTTAAAGACATGATCTTTATGTCACTTTAAACCCACGAAAAAAGGAAAGTGGGTTTCATGTATGTAAATCACAGAATTTAAAATAGAAAATTTTGATATATATGTGAATACCCCTGTAGAAATAAGATCTTTTAGTATTCACTTAATAACATAAAATAATTTTGAGATAAAGAGGGAGGCATTTTGAGACGAAAACTGTGCAGCATAACGTCTACGATACATGGTTTTAGAAAAAATTGAAAAGAGAGGGGACATGGGTCACCCACTAAAAAATGATACATAAAATAGTAGGGGAACAGAATATATAGTATTTAAGAACATGGTAATGAAATTTTAATGATATACCATATGAAACGAAGAACTTGAAAGGAATACAAAAATAAGATTTCTCTTATGAGAATTCGGCAGCCTAACGGCGTCACTTAAAACTTCCAAAAATGGATTGAAGATATCAAATAGGGTCTCTCATCATATGAAAATAAATGATCAGTATGATAGATATAGAGATCATACCCCAAAATAATAAAAAGGAACTTGAAAGACTTGACATGAAAGTAGATCTTGAAAACGAGAAGGGTGAAAGAACCCCTTAGAAATTTGGCAGCCTAACGGTGCCACTTAAACTTCAACAAAAATGAATTGACGAGATCAAATAGGGTCTCTAATCATATGAACATAAATGATCAGTATGATATATATAGAGATCATACCCCAAAATAATAAAAAGGAACTTGAAATACTTGACATGAAAGTAGATCATGAAAATGAGAAGGGTGAAAGAACCCCTTAGAAATTCGACAGCCTAACGGCGCCACTTAAACTTCAACAAAAATGAATTGATGAGATCAAATAGGGTATCTCATCATATGATCATAAAAGATCATAATTATAGATTTAGAGATCATACCCTAACATAATAAAAAGGTACTTGCAATACTTGACATGGAATTAGAACTTTGAAAAAGGAGAAAGATGAAAGAACCACTTAAAAATTCGGCAGCCTAACGGCGCCACTTAAAACATCAAAATACTGAATTGAAGAGATAAAATGGGGTCCCTCATCATATGATCATAAAAGATCAGTATGATAAATTTAGAGATCATACCCCAGCATAATAAAAAGGAACTTGAAATACTTTACATGAAAAATAGATCTTGAAAAATGAGAAGGGAGAAAGAATCCCTTACAAAACTTTCGGCAGCCTAACGACGCCACTTAAAACTTCATAAACGAAATAATGAGAGTAAGAGGGGATCTCTCATTATATTAACATGAAAAGGGAATTAATAAGAGTATAAAAGAACATCCTTTAACATAAGAACATGGAGCATAAAAGAAATTACATAAAAGAGATTTCTTGAAAAGAAAGAGAGAGGTCGGATCCCTTACCTTAAAACGTAACTCTTAAAACTCAAAGGTTGGGACCTTGAGGGATTGGGGGCACCTTGGGAGGACTCCTTAGGAGGTAATGAGACCAGAACTTCGTTGGGGGAGAGTGGGGAGTCGAAATGGATGAGAGGATGGCTTGGTATTTATAGGGAAAGTGAGGGGACAAGGCATTAATGGCCAAGGGACACCTCAAAAGTGGTTTTCTCAAAACCATGTGCTCTCCCATGGTATTTCCCATGGAGTTAGGCCACATGGGGCCCCCATACAATAATTCATCACCTTTGGTCTTCCAACCCATAAAATTTCTCATGATATCATCATGACACAGTTATGATGTCATTAAACATAACGAAACCCTAAAACTGTATTTTTACTATTCACTGAAAATTCAACTTTCTCAGAAAGATCCCAAAATTTCAACTTAACCAAATATCAATGCTCTGATTTCAAAAATGAAATATATTTTATAAAAATAATTTTCTAAATATTTTTAATTTATTTTTTTAATAAATACACTATTCACCGAAAATTCATTTTTTTCAGAAAAATCCCAAAAAATTAGCTTAACATAATATCAATGCTCTGAGTTCAAAAATGAAATCCATTTTATAAAAATAATTTTCTAAATATTTTTGATTTAATTTTTAATTAAAAAACACTATTCACCTGAAAAAACTAATACTTGAATAATAATTTATGAAACCATTATTTAACCATTTTATTGAATCACATTACTTAAATCAAGGTGCCTAGATTATATTAATACTTTCTTTAAGTGAGATTACTAATACATTTGGTCACATTACTAATACTAAGCATAAAATCACTATTCATAATTTACTATTCATCAAAAATTAAGTTGATCTTATTAGACTCTAAATTTCGTACTGAACATAATTGTAGAAGACCATTTTTTGAAAATCATTACACATTTTTAATTATTTAAGGTTTACATAACCATTTTTTTTAAAATAACCTTTTTCTAAAATTCATCAAAAATATGCATACTGTATTTATCCGAACATTTGAAAATTCATAAACTTCATCATAATAAGAAATAAAAAATTTTATTTAAAACAAAGGGTTACACAAGGTAGTTACGGTCTCCTTACATAGCCCCTTATCACATCAACATAGGACATAAGTGTAAGGTGTGCTAAGGTGAGAGAATCTGAGGGAGGCTCGGCCAACATCGCACGAGTAGTAATTTCTATCAGGTTGAACTTCTTGCGAAGGCGAAACCGTTCTAGCTTCACACGATGAAGTTCGGCATGGGTTTGGTCTAGAGCAAATCCCAGTGGGGCTACCTCCTTCCCAAGTTCTGTTAGATGGGCTTCGATCGGTCCAAGACTACTGGGTGAGGCCATCGAATCTTCTTTCTATAATAATTAACCAAGATTACTTGTATTTAGAGAAAAAAATCAAAACGTTGAGTATCCAACTGTCATATTGACCAATGGTCATATAACAGTCAAAACTCAACGGTCTCATTTTAATTATACTCATGTTATCAAATGAAACAGTTTTGTTGAGTATAAAAATAAAATAACACACAAAATTAGGAAACAAGATTTATTCAAAATTTCGGGTTGTTACATCCAGAATCAAATAATGCATTTTCTAAACTTTAGGAAACCATTAAATTACCTTCCACCATGTCTTTCGGAGCTTCTACCTTAGCAGTAGGGATAGCATAAGTCTGGCCTTGATCCCTTGGCCTTTTCTGAGATGAGTTTCCCTGATGCTTAGGACATTCATTTGTATAATGTCCCATCTCCCTGCAGTAGTATCATTGAACATCGGTAGTTTCTTTCTTCCCCTTGAAATCACGAGCTTGGTGGCCTTTTTCACCACACTTGTAACAGACTCTAATTCCCATCAAGAAAGTACCAGGGTGTTTCCTACCACATTTACTATAGTATGGATATTCAACTTTTCCCTTCTTCCCCTTATTTCCATTCCCATAGTGATCGGCAGATCTCTTCTTCTCTTGCTTTGCTTTAAAGTCATAAGACGTAGAGAATTATTTTTCTGTCTTGATAGCACACAAGACAATATCTTCATATGATGAGAAGGATTGTGATACTAACACTCGATGGAGAAATGGTTTTAACCCATCAATGAAACGATCAATCTTACTTCTTGGGTTACATATATAATCTGCATCATGCCTCGCTAACCTTGTAAAGTTAGCCTCATACTTTGCAACATTCTCGTCCTCCATTTGCCTCAGACTTAGAAATTGTCTTTCCATATCCGCTCGATGGTCATGAGGAAAGTATTTTTCTAAGAAAATTTCTTTAAATTCTCTCCATTCCATATTTGATACTTCCTCGTCATCCTTTGTGTTATGAATCAAGTACCGCTATTGATCAGCATCTCCAGTGAGGCGGAAAACTGCCATGAAAACTTTTTCCCTTTCTCTACTCCCCAAAGCATAGAATATATTCTCTATGGAGTTTATCCATTGCTTATCCACCAATGGATTTGTACTCCCATTAAATGTTGGTGGTTTTTGCCTCATGAAGTGGTCTAACATTGATCCTCCATGCTACGGATCAGGGTTCTCCATACTGGTAAGGTTATTATTCATAACCTGAGTGGGTTGTCCTAGTATGGTGATTAGATGATCAGCACCAGTTGCATCACCAGCTCCACTATAATTATCTTGAGTAGGAGGGAAATCCCTACATGGAGTTCGTGCATTTATATGGTTTCCATTTCTTCCACTAGGTTCCATTTTCAAACAATGGCATACACAATATTAGTTTATGAATCGAAATACATAAATCCAAACTTCTAAAACACTTAACATAAATTGAACTATTTATAGATATAATCCATAATCACAAAAATGTTTTCTTTGAGGAAGTATATACTCATAAACCCTTCATAATGGTTTGTAAAGAAAATGAGAATTATCTTAAGCATATCCCCCGGTAGTGTCGTAACCAAGAGTGCAGCAAGGCCCATTGTCATGCACCAGTTCCTATTCGAGTCTAGCTCAAAGCGGTGTTTTTGGGTTTCACCCCTAGGTACATATGTTCCAGAGCCGCCTCTACCTGCTCATATCCAGACAGGGATGTATTGCTCGGAAAACTCACAAAATCTCTACAATACCAAAATTCTAAGAAGTCCTTCTATACTAATCCTCAAAGTCCATCTTAGGTCTATGTGCTCTAATCAGAGTTTATCTAAATCTAGCTTCAAAGGTTTGTACTAAACTTCTTCTGATACCAACTATAATGCCCCGACCCCAGTTACCCAGAGTTTTTGCATTATTACATAACATTGGCATGATCACAAAAGATCAAGTCTTGATAGACCGATTAGTTTAGTAGCCTTTAAATCACTAGATATATTCATAAGTCTTACATTACATCGTAAACTCAAAAAAAACTACAACAACATCTTGTCTTTATATCCCCTCATACTATCCCTGCAGGTCATTCATAAATTACTTTTTCACACCATGGGAAAAATAAAACATTGAAAGGGGTGAGCTCAAATTCTCAGTAAGGATAACAATATAGCAGAAACTTTCATAAATAAGTATAAACATTTAAGGCAATGTATAACTAAAACAAAATCCTTTTAAACTTGAACTTCATCATAATATGGAAGAAATAAAATGAAATAATTCCATTTACTTATTCACATGGATATTCTACTAGTCGAATAATCACATGCAATATCAATAACCACTTTCATAATGATGGAATGCATAATGTCAGACTGTCATAACCACCTAGTCAAGGCCTCGTGCCAATACTACAAATAAGATTTTGTCAAGGCCTTGTGCCAAGACACTAGTTTGTCTCATGAGACCTACCTATGCATCTAGGAGCTATATCGGGCTCCACCCGTCACTTATTAAGTCCAATGAATTCCTCATATGAACAGGTTTAAACATAACATAAACATTCGTATTAAAACTAGCATACTAAATGTCAATAATTTCTCCATAAACCATGAATGGTATAAAAATAACATATCCATAGTCAAACATATCACAAAACCTTCAATACAATATGGATGTTTTTTATCATAATAAATAAACTTCAAATAATCTTAAAATCCATCAAAGGATGTTGACATAGATGAAATCAAAACTATTTGAGAGAAATATATCTTTTTTTAAATCATTTAAAAGTCACATAATTATAAA
The DNA here is from genome assembly GCA_963277665.1 of Viscum album. Taxonomy (NCBI): domain Eukaryota; kingdom Viridiplantae; phylum Streptophyta; class Magnoliopsida; order Santalales; family Viscaceae; genus Viscum; species Viscum album. The sequence continues at coordinate 217,590 of CAUJRU010000106.1, read as the reverse complement.
ATAAAACATTTACTTTGAAAATATCCTTATAATATTTTAAGTTAATCTTTGAAGATTTTATAATGGGGTTAAATTTTCGCACCCGCCGTATAAGTTAAAAAACATTCTTACCTTAATTCTGTCGAAAAGGTTAAAAAGGACCTTGTTTGGAAAACGAAAGAAATATTCCTTTATAAACTTCTTATAAAAAGTAAACAAGGGTATAAATGACTTTAACCCATATTGTTTAAAATAGTAAGAGTTATTTGAAATATATTTTTAAGAAACATGGATGTGGATGATAAAGAGGTCCCAGTAGATAATTATGTATAAACAACCTCAGATAATGAAGAGATTGTGAAATAAACCCTTACCTTGTACTTTTACTTGGTTGATGGTAGGTTAATCTCCTGTATAATGGTGAAATAATTGTTATTAAGTTATAAAAGAATCATATTCATTAATATGATATCATATATGATCTTTTAACACTGCTTTGTTAATAATATCTTTGTATTATTGTCGTTTTGGGTGTTAACTTACTCGTTTTCTTTTATATGTTTTGTTAAAAAATCCATGTTTGTTATGGATAGGTTGTATATTATTCATATCCATAATTATATCAAGTCCTTAAAAAAATTTAATCATAAAATGAGAATTATACTTGAATGGATACGATGGGGAATGAATCTCATCGCGTTGGTGGAGACGGTAGTCCGTACGTACGCACGAGCGACAATATCATTATTTTGATATTTAAATAATATATAATTGGATGTTATATCATATATACAGAATAATTATCATGTTATATTTATTATTTACATGAATTATACAACATTATTATACCCATCTAAATAATAATATATTGAATAACAATTACACCACGACGTGGATACGGTAGGCCATACGTACGCACGTATGGTGACATGTCATTCAAGGGATGCATAGAATAATGAATTTGTTTGTTCCATATTTATAATAACATCACAGTATATAGAATATACTGGATTTATTATTTTATAATGGAAATAACAAGGAAATAAGAAGTTGAAGAAGAAAGGAACTTGAAAGGGGGTGGTGAAATCATTACCTCTTCTTCGGGTTAATCCTTTTGATTTGATCAAAAGGGCTCCTTAGGTTGGCTTTCTGATCAAACTACGGACTCTAGGTTGAATTGAGGTAAGTTGAGAGAATATTGTGGCAGGGGTTGGTCGAACAAAAAGGCTCTGAAGGTGTGAGGAATTGGTTAGAAGCGGTGTCCTATTATAAGGGGGAGGAGGGGTGCTTTAGGAAAAACTTAAAGTATTAATTTATAATAAATCCATATATGGTTTATAAAGGCTCAAAACTAATTTCTTTCGAGGATAAGGTGGGGATGGGTCTAAAAAAACTCAACCAATAGGTTTTAGATATGTTTGGGTCACTTTATTAACCTTATCATTTAGTTTTAACTCTTAGTTAATTAGTTTGACATTTACCATGTCTCTTTGTATTTTTATATTATATAGTTAATTAACATACTATATACATCCAGGAGACCCCCAAGTGGTCAATTAATGATAAACCTATCATGATATAAGTCCTTTTGACGAACTTTAGATTTTTAGGAATTTAATATCAATTAAAAATATAATATTTGTTTTAAAAACTCTTTTATGTCAATTTTGACACTATTGGGTATTTTATTTTTTTGAAAATAATAACAGCATGATTACTTCGAAAAAAAATTATTTCAATACTAACATGTCATATTATGCTATAAAATTCGTGTTATTCATTAAAAGTCTCAAATTATATTTATTTGGGTATTTATAATATCAATTATTTTAATATTTCACTAATTATGAAATTACTGCATCACCATTGTGTCATAAATAAATTAAATTATATAATGTATACAAATTATAAATAAAATAACATTATGTAGGAATATTTTTAGATTTATAATTAATATTTAAAATCTAATTTATCTTATGTATAACCCTATATTAAAAATGTTTTAGTAATTAAACTTTGATTTCAACTCTTTTAACTCTTCTTTGAATTAAATAATATTAAATGTCCTAATCTAATCCAAGTGGTCCTAAATGATAATATTTTATTCCTAAGGTTGTTTTTTGGTTTATATACACTTGTCCAATAGAATTAGGACATGTGTTAGGGTAATATTAATATCATTTTTACCCTTAATTACCCTATTTACTTTTAACCGTGGTAAATAAAAATAAAAAGTTACTATTCACCAAAAAAATCATCTCATTGAACCACATTTTAATCCTTTATATTAACAGTTTCTCTCTAAATTTCTAAATTCCACTCACAGAATCCGTAAAATTATGTTTTATGTGAATTTCCAAATTCTCCTAGGAGGTGGGTAAAAGACGGTGAAAACTTCAATAAACTTTTCATATATCTAAAATTATTATAAAATAACTCAAATGAATTACATTGAACTTATATAGGTATTATTTATATATTTTGACCTTAATTAAATTTAAATAAAATAAAAAATTATTAAAATAAAAAATTCGGTTTTAAACTATAACTCAGTGTTTTTTCACTATTCATCAAATATTGAATGTTTTCAGAAAAATACCAAAAATTCACCCTAAGCTAATTTCAATATTCAAAATCCAAAAATGAAGTGAATTTTGAAAGATAAAATTTATAAAATTTCAAAAAGTGGGTATTACTATTCGTAATGGCTAGTTTGATTGGTTGTGGTGTGTGTTAGAACTCAATGTTGCGTACAACACACGCTACTGTATTATTCAAAGGGAAGCATACCGTAGAATATTGGGGTGTTAAAAAAATGATACATGAGTCATTTGTGACATGTAGGAATCAAAAACTTATTAATCTAAAGCACGGTGTGACCGGTATGACTAAAAGTGTCTGTTATCAGTTTAAAAATGATATTTGAGTTCAAAATGTTTCACTCACTAAAAACCAAGAATAAATTCTCCAATTGTATTAATAATTTAGGAAAGTGATTTATAAGTAATTTTTTATGTGTATAAATAAGTATCAATTCAAACCAATACACGATGCAACTGGTATGACTTGAAATGCTCGTTTCTAGCTTGAAATCACATTTTAGTAAAAAACACATCTGACATACTAAAAACCGAGACAAAATATTTGTATTTTATTTATAATTTAGTAAGATGATCTATAAATAAATATTTATGTGTAGGAATTTACCATTCATCAATATAATTCATGGTATGAATGGTATGACTCAAAGTGTCTCTTTCTATTTAAAATTGACATTTATTTTTGTAAAACGAAAATGTGACTTATTGAAAACATAGAAAATGCATTTGAATTATTTTGATAATTTATGGAAATGATCCATGAGTCCTTTGTGATGTGTAGGATTCAACCAAAACTCAATATGATGCATGGTGCGACCACTATGATTCCAAGTGTGTATTTTTATTTAAAATTGAGCATAATTTAATTAAAAAGAACAAGTGACATACTGAAAACTGATCAAACACATTCACATTGTTTTGATACTTTATGAAAATGATCCATGCATCATTTTTGATAGTTATCAATCAACCAAACCTCAATCTGATGAAATTTTCCACCAGTATGACTAAAATTGTGTTTTATTAGTTTAAAATTGACATTTTAGTACAATATTTGTCACTCATTGAAAACTAAGAAAATATTCTCTGATTGTCATGATAATTTAGGAAAATGATTCATAAGTCATTTGTGACATGCATGAAGTATTCTCACATCAAAATGATGCATGATGAAACTGATATAACCCAAAATCCATGTTTCCAGCTTTAAATGACATATTAGTAAAACAAAAAATTGGCATACTAAAAATATAGAAAATTAATTCATATTATTTTAAACCTTTAGGGAAATGATCCATCAAGGATTTTTGACTAGTAGGAATTAGTCAAAACTCAATCTGACACACATTCTGACTGGTATAACTCCAAATGTTTCATTATTTAAAATTGAAATTAATTTTATTAAATGAACAAGTCACATGCTCAAAAATTATAAAACATATTTAGATTGTTTTGAAATTTTAAGAAAAAAATATATAACTCATTTTTGAGGTGTAGGAATCAACAACATTCGAATACGATGCACGGTGTGACCGGTATAACTCCAAATGTTTCCTTTATATTAAAATTTCAAATTTTATTAATATATTTTTTCATATTAATCGTTAATTTTTTTATTTATAATATTATTAACATAATATTTATTTCTTATATAGATGGAATATTTTTCTTGGGTTGATATGATTTGTTCAGCAACTAATACCATGGGAGAGCATTTTTGGGAGGGGGTCACGGGCATCAAAAGATGAAACATTAATATTTTTAAATGTTTTTTGGATAATTGTAAATGTAATTATATAAAACATTTCATTAAATGTATATGAATGTTTATATATTCATGATGAAAAATTTATTTCAATTAAATTATATATCTTTAATTGACATTTTACAGTTTTTTCACAGGCTGTGTTGTTATATTAACAACACACTGCAACAAATTATTCCTCTATCAGTGCTAAAAATAGCACCCATAAAGGGGACCCCCCTATCTGTGCTGAGAATTAACAGTGGTTTTTAGCGATGTTAAAATCCTTTTTAAATGTTGTAAAAGGGGATATCTATAGTAATGTCTCATAAAACTCCCTGAATACCCCATCACTATCAGCACCCCTCTAGGTATTTTGTTTCTTCTAGGGCTATGTCATTAAATTTTGGATCTATATATCACAAAATTTTATCACATACCTACATGTCGACAATATTTTTTTTATTTCTTCTTAGTATTTTTCACCACAACCCTTACATGAGTATGAAACTCAATAACAGTTTCAGAAGATTTCATAAAAATTGATTCAAACTCACATTGTAGAGATTTTTGTTGTATTAGCTTCACTTTGTTGGAACCTTTGAATTCTTTTCAATGGATTTACAAGATATCCATTGATTATTTCGATGAAGCAATTTTTTTAAAATACACTTCATCAAGTCCTTGATAAATGATGGACTTTTCCTTGTAGTCCCACTTTCATTATACCATAAGAGTGGCCTTTTGAACATCTTGATGTGAATCTCTTGCTACATTAGATTTTTGTTTTGTGTAACCATCTCCACGATGTCCATGAAATCTTAGGTACTAAGGAGTTCTTGAATTTGGATGAACCAATTATCGTAATTTTTTGTTAAAATTGGTACTCAAATTAAAATTATTTCTTATATATCCATGAAAAATTAGTTTTATTTTATTCTTATCATGAAATTTTAATTTCCTTCATGTAACCAATAAAAAAGTGGAATTTAATAGTGCTAGAATATTCCATTATTGATGCTAAAAAATCAATAACTACTAGAGTGAGGATAAAAGCCTTATACTTCTATCAAAGTTAAAAATGAATTAAAAAATGTGTCATTTATCAGTACTAAAAAATCAGTGATAAATCACCCATTTATCGATGTTTTTTATCACTCTTAAATGAACCTTTTAATATTTCGTTATTTATCACTCTTAAAGGACCCCTTTAATAGACCTTTTTTATAGCTGATAAAAGTCCCCTTAAAAAATGCAAAAAAGTACTGTTAATGGGGGTAAAATTATATTTTCTTCAAACATTTATGAGCATGAACGCTTTATCAATGCTTCCACAACGCCTTCAATTATGCTCCACCCCCTATTAGTGCTTTTCACCCCACCAACCATTTATCATCACTTTTCAAATTTCTAGCCTCATGTGCGCCCGACTAGATTCAAACCCTGCACCTCTCCATTGAGTATAGAACACCTTTACCACTACACCATGTTGTTTCATTGTTTGTTTAATGATATTTCTATTAATATATATATATATACACATATATTTTTACTTCATGTAATTATATAATATTTTTTATAAACATTTATAAAATATGTGTATGTTTGTGATATATATATATATATGTATATTTATTTAAGTATATTATATATTATATTAATTTACATATACTAGAATATAATATAATATATTTTTTTATTCATTCACACATATATGTATATATAAAGATTATAAATATGTTTGTATAATGTAAAAAATAGTTATATGTTGCTTTAAATACATTTTTAGAATATGTATTTATTGACATACATTAGAAAATACATATACATATATATTTGTTAATTATTGACACACACATGTTTATATATAAACATTAATTGTACAAGTATATATATACATATGAATGCATTTTTATAAGGTAAATAAAAGAGATAATTTTTTGCATTAAATTATATGATTAATTAATAATTATATTATATATTTAAAAATGTATTTCTACAGAAATATATTCATATATGAATTTATACAAGTGATTTAATATAAGTAAATATAAGAAAATATGCATATATTTAATTATAAATAAAACAACATTGTGCAGAATGGTAAAATTTTAAAACCATCAATTTAATATGAATGAAATCCCTAGGAATAAATCCATTCTCCACTAAAAATGAGAAAAATACATCCTTAAACAGGGGTTTAATTCAATCAAATATTGAAATATTTTGGTGCCCAAATTAAAAATTAAGTTATTGAGGCCTTCTTGGACTTTTTTTGCTTCAAAAACCATTGCATGGGGTTCACCCATGTCCCTAGGGTGTAGATATCATCATAGGCTTCGAATTGATAAGTGGTAGTGCCCAAAAAACACCCAGATCAAAATTTATGGTCGTTTGAAGTTTGAGTTATTTTTTCAACTTATTTTAGATCTTTTTTATTTCTTTTATCTTTGAATTTTCACTAAATGAATATTACTCAATAATAACTAGCAAAATATTAATTAAAAATATTTTTAAAAAAAATTTATAAGATAATTTCAAAAAATATCATATACTTTAAGTGTAATTACTTTTTATCCTTATGAAAAACATAATTAAAATATATATATTATATTTATATTTATATAAATATATTTATTTATTAATATATTATTTTTAATGAAGTATGTTTTTTTTAAATATACCATTTATCAATTATTTTTTCTCAATCACTAATAGTAGCAGCAGAACATGGGGATTTTTTTATTAATCATAAAAAAGGGAGACAAACTGAAAAATGAAAGAGGCACGATTAAGGGGGCCTGAAAAAATGCAAACCAAGGGCATATTCTTGAACAAAAGCCACACACTCATGGGGTAATGAGACCAAGGAGAAAATAATAACAGAAGGATCAAAAAGGTTTCCTTGGTCAGCCAACCAATCAGCAAGAGTATTACCCTCACGCCATGAGTTGTTCAAGCGAGCTCGACTGATGAAGTTCAAGCATCTTCTAATAATTTAAAAAATGGACCAAGGGGGGTAATTCCTTCCCTGTAATGAGTTTCAAATAACTGAGGAATTATTTTCAATTTCACTAAGGATGGTATTCTTGGCATGAAAAAGATGAATCCCATTAAGTTTCATCTTGTCTTCTATAATAAGAAAGTCACCATGAACATAGTAACTAATAAAAGTGATAATGACTAAGCTAAGGGAATCCCGAACAATTCTTACGCCTCTCATGATTCCAATGTTACAAGATCCCTCAATATTGAGTTTGAGGCCATGTCCAGGGGGATTCCAGTGAACCCATCATCCCAGTGCAGGTAAGTCCCTAGAATTTGGTGTAGATCTTCGACCATTCAATAACTACCTCATGAAAGGAGCAGCATCCCAGCCTTTCAAAAGAAACCCCAAGTCCACCGCTATGATTTTGGACTGAGTAAACAGTGCTAAAACCGATCTTGTCTCACCATAGACCCAAGCCTTATTCCTAGCACACCAAATTGTCTAGTAACCAGCCAAGATCCGACTGGTTCACGTATTCCTCTCCACACAGCTATCTGTGATCCAGTGGAACCAAGTATGAGTAAAATTATCACTATTAACATTTGACATATCAACACCGACAATATTTCCAAAACCGAACCACACCGACTTTTCCCAGTCGCCATCAAAAAATAAGTGTGTGATCAATTCCACCATGGAACGTTGATAAAAAAACATTTGGACACCAAGGTTATACCTCTGCGTTGAATCAGATAATCTATCAGAATAGCACGGTTCCAAATATTCCTATAATGAAAATTTTATTTTATTGGAACCTCCTTTCACCATACAATCGGGTATGTACCTGTATCGGGTGAAATCTGAGTATCCTGATGAAAATTCCTAGCAGAAAGGACTCCCAATGAAGTTCCAATTAACACAAGCTTTTCCAGATCAATATAAAGTTGAATTCTATTGAAAATTTCTAGTTGATGCGAGTCACGTGTGGTATGAATGAGCCTAGGAAAGGTATTGTCTAGAGAAAAGGAGATATTGGGGGTAGGGCATCCTGAGATGCGATGGATGTATCCCACCCAATTGTGATGCCAAAATATGATATCACCGCGTCCAACAGGCCATCTGGACTGGCATTGCAATTATGGAATATGCATGTGTAACATCTGTCACATGGAAGAAACCTTCCCTCTTGGTTCACTTAAGTTCTCTCTGTACTTTCTAGTCACAAACTTTCTCCATAAGTAATTTCCTTCTAAATCACCCTAAGACATCTTAGCTTGAATGATATCTATAGTAATAGTCACACTCTTAAGGCCAGCACTTCCAACGTCCACTGATTTGGCCATCCTAGCCCAAGATGCCCAGTGGCAACGACCCTCTCTATGTGAATCCCAAAAAATGCAGCCATGGTGTTTTCAATCTTCCGAATCACAACTTTAGGGACTTTCAGGTTCACTGTCTGGGCTTGTGGACATGGCCTGTATTGCGGTATTGATCATACTTGTGTTCCTAGATTTTGATTTTCGATGATCATGAGACTCTAGAACCTCTGGTTTGGTCTTTTTAATTCTCTCATGATCTTCGTCACTAGCTCCCTTAAATTTTTCTAATGTCACATGGCAAGAGTTATACTCAATTCATTCAACAAACCTTATCTTCATGATCCTTACATTTATCCTTAGATGTTTACAAATCCTTCTCAGCTACCATTCATGAAAGACTCATTTCTTTACATATCACTCTGCTTCTCACTTCTAATGTGCTTCATCTCTTCATTTTCATGGGTGATTATTCATTACTCTCCTTCTCCATTCCATAAATAATAGTTTTAGAGAGTGATTTATCCTCTAAAAATTCCATTTTTTCATGACCCCCTATTCCAGTGATCCCCTTTAGTGGGGAGTTCAGTACTCATGAGCTCTATCTGGATCACAATATCTTCAAGATTCTACAACCCTGGAAGCATTTTTTCTCCTTCAACAGTTCTAGCATATAGATTTGTGATATTTTTTGGTTCCACGTTGTATTTACTACTTTATTTTTTGTCTAGGAGTCGGGGTTATGTGCATTAGTTCATCCTGTATGGAGGTGTATGCTACCATCATTGGCTCAGTTTCATTGTGAGTCCTAGAGTGGCAAGGAACTCATGCACAAATATATTATGTGGTCTAAATACATTGTTTCTCTACTTTATCTTATTTTTTGTATGTTCTCTTTTTTTTGGCATAATAATTATGGTTCTGGTGGTGTTCTTTCTATGAAGTAGGACCAAACTTGTCTAAACCATGTAAATACTTTTGTTATTCTTTAATTTTCTCCATTTTCTTTACTATTCTTTCATCATCTTAATTCATTTTTTTCTTCTTTGAACCTATCACTTATAATAATTTAAATGATTCTATTCTTGACCCCTTTGAGTGTCGGGAATCCTATTATTGGATATATTCTATCCCTCACAATTGGTATCATAGTCTGTAATCATTTTAGTGATGTATGGTATGTTTGATGTCGATTATTTTGATGGTGAAAATTATTTCAGTATGTGGAGAGTTAAAATGCATACCCAATTAGTTCAAAACGGACTAGAAGACACCTTTCACAGTTCTAAAAAATCTTCAGTTATTATATTTTTCTATGGTCCATACACCACAATGTATATAGACGTCAACCCAAATTTTTTACAAAAGTATTACTACATGTTTATTTCGACCCTAGGAGACAATTTTCTTCATGAAGATTCCCATGAAACTACTTATAATATTATTTGGTTAAATAATTATCATTTATACATGACCAAAACATTTCTTGGTTGTCTATACCGGAAAATGATACTTTATACTTTTAAGATAAATCATGTTTTATCTATTCATGTTAGTATTGATGAATTTAATAAAGTTATTCTTGATTTATAAAATATAGATGTAGAAGTTAAATATTAAGACCAATATTTAATTCTTTTAACCTATGTTGATGACTCTTTTAGTTCATTAAAATGTTCATTGATGTGTGGTCATGATTTCAGAACATTACAAGAGGTTAAAGGATTCGTCATGTATCGCGATCATCATTCATAATATTTGAAGGAATAAGGTAGTGGGGTTAAAAATGAACTGCAATGTTTAAGTGTTAGGGGTCATAATAGAAACAATAAAAAAGAATGGAAGAATAAAAATTGGTTTAAGAACATCTGGTGTTTTTTGTGTGGTATATCTAGTCCTATTAAAAGTTATTTTCCAGAATTTAAAATAAGGATAGTGTGTCCTAGACCAATATAATATTCCCTTGTTGTGAAAATTCCGGTCATTTTAGTGTTTAATAAACCTTTTAGATATAAATGAGTGAATTTACTAGATTTTATCCTTTTTTTGATCCCATGGCTTGCCCTGCTATGTTTTTAGGGGCCATCGGTGGGAAGGGAGGTTTCTTTGGTCTAGTATAATCAATTTCGGGCATAGTTGGAGAATGTTACCCTATCAGATTCCTAATATTGTTGTCTTTCTACTACCTTTTATTACTTGAATTATTTTTTTCTTGTCTATTTTTTCATGTTCATTTTATTTTACCATAGAGGAAGGATGAATTTGTTTAGGTATCTAAATGCATGTGAGTTGCTTGTTTCAATGGAGAATTGGGTAATATTGGAATTCTATGTTTAATGTTATTTCTTAGTCAGTTTTATTTATAATAATTTTCTAGTAACATGATAGTAGTAGAAGGATGGGCATGGGTAGCTCATGTTCCACCATGGTCCACGCTAAGAGTATTTGTGTTGGGAGGATGTTGTAGCCTTAGAATTTTTTTCTGTTAAGAAAAATATGTCCAAACCTACTGGTAGGCTGGATATACCTTTCATGGACACCATCAGTTATTGTTTTTTTGGAATTTTAATACATGGATATTTTTTAAACAAAAATAAATATAAAATTATCTTTTAGATTTCTATGAAAAATTATTTTTTTTATTATTATGTAATTTTATTTTTCCTCTATGGGAAGCTCTGTGTCGGCCTATATGTGGGCTTGATGGCTAGGATCCTCTGGATTACCATCTAGTCTTGTGAACATGGCATGTCAGGTTGGATTAATCACATGTTCTATCCTAGACATTGATTTATGATGATTGTGTGGCTCTAGATCCTCTGGTTTATGTCTGTTTGATTCCTTAATGATTCAGGTTGTTACCTCCTATTCAGACCTTTGATTCCATGTGGTCCATGTTTTGCTCGATTCATTCCAATGTTCATATATTCCTGATCATTCCATTTATCCTCAACATCCCACACGTCCATCTTGGATTCTACACCTAACACACCCATCATTTCACCTGTCACTATGCTGCTCACCTTTAATGTGCATCATTGCTTAATTTTGCGTGGGTGGTTCTTCATTGCACCTACCTCTCCATTATAGGGAGAATAATTTGAGAGAGGGAGTTCAATTCCGTCACTACCATGCCTTCTTGACCTCCAATTCTAGTGATCCCCTCCAATGGAGATCTTGGTACTCACATGATTAGTCAGGACCATATTAGCTTCAAGGTTATACAATCATGGAAGTTCCATTTCTCCTCCAATAGTTCTAGGATCAGGATTTGACAGACTATTTCCATTATTTTTAGGTTCTGCATTTTATTTATTTCGTTCCTTTCAGTATGGATGTCTGGGTTTCATGGGTGTGTTTTTCCTTCTTGGAGCTATATGATACCATATTCATATCGGGTTCATTGTGAGTCCTGGGTTGCAAGATCTCATGAACAGATAGTTTATGTGGTATTTGTTCATTGATTGTGTGATTTATTTTCTATTTTTTTTATTTTTTTCTTAATAATAATAATGGATTTGGTAGTGTTCTTATTCTAGAGTAGGACTAAACTGGTCTGAACCATGTAAATTCTTGTGTTATTGTTTACCTTTTCACATCTACATTTTTTTATTTCATCGTCTTCCTTCTGTTTTTTTGTTCCTTCAAACGTCTCACTTCTGGTCATTTAAAAAAATTATTATTGACCCTCGTTATAGTTGGATTTTCTATTATTGGATTTGTTTTAACTCTAACATTGTGTAGTTTTATGATCAAATATAGTGTAATCTCATCTTCCATAGAGATTCATAAACTATTATAGATGTGAAAAGGGAAGATGGGGACTCCTATATTTCTCTCAAATTGAATTTGTCTATATATATATATATATATATTTGGAAGTGTAGAAATCCAATTTTTTATACAAAATGAATGGAGAAAAAAATATGATTCTGAAGGAAAGACAAGAGTGTGGTTGAGAGGATTCCAAGGTACGTGGAAATGGGGTGACAATTTTGTTTTTCAAAAATGGAGGGAGATATGTGTAGGGTAAAAAGTATAAGGGATACAGTTTTTTGTTTTTTATAATGGATAGAGATGGATATGTGATACAATAACATGGGGGACAAGAATTTTTTTTTGAAATTTTTCAACCCTTTATTGACAAATGGGAATGGAAAAAAGAAAAATAGAGAAATAAAATCATGTAAATGAATAAAATTTAATTATTCATCATCTTATTCCTTCTTTTACTACATTTTAATTGACCAAAAGTAGATTTGATGGATCCCTTGAAACAAGAATCAGAAGAACCTTTAATTCCCTTTGATACAATTGATGGTGTATTTTTTAGTAGTAAGTACTGATGTAGAATGAGGTGCATATAACTAGAGGTGATCACAAAAATGAAATAAATTAGTAGAAATAAACAAACTAATTTATTTCGTTAACTTTGAATGAAAAATAACACACACCACACACCCTATTTATTGGGATACAAATGTACAATAAATTTAATAATAAAAATTACAAAAACAATATATGTACATGTTTATTATAGTCGGTGCTTCATAATCCTCTAGTGCTAAACATGTCAAACAACCATTTTGTAATTCACCAAGCCTCCATTATAGTTGTAACAAAAATTATATTTTTCTTAACACCTTCATGGGAGTCATAGTTCCACTCATGTTTGATGTATGCTAAATATGTCCTTCAATAAGGGTAAATAATCAATTGAGGTACTTTCATTGGATATTGTATTTTAAATCAATTCATATATAACAAATTCATTGAGAAAATACCAATATTGAATGAATATTTCACTTTTGTTGATTTTTGGAAAATTTGAGCATATTTTTTAAGTGTGAGGATGTAGTGGAGTTCGGTAATTTCTAGATTTTATTTCTCTATGAATAAGTTCAGAAAGCTAGATATAAAGATTCGTCCTAAATATTATCTTAGGGTGAGTTTTGATGTTAAATGAGGAATATACTTGGATAATATTTTATGTAAGATCTGACATTGGTTTGTTGTAGTGGAATTTCATTGATGTTATTTATGGTGTGCATATAAATTGTATGATATTTGGGATAATTTTGATATAACTGAAGAAGTTTTAATGACATCTTAAGGTGATTTCGAATGAGTTGAAGTGGCTCAAGATATGCTAATAAGGTCTGAAGATGTTTTAAAAAGGTGTTGAAATGTAATATCATGGAGATAATATTATTATTTATAGATGCCAAAAATTCATAGGGGGGATGATTCTCATCAATTACAATTCAAAAATTAGGTTCTCTATTGGTATCCATTCAGAATAGGAGATGATCCCAATTTTTTATCTAATTTGGATAATTTGAATGGAAATGAATCATTGACCTTATTTTGTTCAAGTATATTAATATGGTAACCAAATTGAAACATTTCATCTAGATATTTTTTTCATTTGTCTTGTTCCATTATTTTAAAATAGTAATTTTCAACAACATTAGTAATTGGATTTCAAAATAAATAATTTTTTAATCATCATAAGACATTATTTAGATGTTTTATAGTATATTAGAAATAACTAATAATTGTTATAAATTTGAAATTATCACTAATAATCATTGTATAGTTATTTTCCTAGATCTAGATCCTTCATTTGGAATAAATAATTGTTGATCTACCTTCAATTTTATCTCACCATAAATTAAGGAAGTAAAAATTAACTTAATCGGATGAGGATGAAATAAATGTGGATAGGGACATTGTGGTGGATGAGAATCCATCACCCCCACTCTACACCTCTTTTGAAAACAATCACTCCACCCTCTCATCCTTCACCGATCATGGATTTTGTTTCCTCCTCCCCTAAAAACCCATCACCTTCCATGGAGATCATTTGGTAATTGTGCCCCTCATTGGATTCATCATGACCACACTTGATTATACCAAACTTATCATTCATTATCACCTAGGCATCACCATTTCCATATTCCTCAACAACCTCCTTAAAGACCCCATCATCGCCGCACATTCCAACACCATATCCTCCTCAATCTTCCTCAACCAATTCTACATCCTCTTCATCCACCTCCCCCCATCATCCCTGAGGGTGAATACAATTCCATAACATCCTAATTCTCCATTTTTTATATGAGTTACTCAAAAATAACATGATGGGTACCTTGGACAGTGACAATGATATAGTTTCCCGATTGGAGCCTCTAGGAATTCCCTAAATCACCGACTTCATCATTGAAATGTTCACTGTCACCATGGTATACATTATTGAAGAATTTGAAACCCCCACCTACATGTTTTACACCTTTGATGCAACCATCCTTCGTCTGATCCTACCCATGTAATACCTCTGGGATAAACATATCCAGGCCCCAACTGACTTCATTTAGCCCAACATGGAGATGGTGATGCTTTAATTCACTAAACCAGTTCTCAAGGTGGATTTTGTAGATAAAAACATAGATGAGGAAGAAAATTAAGATCATTGGAGGTGATCATAGGAAAAAATATAAAAAAATTAATGAAACAAACATATTTTTTTCTTAAACTTGGAATGAAAAAAACACAAACCACAAACCCTATTTATAGGTATACAAATGTATGACCAATAAAATTATAGAAATTAAAATTAAAATTAAAATCCCATGTTTATTTAAATAGGTGTCTCCTAATCCTCCATGGTCCAATGACATCAAAAATCTATGTTTGAATTCACCAGGCCTCTATTGCAGCAATAGATGGTTGGTGTCATCCAAGTAAATACATGTTTATTATCCAACACCCCCTAATCTTGTTTTCCTCATAACCCACGAATTTTAATCATATCTGAGTGGCTAAAAAACAGGTACAATGGCTTCACTATATTCAATGAATTAATTTTTCATATATCCATTTATGGAATTGATGGAATTGGTTTCCTAATCAATCACTTTCTTCTACATTTCACCAGTTTCAGTTTCCTCGAATCTGACAAGATTGAAAGTCACAGAGAGATAATAAAAATTTACTTACTCCTCCATTGGTTTTGTTCCATAATACATATCCAAAAAAAATTCATTTTTTGGATATGTATATGATAAATTTTTAATTAAATGTCTTCATATTTAGAAGTATGTGGGGGTGATATAAGTGGTTCTTCAAATCCACATTCCGAAAATTGTAGTTCTTTGACTATTTCTTTATCTTCTAGAGTGATTCATACCTCTCATGATTCAGCATCTTAATTCCATTTCCATGTCTCCTTTTCCGAAAAGATAACATCTCTACTGAATATAATCTTATTGGTGATGGTATTATATGAGTGTTATCCCATTTCTCGATCTTTGTATCCCATAAGGACATACTTCACTCCTTTGTCTTTGACCTTTGTTCATTTTTCCTCTTAGATCCAAAAATTGGAAATTGAACCCAATCATTTCATATTCTTTACACATTGGTTTTTACTAATACATGCTTCATGAAAAATCATTACTTAAAAAGTTTTGTTTGGGAATATATTGAGTAGATACACGACACACAAATCTACATTAACCCAAAAAGTCATGGTTACTCCTTTGTCTTTCGACATCCTTCATTCCATGTTGAGAATGGTGTGATTATTCCTTTCAACTAATCAATTGAGTTGAGGTGTGAAAGTTATAATTATCTGCTAGTGAATTCCTTGTTTGTTGAGGTACTTCTGAAAAACATCAAAGGTGTACTCCCCACATTGATCAGATTAAAAATTTTGTATACAATGGTTTCTATGATTTTCCACCAGTGCCTTGAATTCATTGAAGGATTCAAACACATAAGAATTCATTATGAGTATATATATCCATGATTAAATACAATAATCACCAAAAAATTTCATAAAGTGCCTCTTTTTTCCATTTGATTCTTGATTCAATGGACTACACACATCAGTGTGAGATAACTTGAGTGACGTAGCAGCTTTCCAGTTAAACTAATTTGTAATACTGATTCTATTTTTTTTCTTAGAACACATATTTCACATAATTTATTTGGGTGTCGTATGATAGGGATATCATTCACTATTTTATTATTTCCTAATAATCTTGAACATTCAAATTATAAATATATTCACTTGAGATATCATAGGCAGTCTTTACCATCATTTACCATCATCCAAAACCATTGTATGTTGGGTAAAATCATAAGAGAAAACATGTTGTTCCTCACCATTGGTACTTTTAGGATTATCCTTACTTTATAATAGACAATCACTATTTTTTATTTTGTAGGATTATTTGAAATCCTTTTCCACAAATTTCAAGAGACTCAATATGTAGTTCATTATGTCTGGTATATAATAGACATCAGAAATTAAAGTGTGATTTTCTTCTTTTTTCTTGATTAGAATATCTCCTCTTCCATAAGAAAATATTATTGAGAGATCACTAAAATAAATCTCTCCTATAAACCTCTCTTCTAGGTACATAAACAATTTCGTGTGACCTATCATGTGTTTTCTAGATCTAGATTCAAGATAACACTTGCCCAGATTTTTTGGTAATCTTTATGCCACCAACACATGATATTATCCAAAATATTCTCCTACATTGATGATATGTTCCACCTTAGTGTCACTATCCATGGGTTTCTTATACAAACATTCATTTTTATACTATCCATATTTTTAAAAATTATAGAACTAAGCATTTATTTGGTTAGTCGGTTGATGATTGTTGAATCCTCCCCTTCTTCCTCATCACCATTCTCATGGAGTATAATTTTGATATCCATGACTTCCTCAATTTGGGATTCTTCCACCTCTTCCTCCTTTTCTTTTATATGATTATTATCCATATAATCCTCTATATTTTACTCATCCAAAGTCCCCCATACTAATTTTATGAGTTTTAGAGAAACAATGTTAATTGAGAGGAATTCTCTACTCTATTCATTTCACTTTGATGTTTTACCTTCAGTTTTGGGGCTTGTAGATATCACATGAGTTTTTAGAGAGAAGTCATTTCTTGGTATTTTCATTCTTCTATGGATATCTAATAAAAATTTATATAAGTATCATAAAATTTTCTCACATTACCACAATCCAGAAATATTTTATATATTTATTCATAGATGGTTCACCACAACCATTATCTGCGTATGATACTTTACAATGGTTTTAGAATATTTCAAAAAAATGGATTAGAAGTCACCTCTTAGAGATTGAAATTTTATCTACATCACTTTATCTATTCCATTTAATTAATTGGGAAATTTTTTTCATATATACATTGATTATTTCAATGGATTAATTATTTCAAATTTTTCTGAGTCATGACCTGGGTAAATGAAGGACTTATTCTTGAAGTGACGCTTTCATTCCACCCAAAGAGTTTCCTTTTGAACATATGGAATGGAATCCTCTACTGCTTTGGAATATAGTTTGGTGTAACCATCCTCCAAAATGTCCATAATATCTTGGGTTTGAAAAAATATCTTGAAGTTGGATGCACCAATTTACATAATTTTTCTTCATCAATTTCTGGATAAAATATTTTTCAATCTCTTTCTCTATGGAGATTCAAAAAATATTTTGGTTGTGAAAAGGAAAGATATATACATCTATATTTTTTTCCTTAATTTTATCCTTATATATATTTATATATTTGGATGTGAAGATGTCTATTTTTTACACTAAATGAATGGAGAATAAAATATGGGGTCATAAGGAAAGGTTAGAGAGGGGTCTAGAGGATTCCAAGGTGGGTGTAAAAGTTGTGATAATTGTTTTTTTTATGGAGGGGGAGAGGCATGGGAAAAAATTTAAAAGGGATGTGGTTTATTAATTTTTTTAATGGAGAGATATAGATATGTCTAAGAAAATAATGAGGGAAAATAAAAATAAATTTTTAATAAAATTCAACCTTTGTTGACAATTGATAATGTAAAAGAAAAGTAGAGAAATAAATTGATGGGAACTAATGAAATTTAAATTTTTATCAACTTATTATCTCCTATGTTCTAAAATTTATTGGAATCAATTTCAAAGGAACCATTCAAATAAGAATCATAAGCATCTTTAAATCCATTTGATACCATTGAAGGTGTATTTTTCAGTAATAAACGTAGATGTGGAAGTAGATTCAGATCAACCTAGGTGATCTCATAATCAACATACAACAACAGCATGAAACAAACCTATTTATTTCTTAAACAAATAATAAATAACAACACAAAACACCCACCTTATATATAGAAATACAATTTTACACCAAATCGAATAATAAAAATTACAATGAAAAATCAAAGTACATGTTCATTGCAGTAGGTGTCGCCTAATCCTCTAGTACCAAACATGGAAAGTAGCCCAGTATGAACATGTAAAGTATCCACTACATAAGTATAATTTTCACTAGGAATAGTGGTTAGGGGAAATTTAATGGATTTATATTAATCCATTAAACAAAATAAACCTCATCAAAATATTCTTTAACATAAAGGGTATATTTCTCAACACCTTCAAAGAGCCTAAAACTCAAGAAATGAAATCCCTTTCCAATGGGAGTTATGGGATCCTGTCCATCAATCTAGTTAGTCCCATCCTCAGTTTGGTGACCAAATCTCACACCAATAAGAAATAAAAGGCCCTAAATTTGGGGTTTTAGCAACTGACTCAATCATTGGTGTTTCATTTCTTCCGTAGAATGGTATGGTTCGATGCAGATCATGTGAGGTAGATCGCTTGTGGGTCGGAGCGAAGCGGTCCTTGTTTCATGTGGTATGTACACAGACCATCGGCTATCATTGTAATACATACCATAAAGACTCTATATGTAACATCATGATAATATTTTCAAGTATTTCAAAACTCTAATTTTAGTCATTCTTTGTTTGTGTTTTGTTTGGGGCTGTTTTGTGGGAAAAAATGTATGTTTTTAAACTTCTGGGGTAGTTCATGGTTGGAGCATGGTTTTTCCTAAAATTGTGCCCTCATAAAAAAACTATGGAAACCCAGGTAGTGGGGTCTTTCAAATTTTTCATAAGGCTTTTTAGATCATTTAACCTCATAGTAAAAACCGTGTGACACATTTAAAGGTGTTCCCATCCTTGCCACACGGTTTGGTAAAACCATGCATATCTTCCCCACTAACCCTGATTGGATTTTAATTAATCCAAAAATCTAATTTTAAAATACAAAACTCCCCACTTTAGGTTCCGGATGGACCTATCATGACCTCATAAGTTTTCTTCTTCCTCGGTAGCATCCAATATGTGATTTTGGACACTCAACTCCCTCCTAGAATTGGATTGAATCTCGATGAATGCCTTTTAGTCTCCACCTGGTAGGTTTCTTCATATTGTTCTTATTATCCCATTCAATCCATGTGTCTCCCTAGGGTTTTTTAGATCCCCATTTTTAGTTTTGTATCTCATACCCACTTTTTGGGATCATAAACCTAGGTTTGATTTGTGGTTTCCATCATCCCTTTTCTTCATTGTAGAATCCCAATTAAGGTTTGGTGATTCGAGATCTGTTAATTCTAATATAGGTGGTTATGTTATGATACCGAATTTTTATTAACCCTAAATTACTATTTTAATTTCAATATCTTTATTAATATGAAATTGAATGATTTAAATTAAATTTCATTAAATTTTTTTATTAAAATCCCAATTTCATTCAATTGGGGTTTTGGTAAATTAGTTTTGGTACGAAATTGGGAAAAAACCCCAAATCCATCGAATGGGGGTGTGTTTATTAAAATTTATGAAAATTTCTGTTGTTTAATATAAATTGTGGAAATTGGATTGAGGGGAAATTGTGAAAACCCCCAATTCCATTTAATTGGGGGTTTGAAATAGATGAAAATTTGTGAGAATTTCAATAGTTCAATTTAAATTGTGATACTAAATTGGGAAAATTAAATGAGAATTTTATTAAAATTATTTTATAATTAAAATGAGTTAAATGTTTTTGATTAAAACCTGTTTTTTATTGTAAAAAAAATAAATGTTTTTTATTCAGATATATTTTTTGTTTTTAAATGGAAATTTGAACATTTTAAAAAGGGATAATCGTATGAATTATATTTTAAACTAATTTTTTTTTTAAAAACCATCATTGTTTTGTACAAGATCGTATGGAATCCTAGGTAGTTAGTGAGTCCTTAGGGAGACGCATATTTTTATGGGAATTTCTTAACACCAGATTTATCCATTACAACTCTAACATGAACATTATTTATCATATAAAATTCCCCCAATGGGATGCCAAGGAGTCCTCTCTTTCTAGTTCTAGGGTATGTGTGTACACATTGATGTTTATCACATGAGTGTATGAGGATCCCATATCCTGGAACTATCATAACTTTTGGTAGATAACCATATTTATTGCTTGTTTATATTTGAGATATAAATGTGTGCTAATGTTTATAAACTATTTTACATGCCTTCTGATTTATATAAATTATTTTATATAAAAAAATTATTTAACAAAATTATTTAAATTACATCAATCATTTGAAATGTATTTGGTATTTTTAACGGTAAAGCGTGATTTGTTTAAATATTCTTAACAAAGGCCAAACCTATTTTTTTAAATTGAATGATCTCTTTAAAAAATTAAATGTTGGAATCTATTATGGAATCCTTAGTGAGACCCTATTGGTATTTTTAGCACACACTAAAACTATTCCTTAGAGTTTTTATACATTATCTTCTTCTTGGTTCGAGCAAGAGAAAAGAACCACTTAGATGTGGTTCTAGCTATTGATCAGTGGACTTGGAGCATTGCATCCCTTGGCACATGAAAATTTTCCTTCCAATTTTCTAGTACTTTGTTATAGTACATTGGGTTGTTTTTACCTATTTTAATTACATTACACTTCTAAATTTTTAATTTATTTTGTATGCGTATTAACTTTTTTATCATCTTCTGCAATATTTGTGGTAAATTCATCCACACATTCATTTTGTATGTTTCAAGGTGCTAGTCTCCAACCTATGTGGTCTGGGAATGCCCTTCTGGACATGTTAATTCCATCTCAATTTTTAGGTTACCAGGTTACCTAAGCACGTTCATGAAAAATTGTATCAAAGCTCAATGTTGAGATTTTTTTTTGAAGTCAATATGAATTTGTGTAATCTTTTCGGGACTTAGGTGGTAGTTTTGATTGACTTCTTGAAAAGATCTCACTGAAATGAACCTTTAGTCACTAGGGGTGGATTGTCAAAGATATTTTGGATTAGTTATAGTTTATTTCCTTATTTTTATTTGGAAATATTGAAATCCAAATATATTTTTTCTATCCATTGGGATTATTTTTCCCTGTTGATATGTATGAGTGTAAAACTGATGTATTCATTGTTTTCTGCTAATGTTGTGTAGAATCATGGCTTCGAGAAGATGTGAAAATAAAATCTTGGAGGAAGATGCTAATGATCCTCTATGATAGAATCCTCTTGTTGACCCGAGTCTGGTTGAGGTGATCATGTGTATTGTCCAAGATCTTAGATAGGAACCACCACCAATTCACATTCTGCCTCCTATTGTGGAAACTCATAGAGCTGTTATCAGGATTAGTTATCAAGAGTTACTTTATCATAATAAAACATTATTAAAAGGATTAAATTATCCTCAAAAGTCTGAGGCATAGTTATGTATGATAAATTTTTTGATTAGATTCTTGGATACACTTGGAAAAATCAAGGTGAAGTGTGCCACCTTCATACTGGAGGGACTGAGAAGGAGATATAGAGACACAATGTTCACAATGAAGAAACATGATGTCTTAGAGTGGAATTTATTAAAATTTCCTTTCACTAACTAGTTATATCTAGATTTTATGATATTTTCCATGGTTGTTGAGTATTTCAAATATGAGCAGGATGACAGGTCTGTAACAGATTATGTTAACTGTTTTGCTGATCATGTGTAGTTTTCAACTAAGATAGTATAAAATAATAATTTGAAGGCTCAAATTTTATATTTGGGACTTTGAGAGGATATTAATTCCTAGATATTCTTACTTAATCTACCTTCTTATAGTGATGTGTTGTATAGATCACTGATGGTTGAAATGGATATGGCTAGTAAGTTGGGGTTGTTCGGATATTCTTTCCCTCTTATAGGTGGTTAATGTTCATTCAATGGAAGGAGGAAGCATGATGATTCTCTTGTTGGTTATTGATAGTAATATTCTTATAAAACATATTTATTTCCTATAATAGGTCCTTTGATTTGTTAATAGTGTGGAAATCCAAGGAATTCAATGTGGGATTTTTACTGAGGAACCCAAGATATGTTGCTCCTACATATGCTCAAGTCATTTAAAGAAGTTATTTCATATTTATTCCACTCCCTGTAGGGGAATGGGGTCCTCAATTCCAACCATAACTATGGAAAAATATATTATTCATGAACAAAAGGGTTCCAGCCATAGGAATCTGGAATGAAGATTCTTAACCCAATGGAAGAGTCTCTAGAGGAAGCGAATATGGGTCCAATGACCGTGAGAATTTCCATCACTAGTTTATTTGATAATGGTTCATCTCATTTATTTATCTCAACTTGTATTAATAATTTTATAAATCATCCTATATATATTTTATCTTGTTCAATGGATATTACCACACCCCATAGTATGAATAGAAAATAGGGTCACCATAGTCTTGTTTGTGTTTTCTCTCCATCAGATGTTGACCTAGAATGGAGTTTCTTGGTTCTCAACATGAAACTACTTGAAATAATATTTGGAATAAATTGTATCCTTTCTAATAAATCCCAAATTAATTTTTATCTTCAACATATCTCTTTTACCACACCCAATGGTGTGTGTCATGTTTTTTAAGGAGAATGAGACCCAAGGTTGAGCAGGGCTAAACCTTCTTATCAATTGTTGGGTAAACTAATATCCAGGTTTACATTTGATCTACAGTGTGAATCTTTGAATGGTAATGTCCCTCCAATGGTCATTGAGTTTCCCAACATTTTTCCTTCAAACTTATCTAGTTTTCCACCCATAAGGGAGGTAGAGTATTCTATTGACCTTGTTCTTGGCGCTCAACTAATTTATTTTCCATATTACCACATGGAACCAGGTGAACTGAAAGATATTAAGAATCAATTGGATGATCATATAGAGAAAGGATTTGTACACCTTATAATGTCACCTTGGGGATCATGAGTTCTCTTTTCTAAGAAACAAGATTGTTCAATGTGCCTTTGTGTTTATTATCGAAAACTAAATCAAGTTATGATAAAGAAAAAGTATATGTTGTCATGGATTGATGATCTATTTGATCAGTTGAAATGGGAGAAGTGGTTCTTGAGGATCAACCATTTATCTGGTTACCATCATTTGAGGATAAATGAATCTGAAATTCATAAAACTACCCTTCAGATAAATAATGATCATTATGAGTCACTTTTCATTACCTTTAGTCTATCCAATGATCTTTTAGTCTTTATGGATTTAATGAATAAGATTTTCCATGAGTAACTTATCTATTTATGGTAGTATTTGTGGATAATGTCCTTGATTACTCTAATTCCGATGAGGATCTTGATCCTTATTTGAGAGAAGTTATGGAATTATTGAGAAATCACATCCATTATGCCAAGATTTAAAATTGTGTTTTTTAGATTTGAAAAGTAAAGTTCCTGGGACACATTGTGTCAGAATATGGTATTTTTTTATCCTGATAAGGTGAAGGAAGTTATGACATGGGAACAACCATGAAATATTTTCAATATTTAGGGATTCTTGGTTTTATCTAGGTATTATATCTTGTTCATTAAAGACTTATCAAAGTAGTATTCCCCAATGACCTCTCTATCTTGGAAGGGGGTGATGTTTTTTTGGGATGAAAAATTTTAGAGTCATTTTGTTGAGATGAAACATATTGTGACTACCGCACTAGTGTTAACTCTTCCAGAGGCTGGGTAGGAACATGTGGTATTCTTTGATCCATCAGGTTAAGGTTTGGGCTACATTATTATGAAAGGTGGTAATGTCATTTCTAATGGATCTCATCAGCTTAGGCCACTTAAGAAATATTATCAGACCCATAACCATGAACTTTCATCTCCGATGCATGTGATTTAGAGTTGGTGGCTTTACCTTTATGGATAATAGTTTACCATGTTTTTTGACCACAATATCTTGGGTTATATCTTCTACCAAAAACATCTATATCTCATCTATAGGTGTTGGGTGGAATACCTACTATCTTTCATTTTCAACATTACCAATACCTTGGGGAAATGGAACGTTGTTGTAGATTTTTTGAGAGGGAAACTTTTGACCAATGAAGTGAAATAATAATTGGAATAGTGGAACTTGAATGATCTATTTTCACAATTTCATATTGGAGCCCAAGAATCAGGGACCAAATATTACTTTTCCAGTGATTTTTTGACATCCACTCTTCTCGACATGATACTTTAGGAAAAAAATTGATGATGAGTTTCATTGAATTAGAGACTCTCTTCGTATTGGGGAGACCATTCCCGATTGGTCATTCTCCATCAAGGGAATTTTATTCTATCAAATGTACATCATTTTACTATTAGTGGTAAGGAAACATGTGATGGGAGATTCCCATAATTCAATGTCGGTTGTGCACCCAGGTACCACAATAATGTTCTAGGACATTCAACATAAATTCTGGTGACTAGATTTGAAATATGGAAATACAAAATTTTTCTCTCATTGTTAAACTTACAAACATTTCAAAGATAATAACAAAAAACCTTTCGGTTTTCTTCATCCACTTTTGTTCTCTACTTGGAAGTGAGATTATATCTCTATGGAAATTGTGGTTGGGTTTCCATGTACCCATATAAAGAAGAATGTGATTTGGGTGGTGATTGATAGGCAGACGATATTGGATCACATTATACCCATTCACGATACAACCAAAGTAGAGGAGTTAATAAATATCTATAAGAAAGAGATTATTCACATTTATGGAGTTTCATTTACTATAGTGTTTATTAGGGATCCACTATTCAATTTTCATTTTATGAGAGTCCTTTATAAGAAACTAGGATCTCATGTTATTTTGAACATGACATGCCCTATGTAGTCAGATGGGCAGATAGAATGAGCTATATAGATTCCTGAGGATAAGCTTCTTTCATGTGTTATAAAATTTGGAGGGGCTTGTGATAATCATTTACGGTGGGTTGAGTTTTCATATAACAATATTTACCATTCCATGATCAAAATGGCTTATTTTGAGGACTTAAATGGTCATCTTTACAGATCTCCTTTGTGTTGGTTAGATATTTGATAAAGTTCCATGGTTGGACCAAGCTTGGTTCAAGAGACGATAGTAAATATTTAGTTGATTTGTCATAGAATGTTGAAGACACAGATCTAGTATAAATAATATATTTATCTTCATTGAAAAACATTAGAAATATCAGTTAGTGAACAAGTATTATTGAAAATATCACCACGGTTGGGTCATCAATGACATGGGAGTAAAGGGAAACTTGCTCCTCATTTTGTTGGACCTACTGAGGTTTTTGAGTGGGTGGGAAAATTTTTGTTCCATTTAGCACTTCCACTTTAGCTAATAGAGATACATAATGTGTTCCATGTGTCTCAGCTATGGAGTTATCTATATAATCCATTTCATGTTCTGAGATGGAGTGATCTTGAGGTTGAACCTAATTTATCCATGACTAAATGGATAGTTAGGATAGTTGATTCTAAAACAAAGGTATTTTGTGGGATGAAAATACCTTTGGATTGATTTCAATAGTTTCACAGTACTGATAATCCGAAGATGTGGGGGAGGGAGGTACTAATGAGGGAGAAGTGTCATCATCTTTTTGACATTGAAGCTTCTTCATAGGATTTCTGGAGACAAAAAGCTTCTATAGTAGGGATATTATATCATCCAATTACTATTTTTAGGTATTTATAAACCCCTGTATTAATCATGTTTTGGTTGGGTTATGTTTGGGTTGTTTTGAGTGAATTTTTTTAAATGTTTTGAAAATTCTAGGCTAGCACATGGTTGGTGCACATTTTTCCCAAACTATGTACCCTCCCAAAGATAACTATGAAAAACTATGCAGTGGGGATTTTCATGGTTTGTTAGCCCATCCACCCTCTTAAGAGAAATAATGTGGCCCATTTAAATGGGAACATGGAAAGGCCATATGATTTGGTCCAAACATGAAGATCTACCTAGCTAATAGTGTGCATCTTTTAATTAATCCACAAATCTAATTTTAATATCCTAAAACCCCCAATATAGTATTTGGATGGGCCTAGAATGACCCATATGTTTTCTTCTTCCTAGAGATCATCCAATAAGAGAGTTTTTCCTCTATACACCCTCCGAAAATAGGATTAAATATTTATGAATGCCTTTAAATCTACAGAAGGTCTCTTCCCGTTCTTTATCTACTACTCTCTCCTTGTTTCACCCTAGGGTTTTATAGATCCTCGTATTGTTTTGTGTAACTAATACAATCTGTTTTGAGATCATAAACCTTGGTTTTATCAATGGTTTCTATTATCATTGTTCTTCATTGGTGAATCCTTATTCGGGTTTGGAGATTCAAGATATGTTAACTCCAAGATAGATGGTTTCGTTGTGATGCCCAATTTTTCCTAACCCTAAATTTTTGTTTTAATTTAAATTGATTTATTTAAATTCAATTTCTTGATTTAAAAAAATTTCATACAATTGTGGAATTAATAACCCAATTCCATTGAATTGGGGTTTTTGGAAATTGGTTTGGGCCTAAAATTAGAAAAACACCCAATTCCATTTAATGGGTGTGTGTTAATAGAAATTTGTAAAAAAAATTAATTGTTTAATTTAAATTATGGAAATGGTTTTGATGGAAAAATGTGAAAAAATGCCAATTCCAATCAATTGGGGTTTTATTGTGAAATTAATGTAATTTTCTACAAATTTATATTGTTGAATTTAAATTGTGAAAGTGAATGGTGAAATTAAATTGCAAATTGATTTCATGTTCTTATATGAAAAAAATTGATTAATTTTTTTGATTAAAACCCATAGGTTTTATTATAGAAAATTAATTTTTTTATTAAAACCTCGTTTTGGTTTTTAAAAATAAATTGGTATGTTTAAAAAAGGTAAAATGGGATTAATTGTATTTTAAACTATTTTTTGAAACAAATTTCCCATAATTGTTTCATAATAGATCATAGTAAAGACTATGTAGTTAGTGAGTTATTAGGGCCAACCATGTTAGGATGCGAATGAACTAATAGTAAATTGACATTTTATAACTCTAACATGAAAATAATTTATCACATCAAATTTCCCATTGAGATTTTGATGAGTTCTCTCTTTCCAGTTCCAAAGGACGTGTGTACACATTTTGGTTTATCACATGAGTCTGTGACAATCCCATAACCTATAACTATCATAAATTTGGCATATGAACATGTTTTTCTCTTGTTTATATTTTGTAGATAAATGTTTTCTAATATTAAAAAACTATTTTACATTCCTTCTTATTTATATAAACTGTATTATATTGATGTGTTTATTTAATCAATTTTTTTAAAGTACATCCATCATTTGAAAAGTATTCCATCTTTTTAAAGGTAGGCCTGATTTTTTTTAAATATTATTAAAAAATTTCAAAATAATTTGTTTTAAATTAAAATATCTATTTCTATAATTAAATGTTGAGTTATCCTATGGAATACTTTATGACATCCTAATGGGATTTATAGTTCACACCCTACCTATTCCTTGGGGTGTTTATAGATTATATTCTTCCAGGATCGAGCAAGGGAAAAGCCCCACATGGATGTGGTTTTAGCTATTTATCTATGGACATAGATTGTTGCATCTGTTGGTACTTTTGTTGTTTACCTTCCTATTTTTTTGGTATGTTTCTATGGTACATTAGGTTGTTTATACCTATTTGACTTATGGTAAACTTATCTGTGTGGAGTTTTCTTGTATGAATACTAACTTTTTTATTATCTTCTGTAATGTTCATGGAAAATTCATTCCCATTATCATTTGTTATGGTACCAGGTGCTAGTTTCCATCATATGGGGATTGGGAATTCACTTTGGACCATGTCAGTGTCGGCTCAATTATCGACTTACTAGGGTACCCGGGATGGTTCATGCCACTATTTATAAAATCCCTAAATATGGGTGGGTATTAGTCAAGCTGAATGGATTAACAACTAACCCATAATATTGACATCTTCTTTAGAAGTGTGTCTTTTGAATATCTTCTTTATTTACCCTCAATTGATTTTACCCAAATTAGAGGAAAATTGTTGAGAAGAATTTAGCCACATAAATTTGATCAAATAAATCATCAATCCTTGGGAGAGGTTGCTTGTTCTTCAATGTGATTCCATTAAGTTCTCTATAATCAATGCATAGAGACATTAATTCATCCTTATTATTTATAAAGAGAATAGGTGCTCCCCAAGAAACACACTTGTTTAGATAAATCAGTTCTCCAAATGTTCTTGAATTTTATTATTTAATTCCTTTAACTCCACATTTTCCATTCTATACGGGGTCTTTGTTATTGACATGGATCCATTTATGAGATTAATATAGAACTCTACCTCTCTATCCAAAGGAGGTTTATTTAACTCTTTAGGAATTATTTCAATGTATTCTTGAATGGTGAGAAAATTTTATAACCTTATACTTTCATTTCTTACTCCCTCTTCACTGATAATATCTATAAGAAAGTCTATGGGAGCTACTACTAGACAAATCTTAGGTTGGGATATCTCTCATTGGAAAATAAATATTGGATTTCCATTCAAGAATAATGAAATTCCCTTGATCCTACAATTAATAATAACATTATACATTGATATATACTCAAGCTCAAGTACAGTGTCGAATTCAACCATGTGAATGACTACTATATTTTTGATGAGATTATACTCACCAATGTTAATACTATATTTCTTATGTATTGTTGATTCTAGGATAATTCTTCAAGGATTATTTATTGATAACTCCACTTCTAGAATTTTGGGTATTGATTATATATTTTTCTGAAAACTTCGATGCAATAATGGAATTTGTAGAACCAAATCAAACAAATTACTTGTTATCTTTGAGATCATAATGATTTTACCTACCACAACATCATTTAGAGCCTATAATTTAGCAGTTATGATAGAAAATTAATGTCTTCGATCCATTTTCCTATGTTGAGGTTGACAAGGGTTTCCCTCTATTATCTAATTATTGGGGCATTGATTGGAAAATTTCTTAAGATGTCTACACTTGAAGAATTTAATTAAAGATATGAATGCACCATCATTCCATTATTATTAGTGTTGAAAGGTTAATGCTTCACCTCACCATGATAGTTCCAAGATATATGTTCATATATTTCAAACATGTATCACTTTCCAATCCCAATAAATTAGTTCCCCAAATTATTCCTCCCACATTTTTTATGGGAGAATTTTCACATTATTTCCTCATCTACCATGATCAAAATTCTTCCCCAAGTTTAGCTCTATTTATCTATTCCATTCATTCGAACTATATGACCACTGCATTTCTCCAAACTCTAATTCAACCTTCATATCACTCTAAACTATCTTCCCGTATTTTTCATAGTCTATAATTACTAAATTAATCAACATATGGGGTTTAATTCCAATGAATAATCTACCAAATATTCCAATAGGATACATAACAAAACTAGATGTGTATTGAATAAGTCTTGTAAAGTTAAAGTCATAGCTTCCTACTGATTCATTTTCCTTTTAATTTAACTATTGGAATTCATTATCCATTTTTTTCTTCATTTGAGGAAAATATTTATTGAAAAAGATTCCCTTGACCTATTCCCACTCTATAGTAGCAATCTCCCTTCCTAACTTCATGTTTTTAATCAGTGTCCACCACTGATCAGCTTCTCTTTCTAAGTGGCATACTTACAGTGTGAAATTACCTTGCTATGGATAGTTTATCACATAAAATATCTTTTCCATAGAGTAAATTCATTATTCAAAAATCAATGGTTCAGTAGATCCACTAAAATAAGGTGTTTGTTAACACATGAATAACTGAATGAAAAGTGGTTCCATTCTGAGTGAATCTGGTAGCTCAACTTGATTCAAGTTATTATTCATAACTAAATATAGTATATTCATCATCCTAATGATGTTTTCAATTATAATGTCAATACTTTTGTGAATTTCATTAGTGCATCATTAGGAGAACTCATCATTTTTGTAGTTCCTCATATTTTCCACCATTTTTTTAAAAAGAAGAAAACCATTGTGAGAAATGTGTTAATTTTAGAAATTTTATAATTTAGAAAAAAAATTGTGTTTTATAAAATAATTATTAAATATGTTATTCTTTAATAACAATTGCATTTTCTATATATACTTCATAATGCTTCATAAAAATATTGTGATTTACCAAACATATCACCTAGGAGTGTTAAACCATGTGTGCAGTAAAGATTGATGTCGTGAACTAATTCCAAATATATTCTAGTTCAATACGTTCTTTTTGGGGTTTTATCCATTTTCACATCTGTTCTAGAGCCACATCCACTTTGATAATCTAGAAAGGGATCTTAATTCTTAGAAACCACACGATTAATAATTTACCAGAATTATGTTATGGTTTACTATATTAAGTGTTATCCCTAGGGTTATTATTAATGTTTTCAAGTCCTAATTTCCACAAATAACTAAGCATTCCTCTAATACCAACTATGGCATCCCTCATTTTTATTACATAAACTTTTAATTTCATGGAACAAAAAAAGGATCTTTTAATGTTTAGTTTCTTAGAAATTAGGAACATAATACAGGAAAATGTAAAATATTATTATAATCCATGTAAAATGATTCATTATGGGTTCCCCCAAAGTTAATTTTACTGCATCTCATATCCTAGGGACATACATCAAAGGAAAGGGGTGATCATGATCCCAGTAAGGTAATAAACAAGGGAGACATTTAAAATGTGATTATGAGACATATCAATAAAAATATTATTTGTAACAATATAAAATGATCAAGAGAACATGAGGCATATAATTAAAAAAATATCATGAATTGTTTACATGGAAATGTGGCTATAATATTTAAATGATACATTCATAATAATATGACCAATTTGTATCACCAAGGTATCATAAATCAAAATTTCCAAGATTATTCACCAAGGTATCATAAAACATCGAATATCTGGAGGCTAATTATTTACCTAATGAATTGGAGAACTATTAGGTAAAAAACATCATATTAATTATTTTCATGTGATCCATATTGATTATAATCAATCATTTTTTTAATAACCCATGTAGAATAATGTATGGGTTTCATATAAAATATTTCAGTATGTAAGTGTTTAAAGGCTTGAATATAACATTATTTATAACCCACATAAAGGGAGTGAGGGTTTAATTTATATAAATCCCATAATAAATAAATTATATTAACATATAGGTGAATAACCATGGACAAATAAATGGGTTTGTATATTCATTATATAAGAATATCCTATGTAAAATAGTAAAATTGAGAATTAAATTCAGAAACATGATAGGTATAAAACATGGATTTATAAAATCTTAAAATGGGAGATAAAAAAGGTATTCCATTTATAAAACATTATTTTATATGTAAGACTATGATTGAAACCATAAGAAATTAAATTAGCATACCCTTTAGAATATTTAGACAAAAATAATTACTTGAATCCAAATGGTGATGAAGATAATTACATTACCTTAGAGAGTTGCACCTAAATCATGAGGTTGGATCCTTGGGGGCTTAATGACACCTTTGGGGGACACCTTTTGAGGATAATGACCATTACATCATGGAGGATGTATTGTGAGAGAATGGAATGGTGAAATGTGTGGGTATTTATTGAAAATTAGGAGGAATTTCTTTAATAATTTCTAAACATAGTTCTTGAAAATATAGGTTCTGGAAAATGAAAAACCATTAGTATATCCATGATTTGTTCTCATGGTTTTGGACATTATAGTCACATTTTATGATATTTTAATCAATTAGAACCAAAAACCATTTTTTAATACTTATTTAGAGATGGAAAAGTATATTATCAAAAAAATAATGTTTTTAAAATCGATTTTTCTATTTTAGACTTTGGAAAGTGAATTATAGGGTTGGAAATTGATTAAAATATATTTAAATACATAATCTTAGTAACATATTTTTGGTTATGGATTTTGGATAATTAATTATTTCACCATTAGGATATAATTATGAATTCATAAATCATAAAAAAACCCAACACTGTAGTTTTATTAGTCACTGAAGAATAATGTGTTTTAGAAAATTCCCAAAAAAATAAACCTATCCTAATTTCAATTTACTTATTTCAAATAAATTTTTTTAAAATTTTAAATAAAAACACTATTTATTGAAAAATTTCATTTTTTAATACAATGTTAAATTTCTAGCACTTTTGAAAATTTCCTAGGACATTATAAAATTATTTTATAATTTACATTTTAATAATCATATTTTAATATACTGTTTAATTAATAAAACATTATTCATAATAATGGAGTTTATTATAAAATTGTATGTGTCTTCTTAAAATATGATTATTTTTTATTTTGTCTAATAATAAATTTATAAAATTGGACTTACTTAAAAATATATTTTATTAAACAAAATTATTCTCAAAATAGGATTGGTGGAATCTTTATTTTATTTATACAATGGAAATTACACTTTAAGTACCTATTTCCTATAAATGTAACTCCATATTACACTCTTATACACCTTAAGGGTAAAGTGTGTGATTGTAGTACTTTCATGGGGTGGCTTAGATAACATTGACTGAGTGGTAATCTCCATTAACTTTAACTTATCCCTTAGGTTATTTTGTTAAAGCCTCACTTCTTAAATCTCCGCTTTGTCTTTCTCATGGTATAACACTAGTGACGCCACCTCTCTCCCATGTTCTCAAAATGGTCTTTCAATAACATGAATCTACTGTTTGAGGCCATCATTTCTCCTCTCTAAATCAATTTTACTTTTCCATTACTAGATATAAAAACTAATTCTAATGGTAAAATTATTACTAATTGGTATGGTTACCAATGTTAAAATACACCAATGGTAATATAGACCACTGATCATATTTGAAAAATTTTCATATTACTATTACAACTATCAAATTACTCCCTATAAACACCACTTCATTATTTCACTCACTATTCACTACAATTCATCCTAATATTATATTTTAATTTCATAAAATGTTTATTGGTTCATTTATATTTTGTTTCATTTATATATTGTTGTCTGTGGGGGATATTATTATGGAATATTTGGTTAATTCTTAGTTTCCCATTTTAGCTGTTCCATTTTCTATTTTTTCCATTGTAATGTTTGTCATTTTTATTGATCTCATAGTTGACTAATGTAATGGTATTTATAAGTGAAATATGTTTTTTATATAATATTAATGCGTTAATGTTTTTATCCATAAATCACATGTAATAATTTTTTTCTATAATCATGAGACCATGTCCAATGGAAATATTCCATTAATTAGACTTTATTAATATAATGGAGCCATAGGGATAGGGTCTTTACATGTAATTTATAATTAATTTATGTGAAGATATAGAATTATATCCACTTGTAATTTTACATTTTTGATTATCTAAGGGAATCGAATTTGACGCGTCATTTTTTCACTGAAGGATTCAAGCACAGAATCTCTCTATTAGTGATCCACATGTGTAACACAAACTCTGATCAATATAGTTGAATCTTAAAAAGCTATCCCAAATGATCCAGATTATTTATATTGTTCATGGTTGATCATATTAGTTCACTTGTCAATTATTGATGAACCCTTAGTGTTCTCTTGAATAATTAATAAAGGAGGAAGGATGATATCTATCTAGGGAATGATCCAATAACACCTTGTATATTGTGCATACCAAGTGAATAAGGAATGTGATATAACTAAATATTTATTATATTTGGTTTAGAGTTAGTATATCACACACATGACCCCATCCATCATTAACATTATTAAATTACCCCATGTCCATTAATAATAATTTTAATATTATTAATCGCTTGATATTCACAACACTTTATGAATATAAATAAATATATTTTATATTATCCATACCATTAAACATGACCTAATTTCCCCCATAAACATTTACCAATCCCCAAATAATGGTTATTTTATTAAATAAATATCACTACATTATTCTATGATAAATATAATAAATATTATATTTTTTGAAAATGAAAATGAATATTTATTATGATCATTTAACAAGCATTATTCCTTCAAATAACTTGTGATTAAATTATGGTGATAAAATAAACCTAAATAATTTTATTTATTCTAAATTATTAAATTCATTTCATAAATATAATTAATATTGTGGATAATCAAAGAGTGTAACCCTCTAGGCCTCTTTCATAGTGGAATTCTACGTAACAACCTAAATTACAAGTTTAGTGTCTAGAAATCCACCAATTCATACATAGAGAATAAATTTAACATTGAAACGACATTAATCCTCATACAAACATGTATCGTGTAATATATTCCTTTTTTCAAGACATCTCTAATCAAGTTTCATGTTTATGCCATCAATTTATACACTCAATGTCTCTTTCTTTAAATTTTTAGAATTGAACTCTTGCACTAAGCACCATGAACATGGATTTATGTAGGTTGTTATATTAAATTAAAGGGCCTTAGATACCTAATTCCATAAGGTGACATAAGGGATAAATTATTTCTTTCATTATACATTAATGTGATATCACTCATGCTACACCCAACATAACCAATCTGGATGTGAATATATTTCATCATGGTTTTCATCAATACATAAAATTTTTGGAGTCATGATATCCATTAATGATAATCTTAAATTCTATCTATCAATACAGATTTATTTATATTGTAATGTCCAATGACATATGGAAATGTGGATTTCTTATTTTTCTGGGTCTGTTCTCATAACCTTCTATCTAGGAGATTACCAATGGTGAATACCATGAGAAGGTGTCTAAATGACTTATGATTGTTCTACCTCTTGTAGATTTTATTATTTGTATCCCACCAAAAAATATTATTTACATATTGAATAAAGTATAATAATAATTTCATGGAACCTCTAGGTTCTAAGAATAGCGGGGAACTTCTATGACCTATCAGTGCAACATATATTCTATAGAAATTATCACATAAAAATATCATGCAGAAGAATAATCATGATGTGGTAAGAATACTTCTTTAATTAAATAAACATGTAATAAAGTACTAAACAAGTTATTTTTAGGGAACAAACTCCAAAAATGTTTTCATATAATAAAAACTCTTGTAGATACTATACATTTGTGACAATATATACAAATATACAACATCCTGTCAATGAATAAAATAAATTAACAGTGAATGGAAACACATATATAGCATGAAAATTTCATAATGTAGATTGAGGAAACAATGATATAAATGTTTTAGAGAAGAAATTTTTATGGAATCACATATGGTAAATAATTAAATATATATTTGAAAATGAATAATGATATTAATGTTAAAGGAAATAAATTTTTGAGTGAATAAGTTAGATTATAAATTTAGATGAATATTCTTCTATGAAATAAAGAATTGTAGATAAAAAACATTGAAATGGAAGTGTTGAAAATATAATATGAAAGTTATAGAATAAATTCATATTTAATTTTAAATCAATAACATATTTAAATTATTTAAATAAATGAAATGATAATAATAAATTATTAAATGAAGATCAATTATTTATAATAAAAATGTAGATAAACAATACATTAAATGGGTGTGATAAAATAATAATTTGAATGATATCAAATAAATGTGAAAATTACGTTTAAAGTAATTTCATAGGTCAATTATCTGAATGAGAGAATCATGCCAATAAAAAATCTTATAAATATATAATAAATAGAAAATTTTAGGATCAAAATTCCTAAAATTAGGAAGTTAAAGAGGTTCAAAATAGTTTATAAGGAATGACTATTAAATCCTCAAGAAGAAAAACTGGTGATTTGAATTTTATTGAAAAGAAAACTTGGTTGTAAGTTTCATAATAAAATGATTATTTCTATAATAGAAAATTGAGAATATGTTGTAAAGGAAAAGAAGATTTGAAAATATCAACATCATTAAATCATCGAGCATTACAGTATTGTTTCATTATTAGTAAAATAAGATAAAGAGAATAATCATATTGTTGAAATATCTTCTGCCATTTATTATATGCTAATCTCGAGCAGCCAAAACCTTCTTCCCATATTAAATGAATAAAATTACAATTTCTGGAAGATCATTACATGTCTCTAACACAAAATCCATAGTATTAAATGATTATAGGAAATGGACTAAATAAATTAAAATTTATCTTTGTTTAATCAACTAATAAAATGGAAATTCAATCATGTATATAAAAGTATTTCTTATTAATGAAAAATATATTGAATATATAAAAGTTAATGAAATAGAAAAATATTATCTATCATTGGTCATTTAATTAACCAATACATATTTCACCAATAATTCAATAACATGTATTTTATTAAAATAATACAATGGTGTTTTATTTAAAATTATCCCAAAGACCTCATCTTTCTTTTCTAAAACCAATAGTGACCATACATACTTTCAGTAGTGAAGCAATATAGTTTCATGTTTTAAAAATTTAAGATGTTATCTTCAAAAGCCTTATGGGATTCTTCTTAAAGGCACTAATGTTTTTAGTGGGTATTCTTGAAGGTGTTGATGTCATCATTTCTATATAGAGGATTTGTCACTAATGGCCAACTTCTTAAGGGGATGGTGTCACAGATGATTCTTGAAGGATCATTTGTTTTTAAGGGTATTATGGTCATACATTTCCACTTGAAGTAAGATGTATCACCCACGTGAATGGTAAATGGTATAATGATATTTATTTCATGTGAGAATGTTATGAATATGTGAAGGTTAAGTTTCCCACAAGTGAAACTACTAGTGAAATAATATAAAAGAAAGAAATAGTTTTACGGAAGTAACCTCATGAAAGCATATCAATCCACTAGAAAACTAATAATACATTAGAATATGCCTAAATATAAGTTAGAATATTGAATTTAAAAAGTTACTTATTTTTAAGCAAGTCAAACCCTACAAAGGTTAATAGAAGTAATATAGAACAATTCCTTTCAAGATAATCCAATATATATGAACTATAACTCAATGTTGTAATAATAAAAGCTTCATGACTCTTTATTGAAAGAAACATATTCCTAGTTATATGTCTCTTTATCCTCATCTAATTATGATCTTTTTTCCCAAATGACACGGATTTTTAGTCACCCGATGATACATATAAGAATCCACCAGTTCACATGAAAAATATACTATTTCACTAACAATGAATTGAAGATGTGGAATAATAATGTGTAATAGTCCTGAAATATCTTTAAATAACCACATAGATCATAACTTGTGGATCTTATAAACCAAAAGTGTAAAAATATTAGATATGGCATGGTCCATGAGGTGAAAAATAATCCAATTCATCCAACTAAAGTAAGCTCAATCCCAGAATACATCAAGACTTTGGAATTTTTGAGACATAAATTACTTAGGAAAACATGATATGGATAAATTATGTAAATAGTAATTAATAATTTATTTATACATTTGAATTTTTTTAAACAAAATGCTTTCATTTAGATAGAACATTTTCTAACATCATGTTATTTATTCAGGTCATTCACTTAGATATTTTCATAAAAATTATTCTGTTAGAGAAATTTTATATTATGGGATTATCTAGAGAAAATATTTTGAAATCATGTATGTCAATATTCAATAATAAAAATATAGTATAAATTAAATGTATTTTGAAGAAATATTTATAGTATACATTACATTTAATAGTATTATTAATAAATCAAAGTGACTTGATTTTTGTGTCCTGATGTTGTTATACGACATTGTATCCATTTAAAAGATATGTGGGAGTTCACTACATCAATGTAATTAACCTTAGGAATGTATATACCCCAAAAAATAATAATGGTAGTTATTTGACCATGAAGGTCATGTGCATTCAAATTGAATTGTATAATTTTAGTAAAAATACTCTATAAATAGCATAATGTTTTTTATCATAGGTAATGTTTTATGAAATCTAAATTCCTTAAAGTGTATTGAGAATTTAAATTCATGTGTGATATCTTTGTAGTTGTTTGGAAAAAATAATGTTGAAAATATGATATTCAATAATGTGAATATATAAATTATTGTGAAATATGAAAATGGTGAAATATTTGTAATATCGATTTCATATAGTAGAGTAAACATAAAATGATCTTAATATTGTTTCAAAAAATATCCCATGGAAAATTTAGGTAAAAATATGAGTATTTTAAATCACAAAATAAGTAGTTTTCATTGAATTAATAAGAAATATACACATAAAATTAAATAAATGAAAGTATGATTACAAGGTATTATTAAAATGAATATTCATAATTCACGTATGGAATATATATATATTACTGTAAAATAGATAATAAGTGGATAGAAAATTGATTATGGACATAAATCCAACCCAATTGAGGACACTCAATGAATTCTAACCCACTGCTACTATTTCTCTGCAAATTGCCCAGTTGACCTCCATAAGGGAAATTATTAAAATTTAAAACATGTATTAAAATAAAAAAATGGAAACAAAACAATTTAGAGAATAGGAATAATAAATGTTACAATTTTTTGTTTCGTTCCCATATAAATATAAAATATTTAAAACATACCATTTATTCAAATTTGGGAAAGTGGGAAAGTGAAAATAAGTGTATAGGAAGAGATCAATAAAGAAGTGCTATATCTTAAATCTCATAATTTAAAATCAATAATAGATTAGGTAAATTAATTAATGGTTGAGGAATGCCTGATATATGTCGAGGGAAACCTAGTTGGTGCATCCATGAGATGATTGATGCCCAACTATTATAAAGGTGAGAACCAATGTGGGGAAGGTGTGGGTTGATATGGGAGATGTAAGAGGGTAGGAAATTGGGATATTTGATGCCTGATATCGATAAAGAGATTTTATTAGGATGAGGAACCTACTAATTGAAATATAAAGATTATGGGGACTAATAGAAACAAATTAGGGATTATAATAGGGGAATAGAGGAAGGGAGAAAGAGGTCGGGGAGGGAAGTAGAGGTGGAAACAATGAAAACCCATGTGCAACCCCTCCCCCCATTGATTCCCTTCCGTGTTCACCTCCTTGTCGGTGAATCCCCTCACTACAATACCCCCCATGTGAACTCCCCTCATTTCACTATTCCCTCTACTACATCCCATTTATCCCATTTCATGCACAGTTTCCTTGTGGTCTCATCTAGTGTTGCTCTCCTCCCCACCACTAGTCCTTTCATGGCACCATTCCCTTCTCTTATTCTCTTTCACCTCAAAGAAACATCATTATGGGTACTATCGAGGATTTTTTGGATAAATTATTATGGAATTTAAGTTATACACATTACTCCCCTATTGAATATTTGTTTGGGATAAGTAATTTATTAATTTACTAAAATTAGGGTTTTGTGGGTCATTATTGATTTAGGGTATTTAAACTAATAATATTCCTTGTTTTTACTCATATCCTTGGAAAGTATAGAAGATTTAGGTTAATAAAAGTAGTGAAATTTCAAGTTGAATCATATCTTTGGTTTCAAAAATCCATGAGTCTTTGTTTGATACTAGACCTAAAATTCCTAAATTCATATATTTGTTAGTATATTGTTTTCAATTGTTTTTGGTTTGAATGGGTTGAAATTGATTATTAACTATTCTAAGAAGCATTAAAAAAAATTCCTTTAGGGATTTTGAGGACACCATATTCATTTCCCTTTTTAATATTGGGAGGTGACAAACATTTTCTCCATATATGATCCAACTCATGTTTTCTTGATAATATGATCAATTTGTCTATTTTATAATTGGATTCCTACATTAAGACACTAGTTTAATTAATTTCCCGTATCACCCACTTGAAATATATATTCACTTTGGTTGTTTTAATCTTATCAAAATATATCCACCAAATTAGGTATGGGTTTGTTTTTTATATCAAGTATAAAACCAAAAAAAGAAAAAATATATTTACTTAGTATCATCTAGTAAAACCATCCACTACAAATGAATTTAAGGAACATTTAAGATTATAGGGCAGTGTTAGTTTATCACAAATTGATAATAACCACATGTAAATTTCATGTCACTAACTCCATCAATCCCATAGGATATTCATCATGAACCCGCTCCAAAATCCTTGGCCTCACAGGAAGCTAAGAGCTACTAAAATTTAGTCATCAAACAAAAAGCCTTTCCCTTTTCATGGAGTAATTTAAGACTATCTTGGAAGGCTGAAATCCCAACTTTTTTTCAACATGAGTGTATGTGGGACCATCCAATTGAGCCTTATTACAATCACACCAATCAAGGAGCCCCTAATAGGTATTAGACTACAGCAGCTGTTTTTTGAAATTTAGATAGAAAACTAAGAAATGTTTTCCAATTATTAACCTACTCCCCAGCCTAAGAACATTTTTATTTAAGGAGACAACATTCATCCTCATCATTTTAATCTCCCAAATAGATATTATTTCTTTTTGTTTCTTGAGAATCATCCCCCATCTCTTATGGACATGAATATATGTTTTTGAACTACCCTGAGAAATAGTCATCCCATACCTGGTACTAGTGATAATTGTCAATGAATTCTTAGGATAACACTTTCCACCAGTGGAGTAATTATTTTCTTAAATTCAATTATTCATTTCCTTCAAATAATGATAAAATAATTTGAAACATTCAAATGATGGTGTAAGACCCGTAAAATTCAAGGGAAAGTTTTTCTTAATTTTCTTTAGAATTTTACAAGAGCGCGGTTTCTGACGGCACCTGATTCCGAGGCCCGGAGTGCCCGGAATCAATTTCCGAAGTTTGGCTTGGGTATGTTCAGTGAACGAACGAGCGGGAATTCCTAACTTTTGATCCGGTGCTCGGAATTGAAATCCGAGGGCACCGATGAACTCGCAGCGCCGATATTTGCTTAAAGAGACCTTTTCGGGAGTTGCGTTTTTTGCGGGACGAAAGTTAGTTTTTGGGAGACTTATAAAAAGTTGAATAAAAAAATGTGGAATTCTTTTTATTTAACTTTTGTAGGTTAACTCCTCTCAAAGGGAGTTAGGGGTGGGACCCACACCCACTTAACCTCCCTTGAGAGGATTAAGTGTGGTGGGACCCACACGAACCTAAACCTCTCATCTTCCCCCTTAAACTCCCCTCTCTCCCTCTTAAATGTTTGTTAACTTAACATCTAATTAATTACACATGAAATGTATAATTAATTAAGTGTTGTGTTTTGAAATTTGAAGTTTTGAATTCCTTGGCTTGGTAAATAAAATAAGGAGGAACCTTATTTTATTTGGTTAGTTTTGTTTATCCAACTTGTGAGGATTTTTGAGAGCTCCTCCTCCTTCTTCTTCAACCTTGACGAAGAACGCTCAAGCTCCGACGAAGAACACTCAAACTCCGACGAAGAACGCCGCTCCTCTCTTCTTCGTCTTCCGTGTCAACGAGAGGGAACGCCGCTTCCTCCTCGGACTCCCTTCGTCGACTTAAGAAGATTCGCCAACGACGTATCTCTTC
Organism: Viscum album; assembly: GCA_963277665.1. Classification (NCBI taxonomy): domain Eukaryota; kingdom Viridiplantae; phylum Streptophyta; class Magnoliopsida; order Santalales; family Viscaceae; genus Viscum; species Viscum album. The sequence continues at coordinate 175,276 of CAUJRU010000106.1, read as the reverse complement.
GGGCGTATCTCTTCGTCATCGGATTTGACGTACGACGACCGCGACGCCCGACCTCCGCGACATTGTCTTCCGCGGGACGTTGTCAAATCTTCGATCTTATACCCAAGGTAGGGGTTGTTGATTATTGTTTAATTATTTTATTCTTGCTCGTGGTTCGCATGACTAACGTGAGGATTGAATATTTAAGTTGTGTTTTAACGTGAGGGGGCCGGACCGCATGAACACGGCCGAACCCCCTCCTTCGTTCTTGGTGTTTAATTTTGCGGATGAATCAAGGTGGCGTGGTGCTGTCGCACCACGCGGATATTCGCCCAATTCTTATTACGCGACGCCGTCGCGCCGCGCCATGGAAGAATCATCAAGAACGCGACGCTGTCGCGCCGCGTTGAAGAAATCAAGGTGCGGCGGAGGGGCGCGGTGCCGTCGCACCGCGCCGGACGACGAACACCGCGGCCGGTTCCGTGCCGCGGCGGAATGAGGAGACCGGCGGCCGGGCCGCCGGCGTCGGAAGGCGAAAAGGGGACCGGATTTTTTCGGTCCCGTTGGAGAAAACCGGCCGGCCAGCTGGCCGGCCGGATGGTCAAATCCGGGGGAAATTAATCCCCCGGCCAGCAATAAAGCCCCCCCCCCACTTAATTGGGGGAGGCGGTTTCTTGAGGTGGGGCAGGCGGCCCCCCGGTTTCCGCTCAAGCAGGCCCCCCACGTGGGGGGCGTTTTTAAAACAAAGGGGCGTGGCTGATTGCCGCGCCGCCATCCCAATCAAGCGGGGGGCTTTGCCCCCCTGCGTGCTGCCTCCGTGCGGCGCCAGGCCGCCGCGCCACCGCGCCGCCGCGCCGGTCGGTCGGCCGGGTCGGGTCGACCCGGTTCGGGCCGACCCAGGGGGGGTCGGCCCGGGTCGGCCCGGACCCGGACCCCCCCCCCCCCCGTTTCGAATCATTTTCGGTCTTTTGGCCATATCTTGAGCCACAGACCTCCGATCGACGAACCGTCTGCGGAAACGCGATCCTTGGATCGAGACGGTCGTTTCGGTATATCGCACTCAGGGTTTCGGAATACTTTGAGTTCGGCCGGGTTGGTTCGTTCACGAAACCAATCGGGCCCTCGGAGCGGAAACGCTCATATCTTGAGCTACAGACGTCCGATTGACGTTCCGTCAGCTTTGTTGTGTTCCTCTTAGTGAGACGGATCTTTTGGCATACTCCGCCCGAGGTTTGGACGCAGGTGGAGTGCGGTCGGGTTGTTTTTGCCTTAAAAACCAACCGGGCCCCTGGGATGAAAAGACCAATATCTCTCAGACCGGGCGTCCGATCGACGCGCCGTCTGTTGCGTTGAGTTCCTGTTGACGATACGGAACTTTTGGATACATCAACTCTGGACTTTGTGACAGTTGATGTATCAGCCTCTCGGCTCGTGGAGCGGACCCTCCGAACGAGCTTGCTGTGTGCGGGAACCCTAGTGCTGGCTGCGACTGTTACTGTGACTGCTACTGCTACTACTGCTACTGTGACTGCGACGACGACAGTACAGAGATCCTGTGTGGATTCGACGACGACGACTACAGCACTCAGCGATCCTACGTGGGTCAGTGATACAGGTCCTGTGTGGGCCCGATCCTGTGTGGGTCTGATCCTGTGTGGGTCCTTGCGCTCAGCGGTCCTGTGTGAACCAGCGCCTACAGGTCCTATGTGGGCCCGATCATGTGTGGGTCTTTTGCGGGGGTTAGTTACCTATCGATCCTTTGTGGTTCCGACGACTTAGATGGATCAGAGATCATCTTTATCTTCCTTGAAGAAGTATACCTGTGTGAGCTGAATCTGTTGCTTTCCTGTGTGGATTGTGTTGTGCAATCCTGTGTGGATTACGTTTTGCTTTCCTGTGTGGAATATGTTTACTTTCCTGTGTGGACTGAGTTATACTTGGACTCGGAGGTTGGAGCGTATTTGAAGTTGATGACTTAGGTATATGTATGGGCATATACCTAAGCAGTGTCGGTTATTACTTCGTGATTGTTCCTTTCTTCGTGGTTTAACCTTTGTGGATTTGAGAGACCTTCAGGGGTCTCGGGGTCCCTACTGAGTAGCTTATACTCACCCCTGCATGGGCTTTGCCCGCACTACGTTGTGTTGGTTGCAGACGACGGACAGCGTTGACCTTAGCTGAGGCTTGCAGAGCGGGACGGTACCCGGAGGTGGACCATTGGGCGGGACGTGCTCGGAGCGGACGGTGGGACCCGTGGAGCAGTGGAGCTATCTGTACCCACCCTTCAGGTGGGATTTCCAGTGGACAGCTCGGTGTAGCGGCTTTTACTTTTCAGTTGCTGTTTTCCCCTTTCGAGTTGTACTTTACTTTCAGTTTGGGTTTGTATACTGGCCCATTTACTTTTCCGCACTTTCAGTTGTACTCTACTTTTGTTTAGTGTTTACTTTCTGCTTGCTTACTCTGTGGTGTTTGTTTACTTTACAAAGGCAATGCCTTCCCTTTTTACCGGGATTTACGCCTTGGTGCTAGTCGCCAGCCCCTGGCCTATGGAAGGCGGGCTTGGGGTAGTCACGGCACGGACCCCGAGGGCGGGTCGTGACAAATTGGTATCAGAGGAGTTCGGTTCAACCGCGAACTCTGATCTTTTCTATGTGAAGCAATAATGTTTAGCGTATTTAGTGTGGTTAACAGTCCAGGGAGTCCAGTGTTGGTGCGGTGGCCGACGTATCCGTACACCAGGACCCTGACTTCTGATTTCCGACTTAATGCACGAAAACATTGATTGCGTGTGTGTTTCAAAGTTTTCTTTGTGATTACTTATATCAGCTCACCAGGTATACTGTTCTGACCGTGGCGCACCTGTTTTCTTTTCAGGATGGCCCCACGACGGCAGCCAGCTAGGGTTCCGAGAGTCGAGCGTGACGACAACCCACCGAGCGACGAGGCCTCGGTGCAGGGCCCTTTGTCAGCAGTGGCACCGGCGGTAGCTCTACCCGCCGAGCCCCCGATGCTTCCAGCAGTAGCCGCTGACGATGCACGTCGCCTCAGCGCACTGCATGAGTTTCAGCGCCAGCGACCGCCCAGGTTTCGCGGGGAGACGGATCCCCAGGCAGCAGAGGACTGGCTGGAGGCAGTGGTTCGAGTGTTTAGGCTAGTGAGGACACCAGCAGACCTCATGGTGATCCTCGCTGCGAGCCTACTACACGCAACAGCAGGACGATGGTGGAGCTTGATGCTCCAGGTGCACGATGAGGCATCTCTACTTTGGACGGACTTTGAGAGCCTCTTCCGCTCGGAGTTCGTCCCAGCCACCCTTCATGCGGTGCGTATCCAGGAGCTTCTTCAGCTGCGGCAGGGCAGCATAACGGTCACTCAGTACTCGGTGAGATTTACCGATCTCTCGCGCTACTCGACCGACATGGTACGGGACCCATTCTTCCGGGCCCGGACCTTCGAGCAGGGTTTGAGACACGAGATCAGGGCATCGCTGATCTCCCTCAGCATACCGACTCAGACAGGAGTACTAGAGCGGGCCCTTCTGATCGAGAGCTTCCTTGCTGAGTCTACACCAGCGCAGCGACCCACCGCAGGGCGGCACGTGGCAGAGTCATCTGCAGCAGGCAGTCGACGGATGACTCAGAGGTCCAGACAGACCAGACCTTCGGGCAGACGACCTCAGGACACTGGCTCAGCAGTGCGGGGCACACAGCGAGGAGCCAGTCTTTCGAGAGGCAGACAGTGCTACTCGTGCGGCGGGCAGGGCCACATGGCTCGTGACTTCCCGACCCGCCGTGCCGAGGAGCAGCAGACGGTTGAGGGACCACCGAGGCAGAGGTAGAGGGTCTACCGTGGCGGTCCGCAAGGAGGAGGCGGACGAGGTAGAGGAGCTGGACGAGCAGCCGGTGGTAGGCGACGCTTTGAGGCTCTGCCACCACCACCACCAGGAGGTCCACCCCGACCACAGGGAGCTGGCGGGCAGCGACAGGCACAGCTCCAGGCAGCAGAGGCCTACGACCACGGCGCACCCGAGATGATTCGAGGTACTATCTGTGTCTATTCCACCCTTGCTGCAGTTCTTATAGACACAGGAGCGAGTCACTCTTTCATAGCCGCTGCCCTTGTTCGGAGCTCGGAGATTCCGACAGAGTCATTGGCTCGATCCTTACGGCTAGAGACTCCTACGGGAGCATACTCGACGATTACGCACTGGTGCCGGCAGTGTGAGCTTACTCTAGGAGGCGAGAGCTTCGGCTGGGATCTTCTTGTAGCAGCGTCGAGGCCTTATGACGTCATCTTGGGCATGGATTGGCTATCTATGGTCCATGCACAGATTGACTATTTTAGGCGCAAGGTGCGATGTGTACGCACCGACGGGAGCAGGTTCACCTTCACCGGTGAGAAGGGAGCCTTAGCAGCACAGGATGAACTTCCGCGGAGGAGAGGACAGCCCATCACCCATCAGTTGGCTAGCCTTATCCTTGGAGCAGTTGACGTGCGGAGTCCTGGTTTTCCTGCAGTGGTGGATCAGTTTGCGGACGTTTTTCCCGACGATGTTCCAGGGCTAGCTCCTCGCAGAGAGGTAGACTTTTATATTGACTTGTACCCCGGGACAGCCCCAATATCCACTCCAGCATATCGGATGGCCCCCGCCGAGCTTCGAGAGCTACGGGTACAGTTGGAGGACTTGTAGGGCAAGGGGTTCATCCGACCCAGTGTTTCACCCTAGGCTTCCCCGATTTTGTTCGCCAAGAAGGCGGACGGGAGCTTGCGACTTTGTGTTGACTATCGTCGCCTGAACTAGGTGACAGTGAGGAACAATTATCCGCTACCGAGGATTGATGATCTTTTTGATCAGCTCAAGGGAGCACGGTGGTTCTCGAAGATAGACCTCAGGTCAGGCTATCATCAGCTCAGAGTCAGAGACGAGGATGTGCAGAAGACGGCCTTCAGATGTCGGTATGGCCACTATGAGTTCTTGGTTATGCCTTTCGGTGTAACCAATGCTCCAGCAGTGTTCCTGGCTCTCATGAACAGGATTTTTCAGCCATACCTCGATCGGTTTGTCGTGGTCTTCATCGACGACATTCTGATTTACTCTACGACAGAGGAGGAGCACGCCTATCACTTGCGAGTTGTACTAGACACACTCCGAGAGCACCAGCTTTATGGTAAGCTCTCGAAGTTCCAGTTCTGGATATGTGAGGTCCACTTCTTGGGACACGTTATCTCTGAGGCGGGAGTTGCAGTGGATCCCGCGAAGATTGAGGCTGTGTTAGCATGGGAGCCACCCAGGAGCGTGACTGAGGTTCGGAGTTTCTTGGGACTAGCTGGATACTATCGGAGATTCGTGCCAGACTTCTCTAGAGTTGCGGCACCACTCACAGCTTTGACGAAGAAGGGGAAACCCTTCGTATGGTCAGACAGATGTCAGCAGAGCTTCCAGGAGCTGAGACATAGATTGACTAGCGTACCCATCTTGAGGTTGCCCGAGGAGGGAGTAGGGTACGTAGTCTACTGCGATGCATCAGGGACCGGACTCAGATGTGTTCTGATGCAGGAGCGGGCAGTGATCGCCTACGGATCACGTCAGTTGAGGCCGCATGAGCAGAACTACGCTACCCATGACCTGGAGTTAGCAGTAGTGGTCTTCGCTCTGAAGACATGGCGACACTACCTGATGGGCGAGCGCTTTACAGTCTTTTCCGATCATCAGAGTCTCAGGTATATCTTTTCGCAGAAGGACCTGAACCTGAGACAACGGCGATGGCTCGAGTTCCTCCAGGACTATGACTTTGAGATAGTCTATACTCCTGGGAAGGGAAATGTAGTAGTCGATGCCCTTAGCAGGAGGACAGGCATTCAGCTACTTGAGCAGGCGACGGAGAAGCTAGCCTCTTTGCAGATATCCTTCGTGCATAGAGATGGAGCAGCCTTCCTTCAGTCTCTCACAGTCACTCCTCCACTACTGCAGCGGGTCAGAGAGGCACAGCGTGAGGACGCTGACTGTGAGACACGGCGTGCACAGATATCCTCGGGACAGGCACCTGATGGTTTCTCCCTTGGAGCAGAGCACGACATCCTTTTCAGAGGACGTACCATGGTACCAGTCGCTTTGCGAGAGGAAGTGCTGAGAGAGTTTCACACTTATCCTTTGGCGGTACATCCTGGAGTGGCGAAGATGTACCAGGACCTCAGACGACAGCACTGGTGGCCGGGCATGAAGAAGGCAGTAGCAGAGTTCTTTTCTCGATGCCTCACCTGCCAGCAGGTGAAGGCAGAGCATCAGGTACCAGCAGGCTTGGTACAGCCCTTGGAGGTTCCGGAGTGGAAGTGGGATGGCATATCTATGGACTTTGTGACTGGACTTCCACGTACTTCCAGAGGTCACGACACCATCTGGGTGATTGTTGACCGACTCACCAAGTCGGCACACTTCTTACCCATCAGAGAGCAGGGCTCAGTGGAGAGCTTGGGACGTCTCTACGTTCAGGAGATTGTGCGGCTCCACGGCGTGCCATCATCTATCGTCTCCGATCGAGATGCTCGCTTTACTTCCCGTCTTTGGAAGGGGTTACAGGAGGCATTCGGGACGCAGCTACGTCTGAGCACAGCCTTTCACCCTCAGACGGATGGTCAGACGGAGAGGACCATTCAGACTCTCGAGGACATGCTCCGCGCATGTGTCCTCGACTTTGGTCGTAGCTGGGAGGACCACCTACCCTTGGTGGAGTTTGCGTACAACAACAGCTACCACTCCACCATCGGGATGGCACCGTACGAGGCGTTGTACGGCCGACCTTGTAGATCTCCTTTGTGCTGGACAGACCCTGGAGAGTCTGCACTGGTGGGACCGGAGATGGTCCAGGCCATGACAGAGAAGGTCCAGGTCATCCAGGAACGGATGAGGACAGCTCAGAGCCGGAAGAAGTCATACGCTGACAGGAGGCGGAGGCCATTGGAGTTCGAGGATGGCGACCACGTCTTCCTACGGGTCTCACCTCGATGTGGTATTCGGAGATTTGGCCGAGGCGGCAAGTTATCTCCGCGCTTCATCGGACCCTTCCAGGTCCTCAGCAGGATTGGCGAGGTGGCTTATCGCCTGGCTCTACCACCTCAGTTGCACCGGGTGCACGACGTCTTCCACGTATCCCAGCTGAGGAGATACGTGCACGACCCGACGCACATCATTGACCATGGGGAGCTTGACGTTGACGATGGGGCGAATTTCATGGAGGTCTCGGTAGAGATAGAGGATCGACAGGAGCGGTTCCTGCGTGGGTGATCGATTCCTCTTGTGCGCATCAGATGGCAGCACGGGAATCTCCAGGAGAGCACATGGGAGCGGGAGGCTCAGATGCGTGCTCAGTACCCTCATTTGTTTCCCTAGTTTCTGATGTATCTTTACGGGGACGTAAAGCCCTGAGGTGGGAGTAATGTAAAGACCCGTAAAATTCAAGGGAAATTTTTTCTTAATTTTCTTTAGAATTTTACAAGAGCGCGGTTTCTGACGGCACCTGATTCCGAGGCCCGGAGTGCCCAGAATCAATTTCCGAAGTTTGGCTCGGGTACGTTCAGTGAACGAACGAGCGGGAATTCCTAACTTTTGATCCGGTGCTCGGAATTGAAATCTGAGGGCACCGATGAACTCGCAGCACCGATATTCGCTTAAATAGACCTTTTCGGGAGTTGTGTTTGTTGCGGGACGAAAGTTAGTTTTTGGGAGACTTATAAAAAGTTGAATAAAAAAATGTGGAATTCTTTTTATTTAACTTTTGTAGGTTAACTCCTCTCAAAGGGATTTAGGGGTGGGACCCACACCCACTTAACCTCCCTTGAGAGGATTAAGTGTGGTGGGACCCACACGAACCTAAACCTCTCATCTTCCCCCTTAAACTCCCCTCTCTCCCTCTTAAATATTTGTTAACTTAACATCTAATTAATTACACATGAAATGTATAATTAATTAAGTGTTATGTTTTGAAATTTGAAGTTTTGAATTCCTTGGTTTGGTAAATAAAATAAGGAGGAACCTTATTTTATTTGGTTAGTTTTGTTTATCCAACTTGTGAGGATTTTTGAGAGCTCCTCCTCCTTCTTCTTCAACCTTGACGAAGAACGCTCAAGCTCCGACGAAGAACGCTCAAACTCCGACGAAGAACGCCGCTCCTCTCTTCTTCGTCTTCCGTGTCAACGAGAGGGAACGCCGCTTCCTCCTCGGACTCCCTTTTTCGACTTAAGAAGATTCGCCAACGACGTATCTCTTCGGGCGTATCTCTTCGTCATCGGATTTGACGTACGACGACCGCGACGCCCGACCTCCGCGACGTTGTCTTCCGCGGGACATTGTCAAATCTTCGATCTTATACCCAAGGTAGGGGTTGTTGATTATTGTTTAATTATTTTATTCTTGCTCGTGGTTCGCATGACTAATGTGAGGATTGAATATTTAAGTTGTGTTTTAACGTGAGGGGGCCGGACCGCATGAATACGGCCGAACCCCCTCCTTTGTTCTTGGTGTTTAATTTTGCGGATGAATCAAGGTGGCGTGGTGTCGTCGCACCACGCGGATATTCACCCAATTCTTATTACGCGACGTCGTCACGCCGCGCCATGGAAGAATCATCAAGAACGCGACGCCGTCGCGCCGCGTTGAAGAAATCAAGGTGCGGCGGAGGGGCGCTGTGCCGTCGCACCGCGCCGGACGATGAACACCGCGGCCGGTTCCGGGCCGCGGTGGAATGAGGAGACCGGCGGCCGGGCCGCCGGCGTCGGAAGCTGAAAAGGGGACCGGATTTTTCCGGTCCTGTTGGAGAAAACCGGCCGGCCAGCTGGCCGGCCGGATGGTCAAATCCGGGGGAAATTAATCCCCCGGCCAGCAATAAAGCCCCCCCCCCACTTAATTGGGGGAGGCGGTTTCTTGAGGGGGGGCAGGCGGCCCCCCGGTTTCCGCTCAAGCAGGCCCCCCACGTGGGGGGGGCGTTTTTAAAACAAAGGGGCGCGGCTGATTGCCGCGCCGCCATCCCAATCAAGCGGGGGGCTTTGCCCCCCCCCCCCCCCCCCCCCCGCGTGCTGCCTCCGTGCGGCGCCAGGCCGCCGCGCCACCCGCGCCGCCGCGCCGTCGGCCGGCCGGCCGGCCGGGCCGGGTCGGCCCGGACCCGGACCCCCCCCCCCCCCCGTTTCGAATCATTTTCGGTTTTTTGGCCATATCTTGAGCCACGGACCTCCGATCGACGAACCGTCTGTGGCAACGCGATCCTTGGATCGAGACGGTAGTTTCGGTATATCGCACTCAGGGTTTCGGAATACTTTGAGTTCAGACGGGTTGGTTCGTTCACGAAACCAACCGGGCCCTCGGAGCGGAAACGCTCATATCTTGAGCTACGGACGTCTGATTGACGTGCCGTCAGCTTTGTTGTGTTCCTCTTAGTGAGACGGATCTTTTGGCATACTCCGCCCGAGGTTTGGACGCAGGTGGAGTGCGGTCGGGTTGGTTTTGCCTTAAAAACCAACCGGGCCCCTCGGACGAAAATGCCAATATCTCTCAGACCGGGCGTCCGATCGACGCGCCGTCTGTTGCGTTGAGTTCCTGTTGACGATACGGAACTTTTGGATACATCAACTCTGGACTTTGTGATAGTTAATGTATCAGCCTCTCGGCTCGTGGAGCAGACCCTCCGAACGAGCTTGCTGTGTGCGGGAACCCTAGTGCTGGCTGCGACTGTTACTGTGACTGCTACTGCTACTACTGCTACTGTGACTGCGACGACGACAGTACAGAGATCCTGTGTGGATTCGACGACGACGACTACAGCACTCAGCGATCCTACGTGGGTCAGTGCTACAGGTCCTGTGTGGGCCCGATCCTGTGTGGGTCTGATCCTGTGTGGGTCCTTGCGCTCAGCGGTCCTGTGTGAACCAGCGCCTACAGGTCCTATGTGGGCCCGATCCTGTGTGGGTCTTTTGCGGGGGTTAGTTACCTATCGATCCTTCGTGGGTCCGACGACTTAGATGGATCAGAGATCATCTTTATCGTCCTTGAAGAAGTATACCTGTGTGAGCTGAATCTGTTGCTTTCCTGTGTAGATTGTGTTGTGCAATCCTGTGTGGATTACGTTTTGCTTTCCTGTGTGGAATACGTTTACTTTCCTGTGTGGACTGAGTTATACTTGGACTCGGAGGTTGGAGCGTATTTGAAGTTGATGACTTAGGTATATGTATGGGGCATATACCTAAGCAGTGTCGGTTATTACTTCGTGATTGTTCCTTTCTTCGTGGTTTAACCTTTGTGGATTTGAGAGACCTTCAGGGGTCTCGGGGTCCCTACTGAGTAGCTTATACTCACCCCTGCACGGGCTTTGCCCGCACTACGTTGTGTTGGTTGCAGACGATGGACAGCGTTGACCTTAGCTGAGGCTTGCAGAGCGGGACGGTACCCGGAGGTGGACCACTGGGCGGGACGTGCTCGGAGCGGACGGCGGGACCCGTGGAGTAGTGGAGCTATCTGTACCCACCCTTCAGGTGGGATTTCCAGTGGACAGCTCGGTGTAGCGGCTTTTACTTTTCAGTTGCTGTTTTCCCCTTTCGAGTTGTACTTTACTTTCAGTTTGGGTTTGTATACTGGCCCATTTACTTTTCCGCACTTTCAGTTGTACTCTACTTTTGTTTAGTGTTTACTTTCCGCTTGCTTACTCTGTGGTGTTTGTTTACTTTACAAAGGCAATGCCTTCCCTTTTTACCGGGATTTATGCCTTGGTGCTAGTCGCCAGCCCCTGGCCTATGGAAGGCGGGCTTGGGGTAGTCACAGCACGGACCCCGAGGGTGGGTCGTGACAGATGGATTCCCCTTATTTTAATGGCCCATTTTTTGTATTTATTTGTTTTCTTAAATATTAATATTACTAAATCAAATAGGATGGATATGAATAAAAAATGGATGGATTCAAATATTATGGAAAAAATATTATCAATATGGGGTGAAATTTATTATCATGTTTTCAAAATATCTTGTATATGACCCTTCCCAAATCCTTTATACATGATTAATCTATTTTTATTCAATTATTTTTAGTCTAGAGGAGTAAGAAGAACACTTGATATATCTTCAAATAGATCAAAGTTATAAATGTTTGACTAGAATTGGGGAAAAGTGAATGTAGCTAGTTTTTGGGATAGCACTAGATCCCCTCCCCCAAATAGCATGGGGAAAGCCATTCCCCTCAATGGTATATATAAGCTGAGGTAATCAATATTCTCAGAATTTTTTTTTGGAAATATTAATTAGGTATAAATTTATACCTTTCATGAACTAATATTCAAGTAGGTGAAAATGATTGTGATTTATATCTATCAACACCAACTCATCACCCTATTGTGAGGGATATTGTGTTAAATATTCAAGAATATAATATACATAAAAGACAACTTCCAATAAGTCTTATGAGGGTGGGGATTATCATAACTCACATTCCAAGAACTGAGCTACCTGTTCCAATTGATTACATAGATATTCATACAGCCAAGAAATCTATTATAACAGTCATAGTATGGTTATCAGATCTTGTAAAAAAACATATTGAGAAGGAGTTATTAATTTCCATTTATATTTCATGAAAACCCTTTAACAAATAATGAAAGAAGGCATAAAATTATTAATGCTTTTATAGATGTAAAAAAGAGAAGGGGTGAAATGAAAGTTCCAATCAAAACAATCTAAAGGATCAATCGACTAGTTAAAATACCTTCCCAAAGCTCCTTTACCCCACTAATTCAAAATCCACAATTACTAAAATTAATTTTTCAAGTGGATACAAGGTTACAAAGTGGTAGTAATGTCATAGTTGATTTTGAAGATTAAATGAATGAAGAAGCCATCAAAAATTTCATTGATATTGAGAATGTAAATTAAATCCTCAAGTTTAATTGGCTAGGAGTATCAGTAGAAAATGTATACATGAGCATCATTTTCATGATTTTTTTCAAAATTTGGTCTACTATGTTAAATATGACTAAATGAAATTTATATTTTTTATAAGAATATATATCAATACTATTTAATGGGATTACCCTGTGAACATAAATATGGACTCATTATTCCTCAAATCACTTCTACAGAACTAACCTCATTAGTTTCATTTCAAATAGATGCAAGAGTTGAAGAATTGGTCATAGTATTTGAATGAAAACATTCATATGATATACTCTTATTATTACTAATGATGCTGGGTTAAAACACTACAATTTAATCATAATAAATATATTTTAATTACTTTCATTATTTATTTATTTTAGGTGACATTGGATACTTATTTCAGTAAATTTGGATACTCTAAAGATTTATTTTCTGGATTCACTGCATGTATACCTAACAAACCAACAACATGTGATGGTGTTTTTCAATTTTAAAAACACTACATATGACGTTTCATACTAAAATTAAAGTTATATATTTTATATTATGTTTTAATTAGAATTCTAATTTCATATAGAGGTGTTTAATTATCCTAAAAGTCATGGATTGAGGACAGTCTACGAATATAAGGATCATTTCTGATTATATAAGATGATTGGTATTATGGTATATATAATAATATTTCACTATCAAGACACATATGTAAACAAATTTCTTATTTTTCACAATATTTTTTTAGTTCCTTAAACAAAAAATGGAAAAATATTGTGGTTATTATGTTTGCAAAATTATGAGAGATATCATATACCATCAGTAATCTATCATCCCCAAAGAGTTATATTCAATGATATTTACTATTTTAATTAAATATTTATTAATCCTTTGTGTATTTATATTTTTATAGTATACCATGACTACCAAAAGTACTCATATTCAGAAGAAGAAATAGATTTCTTAGAAAATGGGGGGAAACATACCTGGTGTCAAAAAGTACACATATATCATGAAGAAGTGACTTCCAATTACTTATTTAGTTTATTTTCTAATAATTTTATCTAAATTTTTAGTTAATCTCCTCATAATTTTTACCTGATACTAATTTTTATAATTTTCTAATGGATCATGATGAAATGACATCATCAACAAGGATGATTCACTCATATACTATGATCACGCACTACAGGATAAAAAGACATGGTGGATTCAACCATTCCTCAATTTGATACATGGAGTATCTGGTATGAATGAACTTCTATGGTTTTAGCTTAAAATTTACATTTTATTAGTGTATTGTTTCTTATTTATGTTTAATATATGTCTTTATAGTATTACCAAAACAATTGACATACTCCAAACTAAGAAAACAAATCGGTATTATTTTGATACTCTTGGAAAAGGACCCATAATTCATTTTTGACATGTGGGATTCATCTTCACCTCAATACAACATATGGAGTGACCGGTATGACTCCATTTGTGTCTTTTTACATAAAATTAACATTTGTTTTAGTAAAAAAAGACAATTTAAGAACTCAACACCAATAAAATCATTCACTATTGTTGTGTTATTTTAGGAAAATAATTTATATGTTACTTGTGATTTTTATGAAACATCAACACCTCAATCTACTACATGATGTTCCTGGTATGACTCCAAGTGTCCCTTTTTATTTTAAATTCATAGTAATTTTCGTAAAAAAATACATGTTACATACTGAAAACTAAAAAAACTCATTCATATTGATTTGATACATTAGGAAAAAGATATATATGTCATTTTTGACATGTAGGAATCATCAACGCCACAATTTGATACATCGTGTTCCCAATATTACTCAATGTGTCCATTATCAGGTTAAAAATGAAATTTTATTTTAAGAAGTGTGTTACACACTTGAAACTAAGAAAATGAACTAATATTTTCTTGATAATTTAGTAAAATTATTCATAAGTCATTTTTGATGTTTAGGAATTAGGCTCACGTCAAAATTACACATGATGTGATGATTATGACTCATAGTGTGTGTTTATAATTTAAAATGACATTATAGTAAAAAAACACATACAACATACTCAAAACTTATAAAATGAATTTTTATTGCAATTATACTATAATAAAAAGATCCATTAGTAATTTTTCTGTATAGGAATCAACTACACCTCAATCCAACCACGGTGTGACCGGTATGACTCCAAGTGTGTCTTTTTATTTAAAATTGACATTAATTTTAGTAAAAAGGACAAGTTACATACTCAAAATTGATCAAACACGTTAATATTGTTTCAAAACATTATGAAAATGATTCATAAGTCATTTTTTAATTGTAGGAATCAACCGCATCTCAATCTGATTCATGATGTGACTGATATAACTCCAATTGTGTCTTTTTAATTAAAATTGACATAAATTTTATTAAAAAGGGAAAGAAAAATACTCAATAATAATAAAATAAATTAAAATTATTTTTATAGTATATTAAAATGACCCATATGTCATTTTTGACAAGTAGAAATCATTCTCACCTCAATCGGATATACCTTGTTCCTAGTATGACTCCAATTGCATCTTTTTATTTAAAATTGACATTAATTTTTGTAAAAAAGATAGGTTACATACTCAAAACCAAGAAAATGTTTTCATATTGTTTTTATACATTATAAAAATGATCCATAATTCATTTTTTACATGTAATTATTAGACACACCAAAATCAAAAACATTATGTGTTTGGTATAACTTAAATTGTCTGTTATCATTTTAAAATTGACATTTTAGTTGAAAATTTGTGTTACTCACTGAAAATGAAGTAAAAATATATAATTGTCTTAATATTTTTGGAAAATGATTCATACATCAGTTGTGATGTGCCGAAATCAGTCTCACATCATACTGGCACACGATATGACGGATATAATTCGATGTGTATATTTTCAGTTTCAAATAAATTATTTGAAAAAACACAAGTGATAGACTCAAAACTGAGAAAATGCTTTTGAATTATTTTGATACAATAGTAAAATTATCCATTTTTAATTTTTGACACTTAGGAATCAAATGATCCTCAATTTGATTCATAGTCTGACCTATATGACTCCAGGTGTGTCTGTTAATTTAAAATTGACATTAATTTTGGTAAAAAGGACAAGTAACATAATCAACACTAATAAAATGCATTCATATTAATTTTATGCTTTAGAAAAATGATCCATAAATTATTTTTGATTTGTAAGAATTAACTTCACTGCAATCCAATGTTCTATGTGACTAGTATGACTCAAAGTGTGTCTTTATTTAAAATTGACATTAATTTTAGAAAAATGGACAAGTGACATACTCAATATTGATATAAATAACTCTAATTGTTATGAAACTTTAGGAAAATAATCCATAAGACATTTTTCACTTGTAGAAGTAAGATCCACCTCAATATGACATACAATGTGCCCAGTATGACTCAATGTGACCATTATAAATCTAAAATTGAAATTTTAGTTCAAAATGTGTGTCACTCCCTGAGAAATGAGTAAACATTATAGGATTTCCCTTATACATTATTAAAATGATTTATAAGTCATTTTTTATGTGTATGAGTCTTTCTAATGTCACACTAACACATGAAGTGACCAGAATGACTTAAAGAGTGTGTTTTCTGTTTAAAATGACATTTTTGTAAAAAAGAGAAGTTACATACTCAAAACCAACAAAACGTGTTTATATTATTTTGATACTCTAGGAAAAAAATACATACATAATTTTTGACATGTAATAATTAGTCGTTCCTAAATCTGACTCATGGTGCGACTAGTATGCATCCAAGTGTGTCTTTTTAAAAAAATTAACATTTTAGTAAAAACCAAATGTTACATAATCAAATTTTAGAAAACTCATTCATATTGTTTTTATATATTTATACAATGATCGATAAGTCATTTTTTATTTTTAAGAATCATCCTCACCTCAATCTGATAAATTGTGTTCCCGGTATGTCTTGAAGTGTCCCTTATGAGTCTAAAATTGAAATTTTAGTTCCAAATGTGTCTCACTCACTGAAAACCAATAAAATTCACTAACACTGTTTTGATTATTTATGAAAAAAATCATAAGTCATTTGGGATGTGCAGAAATCAGTATCACCTTAAACTAACACACGATGTGACTGTTATGACTTAAAGTGTGTATTTCTAATTTGAAATGATATTTTACAAAAAAAATCTAAGTGAAATACTCAAAAATGAGAAAATTAATTCTTATTGTTTTGATACTTTTCTAAAATGGTCCATAAGTCATTTTTGATATCTATGAATAAACCTTATCTCAATCTGATGCACGGTATGACCGGTATGACTCAAAGTGTGTCTTTTTATTTAAAAACTAACATTAATTTTATTTAAAAGGACATATGACATACTCAAAACTGAGAAAATGAATTCATATTGTTTTGATACTTTAGTAAAATTATCCACAAGTCATTTATGTCATGTAGGAATCAACTACACCTCAATAATATGCACAGTGTGACCGGTATGACTCCAGTTGTGTATTTAAATTTAAAATTGAAATTAATTTTAGTAAAACTGAAAAGTGACACACTCAAGACTGAGAAAACACATTTAGATTTTTTTTATAAATTAAGAAAATAATCTCTATGTAATTTTTGAAATGTATAATTCTTTCTCACTTCAATCAGATACACCGTGTGCTCGGTATGACTCCAAGTGTGTCTTTTTATTTAAAATTGACTTTAATTTTAGTAAAAAAAGACAAGTGACATATTGAAGACCAATGAAACAAATTAATATTATTTTGATACTTTACTAAAATGATCCATAAATCATTTTTTATGTGTATTAATATTTCAAATTTTATTCTAATACCATGTGTTCTTGATATAACTCAAAGTGTCAGTTATGATTTTGAAATTGACATTTTATTTAAAAAGTGTGTTACTCACTGAAAATAGAGAAAACACACTCGGATTGACTTGACAATTTCTAAAAATGATTCATAACTCATTGTTGTTGTATAGAAATCAATATCACATCATAATAAGACATGATGTGATAGGTATGACTCAAAGTACATGTATATAGTTTGAAATGTCATTTTAGTAAATAAACACAAGAGACATACTCAAAAATGATTAAATGCATTCATATTATTTCGATACTTAAGAAAAAAAATCTATTCATCATTTTTGACATGTAGGAATCAACTGAACTATAATCTGATGGACGGTGTGACCAGTATGACTCCAAATGTTTCATTTTATTTAAAATTGACATTAATTTTAGTAAAAAGGACAAGTGACATACTCAATACTAAGAAAATGTATTAATATTGTTTTATTAATTTATGAAAACGATCCATAATTCTTTTTTCACCTGTAGGAATCAACCGCACCTCAATCTGACACATAGAATGACTAGAATAACCCCAAGTGTGTCTTTATTTAAAATTTGCATTAATTTTAGTAAAAGGGAAAACTAACATACTCAATATAGAGAAAACGTATTCATATTGTTTTTATACTTTTAAAAAATAATCCTTAAGTCATTTTTGATTTTTAGTAATCAATCACACCTCAATATGATATACAGTGTCCTTGGTATGACTCAAAGTGTATGTTATCAGTATAAAATTGAAATTTTAGTTCAAAACGTGTGTCACTCAGTCAAATCTAATTAAACACACTCTTATATTCTTGATTATTTAGGAAAATGATTCATATTTCATATGTGATATGTATGCATCATCCACACATCAAATCGATACACAATCTAACCAGTATAACTTAAATTGGGTATTTCAATTTTAAAATTACATTATTGGTAAAAACAATATAAGTTACATACTCAAAACTAAGAAAACGTATTCATATTATTTTAATACATTAGAAAAAACAATAAGTCATTTGTGGTATGTATGAATTACTTTTACCCCAATATGATGCACCATGTGATCTGTATGACTCCATGTGTGTCTTTTTTTTTAAATATAATTTAGATCAAACACATTTGGATTGTTTTGATACTTTTACACAATGACACATAAGTCATTTGTGTTGTGTAGGATTAGTTGCACCTCAATCTGATATGTAGTGTGAACAGTATGAATCATAGAGTCTATTATTAGTCTAAAATTGACATTATAGTTTAAAACAAGTGTCACTCACTGAAAACATGGAAAAATATCTTGGATTGTCTTGATACATTTGGAAAACAATTCATAAGTCATTTTTACCTGTACGAATCCTTTTCATGTCAAACTGACACAAGATGTGACCTATATGACTCAAAGTGCGTGTTTATAGTATAAAATTTAATTTTAGTAAAAAAGGCATGTGACTTACTCAAAACTAAGAAAATGTATTTTTATTGTTTTGATACTTTTTTATAATAATCTGTAAGTCATATGTGACATTTAGGAATCTTCCACACCTCAATTTGACACACAGTGTGACCAATATGACTCTAAGTGTGTCCTTATATTTAAAATTGACATTTTATTATTGTATTACTTCATATTTATGGTTAATTTATTTCTTTATAGTATTACTAACAAAATAATTGTTTCCTTATATAGGTATATTTTTTTTCTTGGGTTGGGGAATTTTATTCAGCAATTGATACCATGATCGGGCATTTTTGAGAGGGGGTCATGCGGGTGCCAAAGACGATGAAACATTGGTGTTTTCAAATGTTTGTGGATAGTAGTTGTGAATTTAGTTATAAATTTTTTTGAAATGTATATACACTACAATAAAACATGGTTTTATTAGTGCTAAAAAATTCTTTATCAATATTAAAAAAGTGTTGATAATCAAGGCTATATTAAAAGGGGATCCCTTTTATCAGCACTAAAAATCTTGATAAAATGAGTCATTTATCAATGATAAAAAGGTGCTGATAAAAGTCAAAAAAATTAAAAAAAAATTGTATATCAGAGGGTAGACCCACCCCCTTTTGACAGTGCTTGATCCCCCCCCCCCCGTACCACTTTCAACAATTCTTGGAATCCCCACCCCCTCTCACCCCCTTCAACCCCTTAATAGCCTTAGGCACCCCCCCCCCCCCCCCGTAAAAGAATTATCCCCCCTGCACCTTCCCACGCACCCTTGGATCTATTTGGATTCAAACCTAATACCTCTCCCTTGCACGACATCGCCTTTTCCACTCGTCCATCTTGTTTTATTCACCATTAAATTATATATCTATTTATTTATATATATTTATATTAATATATATATATATATATATAGTTAGTTATGTTTATATATTTATATATTCATATATTTATTCATTTATTAATATATATTTATATCTATTAATTTATTTTTATTTTTTTATATCTTTTATCTATATATTCATTCATATAGTAATTTATATTTATAAAATTAGTTTTAAAAAAATTTATAAAATATGTTTTTTTTTGTGTGTTTATAAATAAGTAAATAAATAAATAACTATATACGATATAAATACATTTATATATTATATATGTGTATCTGTTAGTATAATCATACATATATATATATATATACTTATATATATTTACATATATTATATACTAATATGTATATACATATGTTATAATATATAGATAATATATATTAGTTTTTTAATACAGATACACACTAATATATCTATATATATATATAAACACACATGCACACATATTATCTATGTATATTAATATTCATATATTAGAATTTTAAATAAAATGGATATTTTTATTTATTTATATAAGTATTATACATTGAGAAACATATTTTATATATAAATATGTTTAATTATTTATTTTTCAAATTAATTTTTTATGCATGAATATATAAATTTATATATATATATATATATATATTTGATTATAAATAAAAGTAAATTGTGAAAAATAATAAAATTTCAAATCCATAATATTAATTTGAATGTAACACCTAGGAATAAATTTAGTCCCCACTAAAAAAATGGAAAAACACCCACCTTAAACGAGGCTGAAATTACATCAAATGTTAAAAAAATATGGGTATCCAGACGAAAAACTCAGTTTTAGAGGCTTTTGGGGCCTTTTTGGCAACAACAATTGTGATCGAGGGTTCCCCTATATAACTGATGTGTTGAGATCATTGTAGGATTCAATTTATTATGCGGTATAGATCAAACAAACACTGAGATCAAAATTTATGTCCCTTTGAAGTTTGAGTTACGTTTCAACTTATTTTAGATCATTTATTGATTTTTTGATTTTTTTTGTTTCTTAAAATTATTGGTAAATGATTATTACATGATAATAATTAGAATATTATTAATTAATATTATTTTTAAAAATATTTTATAATCCTTTTTCACTAAATATCTAATATATTATGTGTAAATGTCTATTTAGACCTAAAACATATTTAAATAATTTATATTATATTTTTATCAATATAAATATATTTATATATTTATATATTATATTTAAAGATATTTTTTTCAAATATACCCTTTATCCCTGCTAGTAAAAAAATTGCTGACAATGACCCCCTATCAGCGCTACTAAAAAATGGTGATAAAGGGGGTCCCCTTAATAGCACTGAAAAAAAGTGCTAATGTAGGGGTACATTTAATAGTGATAAAAAAACACTGATAATAAGGTAATTTTAACTATTCTTTTTTTAGAACTGTTAAAAGCATCTTTTATCAATGATTTTTCTTAGTGCTGATAAATTTACCCCCTTTTCAGCGCTTTTCATAACACTGTTAAAGGGTGGCACTACATAGTGTTGTTTTTGTGGTAGTGATAATATAATTTTTTATTGTATTTTTTATGTAAATTTTGTTTCAACTAAATAATGAATTTTCATATATGTGTTTTTGCTTCATTTTTTTATTACTCATGGATCACAATGCAACAAAGAGGCCATCATCAGCTCTATTTCTTGGGCTGATAGAGGTCACCCTTTAATAGCGCTAAGGAAAACAATGGTTTTTTATCACGGTTAAAGCCCTTTTTGCATGCTTTTAATGGGATGAAATGTGGTAGTGTTTTCAAAAAATGAATGATTCCTAATGGTCTAATTATTAACCTTATTATTATAATTTGAATTAGTCATTACATTTATTTTTGTTAGGGAGTGTAATTTTTTATTGGTAAAAAATAGATCACACGGATCCCCCACTCCTGCCACCACTATGGTATAGTGATCCTAGTGAAACAAAAATATGGAATGAAATGGTAATGAAATAATAATCTTTTGGGAAAAACAACTTCTCTCCATGTTTCTTTATTATACATTTTTGTTGTGATTTCATGTTTGTATTTTTTCTCCATTATCATGTCATCAATCAATATTTTTATTTTTATTTTGAAATACTTATTTTTTTGAAATGGTGTTGTAACTGTGATTTCATGGATGTAATATTATTATTTATAGATGTCACAAATTCTCATTGGTGATGATTATAATTGAATGTAATTCAAAAAAATTGTATCTTCATTATTATCCATTCACTATCAAGTTGTTGATCTAATTTGGAGAATCTGAATAAAACTCAATCCATGACCTTATTATGTTCTAGTATGTTAATACGCTAACCCAAATGAAACATAGGATATACACATTAACTTGTTTCTGTATTCTACATTAGTAATTTTCTGCAAAATGATGAATTGGATTTCTAAATAATTAATGTTTATAACCATCATAAGATATGATTTAGGGATTTTATGGTAGAATTTACATAACTAATAATCATTCTAAATTTAAAATAATCACACATAATCATTGTAAAGTCATTTCTGTAGATCTAGATAATTCATTTTGAATAAATATGTTTTGAACCAACTCATCATAAACTAAGGAAACAAACATTAACTTGACAGGATGAGGATGAAATAATGGAAAATGACATGGTAAGACAAATACATACCATTTATTATAGTTTGGGACCAAAAAAGTGATAAATATCATTTAAGGACTAAAAAGATTATGTTTTTTCAATTGAAATGTGATTTCAAATTGGTCAAAAAATATACAGGTCCTTAATTGGAATTAAGGGGTCATTTTGATCCTTAAATGTCATTCCCACTAAAAACAATGTGGATAGGGAGTTCAGGGCTGAGAATTATCATTGCTAGTAGTCGAATCCATTGCCCCTCACTCCAGTTCCCCATCCATAGCAGTCACTCACTCCACCCAACCATCCTTCACCGATCGTGGATTTTGTTTCCTCCTCCCCTCATAACCCACTGCCCTTTGCTGACCTCATCTCTATGTTGGAGCCCCTCACTGGACACATCATATCTACACTTGAGATCTCCTAGATTCTCCCCCATCGCCAACCCTGCCTGGCCCCCACCATTTTCCTCATCAAACTCCCCCAAGACCCTATCAACACCTAACATGTCAACTTTGTCTCCTCCTCAACCTCCCCCACCCAACATCACATCAAATTCATCCACCTCCCCCTTGTATGTCTCTAGGGTGAAGGTGCCACTACAACTTCCACTTTAAGAGCATTCCTAATCAAGTTACTCAAAAAGAACAATTCAAGTATCCAATAGAGCATCACTGATATAGTTTCTATTGTCTATACAAGCCAAAAAAATAAGAGGAATGAAAAAATGGAATAACACAAACATAATTAGCTTTCAAGCATTCTATTTCATGCACAATCCATAGACTAAATTTGAACCATATTTATAGATATCCCAGTAAATAAAAAGACTCCAACATATGAAAAACACATAACATTTATTGAGGGAACAAAAAAAAGATAAATTAAATGCATTTCATGGGAATGAAACAGATGCTTGGGAAATGGAAGAGATGCATGGGGAATAGAAAAAAAATATGTGAAATATGTAGAATTGAAAAAACCAACAAGTTTGGTTTGTAATTTCAAACACTCTTCTTCAAACCAAAGTAGACTTCATTTGAAGAATCATTCTTAATTTTTTGAATGCATCTGTTGGTAGTGCCTTTGTGAAAATATCATCAACATGTTCTGTAGTATGGTAATATTCCAATTTTATCATTTTTTTCTTCAAATTACCTCTCATAAAATGGAATTGGGTATCAATGGGTATTCTTCTTCCATGTTACACTGGATTTTGCGCAAATTCAATTGTTGACTTATTGTACATATTTTTTATTATGGAACCATTCTATGGATTCTTTAGCTCCATCAGTATATTTCTCAACCAAATTCCATCAAAAAAAGTGGATAATGCTTCCATATACTCTTCTTAAAATGTGAATCGAGATACCACACTCTACTCCCTTGAATTCCATGTGAAATCAGTTGATCCAAGGCAAAATACATACCCATTGGTTCTTTTTCATTCATCCTAGTCACCTCCCCAATCACCTTCTGAATATTCATACAGATTTTCTTCATCACTGTATGGATAGAAAAGACCAAAATCCATTATACCATTGACTTATCGAAGGATTATTTTTGCGGTTATCCAGTGTGATTCCTTTGGATATTCCATGTACCTATTAGAATCCCAACACTATAGACAATATCTGTCCTTGTGACTGTTAGGAACCTATGTCTTCTAATCAGTCTCTTGAACAATGTTGAGTCAATTATTCTTCCTTCTAAATCTTTTTTCTGTTTTAATCTTGTTTTTATAGGTGTTTTATAGCATTTCAATTGTCCATATTTAACTTTACAAGAAACTCCATTGAATAATTCTTCTAATATATATTGATTCCAAAATGTTGTTTCTCTACTTAAATTCCAAGATAAAAAGGCATGAGACCTCCAAAGTTCATCTCAAAATACATAAACACGGACTTCTTAAATTCATTGAACATAAATCTATTGTTCCCTATGAACAAAAAATCATCAACATAAAAGCATGTTGTAAGTATATTTTTACTAGAATTCTTCTAACTTTAAACTACACACTCATATAGACATTTAGTGAAGTCGTTCTCATGATGTTAATTATTGATTCATTCGTTTCCAGAATGTAGAGCTTACATCAGACCAGAGAGAGCTTTATTCAGTTTATACACCATATATTCCTCCCCTTGCATAAAAAATCCTTCAGGATTGTCAACATAGACCATTTTTTCTAGAATACCATTCATGAATGTAGACTTCAAATCAAGTTGGTATATCATCTAACTATGATGGAATTTAAGAATGATAATCATCATCACATGGTCAAGGTGATTAACAATAGAAAATAATTATTCATAATCCACCCCATACTTCTATTTATACCCCTTTTCTACAGGCCTTTCCTTGTATCAATCGATCTCTCCTTAAGTATTTCTCTTGATCTTTTACACCTAATTGACACCTTCAGTTTTCTAGCTTTTAGGTAGTGTAATCATCTCCCATGTGACATTGTTATCTATGGCATGAATTTATTCATCTATAGTGATTATTCAACATTGTTCCCTTATGGATTTCAGAAACGTTAAAGTCTCATGATCATTATATAGGAAAAATATATATACCTCTTTGTTTTTCTAAAAAATATCACTTAAGATATTCATTTTTTTTTAAGTCTTGGGTGAGGATGAGCTTGTTGATCCATGACTTAATGGAGTGCTTTCATGAGTGATGGAATGTACTCCTAGACTTCTATGTACTGAGGATGTTCCTAATGAAGGTGTTTTATCTGTTTTCTCCAGATCATTATGTCTTTCCTCTTGGACTTCTGTTTCGACTGGAATATTTTTTTTATTCTTCATCATTCTATTTCCATGATTACTCATCACTAAAGACCACATATCTACTCACCACTACTTTATTTTTTAGTGGACTGTAGATATTGTAGGCTTTAGATTCTTCATTATAGCTAATGAAGATTCACTTTTCCCCACGATCATCAATATTCCTTCTTCTTTATTCTATAAATTTAGTGTAGGCGACACATCCAAATATCCTTAGGTGTGCCACGCTCGGTTTATAGCCACTCCACTCCTCTTGTGGTGTCAAATTTCTGATGCTCTTGGTTGGACACTAATTGATCTAGTAGGAAGTACATGCCACTACCACTTCCCAAAATCTCTTTGGTAGGACTTTCTCCTTCAGCATGGTCCTCGTCATGTCGAGGATGGTGTGGTTATTTCATTCTATAATTCCCTTATATTTTGGAATGTAGGATACTGGATTTGGTTTCCTAGAAACAAATTCTTTTGTACCTTATGATAACTTATATTCTAGGTGTTGAATATTAATATATTCCTTATCACATCATGATTTTTCTTCTTTATGAAATTTTATGTGATAATGTTTTAAGAGTAACTGTCACACTAAAAGGTCATAGTAGATCCCTTCACTGATGAGAACCCGAATGTTCTATGAAAATTTAATTGAATATATGTTCTTTTTCCAAATGAAATCATTTGAGGGACACAAATGATATAGGCTATCAAGGGTGGAGACTTATAGGACTTTTAGCCACCTTCTCATGGTGTATACCCTTTGTGATATCCAGTAGGATATTATAAGAACAATACCCAATAGTAGGAAATCAACATTTATAAGTGTCATTGGATGTTTCTATCTGTGTATTTGTTGGTTAGTCCTTAGACTTTATTATTATTATTAATGGATATTATGATTCACACACTTAGATGTAATGATGAAAACTGTGATGATAGATGGTCATGGAAAGGAAGGAATATGTTGAGTGCATTACGATTCATATGGAATTAATGAAAAATGCATGAAAGGATTTATCCATTATATTATTTAATGGAAGATAATATTTCATGCCCTTGGATGGAAAATATATTTCCTACATAAATCCTTGGCCATGGTGATCAGTAGGAAAGTTCTATTTCTAGAAATTCAATGAAAGAGATATCAAGCAAATAGGTTGATGCCACTAGCATTCATCCTACACGATGAGAGATATTGTTATAAAGGGATTGTATCACATGGTAAGCATTAATATGAGGTGACATTTCATTGTGACATTAACTTGTTTCTCTATGGTTTCCTTGGCATGTTGTTGGACGATAAACTTGGACTTTTGGAAGGTTTACCTAATTCCACTGAGAAAGAGGCCTAGAGGGTCACACACTGAGTGTATCCAGAATTCAAGTTAAATAATTTATTATTTTACAAGTTGAATAAATTTTATTCTTAGTCATGGTTTAATCATTATTCATGTATGCCTGACCAAATTTATTATGTCACTAGTTATTTGAGAGAATATACTATGAGCAGAATAATTAAAAAATATTTATGAGGATTAGCAGACCAAGCTTAATGTTTCACTAAGAAATAATAATATTGATTATTATTTGATTAAATAATATTTAATTATAGCTTTCAAGATAAGATCATGTTAGGAAATAAAAATATCAGTGTTATTATCTAACATGGGGTTTCTCTAGGATTAATGAAATAAATAAAGGCACTTGTTCATATTATTTATTATTATCCTAGTGAAGTAAATTCCTCGTTATATTACTCTCTTAATTAGCAAAGTTAAATCTATTTGACAACTATTGTGCTGTGCACAATGAATTTTAGAAAATATCTCAATCCTAGAGAGATCATCCATCTCCAAGAACGCTCTCAAGAACGAGAGAGATCCTCCTCCACTGGATCAAGGAGAACACTTTGGAAGCAGTTTTCAAGGCGATCGAAGGCGTACATCGCAAGCACAAATATCTTCTGTGCTAGCACCTGAAGACTCCTTTGGCACTATCCTGAGATATAATTATTATGGAGGGTTTAGAGTTGGAAAATTTCACACAACCCCCTTACCTTATTTAATTTTCTTAGTTGGCCCCATGTCCATTAATAATAATAACAATAATATTAAACTCTGGATATGTGAAATGTATTACGAATATAAATAAATATAATTTACAATATTTCCAATCATACCATTATGATCATTCCACTTTCCCTCATCGATATTTACCGATCATAAAATAATTACATTAAAAAATAAATATCATTGTATTATTCTATGATAAATATATAAAAAATTATTCATCATACCTTGTTTCAGGTTTCCATCCCTTTCTACTATTTCTTTGATTCATTTTTTTGGATCATGTAGTTTATCATCGTATTGATCCCGGATTTTTAATTGAATGTGGAAAAAATAAATTTGGGCACCGACCCTCCTGCGCATCCGCTGCGCCTAGAACATTAAAGTTGTATCAAAAGGGGTATATTATTGTTTAAAAAATTTTAATAATCATTTTTGATTTGAGTATTTATAATTTAGTTTTTTAATTCATGTTTAATCATTATTTTTTAATCTAAATAATGAGATATATTTCTTCCTCTAGTGTTTCTCACATATCTAAGAAAAATGAATAATTTTATGATTAAAAATATATCACAGATCTCATCAGGATGTTCCAAGGATTCTATCCAAGTAACACAGCATTACACGCCAAACAATCAGAATTACATGTCATGTGGTTATGTTCAATGCATCAAGAGTAGTTAGGTAATTACTTAACCCGTGTACACTAATGACATGTGGTGTAGTTTATTCTTACACCACGTGTTGACTACGACAAATTGGTTTATGGTCAGTCATACTACATGCCACATAGCCCGCTAGACATGATGTATATTCCCTTTCGGGTCAGGGATGGGCTGTGTATTCCATACATGTCCTACCTGACAGGTAACCAAGTAACAATGAGTCAACATGGAGTGTGACCCACCGGATACACCATGTACTCCAATATTTCTTAAGCACGCCTCACATGTCGAGTCCCTAGGAATTTACTTTGGAAACACGGTGAAGAATGTACACGCTGTATAGATTGGATCTATAAGATGTGTACTTTTTCCAGTTATGTATATTTAAAATTTATTATATTATGTAACCCTTGAGACATGTACATCTGTTTGGGCGTAAATATGGTACACACCATGTTATAAGCTTTAATATATGTGTGTGTGTGTGTGTGTGTGTCTGTTTGTTTTTTATCATTTGCATAATATTCAAGATTTTTGCAACATGTATGAGTTGTATTATAGTTATTATTTAATTTGTGTTCTATATGTCACTAAGAATAATTTTTATATAACTATAATAAATGTTGGGTAGTTTTGGATAGGTATTCAATGGGTTACCTCCATGGTACAAGATTTGTACACAGTTAATTTTAAATGAATTTATTAATTTGTTTAAAATTATAATGGACGAGAATATCAAAAAAAATTAAAAAATGTTTAAGATAAAATTATTGATTAATTAAAAATTATAATTAATTGATTCAAGCATGACATATCTTAAATAAGAACAATTTTATTATTGAATTATAGTTTTATTAAATGAGTAATTTTTTGCATGCATGTGGATGATCATGAGCTAGACCAGACCTTTGTATGTGATTGGTTTCCTTTTAATTTATTATTAAATTAAATTATTTTCATATGTTCCTTATATCCTCATTAATATGCAGATAATGTGTGCCTACGTTTTATTTTATGTAAACCATGTTTTACCCCACCTGTGTGTGAGTAAAAGCATTTATAATGGATGGATCTCCCATGCTAGTAGAGGCATTTCATGTTAGGAGATGAGGCAAAACCAATTCAAGGAGATACAAAGGTGGAAAGGTGGAAAGCTATAAACACGAACCTTAATTGGTTCAAGTTTTTTCTCTTCTAGTTCAATGGTTAGTTTATCAATCACTATATAAACTAACGATTAGAACAAGCTCATGATCATAACCTTTATTTTAATTCTACCAGTTGCATTGTTATTCATTATTTATTTTTTATCATGATTTCATAATTAATGAATTAAAATAATGTGGAATGGAACAACAATAAACTTGGTTATGGGTAAATATTATCTAAACACATGGTTAATCACTTATCTAATCCCACTTAATATTAACAAGCATGTGAAAAGATAATAATTGGAAATTTATACATAATGGATAAAATCCATCAATAAAATATTAAGCCAGTATAGACTTCCATTACATAGGTTAGAATTGAACCGTAGTCAAAATTGCTTGACCAGCCAATGTTGGGGTTATTTAAATTATCGAGGAATTCTAATTTTTGGTTTTGGGTGGAATTAACTTGGATGACATAAAGGGTTGAATTCCAATGTAGGGCATGGTGTAACTGAGAGGAAAAGGTTTAAGAAATCTAAATTAATTATCTCAAGATTTGGGGGTCCACTAAACAGATCTAGGAAATCTAAGTTAACACATTGGGAATTTGGAATACCTACCTAAAACCAATTGAGTTTCTTGACCAGCCAAAGTTAGGGTAATGAGAATAGAATATAGATCCTTACTTCTAGAATATCCAAGCAATGGGATATTCCGAAGTGTATGGCGAGGGCTATTGGTTTTGTATAAAATAGTGGGAGATAAATAAATATAATTTTATTTATTTTTCTAAATTTAACATATAAAGTATTAAATCAATGATCATCTTATTTCTAAAAAAGGCATTAAAATTTCATAAAACATATCATTGTGATCCCTACTCGATAAGGAAAACCTTCTCACCGGCACAAATTTCCAGGAGTGTCAAAGGCACCTATGGGTCATCCTTCACCATGAAAAGAAACTATATGTGCTAAAAGAACATTAAATAGTTACTCTAGGAAATGAGGTGAGTTATGAAGAGCTCTCTATGTATGGGAAACATCTGATTGATGCTACATATGTTTAGAGATTCATGTTTTCATCCATGTATAATGATAACTTAAAGAAACATGTGGAAATTGATTCTTATAGCATGATGTCTCACCTTCGAGATCTCTATCAAGAGAAAGAGAGATAAGAGAGGTATGATATCTCCAATGATTTGTTCTCCACTAAACTTGAAGATTTTGTTCCAGTTGGGGATCATGTAGTCATGCTTATCAGCTACATTGAGCAAATAGAAATATTAGGGATTAAATTCCTAGATTAGTTACATACAAATTTCATAAAATCATCACTGCCAAAGGCCTTCTCAAGTTTTATTATTAATTATAATATGATCAGTAATGAGAAGAGCCCATCGGAATGTTGGAACATGATTTTATAAGGGGATAAGTACATGGGGTGTGACAAACTCATAGTTCATTTGGTGAATAGGAAGTGGAAGGACAAGGAAAAGGGGCCTAAGATTTATAAATAGTTAGAAACCCTCAAGCATTGTCTGACCAAGAAGAAAAATATCCAGATATAGGGCAAGGAAAAGAAGGTAGTCTGATTTTCATGTGGCAAGTCAGGCTACTAGAAGAGGAACTACACCCAGAGGCAATGGGATTCCAAAGGTGTGTTTGTTATTGAGTGCAATATTTCCATTAGGTATTAGATATATCTTGTGGTTCCCAAATCTGAATTCAAATTTTGGAACCAAGGAGATTTTAAAAAAATTCAAGAGGAGATGTGGATCTATGAGTTGCCAATGGTTCGAGGCTGGATACCCTTTGCATTGGTAACTGCCGCCTTTCATTGTTGACCCTGATGATTTTTGTTTTACATGACTATTATTATGTACCAAGTGTTACTAAGAACATAATTTCTATATCATGTGTTTGATACTGATAGGTTTATTTTAAAATTTTAAATAAAAGATGTTTATTTTATAAGTACATCATATTTAATGGTATGGAACATTAAAATAATGGTTTTTATGTATTAAATTATGAAAACCATGTGTTGGAAATAAATAACGAATCAGGTTCACATGACTCATACAACACCCAGTTGTGGCATCACCACCTTGGTCATGTAAATAATAAGCATTTGAAAAAGATCTATCAAGATGGATATTTTGACTCTTCTGAGAAAAAAACACTTAATAGATGTCACACTTGTTTACAAGGGAAATTTTCTAGACCACCATTTGGAAGACAGGGTGAAAGGGCCATAGAGATTCTATGATTGGTACACACTGATGACTGTAGACCTTTTCCAGTAGAGGTTATAGGTGGATATTCTTACTTCATAACTTTTATTAATTACTTGAGTAGATATTATTATATTTATATGATGAGGTAATAGTCCGAGTCCTTTGAGGAATTCAAGGAATTTAGGAATGAAGTATAGAATCATCTTGGTAATAAGATAAATAAGAATTGATCAAATCGAGGTGGATAATATATTAAAAAAGTGTTAATTGAATTTTTACAAGAGTTTGGAATTATATCTAAACTCACTCATCCTTATACACCATAGTGGAATGGTGTTAGTGAAAGGAGGAACTGTATCTTGTTCGATATGGTAAGGTCTATGATGAATCATGTAGATTATCCATTATCGTTTTGTGGATATGCATTACAAACTACGGTATGCACATTAAGCTGAGTACCAAGTAAAGTGGAAAATGGAATTCCATTCAAGCTATAGAGTGGAAAGAAACCAATTTTTCACATACACGTGTATGGGGATATGAGGTGTTTGTTAAGGTTTTCTCAAGAAAAAAACTAGCAACTCAAGGCATAATGTGTATCTATATAGGGTATCCTAAGGACACAAAAAGATTCTACATATAAAATTACTCAAAAAATAAACTGATTATCGCTAGACAAGTCATCTTTATTGAGAGGTATCACATCCTCAAAAAGGATAGTGGGAGCAAGATTGACTTCGATGAAGTTGATGCTCAAGATATACATGAGATGGTATAGGAACTAGTTCCATTGGTCCTCATTGGAAGAAGTAGTTTCTGAAACAAAAGTATAGTGTAGGAGTGTACAAGAGGTAAGAGAACCAGAGATATATGGTTTTCTAGTCACTGTAGATGGTGACTCATTATTTTTGTACAATGATGAACCTTGATCATACGAGGAGGCAGTTGTGAGCTCAGAAGCTTCAAGTTGGCTAGAAGTTATTAATTCATATATTGATTACATGTATCATAACCAGGTTTGGGTTCTATTTGATGTTCCATTTTATGTAATGTATTTTTGGTTTAAATGGGTATTCAAGAGGAAACTAGACATGGAAGGTAATGAAAGTACCTATAAAGTAAGGCTAGTGGATTCAGGGTTTAAAAAGCATCAAGGAATTGACTATGATGAAACCTTTTTTCCTATTTCCATGTTTAAATCCCTCAAAATCATATTTTCCATTGCATCTTACCATGACTATGAGATTCGTCATATTGATGTCAAAACTACATTCCTTAACTATAACCTTCAGGAAGATGTCTATATGACACAACCAGAAGGGTTTGTGACACCTGGTGATTCCAAAAGGATTTTCAAGTATTAGAGATCCATTTAGGGATTGAAGAAAGTATCTAGGTCATGGAATATTTGATTTGATGAATCCATAAAAGGATTAGGTTTCATTAAAAACAAATTTTAGTCATTTGTTTACAAAAGGGTTAGTGGGAATGTTTTCACTATGTTAGTAGTTTATGTTGAAAACATATAACTTATTGGAAATGACATAGCATCCCTACAATATATTAAGGATTGGTTGAACAAGTGCTTCTCCATAAATGACATAGGCAAAGAAGTCTATATTCTAGGAATCAAGATCATTCATGATAGATCAATGAGACTACATGGAATAATCCAAAGTACATATATCGACTAGATACAAAAGGGATTTAGTATAGAATAATCCAAGAGGGAATTGGTTCTAGTGTCACATGTTTTACATCTTTCTAATAAAATGTGTCCCTAGATACAATAGGAGAAAGATAAAATGAGTAATATTACATACTCTTTGGAGGTAGGATCAATCATGTATGTCATGTTATGTACTCGACTTGATGTTGCTGATGCATTAAGAATGGTAGGTAGATATCAAGAAGATGTAAGAGAAAAACATTGAACGAATGTTAAGACTATCCTTATGTATGTGAGATAAAATAAAGATATGTTCCTAGTGTATGGAGAAGATGAGGAGATTTTCATCAGAGGGTATATTGATATTGGTTTTTAGAAAGATCAGAATGATCTGAAGTGAAAATTAGTATATGTTTTTTGTCTCAACTGAGGAGCTCTGAGCTGGAAGAGTTCAGAGAAGCTAGTTGTAGTTGATTCTACAGCTGAGTCTGAGTACATAGTGGATTCTGATGCAGCAGAGGAATCCATATATATTCAGAACATTATCTAGGATATTGATGTGGTAAGTAGTAGTAAAGAACATATCACATTGTATTATGATAATACTATAGTGGTGGGTCTTGCAAAAGAGCCAAGGTCACATCGGTGAAAAAAGAACATACTTCTGAAGTATCACCTCTTGAGGTATTTTTATCAATGGGGTGAAGTTGTAGTGTTCAAAGTCTCCAAAGAAGATAACGCGATGGACCCCTTGACTAATGGTCTATATCATCAAATGCATGTGTATCATGTGGGAGCTAGTGGAATGAAGGTCATTAGTAGTTGGCTCTGGTTTAAGTGAGAGTCTTTTGGAGTTGGTTCCCTAGAACCAACTTATTTTATAATTTATATTAACTTATATTCATGGTTTTTAATATGAATAAATTCATTATCACATCATGATTGTTCTTCTATGTAACATTGTATGTGATACTATCCTAAGAGTAACTGTCTCACTAAAATGTCATAGAATATCCCTACTATCCTGAGAACCCGTAAGTGTTATGACATAATTCATGAATATATGTTATATAGTTGGATGATATCATTTAAGGGACACAAATGATACATTCTATCAGTGGTGGAGACTCATAGGACTTTGATAAACTTTCTCATCGTGTACGCCCTTGGTGATATCCAATAATATATTATGAGAATGAGACCTGGCATTAGGAAATCCAAATTTATAAGTTTCATTGGATGTACCTATCTATAGACATCTATATTGGTCCTTATACTTTAAGATTATTATTAATGGATATTATGAGTTACACACTTAGATGTTTTGACAAAAACCATGATGACAGATGTTTGTAGTGAGTTAGGATATGTTGGGTGTGTTAGGAGTAACATTGCATTAATGAATAATGTGTGAGTGGATTTATCACTTCTGTTCTTTAATGGAAGATAATATCTTAATACCTTTTTTGTAAATGATATAGAATAAATAAATCCATAGTCATGATGATCAATATGCATGTTCTATTTCCAATTAGTCAAAGAAAGAGTTATCAAGCATATAGGTTGACAGCACTAGTATGCAACCTAATTAATTATAGATATTGCAATAAAGGTATTATATTACACAATAATCATTCGTATTATGTGACATGTTGTTGCGGAATTAACTTCTTTCATTATGGGTGCCTTGGCATGTTTCTAGATTCTATCCTTGGACTTTAGGTAGGTACACCTAATGCCATTGAGAAAGAGGCCTACAGGGTCACACACTAAGTGTATCTAGTAACTCAATTAAATAATTTATTATTTAACAAGTTGAATAAATATTTTTCCCAATCATAGTTTAATAATTACTCAAGTATTCATGATCACATTTATTCCTTCACTAGTTATCCAAGAGAATATAGTTTAAGTGTAATAATTAATAAATATTGAGGAGGATTGGTGGACCAAGATTAAGTGTCCAGTGAGAAATAATAATATTGAATATTATTTTATTAAAAAATATTTAATTATAACTCACAAGTTAAGCACATGTTAGGAAATAATAATATTGCTATTATTATTTTACATGGGGTTTCTCTAGGATTAATTAACTAAATAAAGGAACTTGTGTAGATTATTTATTATTAACCAAGTGAAATAAATTCTTGGTTATATTATTCTCTTAATTATCCAAGTTCAAGATAAGAGATTCTTATTGTGTTGTGCAAAATTAATTGTAGAAAAAGTATCAATCCTAGAGGGATCATCCCTCTCTAAGAATGCTCTCAAGAATGAGGGATATCCTCCTCCACCAAATCAAGGAGAACACTTTGGAAGAATTTCTCAAGGTGATCGAAGGCAGACATCATAAGTGAATGGATATTTCATTCTAGAACACATTTGGATAACCACTAGAGGAGATATACCTTTGATCTCTACAACGCAATGATGGTACACCTATAGATTTGTACATGAACATATCAAAAAAAATAACCTCCTTGGTGGTAATTCTTATTTAATAAAATTAATTATAAAAAAAATATGATGATACTATCTCTTGGTTCCAGTTTTCTATTAATTTTTCATATTTATTTGATTGAATTTTAGGGATCACATCATTCATCATCGCAGAGATCCATTATATTTCATTGAATTTGTCAAAAATTAATGTTGGGTACCAACCCACCCATGCTTCCCCTATTCCTAGAAGCTACATAGGCAGATGGGTATTTCTACATGATTCCTTGTTCCATGTGGAAATCTTGAAATGCATTTATGGTGTATTCTCCACCTCTACCAGATCTGAGTACTTCTATTTTTTGACCACATTCTGCTTCAACATGAGCTTTATAAATTTTAAAGAGAGTAAAAGAGAAATATTTTTCTTTTATGAAATACACCCAAATCTTTCTACTAAAATCATAAAGTAGGGTAATAAAATACATATTAACTCCATGTGATAGTGTTTCAAGGATACTGAAAATATCATTTTGAACCAACTAAAGTGGGTCATTTTCCCTTCAGGATACTCTAATTGGGAAGGAATACCTTTTTTTATTCCATGAGTCATTATTCATAAGTCCAAAGAGACACTCCCCAGTCTTTGTATTAATATATAGTGGAAACATAAGATTATTATCCTTTAAACATGAGAAACAAGTCTCATGTGAGAATCTCTTGTAGACATAAAAGTGTTCTTCATGTGTATGAAATACCCCTTCTCAAGGAGTTAGTCGATACCGATGATATTATTTTTCATGTTTGTTACATAATACATATTAGAGATATAATTTGACTCACCATTCTTTAGATAGATTTTAAATTTACCTTTTCCAATTTTTTGTACCTTTGATGTGTCACCAAAACTGACATCGCCACAAAATATTTCGATAACTTTCTCGAATAGTTATTTGTTACCACTCATATGGTTTCTTTCACCCATGTTGAGATACCACACATCTGGATGTTCACATACATTTTCTTGTCTGATGAGGAGTGTGGTGACTTCTTGGTCATGGTGAGATTCTTCATCTTAGTTTGAATGTTCATCTTGGATCATTTTTCTCCAACACTCAGAGGAAAAAATGGATTAATTTATTACAATTGTCACATTAAATATTATTTTTGTTTCCATGAGCATGCATGAATCAGCCTCCACCATTTACCCTTCCATAGAATCTGGGAAAATTTTGTTTCTTTTTTTGATGGCTTGCATGATATCCATGCCCTCTACCTCTTTCATGATGACTGAATCATTATGTTTGGTCATTATTTTATTCTTATAGAGTCAAAATAGACTATATGTGATGCTCTATCATTGAACCTACATTATTTTTCATTCATTTCTTATGCACTTGAACGACCCCGTAAATTATTGAATGGATTGTTTTTTTATGTCCTTTGATTCTTCAATTTCAACAACCACATGCTCAAACATGGTTGTGAGAGATCGAACTAATTTTTCAATGACACGAATGTCTTTCAATTTTTCACCATTTCATTTTAAATTGGTAACAATAACAATTAATTCTGAGATGTTTTCAGATATACTCTCACATTCCTTCATGTGAACCACTTTGAACTCTGATCTTAGTGTTTGAAGACAATCATTATTCACTAGATCAACACCCTTGAAGATAGTGTCTAGGGTATCCTAGGATTTCTTTCATGGTATTTCTTCGATAATCATTTTAAATTTTGATTCATCCAACCCTTGGAAGATGATGAACAATGCCTTATTTTCTTTATTCCTTTGATTTTTGAGATCCGTATTTTCTTTATTTTGGAAGGCAACTTATTCCTCCATAGTTGGTACCATACACCCATCGATGATGATATCACATAATTTTTATGACCTGAAAAATGTCTTCATTTGAATACACCATATTTCATGGTTTTCATTAGATAACTTCGGAACTTGCGGATGAATTTTTGTTGCAATCTTCCAAAATTAGAGGATGAATTGGTATCGGATTTGATACCAATTTATTAGATATACAAGGAAAAATTGAGATGAATAAAAAATGGAATAACACAAACACAAAGGGGATTTCAAGATTTCTATTTCATAGACAATACACATACTACACTTGAACCATATTTATATACATCCCAATAAATTAAAAGAATCCATCATCGGAAAACCACATAACATTTATTGAGGGAAAAAAAATTAAATTTAAATGGATTTCTTTGGAATGAATGAGAATATTGGGAAATGGATGAGACGCATGGGTAAGATAATAATCACATGGAAAATATGTAGCTTTGAAAAAACCAACGGGTTTTGTTTGTAATTTCCAACAGTTTCCTGGTTAGAGTCTCCAGGCATGCCCCAATAAGAGGTGTTAACGGGGCGGGGCGGGTCGGCCCGCGGGGCGGATCATGCGGGTTGCAGATTTTATTGAGTGGTCCGACCCGATCCACAAATAATGCAGGCTTAAAAAATAAAATCCCTTCCCTACCATGCAGGACCCATGGACTAACAGGCCAGTCCACGGGCTTAAAAAAATAATATATAAAAATATTTTTTTGCTTTATGAACCATGATAAAGTGGAGAAGAAAATAAAAATGTTTGAGATTTGGTGAAAATATTTAGTTTTTAATTAACAATATCCCTAAAAACAACAAAACCCATTAAAATATTATATCTTTAATTATTTATGGGATTAATATCTTCTCAGGTGGGTCATTTAACTTGACCATCCAAACCAGTTTTTGGACAACAATACTCTTGCACCTCTCATTAACACCACAACTCATTTATATAATATTTATTATATACACATATAATAATTTCTATTATTTGTTATATAAATTTATTTAATTCATATAATATATTTATTACATATACATGTAATATATATTATTTATTATATGTGCAAAAGAAAATTTCCAATGAAAATTTCCATTGAAATTTTTTTGTGAAAATTTATATTGGAAATTTCATTTGTAAATTTCCACTGAAAATATACACCAAGTTTTTACTTCAAATTATAATGAAAGTATATTAATAGATATATAAAAAATTTTAATTTTAACTATAAAATTTCATTGACAATTTTTGAAAAAAAATGTTTACAACAAACTTCTACTGAAAAATTAATTTGAATATCCACTTGAATTTCTAGTGTTAAATTCAAATTGTTTTTTATTAAAATTATAACAAAAATTTGATTAACAAAATTATAAAATAAATGCATGCTTAAATTTTCAGTTTAAATATATTAACACATAAATAAATAGTTTAATTTTACACTAAAAATTTGAACTGCAAATTTTCTGTGGAAATTTTCAGTGCAAACTTATGTTGGAAATTTGCAGTGCAAATTTTCACTGAAAATTTTCATTTTAATTTCTAAAATAAAATTTCAATGTAAATATATTAAAACATAAATAAAAAATTTAATTTTTTCAACAAATTAAAACTAAAAATATATATTAATACATATATAAAAAATATAAATTTTAACTGAAAATTGTCTTTGCAAATTTGCAAGAAAAACTTTTAATAAATATTTTCACTAAAAAAGTTTAGTTCAAATTTCCACATAAATTTATTTTACAAATTTCCATTTTACTTTTACTATAATTATTCTGAAAATTTGATTAACAAAATTATAAAATAAATTTAGGCTCAAATTTTATTATTGAATTTTCCGGTGCAAACTGCCATTGAAAATTCTCAGTGAAAATTTTCATAGGAAATCCGCAGTTTGATTTTTCCATTAAAATTACAATGTAGACACCTTAAAACATAAGTGAAAAATGTAAAATTTCACTCAAAATTTACCTTTAAATTTTGAATTAGAAACTTTTGAAGTAAAGTTCCACTAGAAATGTTCACTTAAAACTACAATACAAATATAATGATACATAAATAAAAACTATAAAATTTCATCATAAATTTACATTGAAAATATACACCGGAAACTATGAATGGAAATTTCCATTAGAATATTATAGTTAAAATTTCCATTTAAATGTATAATTTAAATCATCAAATTATATTTTCTATGCATTGAAATTTTACTCTTATGAGTGCAAATCAGTACTCAAAATTTGCACTAAAATTTTACACTGAAAATTTGTATTGGAGACTTGATTATCAAAATTTTAAAATAAATACATGTTTGGATTTTCAATTCAAATATATTAATACATAATATTATTAGATATTTGTTATTATTGTTTCTTATTTATTAATTTTTTCTAAGTTACTTTTAAAAACTCATAGTAATATATATGTATATATATTTTGTTAAAATGAAATAATAGACGTTAAATTTTTTAATTGTACGATTTTATAAAAAATTATAAAAATAAAAAACTTATGTTAGCATATATTCTAATTTAAAATAAAATGCTAGAAATTATTTTATATTTTAAAATACTATAAAAATATAAAAATATTAATATATAAAATATTATGATAATAAAATTAAAATACATAAATCAAAATATTTGTAGAGTGTTTTATTAGAAACAAAATGGTGGTCTTATATGTCCATTTTCATAATTATTGCAACAATTTTTTAATACATCAATCCTATTATGCTCCAAATAACCACACGCGCGCCATCTATCCCACGACCAACCTTACCGTCAGATTTAAAACCTAACATAAGTGAAACTTTTCCCTGATTTATGTATGATTTTATTAAATTTTAACTATTTTTTCACACTCATGTTAATTTGTTGTATTGCATTATTTTGTTTTATTTTTCAAGAATAATTTTTTGTAATACTACTAATACTTTCATGTCAAACAGGACCCACAGACACCCAGTGGGCTAGTCCGCGCGGGCTGCGGATTTTGCGGGTTGGATCAAATGCGGTCCGAATGTTTGTGGGCCTAAATTTTCAAGGCACTTACCCACATAAATACATGGGCTAACGGATCAGCCCACAGTCTTACGGATTTTTTGACAGGTCTAGCCCCAACTCATCGGCTTTATCATAGTCATGTTCATTATCTCCCTTATAGTCATCGCCAATGAATTCAGCATCTTCACCTACATGTTTTACACCTCTGACGCTACCACCCCCAGTCTTCCTGCACCTACAAGCCCTCTAGGAAGAGATCAACCATGACCTGACCGACTTCATTCACCTCGATAGAGAGACGGAACTGCCTGTATTGGCCATCCCAGTTCCACTTGGGAAAAAGGTTCTTGCCTCATTAATGGATGAAGAATAATCCATCCATCTCATAAACCTCATCATAATATTCAATAAATCATAGGGTATATTTCTCAACACCTTCAAAGAGCTTGAAAATTAAGTATTGAAATCCATTTCCAATGGTTGTACTAGGATCCCACTCATCTATCCCATAAGTCCCATCCTCAATATAGAAGTCCATGCTCACAGCGGCAAGGAAGAAGAAGCCATGTTTCGGCTAGACCGGTATCCACCTTCGTCGGTGGTGTTTTGTTGCTTCTAGATCATGGGATGGTTCAATGTGAAGCAAGTGAGGGAGATCGTAAGTGGGTTGGAGTGAAGAGGTCACCGGTTTATTTGGTTCATATTCCAGACTTCGGCTACTAGCGGCATCCATCCTGTATAGTGGTCGAATCTTGAGGAATTGGTGCTAGAGGGATTTCAAAAATGGATGGAGAAGGTGGGGGTAATTGGATGGGCGTTTTAGGTGGCAGTGTTGTTCCACCAGGAAGTGGGGGTCTTCATGTCACACTGCGGGTGGAACTCTATTCTTAAAAGCTTTTCATTGGGAGTGACAATTTCCACATGGCCCATGTATGAAGAATAGTAGGTGGAATCATTTTTACTTGGATGGTAGTTGGGCTGGCTATGGAGATGAAAATGGGTACCGAAAAGATCCAAATAAGGCGGTAGAAAACATGGTGTTCATTCTATAAAGGAGAAAAAAATGTTGATAAACTGTATGTAATTTTCCTATTTAAAATGTATCTTAGTATAGGTATAATCCACCTTCATAGAATCATATTATGAAGCATTGAATTTTTTCAAAGGGATTTCCTATAAGAGATCCGGTTATTTTCATGTACTAAAAAAATATCTTAGAAATTTTCGATGATAATTTTCTAATAAATGATAATATGATTCAATATGCTTTGTATCATCATAATTTTTAATGAAAATTTTCCAATCACATAAAATTTTTCAATCAATGAGTGTTATCTAGTCAATCCTAATTTCTTGCATTGTTCAAGGATGATCGCGAGAGTATTCTTCACAAAGATTGAAGAACTATTGATGTTCCCTCAAAGCCTTGGGAGAGGTGGGAAAGAGATCTAATTATATATCTCTAGATCTCTCACTATCCATTGTGCACACCAAAAATTCAGTTATAAAATGTGATATATCTATATATTTATTATGGAAGGTATAAAGTTGACAAATTGCACACAAACCCATTATATTCTTTAATATTCTTAGTTGTCCCCATGTCCATTAATAATGATATTATTATTATTAACCACTTGATATGTGAAACAAATTAAGAATATAAATAAATATCATTTACACCATTTCCAATCAAACCATTCATCTTAGTCAACTTACCCTCTTCGATATTTATTGATCATCAAATAATGACTATTTTAAAAAAATCACTATATTATTCTATGATAAATATAATAAATTTTATATAAGCCATACTTGAAATTATTTATTATTATTTTTTAACACACTAATTATTTCTATTAACTTATGATTAAATTATGGTGATCAACCAAACCTGAAAAAATTTTATTTATTCAAACATGTTAATTCATTACATGAATTTAACTAAGATTATGAATACACAAAGTATGTGACCCTTAAGGCCTCTTTCCCATTAACATTAGGCATAACCACTTAAAGTACAAGGTTAAAATCTAACAATTCCTCAAGAAACCCATAGATAATGAAGTTAATCTCACAATGATATACAACCTCATACGAACACTTACCAAGTAATATAATCTTTTTATCATCATATCTCGGATCATGTAGGTTGCATACTGGTTCCATCAACCTATATTCTCAATGTATCATTTTTTGAATTTTTGGAAATGAACTCACCCACCAATCACCATGGCCATGGATTTATTTAGGTAGTTTAATTCTCATCCAATGGATTGTGATATTAACATATATCAAGGGAAATGAGGGATAAATCCTTTCCTGCAATATCCATTAATTCAATATCACTCATGACACACCCAACATATCTTACCTCACAGTAAGAATATGTTTTCATAGCTTCCATCAATACATCAAAGTTTGAGAGTCATGATATCCATTAATGGTAATATTAATGTCTAAGAATCAATACACACATCCATGTATAGGAACATCCAATAACACGTGGAAATGTAGATTTCCTATTGATATGTATATTCTCATAACCTCATATCTTAGATATTACCAAAGGAGAACACCATGATAAGATATCTCAAGGTCTTATCAGCCATCTATCCCTAATATATTGTATCATCTATTTCTTATCAAAAAATATCATTCATCCATAGAACAATGTTCAAGAATAATGTTGTGGGACTTCTAGGTTCTCATCATAGTAGGGAATTTCTATAAACATTCAGTGTGACATATATTTTTTGTAAATTATCACATAAAAATGTCATATAGAGGAAAAATAATAACATGGTAAGAAAAGATCATTAATACTGAATAATTGTAATAATTTACTAAACAAGTTGGTTCTAGGGAACTAACTCTAAAAAAACTCCAACTTGGACTAGATCCCACTGAAATAAATTTTTGTTCACTAGCTCTCACATGATACACATTCATTTGTTGAAATAAATCCTTTTTAAAGGGTTCTTCCATATTTACCACTGTGTATACTTCAATCATCACAGCATCAGCTAATTTATAAAAATCCACCAAGAGATGAAGCTTCTGAAGTATGTGATTTGTCCTTTGGCGTTACCTTGGTTCCTTAGAGAAATCCATCAATGCAGTGTTATCACAATAAAATATGATATGTTCTTTTCTCATAAGAACCACGTGAATAACTTAGAAAAAGTTATGAATCCATACTACTTCCTTGGCTGCATTGAAACACATAATATACCCAAACTCTTTTATAGAATCGACAAAATCAGGCTGCTTTTAAATCTTCCATCTCACAACTCCTCTATCAAGAAAAAATATATATCTAGACTGCCAATTTAGATCACTATGATATATCTGAAATCTATAATCTATATAATCATTGATTAATATCTCATCATCTCCACCATACACCGAGAACATATCATTAGTTCTCCTCAGATACATAGGGATATACTTGATAAAAATCCTATATTGGTCACCTAGATCTTCATGATATCTTCTTATTAGGCTCAAAACATAGAAAACTTCAAGACACATACATAACATGACATACATGATATATCCTATTACATAGGCATGTTATATTTTACTCATTATCTCTCTTTTTTCTTGTGTATGAGGACACATTTTCTGGGAAAGATGTATACCATGTGACACTAAAACAAATCCCCTCTTGGATTATTCTATACTAAACCACTTCAGTATATAGTCAATGTATATACCTTGACTTAGTCATACAAGCCTCTTGGATCTAACATGAATGATCTTAATCCCCAAAATGTAGGTTTCTTCACCTAAGTCCTTTGTGGAGAAGCACTTTCTCAACCATGCCTTAACATCTTGTAAAGTTGGTATATCATTTACAATTAGTAATATGTCATCAACATATACTACTATATAAAATCATACTCCCACTAAACCACTTGTAAATACATGGATCACATTCCTTCTCAATGAAACTAAATTATTTTATGGCTTTATCAAATGAAATTTTCCATGGCTTGGATGCTTTCAGTATTCCATAAAAAGATCTCAATAACTTGCATTCCTTTTTGGAATTTCCTAGTTTCAAAAACCCTTTTGGTTGTGTCATGTACACATACTCTTGATAGTTCCCATTAAAGAAAGTATTATTGACATTAATTTTCAAAATCGTATAGTTATGGTAAGCTACTATAACAAAAAAAAATCTGATGGATTGAAAAATAGAAACTAGAGAAAATGTTTCATCATATCCAACGCCCTAAAATTTTTTAAACCCTTTATCCACTAGCCATGATTTAAAGGTATTTAAATTCCCTTCCATGTCCAGCTTTCCCCTAAATACCCATTTGTACCCAACTAGTTTTACATCAACTGGAAGATCTATTAGAACGAAAAATTGGTTTCGATACATGGAATCCATTTTAAAATTCATGGATTCTTTCAATAATGTATCTTATGAGCTATTTACTACCACTTTGTTAGAGAAAGGATCATTATTGACAACTTATAATGATTCACTATCATCCGGGACTAGAAAACCATATCTTTATGGTTCTCTTACCACTCTAGAACTCATATTCAGTCATTGTGTTTCTGGAAAATCTTAATCCATGGGGACATATGAAATCTTTTCCTATACCAACTCTTGAATATCTCAAGTACCAACTTCATCGAAGTCAATATTTCTCCTAGTATCCTTCCTTTGTATGTGTTCCCTATTAAGAATGAAGACATGTCTTGTGAAAATTATTT
Source organism: Viscum album (assembly GCA_963277665.1). Taxonomy (NCBI): domain Eukaryota; kingdom Viridiplantae; phylum Streptophyta; class Magnoliopsida; order Santalales; family Viscaceae; genus Viscum; species Viscum album. The sequence continues at coordinate 130,875 of CAUJRU010000106.1, read as the reverse complement.
TCTTTTATGAAGGTTTGTATATATAATATCCTCTTTCTATGTTGGGATACCCTATAAAGAAATACATTATGCCTTGAGGTTCTATTTTATTATTTAAACTAGTCTTAAAAAATGCCTCACAACCCCATTGATGAACATGTTACAAAAAAAGTTTCTTTCCACTCTATAACTTGAAGGGAATATCATTTTCCACATTAATTAGTACTTGGTTTTATATGTACGATAATGTATGTATTTCATATCTTCAAAAAGAGAATGGAAGGATTTATTGACTCCTCATCATCCTTACCATGTCCAACAAGGTACAATTTTCCCTTTCACTAACACCATTTTACTGTGATGTATAAGGTGATGTGAGATTAGATAAAATCTCATACTCCCATATAAATTTGATTAAGTATTGGTTTAGATATTCACCAACTTGGTCTCTTCAAAGATTCTTTATCTTATTAGAAAGCTAATTATTAACCCCATTTATGAACTATTTGAACTTTTAAAAGGATTTAGACTTATAAATCATTAAGTAGATTTAACCGTACCTTCTCAATTCATTAGGAAAAGTAATAAAGTATGAGAATCCACCTCTAGAATATACTTGAAAAGGTCCACACACATTAGTGTGTTCCAAATCTATAAGCCCTATTTACCTTTCACCTTGATCATCGATTAGTGGTTTGGTTATCTTTACTTGTAAATAATCATGACATATTTAATTTGTCTTAAGCACAAAAGAGTATAAGTAACCATCTTGATATTTCTTTGTTAATTCCTTTACATTTATATGACCGAGATGGTGATTCCATAATTGGGAGTTGTGTGAGTATCATATATTTTTTTCATTATCAATTACCGGTATTTTTATTTTACAATTTGATACATAAATAATATTATTAAATTATTCCATCAAAAACAATATTCTATATTTATAAATGTACTAACCTTTACTTCCAAAGACGAAAATAAATCCATCCATGTCTAAACAAGAAATGGTATTAATGTTCTTGGTAACAATATGAACATAATAACAATTCTTCAAAAACAAAATCAGTCATGTTGAAAATTTTAGATGGTAGTCTCTAATGGCTAGAGTAGCTAACCGAAATCCATTGGAATCCCATAGTTATCTCAGGTAATCTTCTAAAATATACTTGTTTTATGTATTTGGATACAAATTTTACCCTTATATGCAGTATCTAATACCCAAATTGAATATATGGAAAGATTACACTCATTAAAAAATGCACCATAATATTCCCCTTTCTACTATGGATGGGTGAAATTACTCTTCCAATTTCCATGCAAACCATATTCCAAACATACTGCATTATATTCCATTCTTTAGCTATGAGACTTTTACTTCTTGGAAGGAAGGTGATCCAGAGCCATAGACATGGAATGATTCTTTGGACCATTTTCTTTATTCTACTTCATCTTATTCACTATAAAGATAGTTTTTTTTCATGCCACGTGTCTTTATCAACATGTAAAATAGGTGTAAGAAGTTTTGAAAGTGTCTTCTCACTATTGATCATATTATAATTCAAAATAAAAATGGATAAGTTTTTAGGTTGTGAGGAAAGAATGAGATATACACATAACTCTTCCAAAATCTTATAACACAAGATGTTTAGGTTCTAAGTATAGTAAATCATCTTGACTACATGTTCCCCAGCTGGCAGTAACTCTCCATGCTTTCACTTGAATAGTGAATTGGATATCTCATATCTCTTTGATCTCTCCTACTTGTAATATAGATCCGTAAGGTGAGAGATGATGTTATATGCGTCCATATCCTCATATTTCTTTAGTATATTATTGTACATAGAGGATACCAAGAAAAAATATGCATCCATTGTGTCATACATATGTTTTATATGGAGAGCTTCTTCTTTATCATCAACCTATTTGGAAAGAAACACAGGAAGTGGGGTTTCCATCATGTATTATTTCTGTTTATGGAATAGTATTACATGGAAATTCCTATACCATTAATGGGAATTCATGCTAATGAATTGGTTATCCTTTTATAGAATTCATAAAAATGATATTTTTGAATTCATTTGATTTTCCATTTATACAAATTAATAGATAATTTATAGTACTTGTTTTCAATACAAAAATGATTAATAAATTTAAAATAAAATTGGTATTAATATCCCACTATTTTTGAAAACCAAATATCCCACACCCTCAGTTTGAGAATATTTTTTCTTATATATTATAGTGGAAAGGACCTATATACCCCTTTTTATAACCCATACATGGGTCTTGATGTGGCCATAATTTTACATAGTGTACCACATCTTTTTATTAGATTTTTAATGATTTAATTAATTAATTTTACACTTTTTACAAAATTTTCTACACTTTTGATTTTTAAAATTAAATTTATTAATTAATCATTTTTTATAAATAATTATGTATTTTTAGTATTTAAAAAAAATTAATTTAGTCATATTAATTTTTTTATACTAATAATTTATTAATTAGTTTTTTTGTTTTAATCTTCTTCTATTTTTAATAATATGACTTTTATATTAATTAAAAATTTAAACATTTTATTTTCATATAATTTACTTATTCATTAATTTAATCCTAGAATAAATTAACTTTATTAAATATTCTATTTAATAACATAGTTAGTGTTTAATAAAAGTTATGTGATCAGTTTTAATTTTCTAAAATAATTTTTCATTCAATTGTTTTTAATCAATTAATTTAATATTTTTATTCTTCATTTACATAATTAATTAATTAATTTATAACTTTTAAATAATTAATTTATTCATTGTTTTAATTTTATTATTTCTTTATCTTGGGTTTAATATATTTATGTTGAGGCACCGATAGCACTCTTCTTTTCTCACCGACAGTGCACTTTTTCTATTGTCGGCGACTCAATGAGTCACCGATGCAATTCCATCTCACATTTCATTGTCTCCCCCTTTAATTAATGTTATATAATATGATGAATTTTTTATTATAATTTTAATCTTTTATTTTATAAAATTATTTAAACATCTATCAATTGTATTAATTAAATTTTTTCAACTAATAATTTATTTTTAATGTTTAATTTCAATAATATTCTAGTTTCATTTTATTTATTTGCTTAAATTATTTTTTAATTTTAGGTTTATTATTTTTTATTTTGTGTTTTTAATTAGATAATCAGTTAATAAACTTTAATCAATTTATGTTTTTGTTTTTTTATTTAATTGATTTATTTAAATTTCAATTTTCAATTGAATTATGAGTCACCGATAGTTTTTTTCCCTTTTTCAGTCTCACCAAATGTTGAAGAACCTAATGTACCCTATTCACATCAGTCTCACTAATGCTTCTTTTTTTCCTCCTACTGACACTGATACCCTTTCCTCTCACGAAACATGGATGCCTCCTTCTTCCTTGTTTGTCCTACCAACACCACATCCACTTACCTACAAACATCCCTAGCCTCACCTCTTCACGCCATTCTCTCCTCCCCTGCTCAAACAATGTGACAATGGTGACTCCCATTTTTATTTATTCATAATCATTTCCTTGTGTGAGTCATATTTGGCACCAATGCTCCCCTGTTTCAGTCTGTGATTCATAGTCATAGTACCACACTACCTCAACAAATCAGATCATGAATCATATCTACACACATAATCAAACCCTAGTAGACTCATACAGCTCTAAATCGCCACAATGAATCTAGACCAATGAGTCGATTTGGAGTTTTTTCGATTTGTCAATCGAGGACGGTCGATCTGATGCTAAAGACTCCGTCGCTGCTGCTTGAGGAACCCACTAAGGAGAGCGGATGGAGTCCACCGTCGTTCGCCAATAGGGAGTCGAAGGAGGCACTGGCCAGATGGCTTTGTGAACAATCCAAACCCCCCTCTCCCCTTACGTAGTGAAGGAGGAAAAGGGGCGAGATAAAATTTTAATTATATATATATATATATATTATAATAAATAAATAAATAATAATAAAATAAAATAAAAAAATTAAATAAAATATATTATAAAACAAAAAATATTAATAAGAAATTTTAAATAAAATTAAAATAAATAATTTAAATAAATAATATAATAAATATAGTATTTATAATATAAAATTTTAAACAAAATAATTATAATAATAAAAAAAATTATAAAATAAAAGTAATTAAATCAAAAAAAGAAATAATAATCTAATTTAAAAATATAATAAAGAAATAATTATATTAATTTAATAATAAAATAAATATATATTAAATTAATCTTAACAATTTAATCTAATTAAAAATTCTAAACATAAATAATAAATTAATAAAAATATTAAATAAAATTAATAAATCAATTTAGTAAAATAATGATTCTTAATTTTCAAAAAATAATGGTAATATATTTTCATATATAATATTATAAAATTTTAACTTTAATAATATTAATAATTTAATATTTAATCATTAATTTATTTCATGTTTTAAATAAAATAAAATTCATAAAATAATATATTAAAATATTTACTATTAACAATTTAAATAAAAAATAAACTATTATTATTATTAATTTAATTTAAATAAGTAAAATAAATTTATTTATTATGTTTTTAACTGTTTATTTTCATCCTATGTTTTTCACATTCTTGCGGGTGTTGTAATTCCATCAGGATTCATACTAACTACTTTTCTAATTGTTCTTTAGAGGGGTTATGCTTGTGATATAGCCAGTTCAGAGAAAAAAGCTCATGTGACGTGCGAGAGAGAAGGACATGTTTAAGTCATTGTGTGCAGTGGATTGCCAATGGGAGATGACTGCATAATTAAAGAAGGGAAAACAGAACAACAAAGGCAATTGAGATATCGAAAAAACAACTCTCATTCAACATTCCACGCAATACCATTCGAGAGTGGATATTCCTAGGAGACACCAAGAGAAGCACTGGAGACTTGGAGGAAAAGGAGCCCGAGAGTAGATCATCACTAGGGGAGTTAATTATCACTCTTTTTTCTAAAATTATAATACTCTGTAATCATTTTTTTTCACTATTATAATCATCATTATCATAGGTTAAAAATTCTTATCTCTATAATTTTGATTCTATAGGATTTTCATTTAGATTTATTTAGGTAGTTTTCTTTCTATGAGATCATAATCAATCGGTGAGATTGAATTATGATTCTCTGTTTAATTTCTCACACCTCAACTATTTTCAAATTCATAAATTCAAGATCGGTTGTCAATGTAAATCTTGAATACATTTATCAAAGAATTAAGGTCATTAACAGTTGGATTTTACAGTGATTTTAACTCTAGTTGTTAGCTTTATCAAATTCTTAAGTATTTAGATTGATTTTTGGAGTAGCAAACTCTAAAAAACAATCTTTTCTATTGATTTTCCTAGAGAGGGAGATTCTTCCAAATTTCTTTGAGGAGTGATTCAATAAAATGTAGTGAATAATTCAATATTTTTAACAAGAAGTTTAGAATTAATGAGTTTCTATCTTGATATTCTTCTCCTTTGCCTATGATGTTATGTGTTAGTTCACTATTTTTCTAATAGTTCATCATTATCCTAGTTTAAGGTTATTATACTTGTTGAAATATTGTTTTAACATTTCTGATGATTAAAAAATAAAAAAATATTAAAATTCAAAAGTCAAAAATTTATTTTCACCCATAGCTGACAGTAGTGGGGGTTTCATTTTTTAAAAAAAAAACAAAGAACAATAACCTTATTTCCCAGTAGTTTGACCCTACACCATTATACTAGTGTAGGAAACAAATTTAATGTTGAGGTTTGTGATGACTTCCAGCACTGATTAAAATTTGGTGTCGTCTCTAAGGAAGTAACATGCTGAGTGAATTGGGGATTTAAAATAAAAAAAAATGATAAAATATCTGCTAAATAACATGAATTTTCTTCATGAGAATATTTCAAAAATCTTCTTGATTTATTTGAGTGTGTGCGTTTAATCTAATTCAAATTTTTAAAAAATGGATGAATTTCTAGGCTTGAATTATCACATTTGACCATACTGTGTATGTTGTGGTTGTAATGGGCACACTTCCTAACATTGTGTCTATAACCAGCCACAAAAGGTTTCTTATGTTAAAGAAGATGAAAAACACTTTGAGCCCATTCCTGACATCCTATCTAAAATATACTTAATTGAATCTGAAATGGATGCAACGGTGGATTTTGGGAACACTTTTTTAAATCAAAACCATGAAATTCATGTTAGATATTCTCAAGAGCAATATCAAAAAATGAAAAGGTTGGAAAGCATGCTCTTAGAATTATATAATAGGACTAAATAACAAGTAGAAGCTGAAATAAGTGAAAAATAAAATGTTTATAGACGGTTAGAAAACTTAGTGCAAGAGGAGAGTGATTCTAAACCTGTAAAACAAGCCATTTACTTTGAAAACTATAAATATGATGAACTAAACATTGAAATAACCATCTCACTGGATAAAGAACAAAAATCTAATGAAATTGTTAAGAACATAATTGGAGTTGATTTAGATAATTTTCAAATACAATTAAAACATATAGAAAAATAATTCCCAGTCCTCTTCATGATAACTACTTTTGAGAAAAATAATTATGTTAGGAACTTTTAAAATTTAAGCACTCATGTTGGAGAGAATCTCAATAAAGAGAAATTTATTGTCAAAAACTCTTCACCCAACTTTTCTAAAATCTCTAAAAATGAACCTGAACTGGAAATGGGAACTAATTTGGAAGAGAACATTAAGCTAGAAATCATATAATCTGATGTTTTTTAACCCAAACTAAAAACAACTCTTCCATGTTTTGAAATCGAGAACGAAATAATTACTAAAATTTTGTTTGATGACAAATAAGGGGGAATTATTATTGAATAATGATTAACTAATGAGGTTTCATTTACTTATTATAAGATTTTTCATTTTTCTGAAACTATGTGTACTGAAATGGAAAGCAGTGTTGATATACATAGGGAAATTTTTTAAAATTTGAATAATTTGGAATATCAATTTCTTGAAGCTAAATTGAAAAATATTTTCACTAATACTAATTTTAAACACTCAATAAACATTTTTTTTTTGAAAATAAACTTTTCAAATGTGAAGATAAATTAGAAGTTGAACACGCACTTGATTTAGACAGAATAACATTTTCAAAAGCAATAGATATTGAGTACAAGTTAACAGATGACGATCTTTTGTAATAAATTTATAATATTTTCAATCCTGAATCTGTTAATGGTCAAATAAATTCTCTTCCCTATTTTTACTTCCATTCTCAATTGAGTCAATTGAAAAATATCATTTAGATGCTGATAGTTGTTTAGAGGTGTAATTACACTTGAGTTCGATTCTCTCTGATCCTGTTCAGCACAATAATATTGCTTATCTTGTACCTATGTGTCAAAAATCATCTTTAAGAACCCTTTAATCTGATATTATTGGTTTTGAGGTTGATAAAGATAATTTGTTGGCTATTTTTGAACCTTTTGTGGTGCCTATTTCATTGATTTCCCTTCATGAAAATTCAAATCTTGACAAATTTGAATTTATAAAAGAAGTGGAGAGAACTATTTACAATAGTATATTTGATCTGTCTGAGCCAAAAAGCATCCTAATAGAGAATGATGGAGTCAATTTGTTTCCACCTAAACATTAATGTCTTAAAAATATGAATAAAATGAATTCAGATGATGAATTTTATGCTCTACTTATAGACTCCATCGAGCAGTTCATTAATGTTAAATGGGGAAACATAGGGATTTTTATCGGTGATGAGAGTTTAGCCTTTGTTTTATTTAGTATTGGTGCCCAAAATTATAAATTATTTGTTAAAAACATTTGGGGGAAACAAATTTGGTGGTTAATGGATAGGAAACCACACCCACCTATTGACTATGGTTAGTTTCTAGGGGAGTTCAGCTAGGGAATATAAATCATGCACTTCATTGGAGGCAATGTAACGACCCAATGTTTTGTAAATGGAAATTCCTTTCTTATAAATATTTCATATAATCACATGAAATCACAACATAATGAACTACTAAGTTCTATGTGATCATTGACATACACAGTTTAGTTCAGGATGATTTTTGGAGTCTAATAGAACAAACATAATTTTTGGTGAATAGTAACATAACCATTATGAATAGTAACCTACCGTTATGAATATTAATATGACCCTTATGAATATTAAATCATCCAAAATAATATTAACCTTACCTATGAATTATTAAATAAAATTTAGGAATTTTATAAGTTACAATTTGACCATAGTAAAAGTATTGGTATTTTTCTAAGTCATAAAAAATTAATTATAATTAATTAATTAATTTAAAAGAAAATGTATTTTTTTAAAATTTGTTCATTAATTAAAAAATCTATGTCTTATTGATTTATGTAAATTTTATAATATCCTACGTAATTTTTGAAAGCATTATAAAAGCAGTTTTAATTTTTAAAAACTATATTTGTCAAGTAAATTATGAGTTAAGTTAAAAATTAAATTAATCATATTTAGGAAATTATATTTTAAAAATGGAATTCATTTCATTATTCTACATGTCTAAAAATTGTTGGGGTTATTTTTTTGTATTTTTCTGAAATACTTGAACTTTTTGTGAATAGTAAAATACATTAATTTAACATATAAATACATTATAATTTAAACCCACTATTCCTAACATCACAAGTGATGTAAGAACCCAAATATCGAACTCACATTCCCTATTTACTATTCTTGGTCATGTATGACTCACTATTTCTTGTCTTAGGGGAAATTAATAAGCTAATGAATTAAATATTAAGGAACACCATCTCCCCTCCACTATAAATACCACCCTGCACGCCCTCATTTCCTCACACCTCTCAAGCTTCAAGACTTGTCTAAACTCTACACATTAATATTCCCTATCCCCTAGCCCATTTACATGAGCTTTTGGTAACATCAAAATACCAATCCTAGCTTCCTTAAGGAGGATCTCAAGAGAAAGATTCAAGAGGTAATTCCTATATCTTTCTCTTTTTCCTTTAAATTTCTTTCAATTTCATGTTCATTCCTTAATCTCTCCCAACCTATTTTCACCCACATGGTATGGTAACTCAATTATAATTCATATAATGTAATTTTATGATACTAATGGGATATTATATCATCTAACCCCCTTCTCCTATTCTTTTTATTTTATAAAAGAGAACGTTGTTCGTGATGTGTTAATTGATCACCCTCAAGAACAAAATGTTTTCAATTTCATTTACAGCTTTCATATATGGTCATGAAACCATTTTTATGGTTGAACCACATTATATTATATCTATTATATCCTTTTTCATGTTCTGTAACTAACTTAGTTACATATTACTAAATGAGTAAACAAAACAAGTTTGTTGTTGTCAAAAAACTGCCCATATTAACCCAAACAATCACCATTTAATTCTCATCTAATGATTCATCCACTTGGTATATAATATAATTAATTATAATATCAGTTAAAATTATGTAATATAATTAATAATAGGAAATATAAGTTCTGTATGTTTACCAATGTTCTACACGAACTTCCATTTATGAATACATGTGAACCGCTCAAGAAAAACCATAAAAACAAACATTCCCGAACAATGTTTTTTAAACTCTATAACTCATCCAAAGGCCCATAAAATAACTTAATGAAACTATAATGAACCATATTCATGTACAAAAGGTTCTTGAATTGTTAATTAATGAATATAATGTGGTTATACCGAACATTAAATTGAAGAAATTATTCGGAAACAAGGTAAGGGGAAATTCTCAAAGCCAACTTTCTTTTTTCGAGTTCTCCCTCTTTCACTCCATTTCTTGTATGGTCACTCCTTAAAAATAATTTTTTCATCATTATCTTACCTTTTATATGATATACATGTTTTATACTGAAGTTTATTTCATACAATTTTTTTCCAAAAGAACTCTTCTTTCAAAAGACACACCTTTTAATTCTCACTCAAGGTTGATGGTTATCGTGTCATGTATGTTATTCCCACTTTGTTTTGGGAACCCAAAGATTATAAATGTGTTATTTTGAGATAAAACCAATTCCTTTCCATGGGTTGGTTATGTTCATTTTTTGATATATTTTCATTGTGGAATTCATGATAATTATAATGTTATGATGTGACGGGTGTGCCCAGAATTATATAGTGCAATATGAATGTTTCAATGTGACAGGTGCACCCGGAATTATACAGTGCTCCAATGCATTGGGTAAAGTCATGAATCTCATGATTTTAAGTGAAATGATGTCTGAAAAAGATGATTTATTTGTTCACATGTATGTTTAGTAGTTAACCACTGAGACATGATGTTTCATTTTTTATGCATTGCCACATTTCAAGTCTTTTATTAATGATTCCTCTCATGTTCATGATATTTTTCCTATGTTCTGATTATGCTCAACCCATGCTATATTGTTCTTATATATCCTATAACTGGGATTTTAGATCACCCCTTTTGGTGTATATCCTCATGTGACTACATGTACTAATGAGAGGTCAATTTTCAATAAGAATCTAGAGATAAAGAAATTAAATAAATGTTTGTTCTTGATGTTGTAATTGTTATGTATGGTCCTATTTTTTTCAAGAAACTAAACCATTGGATCCTATATGTTTAATACTATTATGTTTTTAATCTTTAAATTGATGTAATAGTAATATAAGAAAATCTTGGGTTGCCATAGTTGGTATCAGAGTCCAGGTTTAGATAATTTGGGGATTAGGATTAGTAAATCCTAGAGAAAACCTCTAACATGAGACTAAGTAAAAAAATGCACATAAGAATATTTACATAGGGATCCCATATGTTAAAATTTTAGTGTAAATCATACAAATAAAAAAGTTATTCATGACTTTTTGACTTATGTTTTGTTCTAACCTTTTCTATTTTAGAGAATGGTGGGAACCAGGAGAAACCAGGCCAACAACTCGTGTGAGGGCCAATGCAATGATTGCCCGAACGACATCCCCAATGATTTGGAAGGTGGAGTTAAAAACATCATGGTGATGCTTACCCAACAATCTCAGGTTATGAACAATAACTAGAATAATGGGGAACATCCTCCTTCCCAAAAGAGGGAGCAACTGGCTATAGAGTGTTTTATGCGGCAACGACCACTGACATAAAGTGGATCTTCCGATCCACTAGTTGAAAAATAGTGGGTCAAATCCATGGAGAAAATATTTTTGGTTCTTCACTATTATGAGGCAGAGAAAGTGACTCTAGCCGTTTATCTTCTAGATGGAGAGTCCAATCAATGGTGGTATTTGATTAAGAACACCAAGCCAAGGGAAGAAATTGAAGAGATGGAATAGGAAGACTTTAAGATAATGTTTCTTAACAAGTATTTCCCAAGAACTCTTCATGTGAATATGGAGAGAGAATTAATATATCTCAAGAAAAAATAAGGGGAATCTCTCACAACATTTGAAGATAATTTCACAAGGATTTCAAGGTATGCTTCAGGTTTTGTTATCAACAATGATAGAAAAATTTATAGATTCTTTAGTGGATTAAAACCACTCCGTCGAAAGGATATTGAAATTTGGGACTTTGGGAGTTATGAAGAAGTGGTTCGATGTGATATCAAAGTGGAAATTAAGTTCAGAGAATGGTCCCATGGATTTGGTGATAAGAAATGAATGATGGAGTTTCAAGTTGGAGGATATAATGATAATGGTGGGAAGAAAACTCAATGACCCACATGCCAAAACTTTGGGAAGTTGCAACATGGGAACTACCTCAAAGGGACGGGTAAATGCTTCAAGTGTGTAAAAGAAGGACACCATGATAAATAGTGTCAAAAAGACATGAAAATTAAGGATAATGTGGTGGAAGAAAGGAGAGAACCACCCATGTTTCAATTCTACAACTATAGGGAGCAAGGGAACTATGAAAGACAGTGAACTAAACCTTGAGTTCTCAAGGGGAATCATCATCATCCACCACCAAATCCAAAGGAAAAAAGGGAAGACTTATTCCATCACTACTGCAGAAGTGGAGCAAGATAATGAATTCATACGAGGTACACTTCCTATTCACTCGACAATGTGAAAAGTCTTATTCGGTTATGGTTCTACGCATTCCTTTATATCTTGTAAGTTTTCTAGAACTATTGAATCGAATCCCTAAAACCTTGAAGTAGATATATCTATAAAAACACCATGTGGTGAAATCATTTCAACCCAAGTGTTTGACTCTTATCCTATTGGTGTATGTGGGATGATTCTTCTAGTGAATCTCATAATACGTCCCTTGGTGGAATTTGATGCTATAATGGGAATGGATTGGCTCTCGTTATATAGAGAACGTATCAACTATCAGGAAAAGGAAATATTTTTTCATATTCCAAACCATCACATGCTTATCTACAAATGAAAGGAAGATCATGAATCTCCTTCAAAAAATCCTTCAATAGGGTGGGTGTTGATACCCTATGAAGAAGAAAACCTTTCCCAAATGGTTGAGTCAAAGGAAAATACCAACCTTGAGGAAATTCCCATCATGAGGGAATATGATGATGTATTTCCAAAAGAGTTACCTAGAATTCCCCCAGATCGTGATGTAGAGTTTTTAATAGAACTCATACTTGGAGATACTCCTATCTCAATGTGTCCCTATAGGATGTCTCCTATAAAACTGAGGGAGTTAAAGAAGCACTTACAAGAGAATTTGAACAAAGGATTCATACGCCCTAGTGCTTCACCTTAGGGTGTGATAGTTCTCTTTGTGAAGAAGAAGGATGGAACAATGTGGCTTTGTATCGATTATAGAGAACTCAACAAGATCACCATAAAGAAAAAGTATCCTCTTCCAAGGATTGATGACTTTTTTGATCATTTAAGAGGAGCTCAATAATTCTCAAAGGTGGATCTTAAATCTGGATATAATTAGCTAAAGGTGAAGAAGGAAGATATTCATAAGACTGTCTTCTGTACAAGGTAAGGGCACTATGAGTTTCTGGTGATTCCCTTCTGACTTACTAATACCCCTTCAATCTTCATGTATTTTTTGAATATAGTCTTTATACATTACCTCAACACATTTTTGGTTGTGTTTATTGATGATATTCTCATCTAGTCCAAGATAAAGGAGGAACATGAAGAAAATCTAATACTTGTGTTGGTGACATTGAGAAAGGAGAAGTTTTATGCCATGTTCAAAAAGTGTGACTTTTGGATGAAGCAAGTCATGTTCTTGGGACATGTGATAATAAGTGAGGGAATTTCTGTGGACCCTTAAAAAATGCAATTGAGGAATGGCCCAGGACCCTTGTATAATAAAAATCCGTAGTTTTCTTGGATTATTTGGGTACTACTGATGTTTTGTGAGAAATTTATCATGATTTTCAAGCCCGCTAACTAAGTTAACAAGGAAAGGGGTAAAGTATGTCTGGACAGAAGAATGTGAGAGAAGCTTCAAGAAGATAAAGAGAAAATGATCACTACCCATGTACTCACATTACTGAATAGTGAATAATGTTTTTTCATATAAATTGATGCTTCAATGAAAGTCTTGGGTTGTGTACTCATGAAAAATAATAATGTGATAGCCTACGCCTCTTGGTAGTTGAAGATTCCTGAGAATAACTACCCGATGCATGATCTAGCCTGGCAGCCATGATTTTTGCCTTCAAAATCTAGAGGCACTATCTTTATAGTGAGAATTGCGACATATACACCAACCACAAGAGCCTAATGTATATATTCACACAAAAGGAGCTCAACATGCATCAAAGTATATGGTTAGAGCTAATCAAGGGTTATGATTTCTCTATTCACTATCATCATGGAAAGGCAAAAAAATTATCTAATGATCTAAGCAGAAAAGAATCTATTACTCTATCCATGTTGAGGATTGAGATAGACCATATCTTCTTGGATATGCAAAGTATGGATTTAGAAATCATAAGGGTAGGGGATACATCCTACCTTGATCAAATGATTGTGAAACCATCCATCCAAGAGAAGATTAAGGAAGCACAAAGGGATTATTTGTAGTTATAAAAGACGGTGAATGCAGTAAAGGAAGGGAAGCTGCAGGATTTCCATATCTATGATGATGGTGTGATTCAGTTTGGAACGCGCCTTTGTGTGCCTTCATCACTTGGGATAAAGAAGGAGCTATTGGAAAATGCACATATATCGACATTCCCTATCCATCCTAGCAGTACCAAGATTTACTGTGATCTCCAAGAACACTTCTAGTTAGATAACATGAATAAAGAGATTGCAGAATATATATCAAGGTTCTTGGTATGTCATCAAGTTAATGCAAAGTGAAAAAAGTCCAAACGGATGATGTGTCCATTGCTTATACCCATGTGGAAATGGGAGAATGTCACTATGGACTTTCTCATGGGTCTCTCGAAGACATCTAAGGGAAATAATGTGATGTGGGTTGTGGTTGACTAACTCACTGAGACTTTCCATTTTATTGCTATTTGGGAAGACCTCTCTCTTGAACAACTTTCAAAGATATATGTGAAGGAAGTGGTGAGACTTCATGGAGTTCCACTCTCGATTGTATCAGATCATGATCCATGGTTCACATCTAAATTCTAGAGAAGTATTCAACATGATTTGAGTATTGAATTAAATTTCAGCACGTCCTATCACCAACAAACTGATGGCCAATCTGAAAGGAATATTCAAATGCTTGAAGATACACTAAGATCATGCTCTGTAGAATTCAAAGGTGGATGGGATCAGGATATCTTATTGGTTTAGTTCTCAAACAACAATAGCTTCCACTCAAGTATTCAGATGGCTCCATATGAAGCTCTGTATGGAATGTGATGTAGAACTCCAACCTATTGAGATGAAGTTGGATAAAGAAAGCTACTTGGACTCGATCTTGTGCCAGAGATGAAATACAAAGACCAAGTCATCCAAAAACACATCAAAGCTGCTCATAGTTAGAAAAAGAGCTATGCTGACTACTATCGAAGGGACTTCGAGTACGATGTTTGAGATAAAGTCATCCTTCGAATATCACCATGGAAGAGAGTCATGTGATTTGGAAAAAATGGAAGTCATGCCTCTGGTACATTATCCCCTTTGAGATCCTTGACCGCATCGGAGTCATGGCCTATCGGCTTTCAAATCAAACGAATATGTGGCTACAACATTAAATTTAGAAATTCATGAACATATCACCAAGTTTCATCCCTAAGGTTTCATAAAAATTACCAAGGTTATTCACCAAGGTATCGTGAAACTTCTCATCTCTAGAGAATAAATAATTTACCCAATGCATTAGAGCGCTACCAGGGCACACCCTTAATATGTATTTTTAAAGTGATTCACATAGATCAATGTCAAAATTTTCATAAATAACCCATAGAGAATATAATAATTTGGTTTCACTTCAAAATCGTGATGTTTTAAAAGTGCTTAAAAAATAAGACCATTATGTCATTTATAACCCATAGAAATGGAGTGAGGGTTATATGTATGTCAATTACAGAATCAAGAATATAATTTTTATGTATTTATGAACACCCAAAAAGACGAAATAGGTCTGGATATTAAAATAAATATGATAAGAGAATTTATTGAGAGAAATAGAGAGGAATTTTGAGATGAAATTTTTGCAGCATAACGGCTATATAACATTGTTTTAGAAAACAATAAAAAGATAGGGGAAAAAGGTATCCCATCCATAAATTAATCATTTAACAATAGAGGGACATATTAAAATTTAAAATAATATCATGGTGTGGGTATTTTAATAACATAAAACTTGAAAATGAAACTTGAAAGAAAAGAGAAAATGCGATTTCTTTTACGAAAATCCGGCAGCCTAACGGCGTCAATTAAAAATTTAGAAAATTGGTTGATGAGAGAGGAAAGGGTCTCTAATCAATTGGACATAAAATGGACAGTAATAATGATATATAATAACATAACCCAACATAATAAGATGGAAACTAGAAGACATAACATAAAGGAAGTCGTGACTTAAAAGAGGAGTGTGAAAGGTTCCCTTGCCTTGAAGAGTAACTTCGAAAGCTTGAAGGTTGGGACCTTGGGGGGATTGAGGGAACCTTGGGAGGACTCCTTGTGAGGTAAAAATACTAGAACTTCATTGAGGAGGATTTTTGAATGAAATGAATGAGGGAATGGCGTGGTATTTAAAGGAAAAGTGAGGGAATATTTAATTAATTTCCAAGGGACACCTCATCGGTGGTATTTGCAAAACCATGGGATTTCCCATTGTATTGTCTATTTGGGACACATAATAACATATATTACTATTCACAAGTCGACCAGATTTATTACATCATTATTAAATCATTAATGATGTCATTAAACAACCGAAACTCAAAACTGTATTTTTACTATTCACCAAAAATTCAACTATTTCAGAAATATCCCAAAAATTTAACCTAACCTAATATTGATGCTATGAATTCAAAAATGAATTACATTTTATAAAAATAATTTTATAACTATTTTTAATTTAATTTTTAAATAAAATCATTATGTATTCAAAAAAAACAACTACAAAACTATAACTTGTTTTGTAACACCTTGAAAAAGTAATCAAGGTCCCATAAAATTATCTTATAACCATAAAACAATAAAGTAA
Organism: Viscum album; assembly: GCA_963277665.1. NCBI lineage: Eukaryota > Viridiplantae > Streptophyta > Magnoliopsida > Santalales > Viscaceae > Viscum > Viscum album. The sequence goes on along the minus strand of CAUJRU010000106.1, from coordinate 114,263 downwards.
CAATTTATGATTAAATTTTATGAAAAAATCATTTCCATTTTAAATTATTAAATTAATTATAAAATTGTAAATAAAGTATTTATGACATACAAAAATACCAATACTTATACTATGATCATTTTTTCACTTTTAAGATGTCTAAATTGTATTTATACATTCATGGGTGAAGTTTCTATTTTTTGACCAATTTACTACTCATTACTATTCATAAGGGTTTGTTACTAATCATACTTTACTATTCACTAAAAATCAAGTTGATCTTAGTAGACTCTAAATTTCATACTAGTCACAACTGTATAAGACCATTTTATGAAAATCATTTTACATTATTAATTATTTAATGTTTACATAAATATTTCAAAATACCTTTTTTCAAAAATTCATTAGTAATATGAAACTATAAATTCATCCAACATTTATCTGGATATTTGATATTCAAAAATGATGTTTATTTAACCATAACAATTCTCTAAGTGTTATAAATTTATCTTTTAAATATAAAAATCCTTATTTAATAAAAATAATAGTGGATATAAAATGAATAGTAAAATAGCATAGTGAAATTTGTGAGACATAAAAAAATTATTTTATCATTTAAATTTAAAAAGGGATGTTCTAATCATGTTATTTAATTAAAATAATAATTTTTACATATACATTAATTTGTTATAATAATTATATCATTTTTAAAAACTACAATTTGGGTCTGAAGTAATTTGATGTGCTTCTATTGTAAAACATAATAAAAAGTTATTATGAGAAAATAGGTCCATAAATAAAATAAGTTCATTTTTTCGAGTCGTTACATTCTCCCCCCCCCCTTAAAAAATTGGGTCCTTGAAATTTTATCTTATTATTAATTTATTACTATTAGAAAAACTTTCATTATAAATTAATTTCATGTCTTAAAAAATATTATTCTTTTAACAACAATTACATTTTCTATAAATCCTTTATAATGATTCATAAAAAATATTATGATTGTCCAAACATATCCCCCGGGAGTGTCAAACCAAGAGTGATCCAAGGCCTGTTATCATGTACTAGGATAACCTAGGTCAAGCCCGAAACTCCTTGTCAGAGTTATCACTCCTAGGTAAATCTGTGTTAGAGCCACATCCACTTGTTCGTATCTAGACAGGGATTTATTTGTTTGGAAACCACTTACTTAATATTTCACAAAAATACCAGGAAGTTTTACTAAATTTAAACTTCTATATAGGGTTTTTCCTAGAGTTTTCATAGCCTAATTTCCATAAATAACTAAACTATCCTTTGATATCAACTATGGAATCCTACCTTTTATTACATAACTTTTCATTACATTTTACAAACAGAGGATATTTAAAGTCTAGTGTCATGTAAATCAGGAACAATAAAAAATGAAAACATAAAACACTCTTTTAAATACCTTTGAAAATATTCTTGAACAGATCATCCTATGTGCAATTACTACATCTCATAACCTGGAGACATACATCAAAGGAAAGGGTGAGCAGAAGGCCCGATAAGGAAATCAAGGGAATCAGTTTACTTGTGATATCGATAAGAACATGATGAGAAACATAATGACATGAGAAATAGAAGTAGAGGCATTTCAGAATGAAAATAACTTGAACCCTAACATGAATATGTGGCTAAAAAAATTAATTTAGACATTCATGAACATATCACCAAGGTTCATTCCCAAGGTGTCATAAAAATTACCAAAGTTATTCACCAAGGTATCGTGAAACTTGTCATCCCTAGAGTTTAAATTCATTACCCATTGAAGCGCTATCAGGTAACACCCTTAATATGTATTTATTTTCATGTGAGACACATATATCATAATCAAACAATTCATAAATAACCCATATATAATAAAATAAATGGGTTTTATTTCAAATCATGACGTTTTAAAAGTTCTTAAAAACTTGATCGTTATGTCATTTATAACCCATGGAAAGGGAGTGAGGGTTATATGTATGTCAATTCCAGAATCAATAATATTATTTTTATGTATTTATGAACACCCAAATAGAATAAATAGGTCAGGTTATTCACATAAATAAGATAAGAGGATTTATTGAGATAAAGAGAGTGAAAGTTTGAGACAAAATTCCTGCAGATAACGGCTATATAACATGGTTTTAGAAAACAATAAAAAGAGAGGGGAAAAGGGTCTCCCATACATAAATGAATCATTTTACAGTAGATTGAAAGAATAAAATTAAAATAATATCATGGTTTTTATATTTTAATAACATACCCCATGAAAAGGAAACTTGAAAGAAAAGAGAAAATGCGATTTCTTTTACAAAAAATATGGCTGCCTAACGGCGTCAATTAAAAATTCAGAAAATCAGTTGATGAGAGAGGAAAGGGTCTCTAATCAATTTTAAATGAAATGGAAAGTAATAAAGATATATAATAACATAACCCAACATAATAATATGGAAACTATAAAACATAACATAAAGGAAGTCATGACTTAAAAGAGGAGGGTGAAAGGTTCCCTTACCTTGAAGAGTAACTTCAAAAGCATGAAGGTTGGGACCTTGGGGGGATTGAGAGAACCTTGGGAGGAATCCTTGGAAGGTAAAAATTCTAGTACTTTGTTGAGGAGGAATTTGGAATGAAATTAATGAGAGAATGACTTGGTATTTATAAGAAAAGTGACGGAATATTTAATTAATTTTCAAGGGACAACTCATCTGTGGTATTTGCAAAACCATGGGTTTGCCCATGGTATTTTCCAATGGAATTGTCCACATGGGACACCTCATAAAATATCAGACTATTGAAAAGTTGACCAGATTTATTACATCCTGATTACATCATCAATGATGTCATTAAACACCTGAAACACAAAACTGCATTTTTACTATTCACTCGAAATTCAACTGTTTCAGAAAAATCCCAAAAATTTAACCTAACCTAATATCGATGCTCTAAATTCAAAAATGACTTATATTTTATAAAAATAATTTTCTAAATATTTTTAATTTAATTTTTAAATAAAATCATTATTTATTCAAAAAAAACTCTAAAACTATAACTCGTTTTGTAACACCTTGAAAAAGTAATCAAGGTACCATAAAATTATCATATAACCATAAGACAATAATGTAACAATTTATGATTAAATTTTAGGAAAAAAAATTCCATTTTAAATTATTAAATTAATTATAAAATTGTAAATAAAGTATTTGTGACATGAAAAAATACCAATACTTATACTATAATCATTTTTTCACTTTTAAGATGTCTAAATTGTATTTATTCATTCATGGGTGAAGCTTCTATTTTTTTGACGAATTTACTATTCATTACTATTCATAAGGTTATGTTACTATTCATACATTACTCTTCACTAAAAATTAAGTCCATCATATTAGACTCTAAATTTCTTACTGGTCACAACTATAGAAGACCATTTTTTGAAAATCTTTTTACATTATTAATTATTTAATGTTTACATAAAAATTTCAAAATGCCCTTTTTCCAAAACTCATTAGTAATATGGAACTATAAATTCATCCTACATTTATCCAGATATTTGAAATTAAAAAATTATGTTTAATCAACCATAAAAATTCTCTAAGTGTTATAAATTAAAATTTTAAATATAAAAATCCTTATTTATTAAAAATAATAGTGGATAGAAAATGAATAGTGAAATAGCATAGAGAAATTTATGAGACATAAAAAATTATTTTATCATTTAAAATTAAAAAGGGGTGTTTTGATCATACTATTTAATTAAAATAATCATTATTCTATATACATTAATTTTTTATAATAATTATATCATTTCTAAAAACTACAACTTGGGTCTGAAGTAATTTGATGTGCTTCTATTGTAAAACATAATAAAAATTTATTATGGGGAAAGAGATCCATAAATAAAGAAGTTCATTTTTTCGGTCATTCCAACAAGTGATGTAAGCACCCAAATCTCGAAATCACATTCCTTATTTACTATTATGGGTCATGGAACACTCATTATTTCTTGTCTTAGGAGAAATTAATAAACTACAGAATTAAATATTAAGGAAAACCCTCTCTGTTCCACTATAAATACCACCCTTCACACCCTCATTTCCTCACACCTCTCAAGCTTCAAGACATTTCTAAAATATTCTCATACATCTTCGTTATCCCCACTCCCACTTCCAAGAGCTTATATTCTCATCAAAAGACCAATCCTAGCTTCTTTAAGGAGGATCTCAAGAGGAGGATTCAAGAGGTAATTCCTCTCTCTCTCTTTTTCCTTTAAATTCATTTCAATTTCAAGTTCATTCCTTAATCTCTCCACACCTATTTTCATCCACATGGAATGGTAACTCCAGTATTATATATTTACTATAATTTTATGATACTGATGGTATATTATATCATCCAACCCCCTTCTTCTCTTATTTTTATTTTATAAAAGAGAACATTGGTCGTGAGTTGTTAATTTGTCACCTTCAAGAAAGACATGTTTTCAATTTCATTTACAGCTTCTGAATCTGGTCATGAAACCATTTTTATGGTTGAACCAGATTATATTATATGTATTATATCATATTTCATGTTCTGGAACTAACTTAGGTACATATTACTAAATGATTAAACAAAACAAGTTCGTTGTGGTCGAAAAACCACCCAAATTTACCCAAACAATCATCATTTAATTCTCATCTAATGATTCATCCACATGGTATATAATATAATTCATTATAAGATCAGTTAAAATTATTTAATATCATTAATAACATGAAATATCAGTTCTGTATGTTTACCCATGTTCTACATAAACTTCCATTTATGAATACATGTGAACCGCTCAAGAAAAACCATAAAAACAAACATTCCTGGACAATGTTTTTTAAACTCTATAACTCATCTAGAGGCATATAAAATAACTTTATGAAACCATAATTAACCATATTCAAGTACATAAGGTTCTATAATAATTAATTAATAAATATAACACGGTTATATAGGACATTAAAGATAAAAAAGTGTTCGGATACAAGGTAAGGGGAAAATCTTGAACCCAACATTCTTTCTTCAAGTTATCCCTCTTTCACTCAATTTTTGGTATGGTAACTCCTTAAAATTAATTATTTCATAATTATATTACCTTTTTTGGGATATAAATGTTTGCTACCTAATTTTATGTCAAACAAATGTCTTCCAAAAAAACTCTTCTTTCAAAGACACACCTTTTACTTCTCACTCAAAGTTGATGGTTATCGTATCAAGTATATTATTCCCACTTTATTTTGGGAACCCAAATATTATGAATGTGTTATTATAATATGAAAATCATTCATTTCCATGGGTTTTTTATGTTCATTTTTTGATATATTTTCATTATGGAATGCATGATAATGATAATTTTATGTTGTGACAGGTGCGCCAGGAATTTTATATCGCAATATGAATGTTTCAATGTGACGGGTGTGCCAAGAATTATATAGCACTCCAATTCATTGAGTAAAGTGATGAATATCATGAGTTTAAGTGAAATGATGTGTGAACAAGATTTTAGCTTTGTCCACAAGTGTGTGATGTAGTTAACCACTAAGATATGATGTTTTATTTTTTATGCATTACCACATTTCAAGTCTTATTAATGATTCTTCTTATGTTCATGATCTTTTAGCTATGTTATGATTATGCTCACCCCATGATATATTGTTCTTATCTATCCTATTACTAGTATTTTAGCTCACACCTTTTGGTGTATATTCTCAGGTGACTACATGTACTAAGTAGAGTTCAAGTGCCAAAAAGAAGCTAAAGAAGAAAGAATTAAATAAATGTTTATTCTTGATGTTTTAATATTTATGTATGGTCTAATTTTTTCCAAGAAATCAAACCATTGGATCCTCTATTTGTAATACTATTATGTTGTTTATCTTTAAAATTATTTAATAGTAATGTAAGAAAATATCGGGTCGCTATAGGCAACCCATGATTTTTTTCATGATTTCAATAATAAAATAATAATAATTAAATAATTTATAACTAAAGACTTAAAAATCATTGATTCATGGGAGCCAACCCATGGTTTCTCTTTTGTCTTTAATTTTGTACTTTTCTTCCTGTTATGCTTTAAATAGAGTGTTGTTTTCTGCTGTATTTGTATGCTCTATTTATTCTAGATATGTCTGCTTGTTCTTTCTATTCTGTGTTTTTAGAGTAAGATGAGGTTGGTGTCAACAGAGGTTTGGAATCCCTATGCTGTAGCATTTCTGCAAAAACATATTCAGGGAAGTACATTAATTTTCTAGGTTCATGTTTCTACATCTTTTCACTTTAAAAAAAACTTCACTTATTAGTTATTGTAACTCTTTTCAATGGTGATTCATTGACATACTATTTCACTTGAGTCACTATTACACTTATTTCAGTATGTCACTCAACAATGACTCAAAGGTGGATTTGTTGGTGAGTCAGTGATTTTTCTACTACTTGAAAATTCTACTACATATGTCTTTGTGTTTTAAAAAAAAGTCTAATGCATGTTGGCTGAAAAATATTTTTGTTTCATTACTACTGTTTAAAAATTCAGCACACTCCCCTTTGCTAGAAAATTTTAATTCATGTTCTATAGTTTTAAAAACTCTGTTGTATGTTTTTCTTTTTGCTAGAAATATATTTGTTTCATGTATTTATTGCTGGAAGTTAGTACTACATGATATTTTATGCTTTTTTTTTAAATTATGCAAGCTCCACTTTACTGAAAACTAAAGTTCATTGATAATAAAACCACTTCACTATATGAAATTAAGTGGGGGTAGATGCAGGCTAGTTGTTGTGTTTTTTGAACTTTCTTTAATTTGATGGGTGTTTAGCTTACATTTTTCAACAATACTAAGAATATTTTGAATTAAAGTTTTGAATTTTCTATACACTATTTACTGTACACCCACAAGTTTACATGCGACTATTTGAACTAAATTGAAAATTGTCTTCACTATACATAATGATAGTGTATGATCTTATTTTAAATTTTTGTAAAATAATTATTGTGGAAAAAACATTTATATCTAAACTTTAATGAGACCCTTGATAAATGTCTTAAATCTTATTTATTGAAAATCTTCATTAAGATTTAACTGTTAAAGTTTTCTTCTACACCTTTGAATTCCACTGTGGAGACAAATTAGGGTTTTATGTGTGGGGGTGGGGTTCAATTCATGATTGAGATAAACTGTGCTTAATTGAATCCCATCAATACACTTTAATCTTTTTGTTAAAAAATGGTAAAATTCTCCAAATTATTTCATAATTTTAGATTATTTAGGCTTTTTATTGTACTTAAATGAGTCTTGCCTAAGGACGATTGTTACTGGTAGTTAAGAGTTGTCATTTGTATGAAACTAATGAGGATTGATGATTTCATATTTAAAAAGATTGGTAATTATATGAATATTTAGATTAGGAACTATGTTTGGGAGTGATATAGGATTCCTGCTTGTGGAGTTAAGATAATAGATGTAGGGACTAGATGTTTGGACCTAATCCAAGGGGACTCACCAATTTTTTTTAAAAAAAATATAATATAAAATCACCTTATTTAGACAATGTAAATATTTTTCATATGAAACTTTTGAAACTAGAGTCATTTGGGCATTTAAAAACACGCGATGAATCTCTGGGACCCTAGGAACTGGGTGTGTTTATGTTAACTAAAATCCCTTTATACACTTTGAATACGTGAATATGCACAGTGATTAGCACAAGATACAAGGCTAAATTGTTATTAATTGAATCCCATCAATACTCATTAAACTTTTTGTTAAAAAATGGTAAAAATTTTCAAAATTCTTTCACAATTTTTGATTCATTAGGCTTTACAGTATAATTAAATGAGCCTTTCCAAAGGATGATAGTTACTAGTAGTTATGAGTTTCCATTAGTCTGAAACTGGTGAGGATGGATGATTTTTGAGTGAATATGTGTATTAATTCTAAGAATATTTGGTGTAGGAACTTTGTTTCAGAGTGATATAGGATTCTTGTGTGTGGAGTTAAGATCATAGCTTTAGGAGCTGGAAGTTGGAAATTAATACTTGGGGACTCACCAATTTTTTAAAAAAAATTACAATAAACAATCACCTTAGTGAGCCAATGTAAATGTTTTTCCTATGAATCATTTGAAAATACAGCAATTTTGGAATTTTGGAACCCATGGTGAATCATTGAGACCCTAGGGACTGGGTGTGTTCCTATTTACTAAAATCCCCCTGTACACAATGCATAAGTGAATATGCACAGTGCTCATCACAAGATACATTGCTTGGGAAAAATTAAATAAAGTGTCTAGGGTCAAAAATTAGTTCATTAATATGAGGGGAATGATGAAATCTAGATGAATAAGTGGACCATTGGTTTATTTGAGAATCATTTACGTTATATCAATAAGGTGATTCAAAAAAAATATTTATTTTTGGAAATAAGGAAAAAGTCAATGTACAAGGTTATTTTTGTTAAGTTCTTGATTTCCCATGTCACGACCCGTCCTCGGGGCCCATTTCGTGACTACCCCAAGCCTGCCTCCCATAGGCCAGGGGCTGGTGACTAGCACCAAAGGCATAAATTCTGATAAAAAGGGAAGGCATTGCCTTTATATAAGAAAACAAACACCACTGAGTACACAAGAGCTGAAGTAAACACTAAGTAAACCAAGTATAAAAGTATGTGCTGGAAATTAAATGGGCCAGAATACAAACCCAACTGAAAGTAAAGTACAACTGAAAAGAAAGTACAACAGCGGGAAAGTAAAGCAGTAACTCTGAGTCATCCTCTGGAAATCCCACCTGAAGGGTGGGTACATATAGTCTCCTCAACTCCTCAGCTCCAGCCATCTGCTCTGTGTACGTCACGTCCAGTGATCCACCTCCAGGTATCGTCCATCTCCACGATCCTCCACCTTGATTAGTGCTATCTGTCGTCTGCATCCAACACAACGTAGTGCGGGTATAGCCCGTCCAGGGGTGAGTATACGCTACTTAGTAGGGACCCCGAGACCCCCGAAGGTCTCTCAGAATCCACGAAGGATAAACCACAAAGGAAAGATACAATCATGAAGTATCAACAACACTACTTAGGTATATGACCATACATATACCTAAGTCATCAGTTACAGTTCGTCTCCAACTCTCGAGCCCACGTACAAACCAGTCCACATAGGAAAGCACAACCCAATCCACACAGGAAAATCAAGTCAACCACATCAATGGTAAGATTGAGAATCAAGACTCATCTCACCCAGTTATACACTTTGTAAGGAGATAGAGATGATCATATGTAGCCACTGATTCATCCAAGCTGTCGTACCCACATAGGATACAAGACCAGCTAAGCTGTCGGACCCACAAAGGATACAAGATAAGCTACTTTGCTGGACCCACATAGGATACAAGTACAGAGTCAAATACTGTCGGGCCCACATAGGATACAAGAACAATAGTCATCACTATCGAACCCATGGAGGATCCCAGTACGTTCTTCGTCACTGCCGAACCCACGGAGGATCCAAGTACAGTCGTCCTGATTGCCGAACCCACAGAGGATCCCAGTGCAGTCGTCATCGTCGCAGTCGCAGCCAACTCTAGGGTTCCCGCACACAGCATGCTCGATTCCGGGAGGGTCTGCTCCACGAGACAAGGGGTTAGATACATAAACTATCACGAAGTCCAAAGTTTATGTATCACAAAGTTCTGTCATGTCAATAGGAACTCAACGTGATAGATAGCGCGTCAATCAGACGCCAGGTCTGAGAGTTATTGGCTTTTTCGCCCCAGGGGCCTGGTTGGTTTTTAAGCTAAACCCAACTTGACCATACTCCAGCTAAGTCCGAACCTCAAGAGTAGTAAGCCAAAACAACCATCTCACTAAGAGAAATCCAACGAATTCGACGGCACGTCAATCGGACGTCTGAAGCTCAAGTTATAAGTGTTTCTGCTCTGAGGACCTGGTTGGTTTCGTGTTCAAACCAACCTTTCCATACCCAAAGTTCTCCAAAACCTCGAGTTTAATATAACTAAACGACCGTCTCGATCCAAGGATACCAACGCAACTGACGGTGCATCGTTCGGAGATCCGTAGCCCAAGATTTGGGTGAAAGACCAAAAACGGTCCGAAATGGGGGGTCTGGGCCCGGCCTGACCCGGCCCAACCCCCCTGGGTTGGCCCGAACCGGGTCCGGCCCAGTAGGGCACGGCCCAGCCCGGCTGGGTGCGGCCTAGCCCGACTGGGCACGGCCCGGCCCGGTCCGCCCGGGGGGGTGTGCTGGCTCGGCCAGCAGGCCGAGCAGGGGGGGACGCGGTGCCCCCTCCTTTGCGCTCCCCAGACATGGTGTGCGGTAGCCGCGTCCCTTCCGGATCTCACGCGGCTGCGGGATCCGACCGCCTTCCGCCACGGCTTCAGCCGCGATGGCTCCTGCTGGCGGCGTGCAGGGGCGCCGCCGGCGACCCGTGCTGCCGAAGCTTTCTGTGGGCCACCAGAGTCATTCTGGTGGTCCGTTCTTGCTCCCTTCTATGCTTGCGGTTGTCTCGGGACCCATACTTTACTTCGAAGGCCTCCAATCGCCATTCTAGTCCTGTTTCGTCATCACCAATGCTCCGCGCATCAAGAATAGAAAAAGGGTGGGTTCAGACTTGTTCGTTGGTCCGCACCCACCGCGTTAGTGGGTTGAAACAACTCCCAACAATCATTTGACATGTCGAGGGTATAATTCACATAAAGTAAAATAAACCAAAACCCCTACCTCGACAAGGAAGACGATCATCAACGTCGCGGTACACGGCGTCGCGGAGAAGAGGATCGTAGGCATCGCGGTACACGGCGTCGCGGAGAATAGGATCGTAGGCGGCACGGTACACGGCGTCGTGGAGAAGGGGGTTTGGCATCGCGTCGTTGATCTCCGAGGAACCGACATTATTCTTCATCCTTCGTTGGAGACCGGCGTTCTTCGTCGCACAATGAAGCTCTCTCTTAATCACCAAAAATTATAGGCTCCCCTATTATTTTATTATCCACACAAAGAAACTCTCACGGAAATAAATCACCACACTAAATAAAAAGTGTTGACATTTAATTAAGGATGGGAGAAAGAATGTTCCCCATAATTAAATGCGTTGGTAGTTTAAATTAAAAAGGGAAAAGGGAAGGTTCCTCATTAAATTATGGGTTGACATAATTTAATGGGTTGAGGTGATAATTAATGGAGGTTTGTCAAAATTAATGGGGGTTCTAAAAGATATTTAGAGGGAATTAAATGGTGGGGATCTTGTGGGCCCCACCTCTCTTAAATCCACACTTGGGTAGTTAAGTGGTTGTGGGTCCCACCCTTAACTACCCATGGATGGAAAAACCTCCTCATGAAATAAATATTGTTCCGACAATTTTTATTTATTCTTTAAACAAACCCACAAAAATTATCTTCTCCTCTTTCGTGAATGCATCTACAGTAAGTGTCCCTTTAAGAAATTACTGGCGTTGCGGATTCATTGGTACCCTCGGATTTTAATTCCAAGCACCGGTTCAAAAGTTAGAAAAACCCGCTCGTTCGTTCACTGAACGTACCCGAGCTAAACTTCGAAAATTGATTTCAAGCACACCGGGCCTCGGAAGCAAGTGCCGTCAGAAACTGTGTACTCGTAAAATTCCAAAGTATTTTAAAAAAAATCCTTGAAATTTTAGGGTCTTTACATTACTCCCACCTCAGGGCTTTATGTCCCCGTAAATCTACATCATAAACTAGGGAAACAAATGAGGGTACTGAGAACGCATCTGAGCCTCCTGCGCCCATGTGCTCTTCTGGAGGTTCCCGTGCTACTACCTGATGTGCACCCGAGGAATCGACCATCCACGTAGGACCCACTCCTGTCGATCCTCGATCTCCACCGGGACCTCCACAAAATTCTCCCCGTCATCGATGTCCAGCTCCCCATGATCGATGATATGTGCCGGGTCATGCACGTATCTCCTCAGCTGAGATACGTGGAAAACGTCGTGCACCCGGTGCAACTAAGGTAGAAGAGCCAGGCGATAAGCCACCTCACCTATACTACTGAGAACTTGGAATGGACCGATGAAGCGTGAAGATAACTTGCCTCCCCGGCCAAATCTCCGTAATCCACATCGAGGTGAGACCCATAAGAAAACGTGGTCGCCATCCTCGAACTCCAGTGGTCTCCGCCTCCTATTAGCATAGGTCTTCTATCTTCTCTGTGTATTCCTCATCCGCTCCTGGATGATGTGTACCTTCTCTGTCATAGCTTGAACCATCTCTGGTCCTACGAGTGCTGACTCCCCAGGGTCATTCCAGCATAGAGGTGATCTGCAAGGTCGGTCGTACAGTGCCTCGTAAGGTGTCATCCCGATGGTGGAGTGGTATCTGTTGTTGTACGCAAACTCCGCCAAGGGTAGGTGATCCTCCCATCTGCGACCAAAGTCAAGGACACATGCACGGAGCATTTCCTAAAGAGTTTGAATGGTCCTCTCCGTCTGGCCATCTGTCTGAGGGTGAAAGGCAGTTCTCAGGCATAGCTTCATCCCAAATGCCTCCTACAACCCCTTTCAAATCTGGGAAGTAAAGCGGGCATCTCGATCAGAGACGATAGTCGATGACACACCATGAAGCCGTACGATCTCCTGAACATAGAGGCATCCCAATCTCTCCACTGTGCCCTGCTCTCTGATAGGTAAGAAGTGGGCCGACTTGGTGAGTCAGTCGACAATCACCCAGATGGAGTCGTGTCCCCTAGAATTACGTGGAAGCCCCATCACGAAATCCATGGATATCCTATCCCACTTCCACTCCGGGACCTCTAAGGGTTGTACCAAGCCTACAGGTATCTGGTGCTCCGTCTTCACTTGCTGGAAAGTGAGGCGTCGAGAAACGAACTCTGCCGCACCCTTCTTCATACCTGGCTACCAGTACTATCGTCTGAGGTGCTGATACATCTTCGCTACTCCAGGATATACCGCTATAAGGGAAGTGTGGAACCCCCTTAGAACCTCCTACTGCAATGAAACTGGTACCATGGTACGTCCCCTAAAAAGGATGACATGCTCTCCTCCTACAAAAAATCCATCAGGTGCATGTCCTGAGGATATCTGTTCACGTTGCGTCTCATATTCCATGTCCCCACGTTGTGCCTCTCTGACCCGCTGAAGAAGTGGAGGAGTGATTGTGAGGGACTGAAGATAGTCTTCCCCATCACTATCCACAAAGGATATCTTCAAAGCGGCTAACTGCTCTGTCTCCTCCCCAATTAGCTGGATGCCCGACCTCCTGCTGAGAGCATCAGCTACTACGTTCCCCTTCCCAGGAGTATAGAATATCTCAAAGTCATAATCCTGGATGAACTCGAGCCATCTCCGCTATCTCAGGTTCATGTCCTTCTTCGAGAAGATATACATAAGACTCTGGTGGTCAGAGTAGACTGTAAAGCGCTCACCCATCAGATAGTGCCGCCACATCTTCAAGGCAAAGACCACTGCTGCTAACTCCAGTTCATGGGTGGCATAGTTCTGCTCGTGTGGCCTCAACTGTCATGAACCTTAAGCGATCACTGCTCGGTCCTGCATCAGGACACACCCGAGCCCAGTCCCTAATTCGTCGCAGTAAACTACGTACCCTACGCCCTCCTCTGGAAGCCTCAAGATGGACGCACTTGTCAACCTCCGCCTCAGCTCCTGGAAGCTCTGCTGACATCTGTCTGGCCACTCGAAGGTCTTACCCTTTTTCATCAAAGTTGAAAACGGTGCTACAACTTTGGAGAAATCTGGCACAAATCTCCGATAGTACCCAGCCAGACCTAGGAAACTCCGCACCTCCATCACGCTCCTAGGTGGCTCCCAAGCAAGTATCGCCTCGACCTTCGTGGGATCCACTGCAACTCCCGCCTCAGAGATGACATTCCCCAAGAAGTGGACCTCTCGAAGCCAGAACTGGCACTTCATGAGCTTACCATAAAGATGGTTCTCTCAGAGTGTATCCAATACAACCTGTAAGTGGTAGGCATTCTCCTCCTCAGTAGTCGAGTAAATCATTATGTCGTCAATAAAGACTATGACAAACCGATCCAAGTAGGGCTGGAAGATCCTGTTCATGGGACTAATGAACACTGCTGGAGTGTTGGTCACACCTAAGGGCATGACCAAGAACTCATAGTGGTCGTACCGACACCTGAAGGTTATCTTCTGCACATCCTTGTCCCGAACTCAGAGCTGATTATAGCCTGACCTGAGGTCTATCTTTGAGAACCAACGTGCTCCCTTGAGCTGATTGAAGAGGTCATCAATCCTCGTAAGTGGATACTTGTTCCTCACAGTCACCTGGTTCAGGCGACAGTAATCGACACACAGTCGCAATCCCCCATCCACCTTCTTGGCGAATAGGACCAGAGAAGCCCAGGGTGAAACACTGGGTCAGATGAAACCTTTCCCCTGTAAGTCCTCCAGCTGTACCCGCAGCTCATGAAGCTCAGCAGGAGACATCCAATACGCTGGGGTGGATATCGGTGATGTCCCGGGGTATAGGTCTATGTAGAAATCTACCTCCCTACGAGGAGGTAGTTCTGGAACATCATCAAGAAAAACGTCCGTATATTGGTCCACCACTACAAGAAAACTCAGACTCCGCACGTCAATTGTTCCAAGGATGATAATGGCCAACTGATTTGTGATTGGCTTCCCTCTCCTCTACGTGAGTCCATCCTGTGCTATGAAGGTTCCCTTCTCGCCGGTGAAGGTGAACCTTGTAAGAACCCAGTTCTTATTTTTTGAGGTACGGGCTTCTTCTTTTTCCTTTTCCTTAAGTGTTTTTGAGAAAATATGGAGATGGGGAAAAATCCTAAATTTTGGAACTACACGCCGTGTACTTTTGGTCGTGTTGGGATGAGTACACGGGGCGTGTATCCATGTCGGTGACGCAGGGTGTAGGAACCGACTACATGCCATGTAGTGGTACTTACATGCCGTGTAGTCATTCGGCAGGCCTAAACAGTAAGGTGGTGGAGCAGCCAACAGTTGGGCGACAGTACACATCGTGTACTTTAGAGTACATGTCGTGTACTCATGTCTATGGTTGAACAATGTGGCGGTGCCGCCAAATGAACAGTTAAATGAAAGAAGTACACGCCGTGTACTCAGAAGTACACGTCGTGTACTTTGTTTTTTTCTTAAAACAGGCAGTAGCCTCCTCATTTAGAAGAGGAGACACTTGATCTGATTTGGAGCCAAAGGAGTAGGTCGGACCTTTGAAGCCCCACCGGGTGTTCATTTGGAATCAGTTTCCACCTCGGACGATCCCTTTGGAACTGCACGGGTAAGGGCTTCCACCTCCTTGGCTGGTTCTTACCAATTCTTCTCCTAACAGGAGTTATTTATGTTTGAATGGGTTTTTTTTTCTTCGTCAGATCTACACCGTTATTGGGAATTTCTAGAGTCAGCATTCGGGTATAACGTTCGTTGGTGTATAAGGTAGGTGGCTTTGTGTTATTTTCCAACTATCATGCGTGTTTTGTGCGTTTTTGTACCACGAACCCATGTTGGGGTGTCGTGTGGATGAGGTCGTTTCTATATTTAATGTCTAGAATTGCATAGGTGATTAAATTGTGATAATAAAATGCTGGTTGGGATCGTTGCTTGGATCTGAAACCACCCCGGGGGTGTGTTTCACAGTTTAGCCGTTTGGCCAGGATACCCATGGGTATGCCTTAAATGTAGTAATTGTAGAATTTCCTTGAGAGTAATTGCTTGTTTACTACATTTTGACGTGTTGGTCATGGCCCAGTTACCTATTTAGCCTGAGGGAATTGTTGTGATTATCCTAAGGGCACTGCACTATTTAGCTCGAGGGCTGTAGTATTTCGCCTAAGGGAAACCTTTCGTGCCTGAGGGCTTGACTTCTGTGCCTGAGGGCGACACTTCCTACGCCTGAGGGCAATTTCTGTTTCGTCCTGAGGGCAATACCTACGGGTTGGATTCTGCTTACCCGAGGGCAAGATTTTTCTTGTCTGAGGACGTGGACTGTATTTTTTAGAAATGCACTATGGTGATTTCTAGTATATAATGAATTAAATGAATAATAAAATGGAAATTTATTTGTTAAGTTAGTTACTTTTTAGTACTACTTACCTTTTTGCATTTTACTATTGCACGCTATTGTTGCATGCTTACACGCAGTTGGGCACGGGCCTTTGGTGGGTGCCTACTGAGATATATTTCTCACACCCAGTTTGGGTCATGATTTTCAGCCCAAAAAGATTACGTTTCTGCAGGTGTAGATAGGGGAAAGAGTCCCTATACAGGTACTTGACTGTTGCTGAGGAGTAGGTGGGCATGGGACCGAGCCTAGGCTCGTGATGCCGCTGCCAGTTGTTTTGCTTGTTTTGTTGTACTCTGTATTTTGTTGTACTGTATTGGTGTATAACATGTTCTTGTTGTTTTCTTAGAACTTGAAAAATGTAGCATCATCACTTGTATACTGTTGGTTATATCCACTGTTGTAGTTATTTCAGTTGTGTATGTTTACTGTTTTCGTTGTCGTTGTCGTTGTATGATTTATTTAAATTCCGTTTTGCTACACTTTGACAAATGAGGGCATAGTTTCCCCACTATCAGACCTGGGCCCTCGCTGCTAGTCGGCAGCCTCTGGCGTTTGGGGAAATGCGCTTGAGGTCACGTGGCGAATCGGGCTCGGGGCACCCGTTGCGTGGCACCCAGGTCCGGGACGTTACAAAGTGGCATCAAAGGGGTTTCTTTTCTTTGAATTCCTATTTGGAGCCATAGTCAGGGATAGGAAGGAACGGTAGTTGGTAATAAGTTGTGCCCGGGCGTAGCTAACCCGCGTACAGGGAAAAGCCAATTTACCTTGTGATTGCGATTTTGGTTGATTTTGAAAATTTTACAGTTGATTTGATTTCACTGTTGGGTGACACACTTGTGATTGTGTTGTTTATATTTTATCTGTGGGCTCTATTTAGTTGCAACCCGATGAGATGAGGGTATTCCATCTCATGTAGCATATAGGAACATGCTAGAAATCACATTCCATGCATAGTTTCCATGCCATGTGGGTGCATTATAAATTCACATGTTGTTGTGATAGTTTTTGTGCTAGAAAAGCATACTGTTGTGATAGCCGCTCTGATAAAATACCTTCTATGTGATAGCGTAATTTTATGTGAGCCTGTTTATAGAATGAATGCCAAACTTCGATTTTTGGGGAGTATGGGCCCTCATTGACCAGAATTTGGTGGATCGTTGACTATTTATTGGTTATAACACACATAAGATGTCAAACTTTGATTAGTGGGGAGTATGGGCCCCAACAAGTCGGAATTTGACACTTAGGTGTTTTTTTACGGTATTTTCTGGGTTTCGGGGAAGTTTCTGAGGCATACTATCCGGAAACCCAGTATACACGCCGTATAGTATTTTATACACGCCATGTATGCTCTTCTGTTCGGGAAGAAAAATGAACTTTTTGAGTACACACCGTGTACCCTGAGTACAAGCCATGCAGTCTCTTCCCATGTCACAAACCTTGTGGGCGGCGACATGGGGTAGGGAAGGGCTTGGGTAAAACACACCATGTAGTTTTTGTACACGCCGTGTAGTGTTGACCCGGAGTCCGGCCGTGTAACTAACAACACGGGTCAGTGAACTCCTTGACAGAACACGCAGTGTCAATTATGGACACGCCGTGTAGTGTGACCTGGTGACTCGACTGTGTAACTAACAACACGGGCCGGTGTCACCTCTCCCTGAACACGCCGTGTACCTGTGGGACACGCCGTGTAGTCTGGTCCAAGGACAGACCGTGTGGAGTTAGCCATGTGGCTGGGAAACGGGGTGGTGTACACGCCGTGTGCAGGTGTAACACGCCATATAGTGTCAAGCTGAGTAGTCGGCCATTTCACAGACAACACGGGTAGTTGGAAAATAACACCATACACACTGTGTAGATATTATACACACCCTGTAGTTTTGTTCAACGGAAGCCGTGTGGCTTAGCCGTGTAGAAGGACTCGGGCAGGGGAAGGGAAGTCAAGTACACGTCGTGTAGTCATTGTACATGTCGTGTAGTCTTGTTTTTCCAATTTTGAATGCCTTCTTCCTCTTGTTTCCTTTTTGGTTCCTTCTCTTTTCGGTCCTAATAATCTTGAATCTGAGGCATGCTTTTGACCTTGTAGTGTCATGCCGCCTTGACGACGGCGAGTTGTTCTCCAGGAGAGCGGCGACGATTATACTCCGGAGATGGTGGTCCATGGGATACCAGTTGATCCTCTAGCAGAGCCGGATGCGGCGCTAGCTTCTATACCGTACACAGGCACGGAGGCGCAGTTCCGTGAAGGCTTTATGCGGTTCATTTAGACCTTTCAGAGAGTACCACAGGCTGCTACATCTATGGCTGAGCTAAATCGTATCTTCCAGCAGCAGCATCCACCTACGTTTTTAGGGGATGGCGGACCGCAGGCTACGGAGTCTTGGCTAGGATTGATGCAGACTATTTTCGAGCATCTTGAGACGCCTTCAGGGCGGAGGGTCAAGCTTGGGACTTACATGCTGCGTGATTCCTCCAAGAGGTGGTGGGATGTTACCACCTAGTTAGAGCATCACAGAGACATGGAGTGGGAAGATTTTCAGGTAGTCTTCTATGACTTCTTCTTTCCCAAGATGCTGAGGGTAGATAGAGCTCGATAGTTCATGAATCTGCAACAGGGCGCCATGTCGGTGATGTACTATTCTGCTCGTTTTATGGAGCTTCAGCATTTTTCACCCGTGCTAGTGGGTGATGAGACGTTGAGAGCCAGACGTTTTGACGATGATATTTGGTATGGAATATGAGCACTGGTGAATGTTTTCAGGTTGCCTTCAGTACATGCTATTGTGAACCAGGCGCTGATTATAGAGAGGAACCTGCGGGAATCTAGTGTTGTGGTCCAGGGCAGTTCAGCACCAGTTACTGGTATTATTTCTGCTGGCAAGAGGAAGAGAAAGATGGACTTCTCTCAGGGTGGAAGTACCATCCAGGAAGCTTCTTCAGGTGGTCCGGTCAGGTGCTACCAGTGTGGCAGAGAGGGGCACAAGAGACCGTAATGTCCATGAGACCTAGTGGAGTGCCGAGCTTGTGTCAAGATGGGTCATATGCAGCACTTTTGCAGGGCGTTTCCACCAGTGGCTAGTGAGAGGGGTTCTGTGCAGACTCCACATGCGGGAGCAGGACCAGTGGCTTCTTACTAGTCTGGGAACTGGAATACGTCAGGGCGTGCAGGCAGAGATGGTGGTCGTGGCCGTGGTAGCCAGACACTAGGATCGCAGAGGTAGTAGGGCGGGACATCTCAGGGTATCCAAGTTGTGTCGCAGGGCTGCGGCACTGGGCAGGCATATGCAGTGCAACAGACCCAGCAGGAGTAGGATACCGGACCTTCTACAGTCAGAGGTACTATTCTAGTAGCTCTTGTCTTATCTTCAGTACTTTTGATACGGGTGCTACGCATAGTTTCATATCTGTACCCGTTGTGGAGAGCCTTGGGCTCGGTGTTTCTTCTTCTTCTTCTGATATCATGATTCTAGACACTCTATTGGGGACTAGAACGGCCAGTGTGCGTCAGTGCAAGGAGTGACCCCTTGAGATTGGTGGGTGTCACTTCCTTTGGGACCGTTATGTCTTGGAGATGACGAGCTATGACGTCATTCTCAGGATGGACTGGTTGGTTCCCTATCGAGCTTTTGTAGACTGCTATCATCACAGGGTGAATTTCACGTCACCATAGGGTGGAGAGTTTCTATACAAGGGCGAATGGGATGTTCAGGCGAGTCGAGCTAGAACAGAGCATCATTGGCGAGGTGGAGTCACAGCCCAGATTGCGAGATTATATCTGGATGATCAGGGGACTTGTCAGACGGATTTCCCTCCAGTTTTTGATCATTTCAGGGATGTCTTCCCGGACGACTTTTCACGTCTACCTCTAGTGCGTGAGGTGGATTTCTCTATCGAGTTTGTGCCAGGAGTAGCACCGATGTCCATTACTCCTTATAGTATGGCCACGTCTGAATTACAGGAGCTCAAGAGGCAGTTAGAGGAGCTGCAGGAGAAGGGTTTTATCCAACCCAGTACTTTTCCTTGGGGTTCTCCCATCCTTTTTGTGAAGAATGCGGATGGTACCCTCAGAATTTGCGTGGATTATCGGAAGCTGAACCAGTTAACGGTTAAGAACTGATATCCCTTGCCGAGGATAGATGATCTGTTTGATCAGCTTCGTGGAGAACGAGTGTTCTTGAAGATTGAATTGAGATCCAGATATCATCAGCTGCGTGTTAGACCATCTGATATACCTCTCACAACTTTCAGGAGTAGGTATGGCCTATACGAGTATACGGTTATGCCGTTCGGACTGACGAACGCGCCAGCAGTTTTTATGGCTCTGATGAATCATGTGTTCCATCCGTATCTTGATTCATTTGTGGTAGTATTCGTGGATGACATTTTGGTTTACTCTCACACTCGACACAACCATGCCACCCATCTTGAGATCTTATTGAGTACACTGAGAGAGCATCGGCTATATGCTAATCTCTCGAAGTGCCACTTTTGGATGGACCAGATTCACTTCCTGGGTCACGTTATCTCAGCGGCAGGAGTTGCAGTAGACCCAGAGAAGGTGAGAGCAGTAGTTTCCTGGGAGCATCCTAAGAGAATTTTTGAGATACAGAGTTTCTTAGGGCTAGCGGGTTACTACAGACGCTTCATACAGGACTTCTCCCTCTTAGCAGCACCGTTGACAGGTCTGACTAAGAAGGGTGTGAAGTTCATTTGGTTAGAAGCTTGCGAGACAGCTTTTCAAGACCTGAAAGGGAAGGTTGACATCAGCACCGATCCTGATACTCCCAGAGCAGGGGAAGAGCTATACGGTTTACTGTGATGCATCAGGGATTGGGCTTGGAGCCGTTTTGATGCAGGGCGACCGAGTTGTTGCGTACGGGTCTCGGCAGTTGAGGCCACATGAGCGGAATTACCTGATGCATGATCTCGAGTTGGCTGTAGTTGTTCATGTGTTGCGCTGTTAGAGACACTATCTATTGGGAGATCATTTTGTGGTTTTCACCGACAACAAAATCCTCAAGTATATCTTTACTCAGCGTGACCTGAATCTGAGGTAAAGAAGGTGGGTTGAGTACCTACAGTCCTTCAATTTTGAGCTTGCCTACACACCTGGTAAAGGTAATGAAGTAGCTGATGCACTGAGCAGTAAGACTCAGATACAGGCAGTGCAAGAGGCCAGTAGTGAGTGGGAGCTTATGGCTTTGTTCTCTGAGATGCACCTGGAGGTGCATGACAGTCAGGGGCAGACTTATCTTTCCTCATTAGCTGTGACTTCTACCCTCCTGGACATAGTGAGGATGAGGCAGCTATCAGTTTCAGAAGACCTAGTTCTATGGGAGTTGGTGGCAAGTGAGGACCCTCCTCCCGGTTAGACGATAGGCGATGATGAGGTTTTGCGTTTCCATGGATGTGTATGGGTTCTAGGGGATATACGCGAGGAGAAGATGCAGGAGTTTCATGCTTCAGCTTGGGAAGTTCATGCCGGGGTTACCAAGATGTACCGAGACTTGAGATGTCAGTACTGGTGGCCGAGTATGAAAAGAGAGATAGTTGGTTTTGTTACGAGGTGTTCCACCTGTTAGTAGGTGAAGGCAAAGCACCAGAGGCCAACTGGGTTGTTACAGCAGTTTCCCATTCTAGAGTGGAAATGGGATGATGTCGCGATGGATTTCGTGACAGGATTGTCGAGGTCACCTCGAGGCAATGACGTCGTGTGGGTTGTTGTGTACAGACACACGAAGGTAGCTCACTTCTTGCCGATCAAGGAGACCTTCAGTGTGGACGAGCTCAGAAGGCTGTATATCTGAGAGATCGTACGTCTTCATGGGGTCCCTCGTTCTATATTTTCAGATAGGGACGCCCTCTTTACATCTCGTTTCTGGCAGTGTTTTCAGAGGGCGCTGGGTACACAGGTTCTTCTGAGCACAACATACCACCCTCAGACAGATGGCCAATCAGAGCGGACAATACAGGTGCTAGAGGACATGCTGCACGCATGCGTCCTAGACTTTGGGGGATCTTGGGAGAAGCATATACCCTTAGTCGAGTTTGCCTATAACAATAGTTTTAAAGAAACTATTGAGATGTCACCATACGAGGCTTTATATGGTAGGCCATGCCAATCACCTTTGTGCTGGTTAGAGGCAGGTGAGGCAGCTTTACTGGGGCCACAGCTTGTACAGGAGACATCTGAGCAGGTCCAGTTTATTCATAAGCGGATGGCTACCATGCAGTCTCATCATAAGTCTTATGCTAATTGTTGCAGACGACCTTTGGAGTTCGTGGTTGGGGATCAGGTTTTCTTGCGTGTTTCACCGAGGCTGGTACACAAGTGGATCAGGAGACAGGGTAAGCATTCACCGAGGTATGTGGGACCATTTGAGATTCTGGAGAGATTCGGGCTGGCTGCCTATCGGTTGCAGTTACCGCAGTGGTACCGAGCCATGCACGATGTCTTCGATGTGTCTCAGTTGCGTTGCTATCATTCAGACCCATCTCACACCTTTCAGCTAGAGGAGGTTGAGATTCATCATGATGCGTCCTTTGAGGAGAATCTGATCTGTATCGTTGACAGGAGCACGAAGGTTCTCCGAGGCCGGTCAGTTCCTCTAGTACGGGTGCTATGGCAGCATGGCCGAGTGCAGGACGAGACCTGGGAGTGGGAGGCCGATGTACGTGCTCAGTGGCCAGAGCTGTTCTGAGCTTATTCTTCGCCACCCTGGGAAGGGAATTTCGGGGACGAATTGCTATAAGGGGGGAAGTTTGTAAGAACCCGGTTCTTATTTTTTGAGGTGCGGGCTTCTCCTTTTTCCTTTTCCTTAAGTTTTTTTGAGAAAATATGGAAAATTGGGAAAAAATCCTAAATTTTGGAACTGCAAGCCATGTACTTTTCCACACGCCGTGTTCTTTTGGCCGTGTTGGGATGAGTACACGGGGCGTGTAGCCATGTCGGTGACACGGGGTGTAAGAAATGACTACACGCCATGTAGTGGTACTTACACTCCGTTTAGTCAGTCGGAAGGCCTAAACAGTAAGGTAGTGGAGCAGCCGACAGATGGGCGACAGTACACGTCGTGTACTCATGTCGATGGTTGAACAGTGTGGCGGTGCCGCCAAATGAATAGTTAAATGAAAGAAGTACACGCCATGTACTTTGTTTTTTCGGCTTAAAATAGGTAGTAGCCTCCTCATTTGTCAGTGGAGACACTTGAGCCGATTTGGACCCAAAAGAGGAGGCCGGACCTTTGAAGCTCCACCGGGTGTTCTTCTGGAATCGGTTTCCGCCTCGGACGATCCCGTTGGAACCGCACGGGTAAGGGCTTCCACCTCCTTGGATGGTTCTTACCAATTCTTCTCCTAACAGGAGTTATTTACATTTTAATGGGTTTTGTTCTTTGTCAGATCTATGCCGTTCTTGTGTGTTTCTGGAGTCGGCATTCAGGTATAACGTTCGTTGGCGTATAAGGTAGGTGGATTTGTGTTATTTTCCAACTGTCATGCGTGTTTTGTGCGTTTTTGTACCACAAACCCATGTTGGGGTGTCGTGTGGCTGAGGCCATTGCTATATTTAATGCCTAGAATTGCATAGGTGATTAAATTGTGATAATAAAATGCTAGTTGGGATCATTTCTTGGATCTGAAACCACCCCGGGGGTGTGTTTCACTGTTTAGTCGTTTGGCTAGGATACCCATGGGTATGCCTTAAATGTAGTAATTGTAGAATTCCCTTGTCAGGAATTTCTTGTTTACTGCATTTTGACGTGTTGGGAATGGCCCGGTTACCTGTTTATCCTGAGGGCGTTGTTTTGATTAGCCTGAGGGAACTGCACTATTTAGCCCGAGGGTTGTAGTATTTCGCCTGAGGGAAACCTTTCGTGCCTGAGGGCTTGACTTCTGTGCCTGATGGCGACACTTCCTACGCCTGAGGGAAATTTCTGTTTCGGCCAGAGGGAAATACCTGCGGGTTGGATTCTGCTTACCTGAGGGCAAGATTTTGCTTGTCTGAGGACATGTACTGTCTTGTTTAGAAATGCACTGTGGTGATTTCTAGTATATAATGAATTAAATGAATAATAAAATGGAAATTTAATTGTTAAGTTAGTTACTTTTTAGTACTGCTTACCTTATTGCATTTTACTGTTGCACACTATTGTTACATTCTTACACGCAGTTGGACACGGGCCTTTGGTGGGTTCCTACTGAGATATATTTCTCACACCCTATTTGGGTCATGCTTTTTGACCCAAAAAGATTACGTTTCTGCAGGTGTAGATAGGGGAAAGAGTCTCTATACAAGTACTTGACTGTTGCTGAGGAGTAGGTGGGCATGGGACTGAGCCTAGGCTCGTGATGCCGCTGCCAGCTGTTTTGCTTGTTTTTTTGTACTCTGTATTTTGTTGTACTGTATTGGTGTATAATATGTTCGGGCTATTTTCTTAGAACCTGAAACATGTAGCATCATCACTTGTATACTGTTGTTTATATCCACTGATGTAGTTATTTTAGTTGTGTATGTTTACTGTTTCCGCTATCGTTTTATGATTTATTTAAATTCCGTTGCGCTACACTTTGACAAATGAGAGTATAGTTTCCCCACTATCAGAACTGGGCCCTCGCTGCTAGTCGGCAGCCTCTAGCATTTGGGGAAATGTGCTTGAGGTCACATGGAGAACCGGGCTCGGGGCACTCGTTGTGTGGCACCTGGGTCCGGGACGTTACAAACCTGGTCCCATCCGTGCGGACACACCGCATCTTGCGCCTAATACAGTCGATCTGAGCATGGAATGTAGATAACCAGTCCGTACCCAAGATGACATCGTAAGGCCTCGACGCCGCTACAAGAAGATCCTAGCCGAAGCTCTCGCCTCCTAGAGTAAGCTCGCACTGCCAGCACCAGTGCGTAATCATCGAGTCTGCTCCCGTAGGAGTCTCTAGCCGCAAAGATTGAGCTGACGGCTCCGTCGGAATCTCTGAGCTCCGAACAAGGGTAGCGGCAATGAAAGAATGACTCACACCTGTGTCTATAAGAACTAAAGCAATGGTGGATTAGACACAGATAATACCTCGAATAATCTCGGGTGCACCGTGGTCGTAAGCCTCTGCTGCCTGGAGCTGAGCCTGCCTCTTCCCTCCAGCTCCCTGTGGTCGGGGTGGACCTCCTGGGGGTGGTGTTGGTAGAGCATCGAAGCGGCGTCCACCACTCGCTGCTCGGCCAGCTCCTCTGCCTCGTCCGCCTGCTCCCTGCGGACCACCACGGTCGAACCTCTGCCTCTGCCTGGGAGGTCCCTCCACTGTCTACTGCTCATCTGCATGGCGGGTCGGGCCGTCATGAGCCATATGACCCTGCCCGCCACATGCATAGCACTGTCTGCTTCTCATAAGGTTGGATCTGCGCCGTGTACCCCGCACAACCGAACCCGTGTCCTGAGGTCTCCCACCTAATGGCCTGGTCCGCTTGGACCCCTGTGTCGTCTGTCGACTGCCTGCTGGAGAAGACTCCGCTCCGTGTCATCCTGCGGTGGGTCTCGCTGTTGATGGCTGCTCAGCGAGAAATCTCTCCATTAGCAGGGCTCGCTCTAGCACCCTCGCCTGAGTTTGGATGCTGAGTGGAATCGTCGAAACTCTGATCTCATGCCTCATCCCCTGCTCAAAGGTCCGGGCCCAGATGAATGGGTCTCATACCATGTCCATGGAGTAGTGCGAGAGGTTGGTAAATCTTGCTGAGTACTGGGCTACTGACATGCTACCCTGCCGCAGCTATAGTAACTCCTGGATGCGCACCACACGGAGGGTGGCCGAAACGAACTCCGAGCGGAAGAGGCTCTCGAAGTCCGTCCAAAGAATAGATGCCTCATCGTGCACCTGGAGCATCAGCCTCCACCATCTACCTGCTGCTGCATGCAGGAGACTCGCGGAAAGGATCACCATGAGGCCTGATGGCATCCCTACCAACCTGAAGACTCTGACGATAGCCTCCAACCAATCCTGGACGGCCTGAAGATCCATCTCTCCATGGAACCTGGGCGGCCTCTGCCTCTGAAACTCATGCAACACGCTGAGGCGGCGTGCACTTTCCGCTGCTGGGGCTGGTAGCATCGGTGGCTCGGCGGGTAGAGGTACTGTCGGTGCCTCCGCAGTAATGGGGCCCTGCACCGAGGCATCGTCGCTCGGTGGGATTCCGTCTCGCACAAAGCTCAGAACCCTAGCTGGCTGCCGTCGTGGGGCCATCCTGAAAAGAAACAGGTGCGCCACGGTTAATACAATATACCTGGTGAGCTGACACAAAGTAATCACAAAGAAAACTTTTGAAACACACATGCAATCAATGTTTTCGTGTACTGAGTCGGAAATCAGAAGTCAGGGTCCTGGTGTATGGATACATCGGCCGCCGCACCAACACTGGATTCCATGGACTGATAACCACACTCATTACTCTAAACAGTATTGCTTCACAGAGAAGAATTTATCAGAGTCCTGAGTTCTGCGGCAGAACCGACTCCTATGATACCAATTTTTCACGACCCGTCCTCGGGGCCCGTGTCGTGACTACCCCAAGCCCGCCTCCCATAGGCCAGGGGCTGGCGACTAGCACCAAAGGCATAAATTCCAATAAAAAGGGAAGGCATTGCCTTTATATAAGAAAACAAAAACCACTGAGTACACAAGATCTGAAGTAAACACTAAGTAAACCGAGTACAAAAGTATGTGCTGGAAAGTAAATGGGCCTGAATACAAACCCAACTGAAAGTAAAGTACAATTGAAAAGAAATTACAACAGCAGGAAAGTAAAGCAGCAACTCTGAGCTGTCCTCTGGAAGTCCCACCTGAAGGGTGGGTACAGATAGTCTCCTCAGCTCCTCAGCTCCAGTCGTCCGCTCCGTGTACGTCCCGTCCAGTGATCCACCACCAGGTATCGTCCAGCTCCACGGGCCTCCACCTCGACTAGCGTTGTCCGTCGTCTGCATCCAACACAACGTAGTGCGGGCATAGCCCATGCAGGGGTGAGTATACGCTACTCAGTAGGGACCCCGAGACCCCGAAGGTCTCTCAGAATCCACGAAGGATAAACCACAGAGGAAAGATACAATCACGAAGTATCAACAACACTACTTAGGTATATGCTCATACATATACCTAAGTCATCAGTTACAGTTCGGCTCCAGCTCCTGAGCCCAAGTACAAACCAGTCCACATAGGAAAGCACAACCAAATCCACAAAGTAAAAACAAGGCAACCACATCAATGGTAAGATTGAGAATCAAGACTCGGCTCACCCAGGTATACACTTCGTAAGGCGATAGAGATGATCAGATGTAGCCACTGATTCATCCAAGCTATCGGACCCACATAGGATACAAGACCAGCTAAGTTGTCGAACCCACAAAGGATACAAGACCAGCTACTCTGCCAGACCCACAAAAGATACAAGTACATAGTCAAATACTGCCGGACCCACATAGGATACAAGAACAGTAGTCATCACCGTCGAACCCACGGAGGATCCCAGTATGGTATTCATTGCTGCCAAACCCACAGAGGATCCAAGTACAGTCATCCTCGCTGCCGAACCCACGGAGGATCCCAGTACAGTCGTCATCATCGCAGTCGCAGTCAGCTCTAGGGTTCCCGCACACAACATGCTCGATTCCAGGAGGGTCCGCTCCACGAGCCAAGGGGGTCGATACATCAACTATCATGAATTCCAAAGTTTATGTATCACAAAGTTTCGTCACGTAAATAGGAACTCAAAGCTTGGTCTGAGATTTATTGGCTTTTTCGTCGTAGGGGCCCGTTGGTTTTTAAGCTAAAACCAATCCGACCGTAATCCAGCTGCATTAGAACCTCAAGCGGAGTAATCCAAAAGAACCGTCTCACTAAGAGGAATCCAACGAAGTCGACGGTGCATCAATCGGACGTCCAGAGCTCAAGTTATAAGCGTTTCCGCTCCGAGGGCCCGGTTGGTTTCTTGTTCGAACCAACCTGGCCATACCCAAAGTTCTCCGAGACCTTGAGTGTAATATACCGAAACTACCGTCTCGATCCAAGGATCCCAACGCAACTGACGGTGCGTCGTTCAGAAGACCGTAGCCCAAGATGTGGGTGAAAGATCGAAAACGGTCCGAAATGGGGGGGTCTGGACCCGACCCGACCCAACCCAACCCCCCTGGGTCGGCCCGAACCAGGTCGGCCCGACCCGGGTCCGGGTCCGGCCCGGCCCGGTCCGTGCGACCCCCCCCCCCCCCGGTCCGGCCTGGGGGGCGCGCTGGCTCGGCCAGCGGGCCGAGCAGGGGGGACGCGGTCCCCCCTCCTTTGCACTCCACGGACGCGGCTCGTGGTCGCCGCATCCCTTCCGGATCCGGCGCGGCCGCGGGATCCGACCACCTGCCGCCGTGGCTTCAGCCGCGCCAGCGACCCGCACCGCCGGAGCTTTCCGCGGGCCACCGGAGTCATTCCAGTGGTCCATTCTTGCTCTCGTCTGCGCCTGCGGTCCTCTCGGGACCCGTACTTTACTGTGAAGGCCTCCAATCGCCATTTCAGTCCCGTTTCGTCATCACCAATGCTCCGCGCATCAAGAATAGAAAAACGGTGGGTTCGGAATTGTTCGTTGGTCCGCACCCACCGCGTTAGTGGGTTGAAACAACTCCCAAAAATCATTTGACATGTCGAGGGTATAATTCACATAAAGTAAAATAAACCAAAACCCCTACCTCAACAAGGAAGACGATCGTTGGCGTCGCGGAGAAGAGGATCGTAGGAGTCGCGGTACACGGCGTCGCAGAGAAGGGGATTTGGCATCGCGTCGTCGATCTCCAAGGAACCTGCGTTCTTCGTCGTCCTTTGTCGGAGGCCGGTGTTCTTCGTCGCACAACGAAGCTCTCTCTCTTAATCACCAAAAATTATAGGCTCTCCTATTATTTTATTATCCATGCAAAGAAACTCTCAAGGAAATAAATCACCACCCTAATTTAAAAGTGTTGACATTTAATTAAGGATGGGAGAAAGAAGGTTCCCCGTAATTAAATGCGTTGGCAGTTTAAATTAAAAAGGGAAAATGGAAGGTTCCTCATTAAATTATGGGTTGACATAATTTAATGGGTTGAGGTGACAATTAATGGAGGTTTGTCAAAATTAATGGGGGTTCTAAAAGAGATTTAGAGGGAATTAAATGATGGGGCTCGTGTGGGCTCCACCTCTCTTAAATCCACACTTGGGTAGTTAAGTGGCTGTGGGCCCCACCCTTAACTACCCATGGGAGGAAAAACCTCCTCATGAAATAAAAATTGTTCCGACAATTTTTATTTATTCCTTAAACAAATCCCCAAAAATTATCTTCTCCTCTTCCGCGAATGCATCTGCGGTAAAGTGTCCCTTTAAGCAATTACCGGCGCTGCGGATTCATCGGTGCCCTCGGATTTTAATTCCGAGCACCGGTTCAAAAGTTAAAAAAATCTGCTCGTTCGTTCACTGAACGTACCCGAGCTAAACTTCGAAAATTGATTCCAGGCACACCGGGTCTCGGAATCAAGCGCCGTCAAAAACTGTGTACTCGTAAAGTTCCAAAGTATTTTAAAAAAGAAAATCCTTGAAATTTCCGGATCTTTACACCCCACATTTTTAACCTATTATCACTCTTGGACATAGAACTTAGATCTGTTTTGAAGTAATTCATTAGGTATATTCATATATGACCCAAGACGTCTTCAAAGGTATATTATTCACTACTCTCTTGATTATCGAGTAAGTAGTTGTAATTGGGAAAGACTTCTTTTGAGACATTCCATTTCGAAATCCTATTGACAGTTTCATGTCCTCTAAATTGAAATTCTTAAACATGTTACATTTTGAGTTGATCTATATAAACAAACTTCTATTTTCAAAGATAATAAAGCAAGATATTGTCTGAGGACAAACAATGTTTAAGTGTGGGGAATTTTATGCACCCTTAATTTTACACAGTTTCCCCCATTTTTTATTGAATTTTTAATGATTTAATTAATTGATTTTACACTTTTTACTAAATTTTCACACTTTTGTATTTTTATAATTAAATTTAGTAATTAATCACTTTTTATAACAAATTATTTATTTTTATTCTATAAAATAATTAATTTAGTCTTATTAAATTTTTTGGATTAATAATTTATTAATTAGTTTTGTTGTTTTAATCTACTTCACTTTCTAATAATATGAATTTTATATTAATTAAACATTTAAACATTTTAATTTCATATAATTTACTTAATATTTAATTTAATCTTAGAATAAATTAACATCATTAATTATTCTATTTGATAACTTTGTTAGTTTTTAATATAAGTTAAGTGATCGGTGTAAATTTGCTAGAATAATTTGTTAGTCAATTGTTTTTAGTAAATTCGATTTATTTTTTTAGTCGCCATTTACTTAATTAATTAATTGATTTAACACTTTTAAATCTATAATTTATTCATTGTTTTAAATTTATTATTTCTTTATCTTAGGTTTAGCATATTTATGTGGAGGCACTGATAGCTCTCTATCTATCCCATCGACACTGCACTTTTGCTACTGTCGGTGACATAATGAGTCACTAATGCAATTCCATCTCACATTCCATCATCTATCCCTTTAATTAATTTTAATTAATAAGTTGAATTTTTAATTCTAATGTTAATATTTTTTTTCAAATTAGTTAAACATTATTCAATTTTATTAATTTAATTGTTTGAAATTTATAATTTAATCATAATGTTTAATTTTAGTAATATTCCAGTTTCATTAAAATCATTTTCTTTATTTACTTTTTAATTTTAGTTTTAGTATTTTTTTTAGTTTTATGCTTTTAATTAGATAATCAGTTAATAAACATTAACCAATTTATGTCTTTATTTTTGTTTTATTTAATTGATTGATTTAATTTAACTTTTACAATTAAATTATGAGTCACTAATAGTTTTTTTTCACTTTTAGTCTCATCGACGGTTGGAGAAGAGTTTTTTTTTACATTTTTTCAAAAAAATAATTTTGAAAATACATCTAGGTTAAAAAAAATATATTTTATTACCCCCCAAAGGCGGCACCTGGTGTGCGGCCTTTGGGTGTTTTTTCACCCAGCGCAAGGCGGCACATGGTGTGCCGCCTTTGCATAAATATTTTTTTTTAAATTTTTTTGTTTTGTTTTGTTTTATATATATATATATATTTATATATATATAACAAAACTTTTCAGCAGAATTTTTCTGCTATTTAATATCCAACAGCACTGCCATTACAGCAGTCTGGATTCTGAAAGAAACCCTCACACTGGACTCCTTTTTATAAGGGGGCTTGCCCTAGAAATCATACTGCATTTCCGATGTGGGATTCTGGTTCTTTTTTTCTGCGCAGTATATTCTGTGTTTCTGATGTGCGATTCTGTTTCAAGTACGCGACTTTGAAAGACTATAAAATATAAAATATAAGACCAACATAAATGAAACTTTAAACAATGATTAAACATATAAGGAATAGTTGAAAACCAAAAGAATTTCCTAAAAATATTGATGAAAATTAATCTATAAGCTTTCAAAACCTTCTACTGGAAACTTAAAAATGTTTCAAGTACGCGACTTTGAAAGCTTATAAAAGATAAACTATAAGACCAATATAAATGAAACTTTAAACATTGATTAAAAATATAAGAAATAGTTGAAAAAAATAATAATTTCATAAAAAATGTTGACCAAGAATAATTTATAAGCTTTCAAAACCATCAACTTGAAACTTAAAAATGATTCAAGTTCCCGACTTTGAAAGACTATAAAACATAAACTATAAGACCAATACTAATGAAACGTTAAACATTGATTAAACATATAAGAAATAGTTGAAAACAAAAAAAACTTCCTAAAAAATGTCCATAAAAATTAATTTATAATCTTTCAAAACTGTCTACTTGAAACTTAAAAATGTTTCAAGTGCGCGAATTTGAAAGACTATAAAACATAAAATATAGGACCAACATAAATGAAACATTAAACATTGGTTAAAAAAATAAGGAATAGTTGAAAACCAAAAGAATTTCCAAAAAAATATTGATGAAAATTAATCTACAAGCTTTCAAAACCGCCTCCTTGAAACTTAAAAATGTTTCAAGTACGCGACTTTGAAATACTATAAAACATAAACTATAAGACCAATATAAATGAAATTTTAAACATTGATTAATGAATAATTATAATGAATATTTATATTACTAATTAACTAATTAATAATTACTAATTACTAATTACTAATTAATTACTTATAATTATTAATTTATATTACTAATTTCTGATGTGGGATTCTGTTTCAAGTACGTGAATTCGAAAGGCTATAAAATATAAAATATAACACCAATATATATGAAACTTTAAACATTGATTAAACATATAAGAAATAATTGAAAACAAAAGGAATTTCCTAAAAAATGTTGATGAAAAATATTTTATAATAATTATATTACTAATTAACTATTATATAATGAATACTTATATTACTAATTAACTAATTAATTATTAACTATTTATTATATGTTTAATCAATGTTTTAGGTTTCAATTATATTACTCATATATTTTATGTTTTATATTTTTTCAAATTTGCGTACTTGAAAAAGTTTAAGTTTCAAGTAGACGGTTTTGAAAGCTTATAAATTATTTTTCATCGACATTTTTTAGAAAGTTATTTTTCTTTTCAACTATTTCTTATATGTTTAATCATTGTTTAAAGTTTCATTTATATTGGTCTTATAATTTATATTTTATAGTTTTTCAAAAGCATGTACTTGAAACATTTTTCAGTTTCAAGTAGGAGGTTTTGAAAGCTTATAAATTATTTTTTATGGATATTTTTTACAATTTTTTTGTTGTTTTCAATTATTTCTTATATGTTTAATCAATGTTTACGGTTTCATTTATATTGGTCTTATAGTTTATATTTTATTGGCTTTCAAATTCACGTACTTGAAATATGTTTAAGTTTCAGGTAGGTGGTTTTGAAAGCTTGTAAATTATTTTTTATCAACATTTTTTATGAAATTATTTTTGTTTTTAACTATTTCTTATATGTTTAATCAGTTTTTAAAGTTTTATTTATATTGGTTTTATAGTTTATATTTTATAGGCTTTCAAAGTCACATACTTGAAATATGTTTAAGTTTCAAGTATGTTGTTTTGAAAGCTTATAAATTAATTTGTATCAACATTTTTTATGAAATTATTTTTGTTTTCACCTATTTCTTATAAGTTTAATCAGTGTATATTGTTTCATTTATATTGGTCTTAAAGTTTATGTTTTATAGTCTTTCAAAGTCGCGTACTTGAAACAGAATCACACATCGGAAACGCAGAATGTACTGCGCAGGAAAAGGAGAACCAGAATCCCACATCGGAAATGCAGTATGGTTTTCAGGGCAAACCCCCTTATAAAAGGAAGTTCTGGGTGATGGTATCAGTCAGAATCCAAATTGCTGTAATGGCAGAACCGCTGGATATTAAATAGCAGAAAAATGCTGCTGAAAAGTTTTGTTATATATATATATATATATAAAACAAAACAAAAAAAATAAAAAAAAAAATTTAAAAAAAATATTTATGCAAAGGCGGCACCTGGTGTGCCGCCTTTGCGGTTAATTTTTGGGCAAAGGCGGCACATCATGTGCCGTCTTTTCCTGGGCGGAAAAACCCCCAAAGGCCGCACATCAGGTGCCGCCTTTGGGAGGTAAAAAAATAATTTTTTTTACATTGGTGGTATTTTAAAAAATATTTTTTTGAAAAAATGTAAAAAAAAAAAAAAACTCGTTGGAGAACCCGCTGTACCCTATTTGAGTCGGTCTCACCGACGCTTTTTTTATCCTCCTCCGGACACCGATACCCTTTCCTCTCGAGACACCAACGCCTCCTCCTTCCATGTTTGTCCTACTAACGCCACTTCCACCTACCGATGCACATCCCCAACGTCACCTCTTCACACCGTTTGTTCCTCCCCTGCTCAAACCACGACCCAACAGTGACTCCCTTTTTTCTCTATTCACCGTCGTTTCCCTATGCGAGTCATCCTTGGCAGCGATGCTCCCCTGTTTCAGTCCGCGATTCACCGTTGCAGTACCACACTCCGTCAACAAATTAGATCTTGATTCAGATTTATACAAATAATCAAACCCCAGCAGATCCGAACAACCCTAAATCACTGTCGCGGATCAAGACAAGAGGGCCGCTTTGGAGTTTTTTCGATCTGTCAATGGAGGTTGGTCGATCTGATGCCGAAGACCATGCCGCTTTTTCTTGAGGAATCCGCTAAGGAGAGTCGATGGAGTCTGCCGCCGTCCACCTGTGGAGAGTCGATGGAGGCGCCGGCAAGATGGCTTCGTGAAGAAGCCAAACCCCCGTGCACAAGGAAAAGGGAGGGATGTTAATTAAATATATATATATATATATATATATTTTTTAATTATAGTAAGTAAATAAATAATAATTAAATAAAATATAAAATAAATCAATTAAATAAAATATATTGTAAAACTAAAATATTAATAAGAACTTATAAATAAAATTAAAATAAATAATTTAAATAAATACTATAATAAATATAGTATTTATACTTTAAGTTTTCTAAATAAAATAATTATAATTTTAATAATAAAATTAATAAAAAAAGTAATTAATTCAACAAAGTAATAATAATCTAATTTAAAAATATAATAAAGATATAATTATATTAAGCTAATAATCAAATAAATAAATATTAAAATTATAATCTTAACAATTTAATCTAATTATATCTGAGAAACATAAATATTAAATTAATAAAAATATTAAATGAAATTAATAAATAACCTTATTAAAATAAAGATTCTTAATTTTAAAATAATAATTCTAATAAATTATCATTTATAGGATTCTAAAATTTTAACTTTAATAATATTAATAATTTAATATTTAACAATTAATTTAATTCATGTTTTAGGTAAAATTAAAAAAATAAAATAATCAATCAAAATATACATTATTTATAATTTTAATAATAAATAAACAACTAATACTAATACTTTAATTTATGTTACTAAATTAAATTTATTTATTATAATTTTAACTGTTTATTTTCATCCTCTGTTTTGCAGGTTCTTGCGGGAGCTCTAATTTTGTCCAGATTCATACTAAAAACACTATCAACACCTAGTTAGAGGGGTTATTCTTGTGCTACAGCCAAGTTAGAGAAAAACGCAAGTGTGACGTGCGAGAGAGAAGGACAGGTTTAAGTTGTTGTGTGTTGTGGGTTGCTAATGCGAGATGACAACATAATTAAAGAAGGGAAAACAGAGCAGAAAAGGAAATTGGGAATTCTAAAAAACAACTCTAATTCTTTATTCCACACCAAACCATTCGAGAGCAGATACTCCTTCGAGACACAAAGAGAAGCACTGGAGACTTAAAGGAAAGGATCCTGAGTGCAGAGCACCACTAAGGGAGTACTTTCTCCCTCTTTCTTCCTAATTTTTAATACTCTGTAATTGGGTTTTTTAACTGTTATTATCATCATGATCATATGATAAAAATTCATAGATTGGGAAATTTGATTCTTTTGGATTTTCTTTAAGATTTCTTCACATACTTTTCTTTCTATGAAATCATAATCAATCGACACGACTGAATTATGTTTCTCTATTTAATTTTTCACACATCAACATTTTTGAAATTCATGAATTCAAGATCAACTGGTGAGGTTGATCTTGAATACATTTATTGAATCATTAATGACTTTAACAGTTGAAGTTTTATGGCGAGATTAATTCTAGTTGATAACTTTATCAAATTCTTTAGTAGTTAGGTTGATTTTTGGAGTGGCGAACTCTAAAACACAATTTTCTGTCTGTTGAGTTTCCTAGAGAGGATATTCCTCAACATTTCTTTGAGGAGTGACTCAATACAAAGCAGTGAATAAGTCAATCTTTTTTACGAGTAGTTTAGAATTCCTAAGTGTCTATCTTGATCTATTGCTCCTTTGTCTTTTCTTCTATGTGTTAGTTCACTAGTTCATCATTATCCTCGTTTAAGGTTAGTGTACTTGTCAAAATCCTTTTTTCTCATTTCTGCTTATTATAAAACAAAAAAAAAAGGAAAAAAAGGCAAAAAATTATTTTCACCCACAACAGAAATGAGTGGGGTTTCATTATTAAAAAAACTAATAACACTCACCTTCGTTCCAAGTAGTTCAAGCCTGCACCATTATACTAATGTAGGTAATAAATTTAATTTTAAGGGTCACGACGACCTCCAACACCGATCAAAATTTGGTGTCTTTTCCAGGGAAGGCACGTTCTAAGTGACTTAGGGATTTAAAATTTAAACAAAAAAAAAATGCAATAAAACATTAATTTTCTACTTGAGCTGATTTCCAAAATCGACATGATCTAATTGAGTGTGTGTGTTTAATCTGATTCAAATTTAAAAAAAATGGATGAATTTGTGGGCTCGAATTATCACATTGTACCATATTGTGTATGTCGTGTCTATAATGGTCACACTGCCTAGCAGTGTGTCTATAACCATCAACCAAAAAGATTCTTACATTGAATAATATGAACAAAACATTGAGCCAAATACTGACATCCAAGCTAAAATAGACATAACTGAATCTAAAATGGATTCTAGGGTGGATGTTTGGACCACCTTGTTAAATAAAAACCATGAAATTCAAGTTAGATATTCTCAAGAGAAAGATTAAAAAATGAAAAGGCTGGATATCATGCTCTAAGAAATACATAATAGTTTTTAAGAACAACTAGAAGCTAAAATAATTTAAAAAGAAAATGTTTATAGAATAATGGAAAATGAAGTTGAAGAGGAGAGTGATTTTAAACCTTGGAAATAGGCAATTTACTTTGAAAAATATTAATCTGATGAACTAAACATTGAAATAACCAACTCACTAAATAAGGAAAACAAATATAATGAATTTTTTAAGAACTTAAATGGTGTTGAGTTAAATAATTTTCAAAAAGAATTAAAACAGATTGAAAAAGATTTCGCAGTCCTCTTGATGATTCCTACTTTTGAGAAAAATAATTATTTTAGGAACATTGAATATATAACCACTCGAGTTGAAGAGAACCTGAATAAAGATAACATGAATGTTAAAAACACTTCACATAATTATTCTAAAATATTCAATAATGAACATGAACTTGAAATGGGAACCAAGTTGGAAGAGAACATTAAGCTTGAAATCGTAGATTCTGATGTTTTTGAACCAAAACTAAAAACCACTCTTCCATATTTTGCAACTGTAAACCCAACAATTACTGAATTTTTTTTAGGAAAAAAGGGAGGGCGTGATTATTGAAGAAATATTAACTGATGATCTTCCATTTCCATATTCTAATATTGATCATTTTTTTGAAACGGTGTGTACTTAAATTGAAAGTAGTGTAGATATACCTTTGGAAAATTGATTAAATTTAAATAATATGGAATGTCAATTTCTTGAAGCTGAATTGAAATACTGTTAATACTGATTTTGTTAATGTTCAAATAAATTATCTTCCCTATTTTTTACTTCCATCCTAAATTGAGTTGGGTGAAAAAGATCATTTAGATGTTAATAGTTGTTTAGAGAAGTAATTACACTTGAGTTCCAATTTCTTTGATCATGTTCACACTACTATTTCCCATCTTGTACCTATGTGTTAAAAATCAGCTTTAACCACCCTGTAATATGATGTTTCTATTGTTGAGGTTGAGAGAGATAATTTTGAGTATATTGTTGAACCCTTAGTATCACCCATTTCATTAATTTACCTTCATGGAAATTCAAATCATAAAAAATATGAATTTATACAAGAGGTGGAAAGCACTACGCTCAAGAGTAACATTGATGTGTCTAAGTTTAAAAGCACCTCAACAGATCTTGAGGGAGTCAATTTTCTCTACATGAACTTAAAAGTCTTAAAAATATGAATAAAATGAATTCAGGTGATGAATTGTCTAATCTACTTGAATACACCCTTTATGAGTTCATTAATGTTAATGGGTGATACTTAGGGTCTTTTATAGGTGATGACGGTTTAGTCATTTTTTTCTTTTGTTCTCGTTCCCACAATTTGAAATTAAAAAAATCAGTAAAATCAAATTTGGTGGTTTATGGAAAAGAAACCACACCAACCTAGTGACTACAGTTTGTTTCTAGGGGAGTACGACTGAGGACTATAAATCAAGCACTACGTGGGAGATAACCCATGATTTTTTTCTTACTTTCAATAAAAATAATTGTAATTAAATAAAGTCTAATTGAAAACATAAAATTCAATGCTTCATGAGAGTCAACTCATGGTTTCTCTTTTGACTTCACTTTTGTAATTTTCTTCTGGTTAAGATTTGAATAAAGTGTTGTTTATTTCTATCTTTATGTGCACAATTTATTATAGATATGACTAATTGGTCTATCTGTTCTATATTTTTAGAGTATGTTACTGATGGTGTCAAAAGAGCATTGGAATTACCATGTTGGAGCATATCTACACA
The DNA here is from genome assembly GCA_963277665.1 of Viscum album. Classification (NCBI taxonomy): domain Eukaryota; kingdom Viridiplantae; phylum Streptophyta; class Magnoliopsida; order Santalales; family Viscaceae; genus Viscum; species Viscum album. The sequence continues at coordinate 75,640 of CAUJRU010000106.1, read as the reverse complement.
ATCATATTTAGGGAAGTACTTTAATTTTATTCTTTCATGTTTCTACTTCTTGTCACATTAAAAGAACTTCACTTATTATTCATTGTAACTCTGTACAGTGGTGAGTCATTGACATACCATTGCACTTGATTCACTTTTACACTTATGTTAGTAATTCAGTAAATGGTGACTCATTGGTGGTTGTGTCGGTGATTCAGTGATTTTTCTACTTTTTGAAAATTCTGGTACATATGTCTCTATATTTTTTTAAAAAATATCAGATTCATATTTCATGGCTGAAAAATATTATATTTCATTGCTTCTGTTTAAAAACTCTACACACTCCCCTTTGTTGGAAATTTTTACTATATGTTCTAGAGTGTTAAAAATTCTAATGTATGTTTTTCATTTTTCTTGAAATATATTTATTGCATGTATAGCTTGTTGGAAGTTAATACTTCTTGAGTTTTTATGCTTTAATAAAAAAATTGCATGTTCCCCTTTGTTGAAAATTGATGTTCACTGATATTAAAACAAGTTCACTATATGAAATTAAGTGTGGGGGTGGGGGGGGGGTACATGCAGGTTGGTTGTTCTGTTTTATTGAACCTAATTTTTGTTTGATGGGTGTTTAGCTTACATTTTTATGCTATAATGAAAATATTTTGAATTAAAATTTAGAATTTTATACATCCTATTTATTGTACACCAACAAGTTTACATGCTAATATTTGAACTGTATTGAACAGTCTTTTCACTTCACTTAATGAAAATGTATGATCTTATGTGAACTTGCTGTAAAATAATTATTTAGGAAAAACACATATATCTTAACTTTAATGAGACCCTTGATGTAGGTTCCGGGCGCTGCGGAAGCGCATTGGTGGGTTTGCCCAACTTTAATTTTAACGTTAAATAACGTTCAATCCGAGATCCGTCACGATATAAAACGCCGAATCTTCAGAATAGAAAAAAGAACGAAAAGAAAAGAAGAGTCCCAGAACCCTTGAGGAGGATCATTATATGTTGATTATAATTAATTTAATTAATGCATAAGAATTACCTTATTGGAATTCTTTCTTCATTGATGTGTTCGGTCACGATTCGGTGATCCGTCGTTGCGTCGTAGAATCCAAGTGTAGGATTCCTCTAGCGGTGATCCACACGTGTGTCACGTATCTCTGGACATCACCGAAGAGATCTCCGGGTGCTAGCGCGGAAGAACCTTCGCTTGCGATGTCCGCCTTCGACCGCCTTGATCCGGTGGAGGATCTTGCTCTCGTAACTTGAGGGCGTTCTTGGTGGAAAGGGAATTCTCTCTTGTCTTGAGAGTATTTCCAAATCCGTTGTGCACAACAATGGCTCCCAAAAAAATGTTGGGGTTGCGAGGATATTTATAATCAGGTTTGAGGTTAATAGAGTTATGACAATAAATAAACGCGTTACACGTTTTATTTATTTCATTAACTCTTATTGAAAACCCCCATGTCGAATTATTAATTCCTTGACATGCGCCCATGTTGATTATAATAAATATCATTTAATAAAACAATATTAAATCCTCAAAATCCCAATTGGAAAAACTACACGGCGTGTAATAATTAATACACGGCGTGTACTTGCTTTCCATAAAACTACACAGCGTGTATATTTAATATACACGGCGTGTACTTTTATTTTCCATTTTTCTCTACCACATTTATTAGACCTTGAGTAATGAATATTTATTTCTTAAATAAATGTAACTGCATTACTCGCTAATAAATATATTATTTTATCTACAGTATATTCTCTCGAATAACTAGTGTCAAAATAAATGCGATCAGACATCCTTAAATAATTATTAAACCACAGTCGGGAATAATATTTACTTAACTTGTTAAATTAATATTTAACTGAGATACATGGACACACTTAGTGTGTGACCCTCTAGGCCTCTTTCTCAGTGGCATTAGGCTGAGCCTGCCTAAAGTCCAAGGTTAGCATCTAGCAACACGCCAAGGCACCCATAGAGAAAGAAGTTAACGCCGCAATGACGTGTCACCTCCTACGAACGCTTATCGTGTAATATAATTCCTTTGTCTCGATATCTCCAATCAAGCGGGTTGCATGCTAGTGCCATCAACCCATGTGCTTGATTATTCTTTCTTTGACTTCCCGGAGTTGAACTTGCCCATACCTTACCATGGCCATGGATTTATTTAGGATATATCAATTCCATCAAAGGGCCTGAGATATCTACTTCCGTTATGGAACGGAAGGGACAAATCCTTTCTCGCATTATCTATTAATGCAGTATTACTCGTGACGCACCCAACGTATCCTACCTCGCTGCAAATAGTGTGTCGTCACAATTTTCGTCAATACATCTATGTGCGCGAGTTGTAATACCCATTAATAATAATCTTAAAGTCTAAGGATCAATACACACGTCCATAGATAGGAACATCCAATGACACTATGAAATGTGGATTTCCTACTGGCGGGTCTCGTTCTCATAATATCCTCCTAGATATTACCAAGGGTGCACACCATGATAAGGTGCCTCAAAGTTTTATGATTCCTCACCCCTAATGACCTGTATTATTTGTGTCCCTCAAATAATATCATCCGGCCATAGAACATACATTCAAGAACAGTGTTATGGCACTTTCGGGTTCTCATCATAGCAGGGATCCGCTACGACCCTTTAATGCAACAGCTTTCCTTAAAACATTATCACATGACATGTCACGCAGAAGAATAATCAAGATGTGATAAGGCTTTTATTTAATGAATAAAGTACAAAGTAGTTGGTTCTAGACCACCAACTCCAACAGACTCCCACTTGGACTAGAGCCAATTGCTAACAACCTTTAACCCGCTAGCTCTCACATAATATTAATGCTTCTGCTGAGATAGGCCTTTAGTCATGGGGTCCGCCACGTTCTCTTCCGTGGACACTCTGCTCACTGCAACTTCACCCCTTTGATAGAAATCCCTCAAGAGGTGATAGTTCCGGAGTATGTGCTTTGTCCGTTGATGTGACCTTGGTTCTTTTGCAAGAGCCACCGCTGTAGTATTATCACAATACAATGTAATGGGATCTTTACTGCTAGGCACCACATCAAGCTCCTGGACAAAGTTCCGAATCCAAACGGCTTCTTTAGCTGCATCAGAAGCCACTATATACTCGGACTCCGCTGTAGAATCGGCGACAACTGGCTGCTTTGAACTCTTCCAGCTCACAGCTCCTCCATTGAGACAGAAAACATATCCAGATTGCGACTTCAGATCATTCTGATCTGTTTGAAAACCATCATCAGCATACCCTCTGATGACAAGCTCCTCGCCTCCTCCATACACCAGGAACATATCCTTAGTTCTTATCAGATACTTAAGGATAGTCTTAACAGCAGTCCAATGTTGTTCTCCTGGATCTGCTTGATATCTGCCTACCATGCTCAGTGCATAGGCAACATCAAGACTGGTACATAACATGGCATACATGATGGATCCTATAGCCGAAGCGTATGGGATCTTGCTCATACTATCTTTCTCCTGTTGTGTCTGGGGACACATTTTCTTAGAAAGATGTAAGCCATGTGACACTGGAACCAATCCCCTCTTGGATTTTTCCATACTAAATCTCTTTAGTATCTGGTCAATGTATGTACCCTGGCTCAGTCCAAGCAGCCTCTTGGATCTATCACGAATGATCTTGATCCCTATAATGTAGGCTGCTTCTCCTAAGTCCTTCATGGAGAAACACTTGTTCAACCAGTCCTTAACTGACTGTAAGGCTGGTACTTCATTTCCAATAAGCAATATGTCATCAATATATACCACTAGGATGATGACCGCATTCCCATTAAACCGCTTATAAACACATGGCTCACATTCGTTCTTAATGAAACCAAATTCCTTTATGGCTTCATCAAATCGAATGTTCCATGACCTGGATGCTTGCTTTAATCCATCAATGGATTTCTGCAACTTGCAAACCCATTTGGCTTCACCTGGTGTCACAAAACCTTCTGGTTGTGTCATATAGATATCTTCCTGAAGGTTCCCATTAAGGAATGCTGTTTTGACATCCATCTTCCAAATCTCGTAGTCATGGTAAGATGCTATGGCAAGTATGATTCTTATGGATTTAAACATGGCAACTGGCGAGAAGGTTTCATCATAGTCAATTCCTTGACGCTGTCTGAATCCTTTAGCCACTAGCCTTGCTTTATAGGTGCTAACTTGACCTTCCATGTCCAACTTTCTTTTGAATACCCATTTGCATCCAACAGGCTTTACATCAACTGGCTCATCGACCAGAACCCAAACTTGGTTCTGATACATGGAATCCATCTCAGAATTCATAGCTTCTAGCCATCTTACAGCTTCTGAGCTTTCTACTGCTTCCTTGTAGGAGAGAGTTTCATCATTGTCCAACAATAATGATTCACCATCCTCGGTGACTAGGAAACCAAATCTCTCTGGTTCCCTTACCTCTCTTGAGCTCCTACGCAGTACTTGTGTTTCTGGAACCTCTTCCACGAGGACCTGTGGAACTTTCTCCTATACCAACTCCTGTTTATCTTGAGCATCAACTTCATCGAAGTCAATCTTGCTCCCACTATCCTTCTTGAGGATTTTCTCCCTCTCAAGAAAGACGACTTGTCTAGCGACAGTCACTTTCTTGTCTTGGGGGTTATATAGGTAATATCCTTTTGTTTCCTTGGGATATCCTATAAAGATACACTTCGTGCCCCGGGGTGCTAGTTTGTTGCCTGAGAAGGCCTTGACAAACGCCTCGCATCCCCATACACGTGTGTGCGACAAAGTGGGTTTCCTTCCATTCCATAACTCGGATGGAATTCCATTTGCCGCCTTAGTTGGTACTCGGTTTAATGTGTATGCTGCAGTTTGTAATGCATATCCCAAAAAGGATAATGGAAGATCCTCATGACTCATCATCGACCTCACCATGTCCAACAAGGTGCGGTTCCTCCTTTCACTAACACCATTCCACTGTGGTGTATAAGGAGGAGTGAGCTGAGATAGAATCCCAGACTCCCGTAGAAGATCGATGAACTCTTGGTTCAGATATTCTCCACCTCGATCCGATCGAAGCTTCTTTATCTTCTTACCAAGTTGATTCTCTACTTCATTCTTGAATTCCTTAAATTTATCTAAGGACCTTGACTTATACCTCATTAAGTAGACATAGCCATATCTACTCAAATCATCAGTAAAAGTAATAAAGTAAGAATATCCACCTCTAGCTTCTACTGGAAATGGTCCACACAAATCTGTGTGTACCAATCCTAGAAGCTCTGTGGCCCTTTCACCTTGTCCACCAAAAGGCGGCTTGGTTATTTTTCCTTGTAAACAAGCATGACATCTATCAAGTGGTTTTAGCTTAGTAGAGTCTAAATAACCATCTTGGCAGAGCTTTGTCAAGCGCTTCTCGTTCACATGACCAAGGCGGTGATGCCATAACTGGGTGATGTATGAGTCATGTGAGTTTGTTTCGTTATCGATTGCCAACACTTGGTTTTCGTAATTTAATAGATACAAACCATTATTCAAATGTGCCATACCATAACATACGTTGTTATTATAAAATAGACAACCCTTATTTCCAAACATGAAAATAAATCCATCCATATCCAAACAAGATACAGAAATTATGTTCTTGGTAACACTAGGCACAAAATAACAGTTTTGTAAAACCAAAATCATGCCAGTTGGAAATGAGAGGTGATAGTATCCAATAGCCAACACAGCCAGCCTTGCACCATTGGCAGCTCGAAGATCCACCTCTCCTCTGGCGATCTTTCTAAATCTACTTGGTTCCTGCATTTGAATACAGATGTGAGCCCCACAAGCTGTATCTAATACCCAATGTGTAGAAATAGAAAGATTGCACTCGATAACGAACGCACCTTTAGCGTCCCCATGCTTCTGGGTGCAGTTCCTCTTCCAGTGGCCCTACTTGCCACATGAAAAACACACTGCTTCCCGTTCCTTGCCCTGCCTCTGGATCTTCCCCTTCTTGGAGGGACGGTGCTCGGGGGCTTCAGACCGTTTATAAGTCTTTGGCCCCTTTGCCTTGTCCTTCCTTTTCTTGTTCACCATAAGGACCGCGGGTTTGTCACGCCCCATGTCCTTATCTACCTGGGGAATCAAGGTCCGAAGCTCCGATAGACTCTTCTCATTGCCGCTCATGTTATATTTGACAATAAAGCTAGAGAAGGTCTTGGGAAATGATGATAGGATGAGATCTGTACGCAACTCATCTGGGAATTTAATCCCTAAGATGTCCAAGCGTTCAATGTAGCCAATAAGCTTGACCACATGAGGCCCAGCTGGCGCAGACTCTCCAAGATTCGTGGTAAACAAAGCATTGGAGATCTCATACCTCTCCTGTCTCGCCTTCTCTTGGTAGAGATCTTTAAGGTGAGACATCATGCTATACGCATGCATGTTTTCATGTTGCTTCAAGAGCTCATTAGACATGGCCAATAGCATGAAACACTGGACATCTGTGGAATCATCCATGTGTTTCATGTAGAGAGATAATTCCTCATCACTAGCCTCTTTCCCAGGTGCAATTGGAATAGGCTCTTCCAGCACATATAATTTCCTTTCGTGGCGAAGGACGACGCGTAAACGCCTCTGCCACTCTTGGAAATTGGTGCCGGTGAGAAGTTTTTATTTTTCGAGTATGGTGCGCAATGATATGTTTGAAGTCATTTTCTTGCCTTTTCTACAATTTAAGATGATCAAAGGTTTAGTACTTTATTATAAAAATTGAGACAAATAAATAAATTAATACTTATTAGTCTCCCTCTATTTCATCGAAATCCAATAGCCCTCACCATTGACTTCGGAATATTCTATTGCGTGAATATTCTAGTGGAAAGGATCCATATTGCCCTTCGCATTACCCCAACTAGGGTTGGTCAGGAAACTTGAAGGGTTTTAGGTAGGCATTCCAAATGCCAACTGCATTAACTCGCAATTCGTTGATCCGCTGAGTGGACTCCCCAATCCTGAAATCCTTTTTGGATTTCCTCAACCTTTGCCTCTTGGTCACACCAAGTCCTGCTGTGGCAGTCAACCCTTGATGTGATCCAAGTCAAGTCAACCCAACACCTTGAATTAGAATTCCCCGATAATTGAAATCACCCCAACTAGGGTTGGTCAAGCACTTTGAACTATGGTTCGATTCTAACCAAGATTATGGAAGGCTATGCCGACTTAATATTTATTTTGAGGGATTTTATCCTTATACGTAAATTTCCATTTTATTATCTTTGATTACATGCTTGTTAATATTAAGTGGGATATAATTAAGTGATTAACCATGTCTAAGATAATATTTACGTATAAGCCAATTTTATTTTAGTTCCATCTTGCATGCTCGTTTAATTCATTAATTGTGTGATCGTGACAACACACCCACAATAAATAAACCATGCAACTGACAGAAATAAAATAAATGGTATGATCATGAGCTTTTCTATTGGTTAGTTTATCTAGCGGTTGATAAACTAACCCCAGACCTAGGGGAGAAACACCTTGAACCTTTCGGGTTCGTGTTTACAACTTCCCACCTGTCCACTTTTGTATCTCCTGGGATTGGTTTCATCTTGGCTCCTGACTTGAGCCGCCTCCACTAGCTTGAGAGCTCCATCAATTACATATGCATTTATCTCACACGCAGGTGAGGGGAAAAAAGGGGTTTTTACATAAAAGAATCCTTGAGCGCGCAGGCCCTACATATTAATGAGGAGATGGCTCGCAGGCCAACAAATTTAATTTAAATAAATAAATTAAAAGAAACCATTCACATACAAAGGTCTCGGTCTAGCTCATGATCATCCATACATGCAACGATATTTACGCATAAATAAAACTAGCATTCAATTCTTTAATCGTTCTTGTTTAAGATAAATCATGCTCGAATCAATTAATTATCTTTAATTAATCAATCCTTTTATCTTAAATCCCTTTTCTGAATTTCCTTGAGATTCTCATCCATCATAATTTTAAACAAATAAATTCATTTAAAATTATCCTTGTACACAACTTGTACCTTGGAGGCAACCTAGTGAATTCCCATTTATTACGCAGATGTTAAATTAAACACATATATATAAAACACCTATCACGTGTTATGCCTCAGCTTTAAGCCTGCACCATGGTACACGTCTCAAGGGTTTGTATAATATAATAATAAATTTTAATAAATCTGCGTAATTTGGGTGAGTACATGGCATGTAGTTCCGACTACATGGCGTGTACTTTTTCTTCACCGTCCATCCGAAGTACACGCCCGAGGATAGGGCGTGTTAATGTACTTCGAAAATTTTCGGAGTACACGGCATGTACAGTGGGACACACGCCGTGTAGTTTCCGCGTTACACAGTTTCTAGCCGGGCAGGCTATGTACGGAGTACACGACCCAACCCTAACCCGAAGGAACTACATGCCGTGTTCATTGGACCACACGGCATGTATTCCGGAAACCGTGTGCCACCTGTTTCTGGTCAACACACGGTGTCTTAAATTCTTAGAAAGAATCCAATACACGGCCTGATTTGGCGGATCAGTCAATGCATTGAACCTAGACTACACGGTGTGTACTTCCGAATACACGCCGTGTATTCTGGTGTTATACGGCCAGAAACATTTAGCTCCTCCGGATGAGTTCCTCTATTTTATTTTAATCAAAATTAAAAGAAAAATCCGTTTCTGTGAGGTGAACGAGAAACGAGAGAGGAGGAACAGATCTCGATATTCAGATTTCCAGAACGATTAAACATGAATTGAAATAACTAAATTATTAAATGCGTAAATCACCAACAAAAAACTAAATAATTATAACCAACGATATGACCCCTCTCATACCACTTGTAGGTTCCGGGCACTGCAGAAGCATGTTGGTGGGTTTGCCCAACTTTAATTTTAACGTTAAACAACGTTCAATCCGAGATCCGTCACGATATAAAACGCTGAATCTTCGAATTAGAACGAAGAACGAAAAGAAAAGAAGATTCCTGGAACCCTTGAGGAGGATCATCATATGTTAATTATAATTAATTTAATTAATGCATAAGAATTACCTTGTTGGAATTCTTTCTTCGTTGATGTGTCCGGTCATGATTCGGTGATCCGTCGTTGCGTCGTAGAATCCAAGTGTAGGATTCCTCTAGCGGTGATCCACACGTGTGTCACGTATATCCGGACATCACCGAAGAGATCTCCGGGTGCTAGCGCGGAAGAACCTTCGCTTGCGATGTCCGCCTTCGACCGCCTTGATCCGGTGGAGGATCTTTCTCTCGTAACTTGAGGGCGTTCTTGGTGGAAAGGGAATTCTCTCTTGGCTTGAGAGTATTTCCAAATCCGTTGTGCACAACAATGGCTCCTAAAAAAATGTTGGGGTTGCAAGAATATTTATAATCAGGTTTGAGGTTAATAGAGTTATGAAAATAAATAAACGCGTTACGCGTTTTATTTATTTCATTAAATCTTATTGAAAACCCCCATGTCGAATTATTAATTCCTTGACATGCGCCCACGCTGATTATAATAAATATCATTTAATAAAACAATATTAAATCCTCAAAATCCCAATTGGAAAAACTACACGGCGTGTAATAATTAATACACGGAGTGTACTTGCTTTCCATAAAACTACACAGCGTGTATATTTAATATACACGACGTGTACTTTTATTTTCCATTTTTCGCCACCACATTTATTAGACCTTGAGTAATGACTATTTATTTCTTAAATAAATGTAACTGCATTACTCGCTAATAAATATATTATTTTATCCATAGTATATTCTCTCGAATAACTAGTGTCAAAATAAATGCGATCAGACATCCTTAAATAACTATTAAACCACAGTCGGGAATAATATTTATTTAACTTGTTAAATTAATATTTAACTGAGATACATGGACACACTTAGTGTGTGACCCTCTAGGCCTCTTTCTCAGTGGCATTAGGCTGAGCCCGCCTAAAGTCCAAGGTTAGCATCTAGCAACACGCCAAGGCACCCATAGAGAAAGAAGAAAACGCCTCAATGATGTGTCACCTCCTACGAACGCTTACCGTGTAATATAATCCCTTTGTCTCGATATCTCTAATCAAGCGGGTTGCATGCTAGTGCCATCAACCCATGTGCTTGATTATTATTTCTTTGACTTCCCGGAATTGAACTTGCCCATACCTTACCATGTCCAGGGATTTATTTAGGCTATATAAATTCCATCAAAGGGCCTGAGATATCTACTTCCGTTATGGAACGGAAGGGACAAATCCTTTCTCGCATTATCTATTAATGCGGTATTACTCGTGACGCACCCAACGTATCCTACCTCGTTGCGAATAGTGTGTCATCACAGTTTTTGTCAATACATCTAAGTGTGCGAGTTGTAATACCCATTAATAATAATCTTAAAGTTTAAGGATCAATACACACGTCCGTAGATAGGAACATCCAATGACACTATGAAAGGTGGATTTCCTACTAGCAGGTCTCGTTCTCATAATATCCTCCTGGATATTACCAAGGGCGCACACCATGAGAAGGTGCCTCAAAGTTTTATGAGTCCTCACCCCTAATGACCTGTATTATTTGTGTCCCTCAAATAATATCATCCGGCCATAGAACATACATTCAAGAACAGTGTTATGGCACTTTCGGGTTCTCATCATAGCAGGGATCCACTACGACCCTTTAATGCAATAGCTATCCTTAGGACATTATCACGTGACATTTCACGCAGAAGAACAATCAAGATGTGATAAGGCTTTTATTTAATGAATAAAGTACAAAGTAGTTGGTTCTAGACCACCAACTCCAACACTTGATACATTTCATTAATCTAAATAATTGAAAACATTCTTTGAACTCTTATGGTTAAATTGTTCTTCTACACCTTTGAATTCAACATTGGGGAAAAATTTGGGTTTTATGTGTGGGGGAGGGGGTCAATTCATTATTGATCTAAACTATTCCTAATTGAATCCCATCAATACCCTCTAATCATTTAGTTAAAAAATGGTGAATTTTTTCAAAATTCTTTCAAAAATTATTGATTCTTTAGGGTTTTGACTTTAATTAAATGAGTCTTTCCTAAGAATGATAGTTACTGGTAGTTAATAGTTTCCATTAGTCTGAAACTGGTGAGGATTGATGTTTACTGAGTGAATAAGCTTAGTGATTCTATGAATGTTTGGTTTAGGAACTATGATTTAGAGTGATATAGGATTATTGTTTGTGGAGATAATATTTTAGCTTTTGGAACTTGAAGTTTGAACTTAAAACTAGGGGACTCAAACAATTTTTAAAAAAAATATAAAAAGTAATTACCTTAATGAGCCATTGTAAAAAAAAATCATCTGAATCTTTTGAAACTAGAGTAATTTGGGCATTTGGGAACCCATGATGAATCTTTAAGATCCTAGGGATGGGGTGTGTTTTTCTTAACTAAAATCCCTCAATACACTTTGAGTTAGTTCATATACACATTGATCAGCACAAGATACATGGCTTGGGAAAAATTAAATAAATTGTCTAGGGGTCAAAATTGAGTTCATTGAGGTTAGGGAATGGTGAATTCCGAATGAAGAAGGGGATAATGGGTTTAGATGGGAATCATTTAGGACATATCAATATTCTTATCCAAAAAACTATTTTTGGAACTAAGGAAAATGTCAAAGTACAAGGTTATTTTTGTTAAGTTATAGATTCCACATTTTTTTAACCTGTTATCACTCTTGGACATAGAACTTAGATCTATATTGAAGTAATTCATTAGGGAGATTCATATATGAGGTTGGAAATATTCATTGGTATATTATTCACTTATCTATTTATTACTGAGTAAGTACATGTAGTTGGGTAAGAGTTTTTTTCAAACATTCATTTTTGAAATCCTATTGACAGTTTGATGTCCTCTAAATTGAAATTGCTAAACACGTTACATTTGGAGTTGATCTATATAAACAAACTTTTATTTTAAATGATAATAAAGAATGATATATTTTGAGGACAAACAATGCTTATGTGTGGAGGAATGTGATGTGGCCTAAATTTTACATAGTTTTCCACATGTTTTTATTGTATTTTTAATGATTTAATTAATTAATTTTACACTTTTTACTAAATTTTCTCACTATTGAATTTTTATAATTAAATTTATTAATTAATCAATTTATTATAAAAAATTACGTATATTTAGTCTTTAAAATAATTAATTTAGTCTTATTAATTTTTCTAGACAAATAATTTATTAATTAATTTGTTGTTTTAATCTTCTTAAATTTATAATAATATGAATTTTATATTAATTAAACATTTAAACGTTTTAATTTTCATATAATTTACGTAGTCTTTAATTTAATCTTAGAATAAATTAACTTTATAAATTATTCTCTCTAATAACTTAATTAGTTTTTAATATACATTAAGCGATCATTTTTAATTTGCTAAAATAATTTGTTAGTCAATTGTTTTTAATAAATTTATTTTATTTTTTAGTCTTTATTTACTTAAATTATTAAATAATTTAGTACCATTAAATCTTAAATTTATTCATTTTTTTAAATTTATTATTTCTTTATCTCTGGTTTTGCATATTTATGTTGAGGAACTGATTTCTCTCTGTCTGTCTCACCTTCACTGCACTTATTCTACTCTCAGTGACTTAATGAGTAACCAATGCAATTCCATCTCACTTGTCATTGTATGTCCCTTTATTTAATTTTATTTAACAAGTTGAATTTTTATTTATAATTTTAATATTTCATTTTTTTCAAATTAGTTTAAAATCAATTAATTATATTAATTAAATTGTTTGAAGTTAATAATTTAATCATAATGTTTAATTTCAATAATTTTCCAGTTTCATTTTATTAATTTTCTTAATTTAGTTTTTAATTTTAGTTTTGGTATTTTTTTATATTTATGTTTTTAATTTGATAATTAGCCAATAAACTTTAATAAATTTATTTTTTTAGTTTTATTTAATTGATTGATTTAATTTTACATTTGCAGTTAAATTATGAGTCATCGATAGTTTTTCCCTCTTTCGGTTTCACCGATAGTTGGAGAAACCACTATACCCTATTCGTGTCGGTCACACTGATGCTTCTTTTTTAATCCTCCTACCGACACTGATACCCTTTCCTCACGTGAGATATCGATGCCTCCTCCTTCCCTGTCTAACCTACCGAAGCCACTTCCACCTACCGACGCACATCACTAGCCTCACCTCTTCACACCATTCGCTGCTCCCCTGCTCAAACCATGACACAACGATGACTCCCTTTTTTATATATTCATCATCGTTTCCCTATGCAAGTCATCCTTGGAATCAATGCTCCCCTATTTTAGTCTGTGATTCACCATCACAGTACCACACTACCTCAAAAAATCAGATCTTGAATAAGATTTACACACACAGTCAAACCCTAGCAGACCCTAACAATGCTAAATCACCACCATGGATATGGACCAGTGGGTCGCTTTGGAGTTTTTTCGATCTGTCAATGGAGGCCGGCTAAACTGATGCCGAAGACCCTGCCATAACTGCTTGAAGAACCCACTGAGGAAAGTTGATGGAGTCTGCCACTGTCCACCAGTAGAGTGTCGAAGGAGGCGCCGACCAGCTTGCTTCATAAAGAAGCCAACTCCCTCTCCCCTTATGCAGTGAAGGAGGAGGAAAGGGGGGATAAAATTTTAATTATATATATATATAATTATAATAAATAAATAAATAATTAAATAAATAAAATATTAAATAAATCAATTAAATAAAATATATTATAAAACTAAAATATTTTTAAAAACGTATAAATAAAATTAAAATAAATAATTTAAATAAATACTATAATAAATATAGTATTTATAATTTAACTTTTTAAATAAAATAATTATAATTATAAAAATGAAATTAATAAAATAAAAGTAATTAACTCAACTACATTAATAATAATCTAATTTAGAAATATAATAAATATATAATTATATTAATTTAATAATCAGATTAATAAGTATTAAATTATAATATTAAAAATTTAATGTAAATATAAATTATAAACTTAAATAACAAATTACTAAAAATATTAAATAAATTTAATAAATTAACTCAGTAAAAAAGATTCTTAATATTAAAATAATAATGCTAATAAATTATTATTTATAATATTCTAAAATTTTAAATCTAATAATATTAATAATTTAATATTTAATAATTAATTTCATTCATTTTTAAATAAAATTAAATAAATAAAATTGTCCATTAAAATATTAATTACTAATAATTTAAATAAAAAATAAACAATTAATATTATTACATTAATTTAAAATTTTAAATTAAATTTATTTATTATTTTTTAAACTATTTTTTCATCCTCTCTTTTACAGGTTCATAGGGGAGCTATAATTCCACCCAGATTCATATTAACTACATTTCTGATAGTTAGTCTAAGGGGTTAGGCTTGTTCTACAGCCAGGTCAAAGAAAAATGCACCTGTGACGTGCAAGAGAGGAGGACATGTTTAAGTCGGAGTGTGTAGGGGGTTGCCGATAGGAGATGGCATCAAAATTAAAGAAGGAAAAATAGAGTGGAAAAGGCAATTGAGAATTCAAAAAAAAAAACTCCCATTTGACATTCCACGCCATACCATTGGAGGTGGGATACTCTTTAGAGACACCAAGAGCAGCAATGGAGACTTGAAGGCAAAGGAGCCTGAGAACAGAGCTGCAATAGGGGAGTTATTTCTCCCTCTTTGTTCTTAATTTCTAACACTCTGTAATTGGGTTTTTTCACTGTTGTATTCATCATGATCATAGATTAAAAATTCTTAGCTCATGATTTTTTATTATACTTTATTTTCATTCAGATTTATTCATGTACTTTTCTGTCTATAAAATCAAAATCTATCAACGAGATTGAATTATGATTCTCTGGTTAATTTTTGACACCTCAACTCTTTTCAAATTTATAAATTCAAGATCAGCTGGTGATGTACATCTTGAATACATTTATTGAATCATTAATGTCTTTAAAAGTTAGAGTTTTATGGTGTGTTTAATTCTATTTGTTAACTTTACAAAATACTTAAGTTGTTCAGTTGAGTTTTGGAGTGACGAACTCTAAAACTCAATCTTTTGTGTATTGAGTTTCTTAGTGATGGAGATTCTTCAGAATATCATTGTGAAGTGATTCAAAATAATGTAATGAATAATTCAATATTTTTAACCAATAGTTTAGAATTCCTAAGTGTCTATCCTGATCGGTTTCTCTATTGTCTTAGATGTTATGCGTTAGTTCACTGTTTATCCAATAGTTCACCATTATCCTAGTTTAAGGTTAGAATACTTATCGAAATATTGTTTTCTCATTTTTTTCTTATTAAAAAAATAATAAAAATTAATGCGTCAATAATTTTATTTCACCCACTACTGACAATAGTGGGGGTTTCATTTTTTTAAAAACCTATGAACACTTTCTCTCTTTCCCTATAGTTTGACCCTACACCATAGTGTATATAAAAATAATAAATTTGAGGGTCATGACGACCTCCGAAATCAATAAAAATTTGGGATCGTTGCTGGAGAAGTCACACACTGAGCGACTTAGGAATTTAAAATATAAAACAAAAAAAAAATAACAAAAAATTTCTACTGAAAGAACCTAAATTTTTTGGTTGAGTAGGTTTCAAAAAAATTCATGATCTATTTGAGTCTGTGTGTTTAATCAGTTTGAAAATTTAAAAAAATATATGAATTTTTGGGCTTGAATTATCACATTGGAGCATACAATGTATGTTGTGGCTGTAATGGGAACACTTCCTAGCAGTGTGTCTATAACCATCATCAATAGGTTTCTTACATTGAAGAAGATGAACAACAATTTTAGCCCAATCTTGAAATCCTATCTAAAATAGACTTAATTGAATCTTAAAATGACTCTAGGGTGGATGTTTGGAACAACTTGTTAAATTAAAATCCTAAAATTCAAGTTAGATATTTGAAAAAGCAAGATCCAAAAATGAAATGGTTGGAAAGAATGAACTTATAATTAAAATGTAGGTTTAAAAAACAAGTAGAATCTAAAATAAGTTAAAAAGAAAATAATTTAAGAAGATTTGAAAATGAAGTTGAATAGGAGAGTGATTCTGAACCTCAGTTACATGCCATTTACTTTGAAAAATATGAATATGAGGAACTAAACATTTAAATAACCAACTCATTTGATGAAGAAGAAAATATGATGAAATTGTTAAAGAAAATAAATGGATTTGAGTTGGATAAATATCAAAAAGAATTAAAATAGATTGAAAAATAATTCCCAGTCTTCTTCATGATTCCTACTTTTGAGAAAAATCATTGTTTTATGAAATTAGAAAATAGAACCACTCGGGTTAAAGAGAATATGAAAAAAGAGAACATTAATGTTACAAAATATTCACTGAACATTTCTAAAATCATCAACAATGAAACTAAAATGGAAATGGGAACCAGGTTGGATGGAAACATTAAGCTAGAAATCATAAAATCTAATGTTTTTAACCCAAATAGAAAACCACTCTTCCAAGATTTGAAATTTGAAACCCATAAATTACTAAAATGTTTATTGAGGACAAAGAATATAGTATGATTATTGAAGAAAGATTAACTAATTAACTTTATTTTCCTTATTCTAAGATTGATCATTTTTTGAAACTGTGTGTAATGAAATGGAAAGATGTTTTGATACACCTAGGGTAAATTGTTTAAATTTGAATAATCAAGAATATCAATTTCTTCAAACTGAATTGATCAATCCATTCCCCATTACTGATTTTCAACACTCAATAAACATTTTATTTGAAAATGAACTTTTTAAATGTGAACATAATGTAGAGTTTTAGAACACACTTGATTTTTGTATAATAACTTTGTTAGCAGTAGTATATGTTTATTGCAAGTTAACTAATGAGGATATTTTGGAAGAAATTTATAATATTGTTAATCCTGAATTTGTTAATGGTCAAATAAATTCTCTTCCTTGTTTTTTACTTCCATCCTCATTTGAGTCATGTTAACAAGATCACTTAGATACAGATAGTTGTTTAGAGAAGTAATTACATTTGAGTTCTAGTTTCTCTAATCTTGTTTAGCATACTACTATTGACCCTCATATACCTACATGTCAAAAATCATCGTTAATCACCCTGAATCAGATGCTATTGGTGTTGAGGTTGAGAGAGATTATTTTGAGGATATTTTGGAACCATTAGTATCACCAATTTTTTTGTTGTCCATTCATGAAAATTCAAATCATGAAAAATATGAATTTGTAAAAAAAGTGGACAACACTACTGCCAAGATTAATATTGATGTGTATGAGCATAAAATAATCTTGACATATATTGAGGGAGTCAATTTGTTTCCACCTAAACATAAATGTCTTAAATATATGAATAAAATGAATTCCGATGATGAATTTTTTTTCTCTACTTGTAGAGTCCCCCAAGCATTTTACTAATGTTAAAAAGTGCTAATTAGGTATTTTTATAGGTGATGAGATTTTAGTCTTTGTTTTCTTTAGTTTTGGTTACTGCAATTTGAAATTATTTGTTAAAAACATTTGGGAAAAACAAATTCAGTGGTTTATGGACATGAAACCACACCCACCTAGTGAATAAGATTAGTTTCTAGGGGAGTCCGGCTAGGGACTAAAAATCTAGCACTCCATGGGAGGGAACCCCAGATTTTTTTGGATTTCAATAATAAAAAACTGTAATTAAATAAAGTTTAACTGAAGACTTAAAACTTTGTGTGTCATGGGATTCAACCCATGGTTTCTATTTTGTCTTTACTTTTGTACTTTTCATCTTGATAAGATTTGAATAAAGTGTTTTTTACCTATGTCCTTGTCTACTATATTTATTATAGATATGTCTAATTTGTCTGTATGTTTTGTGTTTTTAGAGTAGTCTAATACTGGTGTCAATAGAGGAGTGGAATTCCCTTTCTAGAACATATTTGCACAATCATATTTAGGGAAGTACATCATTTTTTTATTTCAGGTTTCTAATTATTTTCACATAAAAAAACACCACAAATTAGTCATTTTAACTCAATTAAATAGCGATTCAATGACTTAATATTTCACTTGAGTCATTATTACACTTCTATCGATAAATCACTCAATGGTGACTCATTTGTGGCTATGTCTGTGAATCAATGGTTTTTATACAGTTGGAAAATTATACTACATAGTTATATGTGTTTAAAAAAGAATTCACCTGCATGTTTCTTGGATGAAAAATATTTATTTTTCATTGTTTTTGTTTAAAAACTCTACACACTTCCCTTTGCTGGAATTTTTTACTACATGTTCTAGATTTTTAAAAATTCTGATGTATGTTTTTATTTTTGCTGGAAATATGTTTTTTTCATGTATTGATTTCTAGAAGTTAGTACTACTTGAGTTTAAATGCTTTTATAAAAATTATGCATGTTCCTCTTTGTAGAAAACTAAAGTTCATTGATATTAAAACTACTTCACTATATGAAATTAAGTGTTGGGGGGACATGCAGGTTGGTTGTTGTGTTTTATTGAACCTAATTTAGTTTGATGGGTGTTTGGATTACATTTTTATTATATACTGAAAATATTTGGAATTAAAATTTTAAAATTTCTACACCCTATTTACTATACCCCACATGTTTACATGCTACTGTTTTAACTATGTTGAAAATTATATTAACTATACTTAATGATAATGTATGATCTTATGTGAACTTGCTATAAAATAATTATTGTGAAAAAAGTTATATCTGAACCTTATTGAGACCCTTTATAAATGTGATTAATATACTTAATTGAAATTATTCATTGATATTTAACTATTAAATTGTTCTTATACACCATTGAATTTAACTTTTCGGACAATATTCAGTTTTAAGTGTGGGGGAGGGGCCAATTAATGATTGAATCTATATTGTGATTAATTTAAGTCCATAAATACTCTTTAAATTTTTTCATAAAAAATGTAATATTTTTCAAAATTCCTTCACAATTTTTGATTCTTTAGGCATTGCACTGTACATAAATGAATTTTACCTAAGGACGTTATTTATTGGTAGTTAAGAGATTCCATTAGTCTGAAACTAGTGAATATGGACAATTTCTAAGTTAATTAGCTTAATGTTATATTAATATTTGGTTTAGGAACAATGTTTGAGAGTGATATAGGATTATTTTTTGTGGAGTTAAGATCATAGCTTTAGGAACTGTAAGATTGAACTTAATCCTATGGTACTCACCTATTTTTTTTAAAAAAAATTATAAAAAAAAATCACCTTAGTGAGCCAATATAAATGTTTTTAGTATGAATCTTTTGAAACTTGAGTAATTTGGGCATCTAGGAACCCACGATGAATCTCTGAGACACTAGGGATTGGTTGTGTTACTGTTAACTAAAATACCTCTCTACACTTGAATAAGTTCATATGCATAGTACTCAGCAAAAGATACATGGCTTGGAAAAAATTAAATAAAGTGTATGTGGTCAAAAATGTGTTCATTAAGGTGAGGGGAATGATAAATTCCAGATGAAGAATGGGACAATTGGTTTATTTTGGAATCATTTAGGTTTTATCAATAAGGTGATTCCAAAACAATATTTTTGGAACCAAGGAAAACGTCAAAGTACAAGGTTCTTTTTGTTAAGTTCATGATTCCACATTTTTTAAACATGTTATCACTCTTGGACATAGAAATTAGATCTATTTAGAAGTAATTCATTTGGAAGATTCATACATGAGGTAGGACATCTTCATTGGTAGATTATTCACTTCTCTCTTGATTACCTAGTAAATACTTGTAGTTGGGAAAGACTTCTTTTGAATCATTCCATTTTGAAAGTCTATTAACAATTTCAGGTCCTCTAAATTAAAATTGTTAAACATGTTACACTTTGAGTTGATCAATATAAACACAATTCTGTTTTCAAAGATAATAAAGCACAATATTGTTTGAGGACAAACAATTTTTATGTGTGGGGGAATTTTATGTGGCCTTAATTTTACACAGTTTCCACATCTTTTTATTGGATTTTTCATGATTTAATTAATTAATTTTACACTTTTTACTAAATTTTCACACTTTTTTATTTTATATTTAAATTTAATAATTAATCTATTTTTATTACATATTATTTATTTTTAGACTTTAAAATAATTAATTTTGTCTAATAAAATTTTCAAGATTAATTATTTATTAATTTGTTTTATTGTTTTAATTTTCTTCACTTTCTTATAATATGACTTTTATATTAATTAAACATTTTATAAATTTTATTTTCTTATAATTTACTTAGTATTTAATTTAATAATAGAATAAATTAACATGGTTAATTATTTTGATTAATAACTTAGTTAGTTTTTAATATAAGTTTAGTGATTAGTTTTAATTTTCACAAATAATTTGTTAGACAATTTTTTTTAATCAATTCATTTTATTTTTTCTAATCTTCATTTACATAATTAATTAATTAATTTTGAACTTTTAATTCATTAATTTATTCATTGTTTTAATTTTTTTAATTCTTTATCACAGGTTTAGAAGATTTATGTTGAGGCACTGATGCCTATCTGTTTGTCTCGCCGACACTGCACCATTGCTACTGTCGGTGACTCAATGAGTCACCGACGTAATTACATATCACTTGTCATTGTCTCTCCCTTTTAATAATTCTATTTAATAAGTTGATTTTCTAATTCTAATTTTAATCTTTTATTTTTTCAAATTCGTTTAACATATATCTATTATATTAATAATAGTCTTTGCAATTAATAATTTAATCACAATGTTTAATTTCAATAAAATTCTAGTTTAATTTTATTAATTTTATTAATTTAGTTTATAATTCGAGTTTTATATTTTTAATTTGATACCTAGTTAATAAAAATTAAAAATTTTATGTTTTTGTTTTTGTTTTATTTAATTGATTGATTTAATTTTACTTTTTTAGTTAAATTATGAGTCACCAATTGTTTTTTCCCTATGTCTACCATGTTCATGTCGGTCTCACCCATGTTTCTTTTTTTATCCCCCTACCGACACTGATATACTTTCCTCCCCTGAGACACTAACGCCTCCTCCTTCCCTATTTGTCTTACCGATGCCACTTCCACCTACTGATGCACATCCACAGCCTCACCTCTTCACACTGTTCACTCCTCCCCTACTTAAACTATGACAAAATAATGATTCCCTTTTCTCTTGTTTCAACATTGTTTCCCTATGCGAGTCATCCCTGGCACCAATGCTCCCCTATTTCAGACCATGATTCACCATCGTAGTACCAAACTACCTCAACAAATCAAATCTTTAATTGGATTTACACACATAATCAAACCCTAGTAGACCCGAACAACCCTAAATTTTCACCGCAGATCTACAACAGCTGGCCGCTTTGGAGTGTTTTTGATCTGTCAATGGAGGTCATCTGATCTGATGCTGAAGACATGACCAATGCTGCTTGAGGAACCTACTGAGGAGAGACGATGGAGTCTGCCCCCATATTCCTGTGGAGAGTCGAAGGAAGCGTCAGCCAAATGGCTTCGTGAAGAATCCAAACTACCTTCCCCCCTTGCGCAGTGAAGGAGGAGGAAAAGGGGGGATAAAATTTTATTTAATATATATATATATATATTTAATAATTATAATAAATAAATAAATTCTAATTAAGTAAAATATAAAATAAATCAATTAAATAAAATATATTGTATAACTCAAATATTAATAAGAACTTATAAATAAAATTTAAATAAATAATTTAAATAAATACTATAATATATATATTATTTATAATCTAACTATTTAAATAAAATAATCGTAATAATAATAATAAAATTAATAAAATAAAACTAATTAATTCCACTAAAGTAATAATAATCTAATTTAAAAATATAACAATGATATAGTTATATTAACTTAATAATAAAATAAATAAATATTAAATTATAATATTAATAATTTAATCTAATTATAAATTATAAACATAAATAATAAATTAATAAAATTATTAAATAAAATTTAAAAAATAACATAGGAAAATAAAGATTCCTAATTTTAAAATAATACTACTAATAAATTACCATTTATAATATTATAAATTTTTTACTTTAATAAGATTAATAATTTAATATTTAACAACTAATTTAATTAAATTTTTAAA
Organism: Viscum album; assembly: GCA_963277665.1. Taxonomy (NCBI): domain Eukaryota; kingdom Viridiplantae; phylum Streptophyta; class Magnoliopsida; order Santalales; family Viscaceae; genus Viscum; species Viscum album. The sequence goes on along the minus strand of CAUJRU010000106.1, from coordinate 53,421 downwards.
TAAAATTAAATAAATAAAATAACCAATTAAAATATTTATTATTAATAATTTAAATAACAAATAAACTATTAATATTATTAATTTAATTAAAATATGTAAATTAAATTTATTTATTATGTTATTAACTGTTTATTTTATCCTCTATTTTTCAGGTTCATGCTGGAGCTATAATTCCTTCCAAATTCATTCTAACTACATTACTAATAGTTAGTTGGAGGGGTTATGCTTGTGTTATACCTAGGTTAGAGAAAAACGTACCTGTAACATGTGAGAGAGAAGGGCATGTTTATGTTGGTGTGTGTAGTGGGTTTCCAACAGGAGATGACAGTAGAATTAAAGAAGGGAAAATTGAGCAGCAAATGTAATTGAAAATATAAAAAAACAACTCTCATTCAACATTCCATGCCATACTATTAGAGATAAGATACTCTCAAAATACACCAATAGCAGTATTTGAGACTTAGAGGCAATGGTGCCCGAGAGCAGTGCAACACTAGGGGTGTTCTTTCTACTAATTTTTTATTAATTTCTAATACTCTATAATAGGTTGTTTTCACTGTTCTAAACATCTTGATCATTTTTTAAAAAGCCTTAGCTCAAGAATTTATATTCTACTAGATTTTATTTTAGATTTCATCACATACTTTTATTTCTATGAAATAATAATCAATTGAAGAGATTGAATTATGATTCTCTATTTAATTGTTCACACCTCAATTGTTTTCAAATTCATTATCATAGTTTAATTGATCACACCTCACTGATTCTTTGAGTGGACACCCCAATATAGAAATACAATTTTAAATATTTCTTAAACACTTTCCCCTTAGTTACACTAATTTATGGATGGTCGGTCAACCCTTGATGTAAAATAAGTTAAGTCAACCCAAAATGTCAAGCTAAAGTTTCTATGATAATTGAAAGCAACCCAACTTATGTTGGCTAAGAACATGAAACTAGTATGTATTTTTTAACTTATATAGGGAAAGGCTATTCAGAATTAACATTTTATTTTAGGGATTTTATCCTTGCACATAAATCTCATTTTATCTTTTACATTCCTTGTTAATATGAAGTCGAATACACATGAGTGTTTGACCATGTAATATAAAACAATAACAAAAAATCTATTTATATTTTTTTTGAATATTTCATTTTTATTAATTCATTATTAGTCTATAAAACTACATAAAAAATAAATAAGTACCCATGTAACTGAAATAAATAAAATATAATTTGCATGATCATGAGATTCTCTATTGGTTAGTTTATCCAGCGGATGAAAAAATAAGTCTTGAACCTAGGGGAAAACACCTTGGATTGTGTCTTAGTTCATGTTTCAATATTCCACCATGGATCCTATATATCACCTGGAATGGATTTTCCTTGGATTCTTGAATCAGACCACTTTCTCTCCCTTGGGAGATCTGTCCTTACACAAGTTTTTAACTCACTAACATGTGAGGGGATCCAATGCATTTGATAAATGGGGTTTATATTAATGAAAATATATACAAATATTCCCTTATACAATAAATAGGCGGGGATGAATCACAATCTAGAAATTTTATTTCAATATCAATAAATTAATAGGTAAAAAATCACACACAAAGGACTGGTCTAATTCCATGATCATCCACACATTCAGTAGTGAGAAAACATTTTCAATATTGTTATCAATTATGTTGATATTTTATTTAATTAACATAATGTTCCAGGAATTAACCCAATTAATTCAATTTATCTTAATTCCATCCAATAATCATTAACCAACCATCATCTATAATTTTAAACAAACTTAATTTCATTTAAAATTAATATGGTACATGACTGTACTTGGTGGAAACTTCATGTTCTTATCAAAAAATTTATCTCGGAAGAAATTTAATCTATAATTATCAATTATAATACATTTTATGTACAATTAAAATAAATGACACATGGAACACATGTGAATAGGTGTAATTTTAAATTTAATTTTTCTCCATGAAAAACTGGGCACACTGTCTGTAGTGGACTACATGATGTGTACTATAGTACGTGGTGTGTACTATCTTCTACCTGTTTCTACATCAAACTCCTTGGGTTTGGTTATGTTACCTTCATTAGAATATTCTATGGTACATGGGATGTAGTCCATATTACATGGTGTGTAACCTCATAGTTTCATTACATGTATGTCTTTGTTTCATGTATCTGATATCGAACACATTTTTACACCCCATTTTATCATCCATGATGAAACCAGGGACTACACAATGTGTATAGTGGTTACACAATGTGTAGTTCTTAAATCTATGTTCCAGTCTATCTAGATCTACATGAATATCCTATTGTGTCGGATCATAGATATAGTTTTATCAGATCTATCAAACGTTTTCATGGGATACAAACATGAAAACAAAAAATTACACAATGTGTATACATGAAGTACACACTATGTACTCTATTTTTTCCAGGAAGAGACTTTATTACCTCCAAATGGTGTTCTTGTAATGATTAATATTTTAAAACTTAACCGAATACTAGTTATGTAACTAAGAATAAATAAAGTAATAGATGATGATGTTTGGATATTAAACCCAATCTATATAACAAAAAGAATAAAAAAACAAATGAAACCATTCAATAAATAATAAATAATTATAAATTAAACATGTGACCACTCTAATGCCACATAAAGGTTTTGGGAATAGAGGAAGAATCCTTTTATGGTATAAAAATATTAGATTTTAGATTTAATTTACATGTATTCATTACCTTAGAAGATCAATAATTCATGTACAACAAAAACTGTATATTACATAACTATAGTAAAATGATAGATTTATAAGAGGAGGTTACTCACATGTAATTTATAATTAATTTATCAGCAGATATAGAATTACCTCAAACTATAATTCTATCTTAATTGATGATCCAATTTACTAGATATCATTTTACCATTGTTGCGCTATAGAATCCAACTATAAAATACTTATAGAGGTGATCCACACACACACCACAATCTATGAATTTCATCGTAGAATCACCTGGTGCTATAAAAGCTGATCCTAATTTATTTTGTTGTTCATGGTTGCTCACAATAGTATTCTTCTCAAAGAAAGAATAACTCTTGATTCTCTATCAAAGTCATGAGATAGGATGAATATGGAGTTTATTATAGATCTATGTATCTCCCTCTATCAGTTGGGTACACCAAGAATTTAGTTATGGAAAGTGATATAATTAGATATTTATTATGGAAGGCTTAGGGGTGGAAAATACCTAACATGTAATTCCTTGATCCTAGTTACCCAGAGTTGGTGAATTATTTTAATACATTGGCATGATTTCGAGGAATCAAGTCCCAAAGGACCGATCAGTTTAGCAGTCTTTGAAAATATATTACATACATGAACATTACATTACACATTAGAAAATAAAACACAACATAAATTATCCTTTATGAATGCCATTATTTCCTTAGCTTATCCCTGTATATCAATAACAATACACTTGGAATCCTGAGAAAAATAAAACATAGAAAGGGGTGAGCTCAGATGCTCAGTAAGGATAAAAATATAGCAGAAACTTTCATAAATAAGCATAAACATTTAAGGCAATGTATAACTAAAAAAATCCTTTTAAACTTTAACTTCATCATAATATGGAAAAAATAAAATGAAATAATTCCACTTACTTATTCACGTGGATATTATACTAGTCTAATAATCACATGAAATATTAATAACCACTTTCATAATGATGGAATGCATAATGCCAGACTATCATAACCACATTGTCAAGGCCTTGTGCCAAGACTACAAATAATATTTTGTCAAGGCCTTGTGCCAAGACACTAGTTTGTATCATGAGACCTACCGATGCATCGAGGAGCTATAGCAGGCTCCACCCGTCACTTACTAAGTCCAATGCATTCCTCATATGAAAAGGTTTAAACATAACATAAACATTCGTATTAAAACTAGCATAAAAAATGTCAATACTTTATCCATAAACCATAAATGGTATAAAAATAACACATCCATATTCTAACATATCTTCAATACAATATGGAAGATTTGTATCATAATAAATCATCTTCAAACAAGTTTAAAATCCATCAAAGGATGTTGACATAGATGAAAATGATTTTTAAAACTCTTTGAGAGAAATATCTCTTTTCCATGAAAACATTTAAAAGTCACACAATTTAGAAAGGAAAACATTTAAAGAAATTTTTGAATCAGGTTTCCTCTACCACTTTGAAACTTTTTAAAGGAATTAACATTAAAAAAACATTCATGTATATATAGATAAACCCTTAAAATCCATTTTGAAAACATGGAAATTAATGAGAATTATTTAAAGGAATAAATATTTAAAACATTTAAAATGATGTTTTAGTAAAAAAAAATTCCTTAAAAGAATCCCTTTGAAAAAATATTTCATGATACATGGAAATCTGTAATAAATATGTCCCAGTAGATACTTACGTAAAAACAACCTCAGATAATAAAGAGATTGTGAAATTAACCCTTACCACTTTGGTAACTTACGAAACATACACCCCATGAAAGAGGTATCATAAAATGAATATGTAAATACACATAAATTAAAGTGTATTACACAAATAATACAATTATGTTCAGTACATACACCACACAAAAATTAATAGTGGCAATATGGCACGAATCTCACGGGAATAAGGAGTGAGATGAAAACCCCTTACCTTGCACTTTCATTTAGTCAAGGGTAAGTTTAACCTCTTGTATGAAGACCATAGTATGTTATTAAATTATAAAATAACCATATTAATATTTATGATATCATAAATTATTCACTTATTACTTTATACTACGCATTTAATAATAATTTCCATGTTAAATTAACATTTCAGGTAATAATCGCTTTCTTTATCGTACGTGTTTTAACTTGTTACTCTTGATTGTATCACTTAGATCATGATTTAAATACTTTAAGAATATAAAACATGATTTATATACCATATATATTTTAAATATAAATATGTATAATAGACATATATATTAAATGGAAAACAATGTTTATTGAGACGGTAGTCCGTACGTACGCATAAACGCTGTTTCCGTTTTCATATCGTATTGAACGGAAGTAAGTGAATAAGATATATATAAGTACATAAATACATATATATATAAATATATATATCTCCAGTATCATTATTATGTCATATATTACATACTTATTAGTAATATATTTTTATAATCGTCGATGAATGGTGAACTTGGAAATGAATCTCAACGCGTCGTGGAGATGGTAATCCGTACGTACGCACGAGCATCAATATAATTTCCTTAAAGGTGTGGAATTGGATGTTATATAATATATAAAGAATCATTATCATGTTATAATTATTATTTACATCAATTACACATCATTATTATACCCATACAAATAATAATGTATTGAATAACAATTACACCACGACGTGGAGACGATTAACCATCCGTACGCACGTATGGTGACATGTCATTCAAAGGATGGATAGAATACTGAAATTGTTTATGCCATATTTTTAATAAAATTAAAATATATAGAATATATTGTAGTTATTATTTTATAATGGAAACAACAAAGAAAAAGGAAGTGGAAGAAGAAAGGAACTTGAAAGAGGTGGTGAGATATTTACCTCTTCTTTGGGTTCTTCCTTTTTATTTGATCAAAAGGGATATTTAGGTTGACTTTATGACTAAATTAAGGACTATATGATGAATTAAGGATAGTTTAGAGGGTATTTGGGCAGGGTTTGGCCGAGCCAAAAGGCTTTGAAGGTGTGAATTAGAGAGAAGGGGGGGTTCCCTTTTATAAGAGGGGTGAGGGGAACCTTAGGAAAAGCTAGAAATATTATTTTATAATAAATAATGTTCGGTTTATAATTTCTCCAAAATGGATTATTTAAAGTCTAAGGTGGGGATGGGTCGAAAACCACTCAACAGATAGGTTTTAGACAGGTTTGGGTCACTATATTAACCTTATCATTTAGATTTAACTCTTAGTTAAATAGTTTGACATTTACCATGTCTCTTTGTATTTTTATATTATATGGTTAAAAAACTTACTATATACTTCCAAGATAACCCCAAGTGGTTCATTAATGATACAAAAATCATTATATAAGTCCTTTTTCTGAACCTTATATTTTTAGGGATAGAATATCAACTAATAATATAATATTTGTTTTAAAAACACTTTTTTGTCAATTTTGGAACTATTTGGTATTTTGTTTTTTCTAAATTTATAACAGCATTATTACTTAGAAAAAAATCATCTAATCAATCCTAACATGTCACATTAACCTATAAAATTCGTGGATGAAAACAAAATGTTCAAATTATATTTATTTTAACATCTATAATACCATTTATTTGATTATTTCATTAATGAGGAAAATAATGTATCATCATTGTGTCATAAATAAATATATTTATTTTATGTATAAAAATTATAAATAAAATATAATGAGGTAGTAAATATTTTTATATTTCTAATTAATATTTATAGTTGAATAGATGAACTATATAACCTCATATAAAAATCATTTTACTAAAAGATATTTTCTTTTGTTATTTTTGTCTCTACTTTAAATTATTTAATATATAATGTCATTATCACTTCCAAGTGGCTTCATGGGGTCCCAAAATCGACCCAATGATTCCCATGGTCATAAATGACTCATAAAATAAAATTACGACAAGTTTTAAGGTAATTTTTTATTATTATAATATTATTTTTTAACCTTATTTACTGGATTTACCTTTTTAACCATGGTAAATAAAATATTTACTGAAGTAAATATTCCTAATGTATAAAAATAAAAGTTACCTATTTACACAATTTTGACCTCCTAATTCAAAATATGGAATCCTTTTTTCTAAATTCAAAACACAGAAGTGGCAGAAATTAATTTAAAATTCATTCTCGTTGTCAAAACAAAAAGCGTGTTTTTAAGAAATAATAAGTATCAAATGATTGACACCTTCTTATGTCTAGTTTAAATGTGAAATTATGTAAAATGACTAGAATTGGATTAAATGGTAAAAATATAATCTATTTATACTTTTAAAGCATTAAAATTTATAATTTATCACTATAAATTATTTTGATTAAAAAAGTTGTTTTCAATTAAAATATAGAATTTTTCACTATTCATGCAAATATGAAAGTTATCAGAAAAACACCAAAAATTTATTGAAACTGAATTCCTACGTCCCGATTCTAAAGAAGAATTTTATTTTGTAAAATTTAATATATAAAAGTTTGAAATATTGTATTTAAAAATTATTCTCCGTTAAAAGGCGGTAAAATTTCATTTTTTGAAAAATACTTCTTTTATCTGAAAAAAATGAATTTATTCCTACATTATGTCTAAGAAACTCATAATTTTGATTCTAAAATTATAAGAATTATATAAAGTTCAAAATTCAGTTAAAAATAATCATAACCACTTTTTAATGGCTAGTTTGATAAGTCATGGTGCGCTAGAACTCGGTGTTGCGTGTAGTGCAAGTTACTGAATTACTTTAAAGAAATAACGTACTATGAAATCTTGGGGTGTCACATTCTTCCCTCATTCAATAAATTTCATCCTCGCAATTTGAATTTTTTTTTCAAAAATAAAAGTTTTAAAATAAAAAATACCTTTGGGAAAACCCAGATCGGAAATTAAGTTAATAAAATTTAATCTTAATAAGAGGAAAAGGGACATGAAAGGGTCATCATCAAATCATGATCTCGATTAATATAACATTGGTGGAAATTAGAGACATATAATTAGAGGAAAAACATAAATATTTATAGGTAGTTATTTAGGTCATCAATCACAAACAAGTGTAAAATTGAGGGCCTTAAATTCATCAATCTATGATGATTTAAAATACCATCAGGTCAACAAAACATAAGGTATTAGGATAACACATTTTTGGTTTTAAGATCCCTTCACTAAAGTTTAAGAATTAATTTCTTCATAGAATAAGAGAAGAGGAAAAATATATACTTGACAAGTAGAGTTCCATCCTTTAACTAATTTCTACCACAAACTCATCTTTCACTCTAAAAGATAATAGAACTTAAAAAAATATTCTATTTATCCTATTCATATAGGGTTCCAAAAAAATGAATTTATAATTTATCTACCAGACCTTTTTTTAAAAAAACTACATTATTCAATCTAGGACATCACGTGGGCTAGTGGTAGGTGATACACCCTTATCGTTCTTCGGTTGCGGTTTCAAGTCTCGCGGCCTTGCCGTTCGCAACGAGTTGCTGCCCGACCTCTGGGTTGTACTTTTATGGAAATAAAAAATAATCTCAAACTAGAGTTATCAAAAATACTTCTTTCCAAACTGACAATATAAAATTTTTAAGGAAGGTAAACTCAATGAAGATCCTTTTTGCCACGTAATAACATGTGAGCACCTTCATCATGTATTATTTTAAAACACTGCACATCCTGAATTACTACAAAACCATATTGATTACATTCATTCTCCTTTATTCCTTATAGAATACTAGATATACTCCTTCTATCCAAAAATTTTGTAAACTCAAACAATTATGGAATATACAAATCATTAATTAGTTTCAAGGTAGTCAAGAATATCCAATATAATTTATGCAAATCAACCATCTCTTATTCCAAAATCACTACCTCATTATCGAGACCATATTAAGGATTTCCTTTCCTTTAACCATGTATTTTATAAAAAGTGTATCTTACTATTAAGTCACTTTTCTTAGAATCATATAATCTCAAATCCTCAATAAAATAGTATTGTAGTACAATCCTTATTTATCTCCATAATTCATATAACCAGTATATTGTTGATACAACACTCAAATGAAATAATCTTATAATAACAACATAAGAACACTAGTCATTATTCTCCATCTGAGGTAGTATCATAACTTGATTATTATCTAATAGCATCATTTAAGGTATACACTGATGACTGGGACACTGATTCGCGTAGTGTCCCGACGCCTTGTAGATGAAGCATTGTATATTTGAAACTTTTTTCTTGCCCTTGCAATCACGTACTCGATGTCCTTTTTGTCTACACTTATAACAAACTCTCATTCCCTTCGAGCATTTACCAAGGTGATTCTTTCCACAGTTATCACATATGGGAAAATCCTTCTTTTCCCTCTTCCCTTTATCCATCTTTCTCTATTCCATCATTTTCTTCTCTTGCTTCCCTTCAATGCAATAGGAAACATAGAATTATTTACTTATCTTATTAACACATGATACTATTTCTTCATATATTGAGAATACATGGGAGACTATTTCCCTTCAAAATGTTGTCTTAATACCATGAAATGTACAATCCTTCTCACTCTTTGGATCATACATATTGCTGGAGTTCACATTTCTTCTACTGGGTGCCATTTCTATACAATGGCATACACTAGGTCAGTTTATAAATTGCAATTGATAATTCCAAACTTGTAAAATACCTAACGTAAATCGATCAGTTTATGGATATAATCCATAATCATAAAAATATTTTCTTTGAGGAGGTATATAATCATACATCCTTCATAATTATTTGTAAAGAAAATTAGAATTATCCTAAGCATATCTCCTGGGAGTGTCGTAACCAAGAGTGCAGCAAGGCCCGTTGTTGTGCACCAGTTCCCGTTCGAGTCTAGCTCAAAGTGGTGTTTCGGGTTTTACCCCTAGGTACATCTGTGCCCGAACCGCCTCTACCTGCTCATATCCAGACAGGGATGTATTTCTTGGAAAACTCACAAAATATCTATAGTACCAAAATTCTAACAAGTTCCTCTATACTAATCCTCAAAGTCTATCTTTGGGTAATGTGCTATAATTATAGTTTTTCTAAATCTAGTTTATACGGTTATTTCTAAACTTCCTCTGATACCAACTGTAATGCCCCGACCCCAGTTACCCAGAGTCGGTGAATTATTTTAATACATTGTCATGATTACAAGGAATCAAGTCCCGAAGGACCGATCAGTTTAGCAGTCTTGGAAAATAGATTACATACATGAACGTTACATTACACATTAGAAAATAAAACACAACATAAATGATCCTTTATGAATGCCATTATTCCCTTATCGTATCCCTGCATATCAATCAAAATACACTTGGAATCCTGGGGAAAATAAAACATAGAAAGGGGTGAGCTAAGATACTCAATAAGGATAATAATATAGTGGAAACTTTCATAAATAAGCATAAACATTTAAGGAAATGTATAACTAAAAAAATGCCTTTTAAACTTGAACTTCAACATAATATGGAAAAAATAAAATGAAGTAATTCCATTTACTTATTCACATGGATATTCTACTAGTCGAATAATCAAATTCAATATCAATAACCACTTTCATAATGATGGAATGCATAATTCCATACTATCATAACCATATAGTCAAAGCCTTGTACCAAGAATACAAATAAGATTTTGTCAAGGCCTTGTTCCAAGACACTAGTTTGTCTCATGAGACTTACCGATGCATCGAGGAGCTATAGCGGACTCCACCCATCACTTACTAAGTCCAATGCAATCCTCATGGGAAAAGGTTTAAACATAACATAAACATTTGTATTAAAACTAGCATACAAAATGTCAATACTTTATCCATAAACCATGAATGGTATAAAAATAACACATCCACAGTATAACATATCTTCAATACAATATGAAAGATTTGTATCATAATAAATCATCTTCAAACAAATTTAAAATCCATCAAAGGATGTTGACATAGATGAAAATGATTTGTAAAACTCTTTGAGAGAAATATCCATTTTCCATGAAAACATTTAGAAGTCACAAAATTTAGAAAGGGAGGCGTTTAAATACATTTTTGAATCAAAGTGTCCCATACCACTTATAAACTTTTGAAATTAATTAACACTTTAAAAAAACATTCATGTCCATATAGATAAATCCTTAAAACCCATTTTGAAAACATGGACATTAATTAGAATGATTTAGAGGAATAAATATTTAAATTATTTAAAATGATGTTTTAGTAAAAAAAATTCCCTTAAAATAATCCCTTTGAAAAATATTTCATGATACATGGACATGGGTAATAAATATGTCCCATTAGATACTTACATAAAAACAACCTCGAATAATAAATAGATTGTGAAATTAACCCTTACCAATTTGTTAACTAACGAAACATACACCCAATGAAAGAGGTATCATACAATGAATATGTCAATACACATAAAATAAAGTGTATTACACAAATAATACAATTTTGGTCAGTACATACACCACACAAAATGTAATAGTGACAATATGGCATGAATCTCACGGGAATAAGAAGTGAGATGAAAACCACTTACCTTGCACTTTCATTTAGTCGAGGGTACGTTTAACCTACTTTTTGAAGACCGTAGTATGTTATTAAATTATACCAGAACCATATTAATATTTATAATATCATACATTATTCATTTATGAATTCATACTATCCATTTAATAATAATTTCTTGTTAAATTAACATTTTGGGTAATAATCGCTTTCTTTATCGTACGTGTTTTAACTTGTTACTCTTGATTGTATCACTTAGATCATGATTTTAATACATCCAGAATATAAAAAATTATTTATATATTATATATATTTAGAATATAAATATGTATAATAGACATATATATGAAATGGAAAACACCGTTTATGGAGATGGTAGTCCGTACGTACGCATAAACGTTGTTTCCGTTTTCATATCGTATTGAACGGAGGTAAGTGAATAAGATATATGTAAGTACATAAATAAAAATATATAAAAATATATATATCTCCAGTATCATTATTATGTCATATATTACATACTTATTATTAATATATTTTTATAATCGTTGATGAATGGTGAACTTGGAAATGAATCTCATCGCGTCGTGAAGATGGTAATCCATACGTATGCACGAGCGATAATATAATTTACTTAAAGGTGTGGAATTGGATGGTATATCATATATAAAGAATAATTATCATGTTATATTTATTATTTACATCAATTAAACATCATTATTATTCCCATACAAATAATAATGTATTGAATAACAATTACACCACAACGTGGAGACGGTAAGCCGTACGCACGCACGTATGGTGACATGTCATTAAAAGGATGGATATAATAATGAATTTGGATGTAACATATTTATAATAAAATAAATATTTATAGAATATAGTGGATTTATTATTTTATAATGGTAACAACAAAGAAAAAGGAAGTGGAAGAAGAAATGAACTTGGAAGAGGTGGTGAGATATTTACCTCTTCTTCGGGTTCTTCCTTTTTATTTGATCAAAATGGATCCTTAGGTTGGCTATATGACTAAAGTAAGGCCTCTAGGATTAAGTTAGGATAGTTTATGGGGTATTTGGGCAGGGTTTGGGCGATCAAAAAGTCTTTGAAGGTGTGAATTAGAGAGAAGTGTGAGTTCCCTTTTATAAGAGGGGTGAGGGGCACCATAGGAAAGGCTAGAAATATTATTTTATAGTAAAATAATTTTCGGTTTATAATGGATCAAAAATGGATTATTTAAAGTCTAAGGTGGGGATGTGTTAAAAACCACTCAACCAATAAGTTTTAGATAGGTTTGGGTCACTATATTAACCTTATCATTTAGATTTAACTCTTAGTTAAATAGTTTTACATTTACCATGTCTCTTTGTATTTTTATATTATATGGTTAATAAAGTTACTATATACTTACAAGATAACACCAAGTGGTTCATTAATGATACAAATATCATTATATAAGTCCTTTGGACGAACCTTGTATTTTTAGGGATAGAATATAAATTAATAATATAATATTTGTTTTAAAAACTCTTTTATGTCATTTTTGAAACTATTTGGTATTTTCTTTTTTCTAAATTCATAACAACATTATTACTTCAAAAAAAATTCATCTAATCAATAATAACATGTCACATTAACCTATAAAATTCTTTTATGGCATCAAAATTTTCAAATTATATTTATTTTAACATTTATAATACCATTTATTTGATTCTTTCATTAATGAGGAAAATACTGCATCATCATTGTGTCAAAAATAAATATATTTATTTTATGTATAAATATTATAAATAAAATATAATGAGTTAGAAAATATTTTTATATTTCTAATGAAAATTTATAGTCTAATTGATCAACTATATAACCTCATATAAAAATCATTTTACTAAAAGATATTTTCTTTTGTTATTTTTGTCTCTACTTTAAATTATTTATTATATAATGTCATTATCACTTCCAAGTGCCTCCATGGGGTCCCAAAATCAACCCAAGGATTCCCATGGTCGGCCATGACTCATAAAATAAGGTTAGGACAAGTGTTAAAGTAATTTTGTATTATTATAATATTATTTTTTAACCTTATTTACTGGATTTAGCCTTTTAATCACGGTAAATAAAATATTTACTGAAGTAAATATTCCTAATGTCTAAAAATAAAAGCTAACTATTTACACAATTTGGACCTCCTGATTCAAAATATGGAATCAATTTTTCTAAATTCAAAACACATAAGTAGAAGAAATTAATTAAAAATTAATTCCCGTTGTCAAAATAAAAAGCGTGTTTTTAAGAAATATCAACTATCAAATGATTGACACTTGCTTATGTCTAGTTTAAATGTGAAATTATGTACAATGACTAGAATTGGATTAAATGGTAAAAATATAATCTATTTATACTTCTAAACCATTAAAATTTATAATTTATCACTATAAATTATTTTAATTAAAAAAGTTGTTTTCAGTTAAAATATAGTATTTTTCACTATTCACCCAAATATGAAAGTTATCAGAAAAACACAAAAAACTTATTAAAACTAAATTATTATGTATCGATTCTAAATAAGAAGTTTATTTTGCATAATTAAATATATATAAGTTTCAAATATTGTTTTTAAAAATGTTCTCCATTAAAAGGCGGTAAAATTTCATTTTCTGAAAAATACTTCTTTTATCTAGAAAAAATGAATTTATTACTACATTATGTCTAAGAAACTCATAATATTGATTCTAAAATTTTAAGGATTATATAAAGTTCAAAATTCAGTTAATACTATTAATAAACACTTTTTAACGGCTAGTTTGGTAAGTCATGGTGTGCTAGAACTCGGTGTTGCGTGTAGTGCAAGTTATTGAATTACTTTGAAGAAATAACTTACTATGAAATATTGGGGTGTTACAAAAACAACCCCCTTTCCATATTTAATATTCCTATTTGACCACATGTAAATTACTAATATTATAATTATTATTATTAACTTTACATGTGAAACATGTTAATATTATATATAAATATCATTGACACCATTTCCAATCAGACCATTGCGCTCAGTACTCTTCCCCTCATTGAAATTTACCGATCAAAAAATAATGAATATATTAAAAAAAAGATTTCACTGCATTATTATATGATAAATATAATTAATATTATATTCTTCAAACTTGAAAATATTTATTATTATTATTTAAAACCCTTATTATTTCAACTAAATTATGATTAAATTATGGATATCATCCAAATTGAAATAAATTTTATTCATTAAAACTTAAAAAATTCATTACATAAACCTAACTAATATTGAAAATGTATTATGTGTGGGATCCTCTAGTACTCCTTCTTAGTAAAATTAGCTGTAATCACCAAAATTCCAAGGTTTGGTACTAGAAACACACCAATTCAACCATGGGGATACAAGTTAATGTCACAATGAAATAAAACCTCTTATCAATGCTTACCCTATAATATAATCCATTTATCATGATATCTATAATCACACATGTTGCATGCTAGTACCATCAACCAATATTATCTATGTTACATTATATGAATTTATAAAAATAAACTCACCTAACGAACACCATGGTTATAGATTTATATAGGTAGTTCTATTCTTATCAATGGGCCTGAGATTTAAACTTCCATAAAGGTATAGAAGGGATAAATCCTTTCTCACATTATCCATTAATGAAATATCACTCATGGTGCACCCAATGTATTCAACCTCATCATGAACATTTGTCATCACATTTTTTTCCTATAAATAAAAGTGTAAGAGTTAAGATATCCATTAATGATAATCTTAATGTCTAAAGAAAATACACATGTCCACATACCGGAAAATCCAATAACACATAGAAATGTGGATTTACTATTGACGAGTATTCTCTAATATCCTCCTATATTAGATATTACCACATATCACCACTAGAAAAATACCCAATTCCAATGGTTTGAAACTGTTGGTATAGACCTCCAAACCGTTGGTATATCCTATACCAACAGTTTGGAGAACCGTTGGCTAGTAAGACGTGGGGATAGGTCTATACCAAAATTTTTGGAAAACCCATTGGTATAGACCTATACCAATGTTTTTCGAAACCGTTGGTATAAGTAATATGAAAAATCTATACCAACAGTTCCATAAAACCGTTGGTATATGTATTTAAAAAAAGAAGTATTCATTTGGTTTGGACCCTAGTACCTCTAGTTTATGATTGAACGACCTAAACACTAACCTAACTTGAATTTTGTGAACATAATTTCATAAATATATATATTTATTATCATAAATATTTTAGATTTTTATTTATTTATTGTTCCTTGTAAGAAGATTCCATAAAAAATACATGTAACTATACCAACGGTTGTCAAAACCGTTGGTATATACCTATACCAATGGTTTTGAGAACCATTGGTATAGATTATTTGATTTTGGGACCTATACCAACGGTTTTGGACAAACCTTTGGAATAGGGGGGACCTATACCAACGACTTGGGGAAAACTGTCGGTATAGGGTCTCTATTATGGACCTATACCAATGGTTTGGCCAAAATCGTTGGCATAGGTCCATATAAGTGACCCTATACCAATGGTTTTCCCAAATACATTGGTATAGGTCCCCCCCAATACCAACGGTTTGTCCAAAACCGTTGGCATAGGTCCTAATTAGTGACCTATACCAACGATTTTGTCCAAACCGTTGGTATAGGTCCATATAAGTGAACTATACCAACCGTTTTCCCAAAACTATTGGAATAGATTTTATTTCTAGTTGTGTATGAAAAAATAAGAATATGTCTCAATTTATTATGATCCTTCTACCCATAATAGTCTATATTATATATGGCCCATCATATAATATCATCTATTCATATAACATGGTTCAATAAGAATTTCATGTAACTTAAAGGTTCTCATCATATGAAGGAACTACTATGACCTTTCATCACAACATATATTATTAGGGCATTATCACATACAAATTTAATGTAAAGGAATAATAATAATGTTATAAGAATACATTATTAATAATTAAAACTTGTAATCAAGTAATAATAATTTAGGTTCTAGGGAACCAACACAAAAAATTAATAATCATTATAAATTATAAATAATCGCATGTAATCATTCTATTTTTATCATCCTATATCCAGATCCTGCATTGGAATAATTATGTTTTTATCCTACAATAATTTTATCTATTCTTAAACAGAGGAATAAAAAATTAACTTGACTGGTAGTGGATGAAAAACATATGTATACAGTGTTTGGAGTGGAGTATTATCATTGGTGGTGACTCCATATGCCCCCACTCAACTCTAATACACCATAAAAATCAATCACACCACCCAACCATCTTCACCAACAATGGGTTATACTTCCTCCTCCCCTCAAAAACCAATCGCTTAGGGATGATCTAATATTTGGAATGGTAACCCTCACTGACCACATAATCGTTGCACATGAGGTGTCCAAACATATAGTCCATCACCACCAACACCTCTCCATTTCCATATTCCTTACCAACATAACCCCAACTATGTAGCACATGCCAACATTGTCTCCTCTGCCTCCCTCACCCAATGCCACAACTACTTCATCACCCTCCTCCATCAAAGATGAGGGTCCATACAACACCATGAATTAATGATAATATATTAAATAATTTAATCAGCCTAAAAATATATTTTTGAACAACACATGAGAAAGTAATTATAATTTGGTATCATATTCTTCTTTGATTATGGATATCTTTTTTGTTTGAATTTTCACTCTTTTTTTCTACCCCGAGTATTGATCACATAAACATAGAGTGGAATTATTAATGAAACGTTTCTTTAATTTAATTGATATCATTCTCTCCCAAGAGTCAATAAATTTATTTAAAATAAGTGGTAAGAGAGAAAAATGGAAGGGAATATATTGACCTGAATTTTCTAGATGAGTACTAACAACAGTTCCAAAGGGGGATATTATTAAACAAACTTAGTGCTGAGTTGTATCTATTTTCAATAATAATGATGTCAATATGTGTTAAGAAGAAAAGATTGGAAGGAATATAGAGTAAACGAGAATGTTAATGATAAATATAGCTATATATTCATGACATGTTATCTATAGACACTGAGTTGAGTAGATTGGATAACACCATTGGGATTTGAGTTAGAATTCCCCTCATGTTTGATCCATGCTAACAAGTCCTGACAATATGGGAAAATAATAGAATTAGGTACCTATATTGGATATTGTATTGGAGAACCATTCAAATATATCAAAGGGACTGATAAACTATCACATTTCCTAAATATTCCACTTTTGTTAGATGTTGGAAAACTTAACCTAATTTTTTAAGTGTGAGGATGTAGAGTTCCATGGATTATGGTGATTTCTATATATTATTTCTCTATGAATAAGTTTATAAAGCTAAAAGTGATGTTCCATTATTAATATTATCATATAGTGAATATTAATGATAAGTGAGAAAGATACTTGGATAATATTTTAAGTAAAATCTGATGTTGGTTTGTGGCGGTTGAATGCCATTAAAGCACTCTAAGTAGTGTTTATATGCTTTTAGAGATTTTGGATAATTATGATGTAGATGAATAAAATTCAAAGATATCCTAATGGGATTTGGAATGAGTTGAAGTGGGTTGAGATGACCTAAGAATGATTGAGGAATTTTTGTGTTTAGTTTAGGAATCTTGATTTGAGTTCTGGAAATTAAGGAGTTACATATTACTGAAAATTTGACAAAGGACTCCATATGTAAGAGTTAATTTGAAATTAAGAAGGATAAATAAATTTATTTATATGTTTTATATTTTTACAAAAAAAAATTGAAGGACGTAATATGGAAGGGTTATATTTTACACATGTAAGGGTTCTCTAGTCCATGGGTAAAGGATTATATATAAAGGTAAATAAAGGGTAGATTGAGAATTTGGAAAATTATGGAGTTTCCCTATGATATGTGAAAGTAAAAAGTCTAAGGTATGAGAGTTTCTAGACCATGCATAAGGGTTGATTAAATTTTCCATTTGAAAATTTGAAAAATTATTTATTCACCCAATGAAATGTAAGGGTGATTAAGACATACTTTAGTGTTGATTTGGTAGAGAATTTGGAAAATTATTGAGTTGTACTAAAATTCACAAGGGTACATTTGAGGAATATATACAAGTTCCATAGAGTATACAATAGAGTCATATTCTTATACATATTAGTCATTATAAGTTCCAAATTGAGAATTTAGAAAAGGGAGAGATATAAGAGCCACTAGGCAGATACATAATAGTTTAATATATTTTTTTATACTTATATAAGTGTTTCTCTAAAAACTATAAAAGATTCTTAGAAGTTTAATTTTCATAATAATAATTCTGAAGAAGAAATAATTTAGATGGTTTTATATTGATATTAATGTTTCAATATCATGATGATTTGAATAGCCTTTATTTTAGCTAAGAATAATGGAGATAATAATTGTGGAAGAAGGCTATATAATGATTAGGGTTTTCTACACCACATGTGTTTCTACATATGCTCATGTAGATATGTTGTTTTTGTAGAGATCTGACCCCATAAATCCCAAAGATGGTGTCTGCTATCAAATACCTTGGAATAATTACAAGGAATAAAATCCTGAAGGACCAAAGAGTTTAGTAGTCTTATTAAACTCGATACATAAATGATTCTTGAATTACAATAGAAAACACTAATTAAAACATAGTTTTTTTCTTCTAAACAAATAAATAACTTTGGGGATAACTCCAATACAACTAGTAAATCCACACATATCATTCATATTATGATTCTTGGATTATTTGGAAAATAAACATAATAATGGTGTGCTAAAATTCTCATTAAGGGTAAAATATAGAGGAATAAATAATGAATCAATGAGAATAATAATTATGGAATGGTAAATAATAGAATACACATGCAATATAATCAATAAACTAAGAAGGAAGTTTATAAAAAATATGTCAAGGTAACAAATGGAAACACATTACATTCAAATTACTCAATTAGAAAAAATAAATATGGAAAGGTATAAAACGAAAAAGCATTACATTTAATCAGTGAACAAAAAATGAAATGTATCTATAAATATTTCAATGCAAAATCTGATGGATGAATAATAACTGAAACTAAATGATGAAAATTCTTTCTTAACAGAAATCATGTCTACGGAACATGAAAACCTATATATTTATTACCTTTTACAAGATAGTTTAAAAATACTAATAGAAATACATTTAATTTTCAAAATATATTTATCTCATGATAACCTATCGATGCATCAAGTAGCTATATAAAGTCTAATATCCTCTCGTCATTGCCTTTCCCAAGAAATACTCTTATCGAATTATCGAGAAAAATAATATGCCTTATCAAATATCCATACTAAATAAAGAATGTGAAATTATAAATATTTCCCTAAATAATTAAATAAATAAAAAAGTAGGAACTATATGTAAAATGGAATCGTTTTAGGAAATAATAATATCTATGATAAACGAAATGGAAAATTAGGAGAAATTCATTGTTTAATGATCCTAGGAGTTTTAATATTTTAAGGGGAATAAAAAATTAATCACAGACACGAATGAAAATATTATCATTGTTCAAATCAATAATAATCCATCTAGAGGAAGAATAAGGATTGTATTAATACAAAAAATATCAATTGGAGTGAAATAAAGGGTTGTTATCATTTATAAATGGAAATATTATAATAAGATCTTAAAATCATTCTTGAAAAAATATCCTTTTTTTGAAAAACCTTTTTTCAAAAATCACTTTTTAAAAAATTTTCTTTAAAATATTCCCTTTTAAACATGCAAAGGAATCTTCAAAGAAATGATTCTGATTAAATCCTTACTTTCTATAAGAGGAAAAAGAGCATTCCTTTTTCATGGTAAAAAGGATTGAAAAATTCCTTATTGGGAAAGTGATAGGAAGATACATTTCAAAAAAAAAAATTAAAAGAAAAAATGGTTAAAAATATATTTACAAAAAAAATTAAATTAATTTTTGAAAACATCATAATAGAACATGGTTTTTAGAAGAAAATTGGTTCTCTGACTAAAGAGATAAATAAAGTCATATTTTCTTAAAAACATTTTCTAAAACAATTTGAGTAGAAAAGTGTGGAAAATGGTATTAATACATAAGAATGGTCATGACTAACCAGAGAATATAAAAAGAAAGGTTTTATTGAACAATGGTTATATAATTTCCTCAAATGAAAATACCATTTAAATATCTTGTGTGTTATTGTTGAGGAAAATAATCTTTAATCATTCCAAAGTGTCCCATACCACTTAGAAAAATTTTAAAAAATAAACCTCATAAAAGAATAATATTAAATAAAAATTAAAGATACCATGAAGATAAAAGGATTAGTGATATAATATAAAAAAATGGCCAGTATAAACATCAGACAAAAGACGTATGTAGAGAACATGAAATTTATCTCACAGATGATAAAAGTGAGATGTGAATCCATTACTTTGAGTTTATTTTCAAGTAAACATCCTTTAAATTCTTATAAAATATACCTATGTTAATTTTATATATTATTTAGATCCTTTTTAATGTTTATCATTACTTTTACTTTAGTTTTTACTATTTTTTATACAACTACTTAAACTATTATGATTACGTGGGGTATTTTGAAAAAATTCAGATTAAGTGTCAAAAACGGATTTAGTAGGTAAAATATGGTCCAAGGGGTCATTATATAACATATAAAGAATAATAATCATGAAAAATTTATTATTTTTTACTTTAATTATACTTATAAAATCAATCATTAAATGTGGTTATAAAAAATGAACCAACGTTACAATCATGGAGATGGTAAGCCGTATGTATGTATGAGTAATGTTCTCATTTTTTAATGATCGTCAAGGAAAGAAGGTAAGTAACACTATATATTTCAATAATTATTATTATATAACAAATACCATATATAATTATATATTTAATTCTCATTATGTAAATGGAATCACATCATGTCGAGGAAGCGGTAACCCACACGTCTACGAATGATGTTATCCCTTTTTAAGTGTGTGTGAAAGGGTAATAGTTAAAATGGTACACACACACATATATATATATTATTAAAATAAAGGTAATTATGTCATGAATATCATATTATATCACCTATTTTTAATTATAATCATCTTTTATACATTCCATGGATCGTATGAATGAATCACATTTCTTTGAGGGGGTGGTAGTCAAAACTTCATCAAATGATGTTATGATATTAACAAAAAATGGAATGTATTAAAGGAATGTGTTATAAAAGTATTAAATAAGTATAAATACATAATAAATATCATATATATCATATATAAACATTTTTTTATCATAATGGAAACCATTAACATTGGTAATGGAAAAATGACCAATCATCATTTCGTGAGGTAGTAGTGCATCGTACATAGAAAAAAATATGTTTGGTACACATTAGATGGAAGTTTTTGTAATTTTAGGTCTAAACCATAGCATAAAAACATCATAGTATATCTAATATACTATTTTTTTTATAATATAATATAATAATATGATATTATGGGTTGAAGAATGGAAATAAAATTAAAAATATTGAGAGAAGACGTTACCTCTTATTCGGGTAACTACTTTTGGTTTGTACAAAAAGATTACCTTCGAAGGATTTCTATACAAAGGGACGATTCACAGTAGAGGGTACAAAGTTTTTTAATCTATAAAATCATATCTTGGCTGATCCCAAGTGGTTTTAGAGGTGTGAGTAATGTGGATAGATGGTGGCCTTTTATAATGGGGAAAAGGACTCACTTGGTATTTTTGAAAAGAAGTTAGGTGTACCAAAATTTTTACCAAAAATAAGTTTAAAAAATCCAAAAAGACAATAATTGAAGGTTTATGGTGGAATTATGGCCATAAAATTATTTTTGACAAGTTTCTAGGTCATTTGGTCCCCTAAGTTAAAGGTTTTTTCCATTATTAAGCATAATATTACCTTAATAATTGTAATAAATTTTAATCACATTCACTAATATTTTTGGTAAAAAACAATATTATTCTTATTATAAATTATTAATTATTTATATTCCAAATATGGAATATAATTATCCAAATTACAATCATATAAGTTGTAGAAATTAATTTAAAATTCACCCCACAAGCGGGACGATAATGCAGGTTTTTAAATAAAATACGTGTGAAATTTTTCTATGTTTTTATAATCAATTTAAAAGTGAAATTGACTAAAAGGATATAAACTATATGTATTAATAAAAATATTTTCAAAATAAAATTTAAAAACCATTAAATGTATAATTTAATCTCATAAATAAATTAGACAAAAAAGCTGTTTTGAACTAAACTTTATTATTTTAACTATTAGTTAAAAATATAATGTTTTAGAAAAAAACATAAAATATTCACGCTAACCTAATTATTATGTTTATATTTAAAATATGATATTTATTTTGAAATATTAATTCATTAAAAGTGGCATAATTCAGATTTAAAATGGGTTCTCCATTAAATTTTTTTAAAATTACCTTTATAAAAATATAGGTTTTATGTGTAAGGTTGGGTTTGTTCTTATCTTACGCATATAAAACATAATGTATGAATATACAAAATATTTTATTGAATATTTAAAATATATATTTCATTAAAATAATTCACTAATTTTAATTACTTGTGTTTATTAAGACAAAACTCCTTTGGAAGCAAAAAAATAGCAATATTTCACTTTATATCCAATTGGTTATTATTTTTATTTATCAGTAATTGGTAACCAATGAATTCGTTTTATATTAACATAAACCATAAATTTTCATAAGTTAGTAAATACTATTCATAAACACTAACATAATATCTAGGTTATATCATATTATATTAAATAATAAAATTTTAACAATACATTGTTATTTGGTGAAACTCGGTCTTGCGTGTAATGGAAGATTTTAGGGGAGGTAAATCTTTCATTTAACACAAGATATTGAGGAAGTTCACTCTTGTGTGTAATGTAATCTAACTCAGTGTTTCATTAAATTCAAGTGATATCATGTATAGAGTTTGTTTAAAATCATAAATATATGTAGAGTCTCATGATACTATATTCCCTTACGTGCTTGGTGATGTGTATCATACACATTATCAAATATAAAGTTTCACTTTAGAATTTTAGGGTGTTACACTCACTCCAACATAATTAAATTGCATCGTTACAATTAAAAATCATTCTTGGTAAAAGATTTTATAATGTTTCCTATTTTTGAAATCCCACATTATGGAAAGGGTTCATATGTAATCATCTATAAACGAGAGAATGGGAAGTCCAAAGGTCACATGAACTACCATGTAACTAGGTCTCTATATTGGATAACATCAGTAAAAAATTAAAATACATACTTGGAGGAAAATACTAAATATTTATAGTAAGTGATTGATTTCATCAATCAAAAACAATCAAATGATCTATAGAATATTGAGGGCCCAATAACCATAATTATATGATGATTTAGAAGACCATCAGTTCAAAAAAATTTATTGTATTATGGACACATTTTTTTGATCAATTTTTTGATCATTTTGGACACCTTGGGCCTAACTGGGGACGTGTGACAGGGGGTGGGGTAAGGCCACCTCAATACCCCCTAAACCGATAACATGTTTTTCCCGCGGGGGCTGGGTGAGTTGGTTCAAGGTGGTGGCGTCCCGTCGTTGAGGTTCCGGGTTTGAGTCCTCGCAAAGGCAACGTCCACCATATGCCAGCGATCCTCTCATCCCCTCGACTCCATGGGAACTGGCCCAAGCCCAAGGTTGGCCACCTTGGGCCTAGCTGGGGACGTGGGATAGGGGGTAGGGTAAGGCCTCCTCAATACCCCCTAAACCGATAACACGTTTTGCCCCACCGTTGGTGGTGGGGTGGTAAGGGTTTGGGGAATGAGGGGCAAGTCGCGGGGTCAAGTCCCTAGGCTTGCAGATTTAATGTAATTTTCTTCCTTGCATTGTGTTCCGCTTTCGCGGTTGTACCCAATTTTTTATAATTCATCCCTTTACTCATATAAATTAATTACCCATAATGAATTTTTTAGGTGTGAAGCACTAAAAGAAACATTTAATGGATTTTAAGTCCTATAGAAGAGTGAAAAGTCTAAATATTTGTCTTAAAATATCTTCCAAAACTAATATGGTTAAGATATTAATCTATTAATCAAAAAGTAATAATACTAATTAATCATTAATAT
Source organism: Viscum album (assembly GCA_963277665.1). Classification (NCBI taxonomy): domain Eukaryota; kingdom Viridiplantae; phylum Streptophyta; class Magnoliopsida; order Santalales; family Viscaceae; genus Viscum; species Viscum album. The sequence goes on along the minus strand of CAUJRU010000106.1, from coordinate 28,832 downwards.
TTATTCATCAAATATTTCTTCAAAAAATAAAGGCATATTAACCAAGACATTGCGTAGGTTATTGGTTGCTGTGAAACCCTTATCATCCTTTAGTCACGGGTTGAAAACCCACAACATAACTGGATTTGACCGGTTGTCACCCAACATTCAGGTTGTCCTTTTCAAAAACCGAATTAATGTAATTTAAAAATTAAATATGATCGACATATTTAAAATAAGGTTAATCATTAAATATCCTTTTAACTATGGTTTTCAAAAAAACCTAAATACATAAATACTCATACATTTATTTTCTATATAGGTCCTTCCTTTGTCTAGGGTTTACCCATAATATCATTTATAGGATTTATAAATCATGACAAATTATCTTTGATATAAAACAAATTAGGTTTAACCAAGACTAATCATTATCAAAATCCATTATAGTGATTTGTAATAAAAATGTGAATTATCCTAATCATATCCCCCAGGAGTGTCAAACCAGGTGTATAGTAAGCCCTGTTGTCATCTACCAGGTTACCCAAAGTCAGGCCCAGAACACATTTTTAGAGTTGTTACTCCTAGGTAAATCTGTACCAGAACCACGACAATTTGTAGTATCCAGAATGGGATGTATTTATAGGAAGACCCACATAATCTCTACCTTAAAAAATTTCTATAACATTATTCTATACTTATCCTCAACTTATATCTTAGGTTTATGTTCTATAATAAATTTTTCCTAAATCTAGTTCCCATGTTTTCTACTAAACATTCTTTGATACCAAATATAGAGACCCGATCCCAGAAATCTAAAAACTAGTGTTCGTAATCAATTACATTTGCATGATTGTAAGGAATCAAACCCCTATTAATCGAAGAGTTTATTTGTATTGGTTACCTAGATACATAAACGTCTCTTGTATTTAAAATGAATACACTAATTACAACATAATTTTTTTTTTCTTTTAAACAAATAAATAACATCAAGGATAACTCTAATACATCTAAAAAATCCCTATATATCATTCATAGTATGCTTCTTGAATTTATGAGGAAAGAAAAATTATAAGGGTGAGCTAAAATTTTCAGTAAGTGTAAAATATATAGGAATAAATAATGAATCAATGAGAATAATAATTATGTAATGGTAAATAATAGAACAAAAAAACCATATAATCAACAAACTGATAAGGAAGTGCATCAAAAATATGGAGATGTAATAAATGAAAACACATTACATTCTAATTAATAGATAAGGAAAAATAAATTTGGAAGGTCAAGAAACTAAAACACATTCTATTTAATCAATGAACTGAAAATAAAATGTATCCATAGATATGTCAACACAAAATATCATGGATGAATAATTACTAAAACTGAATGAAGGAAATGCTTTATTAATGGAATTCATGTCTAAGGCACATGAAAACCTATAACATAAAGAAATTTCACAAGAAGTTTTAAAATTACATATATAAACCCATTTAAATTGCACAACTTATTTGTCTAATGAGAACCTGTTGATGCATCGAGAAGATATATAAAGTCCGGGATCCTCTGGTCATTTCCTATCCAAAGCATTCCTCATATCGAATAGTTGAAATAAATAATATGCCTTATCAAATATAAATACTGAATAAAGAATACAGAAATATCAATATTTCCCCAAATAATAAAATAACTATCAATATAGACATCATATGTAAAATGTTAAATAGTTTAGGAAATAAAAATATCCATGATAAATGAAATGGAGAAATAGGGGAAAATTTAATGTTCAATGATCATAGGAGATTGGATATTACTAGGGGACTAAAAAATGAATCAAGGAAGTTAATGTGAATACTATCGTTGGCCAAATCAACAATTATCCATCTAGAGGAAGAATAAGTTTGGTATCAATTCAACAAATCCCAAGAAGAGTAAAATAAAGGGTATTTGTCATTGATGAATGAAATAATTATAAGAAGATATTAAAATCATTCTTAAGAAAATATAATTTTGCTTTGAAAACCATTTATTGGAATATCACTTTTTAAAACATTTTCTTTAAAAATAAACCTTTATAAATTCAAATGAAGCTTCAAAGAAATTATAGTGATTAAATTCGTACTTTCCATAAAAGTTAATAGAAAATTCCTTTCGCATTGTAAAAATGTTTGAAAAATTATTTATCAGGAAAGGGGAAAGAATATTCCTTTGAAGAAATTGGTAAGATAAAAAAACAATTTTTTTACCAAATTATTTTAATTTGTTTTGAATATTTTATAACAATACATGGTTTTAGAAGAAAATAGGTTCTCTGACTAAATAGAGAAATGACGTCAGGTTTTCATAAAAAAATTTCTAAAAAACTTTTGTACCAAAGAGTGGAAAAATATTACTAATAGTTTGAAATGTTCATGAATAACCAGAGTAGATAAAATTAAATTTTTTATTGAAAAATGGTTATATAATTTCATCTAATGGAAATACCATTGAAAGATCATTTCTGTTATTGTGAAAGGGTAATAATTAAAATGGTATATATATGTATATATTATATTTACATAAATGAAATTATATAATTAATATCATATATAGTTTTTTAATGTCACCTATGTTTAATTATAATCATACTTTATACATTCTATGGATCGTGTGAATGAATCACATTGCTTGGAGGAGGGGTAGTCCACACTTCCTCAAACGATGTTATTGAATTAACGCAAAATTAAAAGTATTAAAGGTATGTGTTATAAAATGATTAAAGAAGTATAAATAGATAATAAATATCATATATTTCATATATAAATGGATTTACCATCATAATTTCCATCCATGAATGTTGGTAATGGAAAAATGAACAATCATCCTACTGTGAGGTAGTAGTTCTCCGTACATAGAAATAGTATGTTCGTTACACATTAGATGGATGTGTGTGTAAGTGTAGGTCAATAACATATAATAAAACATAATATTATATTAAGGATAATAATGTTTTTATACAATAATATAATAATAAGATATGAGAGGTTTGATAATTGAAATAAAATTGAAAATCTTGAGATAAGACGTTACCTCTTAATCGTGTTACTACTTTTGGTTTGTACCAAAAGGAATCCATAGAATGATTTATAACAATAGAGTGGATTCATGGTTGAGGGGAAGTATTTGAGGAAGATATATGATAAGATCTTGGTATATCCCAAGTGAGTTGAGAGGTGTGATGAATGAGGAGATGTGGTGGCCTTTTATAAGGGAGGAAAATGACTTACTTGGTCTTTTTGAAAAGAAGTTTGGTGAACCCACGTTTTTACATAAAAAACATAAAAACTAACCAAAATAAATAATGGAAGGTTTATGTCCGAATTATGGCCATCCATTGGGTTTCTGAAAAGTTTATAGGTTATTAGGGCCCCTAAGATAAAGGTTTAGTCCTTTATTAAGCTTAATTTTACCATAATAATTATAATTAATTTTAATCACATTCACTAATATTTTTGGTCAAAAAAAGAGTTGGTATTATTAGAAAATATAAATGATGATTATTAAATATATGGAATCCATTTTTATAAATTTAAATCATAGAAGTTGAATAATTTTATTTAAAATTCATCCTGTAGACAGTGCAACAATGAAGGTTTTTAAAGTAAAAACATCTGAATGTTTTCTATGTTTTTATAATAAATTTCATAGTGAAATTGATTCCAATGTAATAAATTGTATTAATATAAAAATATATTATCTAATTAAACTTTAAAACTAATTAAAATTTTAATTTAATCTTACAAAAAATTAGATGAAAATGCAGTTTTGAACTAAAATGCAGTATTTTAACTTTTCATTAAAAAATGAAATGTTTCATAAAAATATAAAAAATTCTCCGTAACCTAATTATTATGTATAAACTTCAAATATGAAGTTTATTTTTACATATTAAATCAATTAAATTATCCAAATTTAGATTTGAAATTGGTTCTCCATTAAAAGATGACAAAATAATCTTTTTAAAAATATGGGGTTTATGTGTAAAGTATGGTTTGTTCTTATCTTATGCATATCAAACATTATAGATTAATATAAAAAATAATTTATTGCATAATATATATATATATATATATAATTTAAATAATTCAGTAATTTTAAATAGTTATCTTTATTAAAACAAAACTCCATTGGGAGAATAAAATAATAATATTTCTTTTTATATCTAATTGGTTCAAATTTTCATTTCTTAGTAATTGGTAACTAATGAATTCATTTTATATTTATATAAATCATAAATTTTTCATATTTTAGTTAATACTATTCATAAACTCAAACATAATGGATAAATTATATCATATTATATTAAATATTAATATTTTAATAATACATTGTTATTTCGTGAAACTTAGTCTTGCGTGTAATGAAAGCTATCGAGGAAGGTCACTCTTGCGAGTAACGCGAGCTATCGAGGAAGGTCTCTCTTTCATGTAACACAAGATAAATGGGTCTTTCTTGAGTTAAAAACTATATCATGTATTGAATTTATTTAAAATTATAAATATATAGTAGTGTCTCTGGATATTATATTCTCTTACATGATTGTTGATGCGTGTCATACGTGTTATCAAAAACAATATCATTCTTTAGAATTTTAGGGTGTTATAGTTATGAGAATAATGATTTTATGAAGGTAATAAGGAAAATAGACCCAAAAATTTGAAGACAATATTTTTGAAGATCTATGTGCAATAGATCTAGGATCACTTCTATAGATCTACACTTTAACAACATGTAAAAGGTTTTTATCATATCTAGAAAGCACTAATGTTGTAAAAACCATTAAAAGTTGGTATCTTTTATGAGTGCTAGAAAAAATCTTATAAAGGGACAATTTATAAGCACTGAAATGATGATAAAGGCATCCTTTATCAATGATTTTTTATCATTGATAATGGGTGCTTTTATAAAAACATTTTTATTAATACTTTTTTAGCATTGATAAACACCCCTTTATTAGGACTAAAAAAACACTGATAAAAGTAGGGTTTATCAGTGGTAATAATTTTTATTCATCACTCAATACTGGGCATTCCACTAGAATCAACATTCTCTAACACTCCATTATCAACACTCACTCACCCTCATGTGATTTTATCAGAGATCACTTGTAACCTTTATCAAAGCTCCCCCAAAACCCACTCACCCGCCCCTGACTTTAACAATGCTTTCTATCCCTGCCACCAATGCATGCCTAGCTACATTTGAACATGAGACCTCCACCTACACACCCTTGTTCCCTTACCACTACTCCATGATTTTTTACTTTAAATTTATGATATATCTATTTTTATATAAATTTAGATACATCTTTCTTATCCATATATTTAATAATATATTCATATATAAATATTTTAAATACATTTATATAATATGTTTTTTTAGGTATGTTTCTTGGTGTGTGTTTATATTTATATTTATGTGTGTGTTCAAATTAATATTTTCATATTTATATATAATATATATATTCACATAATTATTTTTAAATACATTCATAAAATATGTTTTTGTGTGTGTGTTTATATATATATATGCATGTGTCTATATATAAATAAAAAAATATATTTTTATATTTATTTATATATATTATTTTTTAATATTTATTTAAATGTATTAGAATATATACATGAATATATATATTTTTGTTAATACATATATATTTGTATAGGTAAATACATATTCATATAATTTTATATCATAAATAAAATGGATAAATTTTTATTTAATGTAAAATGAATAGTTATTTTTTTATTGAAATACGGTTTATATATTTATGAATACATTTTATATGTAAATATATTTAAATATTTATTTTTATAATTAAATTTTTTATACTTAATTATATAAAAATATGTATACATTTTTTTATAAATAACAATATAATGTGAAAACATTAAAATTTCAATACCATACTATTCATATGAGTGTAATATATTTGAATAAATTCATTCTTTGCTAAAAAAATAAAATATGACCCCCTTAAATGAAACCTAAATCCCAACAAATATTAAAAAATAATGGTATCCCAACTAAAAACTAAATTTTCCTGTAATTCCAGACTTTTTTTACCTTGAATAAACAATGATCGAGGTCCTCCAGTCAGCACGACATTGATGAATTCACAATCTTCAATTTGATATGTGGTAGAGCCCAAATGGACACCTGGATCAAGAGTTATGGTCGTTTGAAGTTCAAGTCATTTTTTTAACTTATATTAATTTATTAGTTAATTTTTAAACTTTTACTTTCACCAATTTTTTATTAAATATATACTATTCAATACTAACTAACAAATTATTAATTAATATTGTTTTTTAATTATTATTAAATCATTTTTCTCTAAATATATTATATACTAATTGTAAAGAAATATTTAGTATTATATAAATCATATTTATGCAAATATATTTCATATATATCAATATTAATTTGTTTTTTATGAAAATATGATTTTTAATTATATATATCTATATATTGAAGGTCACCATTCATTAGTGATAAGATAAAGTGCCGATAAAGGGATACTTTTATAAGGTTTTTTTGACAGTGATAAAACAACCCTTTATTAGGAGTGATAAAATAGATTTTTTTTGCTGATATGGTATTTCATTTATCAATATAATATTTCATCTACAGTCGGTGTCTCCCCCTTATTTTTGAAAGGGGGTGGGTTAAGGCAAGAATGGTTGGTTGTTTTGGTCGGTGGAAAAACCCCACTAAACCACCAATGGGGGAAGAACTTTATGGGGAGAGGTAGCCTATAAATAGATCTTTATCTTACCAGTTCTAGAATTAGCTCCACTGACAATATCATCACCAGAATTTCATTAGTTTATGTGGTATTTTGTGAGGTGGATTTCCCACATATTTAAGAGATATTTCTAAGGGTTTTCTTCTTATAATAGTGAGGGATTGCATACCCACTTTTACCCATAGTGATCCTTATATTGCCTGTGGATTTTTACCACTTCAATTTTGGGGGGTTTTCCACATTACATCTAGTTTAATTTATTTAATTATATTTCCCTTGATTTTATCTCTATATTATTGGTGAATGAGTGGACCAATCCTTTTTGGTCCCAACAACATTTCCTCCTCCCCTAAAAACCCACCACCTACCCCTAATCTCATCTTTTGGTGAGAACCCCTCACCATCCACATCATCTCCATACTTGAGCTGGCCAAGATTGTCATCCATTTGCATCCACACCTATCCATCACTACCATCCTCATCAACCACCCTGAAGACCCCATCATCACCACACATGGCAACATCATCTCGTCCTCCAACTCCATCACCCAATGATGTATCCACTTCTTCTAGTACCCCATTCATCCCCAAGGGTGTAGAAGCCACCACAACATCCTCCTTCATCGTGTTTTTTTGTGAGTTACTCAAATATAATAAGCTAAGTATCCAAGATGGCATAACCGATATAGTTTCCCTATCATAGTGTCCAGGAATAACCTGACTCACGGGTTGTTCAATAGACATTTTCACTATCTCTATGGTAGAAATATATGATTAATTTGGCACCCCACCTATATGTTTTAAACCAATATAATTATCTTCCTCAGTCTCTTCTTCCACCTAAAATCCCTTCCGGAAAATTTCAATAAGGCCCTAACCAACTTCAATAATCCAAATATGAAGATGGCACTACCTAGAGAAGAAAGTGTATTGGTGCAGCTCGTCAGAAGAGTAGTAGGAAAATCAATGAATAAATGGAGTGAGGGGGCTGATGGTGAGATGTGCAACTAGAGTGAAGGTCACTGATGAGATGTTTAGTCGTAAGCATAGTGATTTATATAGCTATATATGTGAATTTTTTTTATATATGTAGGAAAATTTAAATAATGTATTCATAGCATATGAATATAAGTGTACGCGATTTCCAAAAATGTATGCATGTTGTTTGCATGTGGAATGAAATTAATTTAATTTTTTAATATAGAATTTTCATGGAAGGAATACTTAATTGCATAGAGAATTTATGCATAGGGTAATTTTATATATTATTCAATGTATGCATATTGTTTACAAAGTGGTAATTGCAGGTCCATTCATTATAAATGTTTTTGGTGTTCATTCTATAAAATAGGAAGAAAATATTGAATCAATATATATAATTTTACTTTTTAAATATTACTTCAAGAACTACTATATATATAGGCTTCATCAGTGCTAGAAATAGTCTTCATCAATGTTAATAATGTACAAATGTTCTAAGTGCCTTTAAAAATAGACACCTTTCATTAGCATTAAAAATATACCTGGTAAAATTTCCCTTCATCATCACTAAAAAAGAACTAATCAAGGGGGTCCATTATCAGTGATAGATTAGCAGTGATAAAGTGAGAATTTAATAGTGTTATTTCAAGCACTAATAAAAGTTAGGCTATAACAATATATTGTTGTAATCACAACACACTACAACAAATAAACAATTCAATTATTTTAAATTTACATAATAAATAATAAAAAAACTATATAAAAAAAATTAAAAAATTGGGTTGTACAATTACATTAGTATATATGACTTACATAAATATAATCACATTAAAAACATTAATACATTGTTGTCTTTGTCCCTCAAACCCCTCTTAAAATAGGCAATTCATGCTAACGATTTCTAAAAACCCACCTTAGCTCAAGAAATAGAATGTTCTTATATAAAAAATAAATTTTTTATATTATAAATACTATATATAAATAAATTAAACATAAATATAAAATAATTCATTAATAAAATTTCACTTATAAACTGAAAACGTACACTTTGAGTTATAATGGGAACACCGTGTGTTAGATGAATGTGGGGTTAATTTTTACCTGTCACAAATTATTTATGGATCATTATCCTAATGTGTCTATATAATTTATGTACATTTTATTGCTTTTAATTATGGGTTGTTTGTTTTTAACTAAAGTGTAAATTTTAAACTAAAAACATACACTTTGAGTCATACCGAGCACACCGTATTTCAATTTAATGCATGGTTGATTTCTACATGTCAAAAATTATTTTGTGGATATTTTTAAAATAGTATCAAAACAATATGAGAACATTTTCTTGGTTTTAAGAGTATGACTTGTTACGAACTAAAATTCCATTTTTAAATTAAAACACTTACATTGATTCATACTGGTCACACTATGTGTTGGATTGATCTGTGGTTGATTCCTATAAAAATTAAATAATGAATGTTTCCCTAATGTATTAATACAATAAAAGTGTATTTGGTCAGTTTTCAATGAGTGATTTATGTTTTTAATTAAAATTTCATTTTTAATCCAAAGGCATGCACTTTGAGTCATATCTATCACATCGTGTGTTAGATTGACATGAACCGAGTTAGTACATGTTACAAATGACTTATAGACTGTTTTCCTAAATTTTCAATAGACTTAGATAATGTTTTCTATATTATCAGTGAGTGACAAAAAATTTAACAAAAATATCAATTTTAAACTGAAAACACAAATTTCTAGTCATATCAGTCACATCGTGTAACACATTGAAGTTAGGATGATTCTTATACATAAAAAATTACTTATATATCAATATCCTAAAATATAAAAAAAAAATGAATGTTTTTTCTTGGTTTTGAGTTTCTAACAATTATTTTGAACTAAAATATCAATTTTAAATAAAAACACTCATTTTGAGTCATACTGATCACACCATGTGTTAGATTAATATAAGAATGATTCCCACATGTCACAAAAGACTCAAGGATCATTATAATATTGTATCAAGAAAATATGAGTGTGGTTTTTAGGTCATCAATGAGTGACATATGTTTTTAACTAAAATGTAATTTTTAAATTAAAAACATGCACTTAGAGTCATACCAGTAAGATCTTGTGTTGAATTGAGATGAAACTGATTTCTACATGTCAAAAATGAATTATGGACTATTATCCTAAAGTATCAAGACAATACAAGAAATGTTCATCTTTTTTTAAGAGTGTGGAAAACATTTTTAACTAAAATATCAGTTTTAAACTGTAAAAAAACATTTCAATTCATAATGGTCACACCATGTATTAGATTAATGTACAACTAATTCCTACGCATCAAAAATGACTTATTTATTGTTTTAATAAATTGTCAAAAAAATATAAATTTCCTTGCATTGTTTTGAGTATGTCACATGTATTTTTAAATAAAATGTTATTTTAAATTGGAAATATGCACTTTGAGTAATAACGATAATAATGTGCATCATATTGATGTGAAATTGGTTCAAACATCTTACAAATTACTTAAGGATCTTTTGCCTAATTTATCAAGACAATTTGAGCACATTTTATCCATTTTCAATGAGTGAAACACATTTTTAACTGAATTGTTATTTTTAAACTAAAAACACACATGTTGAGTCATACCTATAATGGAACATACATTAAATACATTGTTATTACTTCAGAATTGAATCATACTTATTAAAACATATAACAAAACCATGATAGGACCGTATAGGTATAATGTCTTTAGAAACTGGGAAACATAAACAACTGGTTCATAAATCATCTACATTGTCTCCCGTTTATTTCATCATATCTAGAGTCCCTTTTGGAATGTCCTACTTACTAACTTTATTCCTGACTTGGGGAAAAGAAAACATACAAAAGGGTGAGCTCAAATTCTCAGTAAGGGTAAACAAAGGAAATATCAATCATATCATTTTCATAAGAACATAACATTTTGAAAATCTTAACCTGTAAAAGAGATCATAATATCATGACATGGGATGAATCATAGTAGTGAAATGTAATCCCAATTATCATAACTTAAAACATGAAACATTTTTTCATACACACATAATCATATAAAATCATTTCATATTATTCAAGACTCATTTCCAATACCATCATAGAGGATAAATTCCATTACTGAACCGAGTTCACTCCTCATTCCAGTCCTGTATCACTGAACCAGATTAACTTGTCGTTCTAGCCATGTATATATCATGAGATATAAATTTTTACCCAATTCATTGGAGGGAGATATAGGTCCCACCCATATCATAATGAAACCATTCTTATGTGTGCCACAAAATCATAAATCATACATCATAGCATAAACCCTGTAATAAAAATGGGATTCTTAAACAACATGCCATCATAACATAATCTATATAAGATAAAGGAATTCATAAAAATAATTCCATCATAACATAATCAAATCAATGTAATAATAGGGATATAAACCTAACCCTATATCATCTTATATAGAAAATAAATTTGATAAAACACTTGAACTCAGTTTTTTTTGGGGAAAATGTCTTTTCTTCTTCAAAATCATTTTCTTTTCTCAAAATGAAATAAAATTTTAAATAAATGATTTTTTTTTTGAAATTAATCATGAAATCTTGAATAGTAATCTTCTTGGAAATAAGGCGTTATGAAACCGTAAAAATCCATTCATGCCGTATAAGTTAAAAAAACATTCTTCTCATACTTTGGCCAGAAAAGTCAAAAAGTATCTCATACTGAAAACGAAAAAAGATTCCTTTCATATCTTTTACTAAAATTTTCAAAAATAGTTAAAATTGGATTTAAAAAATTTCAGGAGGATAGAAATAAAATTAAATATTAATGAAACATGGATGTGGATGATAAATATTCCCCAGTAAATACTGAAGTATAAACAATCTCGGATATAAATTGAGACAGTGAGATTTTCCCTTGCCTTAGGTCCGATATGCTTCGTATGTATCCGAACCTCCTGTATAATGATTTAAATAGTTTTATTGATCTATTAAAGAATCAAAATTAATTTTATGATAACATTTATGATCATATTTTTATCCTTTTGTTAGTAACATTTCATTGTTACTCGTTGTTTGGGTATTAACTGCTTTATTTTCATACGTATGTTTTGTCAGATAAGTTCATATTACTATTTTTAGGTTATAGTTATATCATTTACAGAATGGTATTAGTATAATATATATCATATTTATTCATTAAATTCATTTATATAATCACGTTTTAATGAAGATCATGTAGAACGAATCATATCGCACCGTGGAGACGGTAAGCCGTACGTACGCACGAGCGACGATATCGTTCTCATAATTATTGAATGGTATTGGAGTGGATTATAGAATATCTCAGAATTAGTGTCATGTTATAATAATCATATATAGATATTATTTACACCATTATACCCATCCAAGTAAGGTGGTGGTGGAAAAACAGATTACACCACAGCGTGGAGACAGTATATCGTACATACACACGCGTGGTGATTTCATTTTTCGTAGGATGGATAGAAGGTGAAATAGGGTTGTTAAATATTTATAATAACATATGAGTATATTATTGATACTTATTATATTAATTTATAATGAAACAACTAAATTATAGGAAGTAGAAGAAGAAAGAAACTGTATGGAATCGTTAGAAGAGATTACCTCTTCCTCGACGCACCTCCTTTAAACTTCCTCTTAAGGGACTAGAGTTGGTCTTTTGAGAAGACCAGAACCTCCAGAATGTTACTAGGGAAGTTGAGAAGAGTAATGGGTAGGGTTTCGCTGTGCTTTAATGCTCAAAGTTTTGTGAAGAGGAGAGGGAGTAGGTTCCCTTTTATAAAGGAGGAGAGGGGCACCTTTGGAAACATAAAAAAATATTAATTTATAATAAATTAAAAACCCACTTAAAAACCTCAAAAAATGACTCAATTAAATGATTATATGATATAGGGTTGTAATCTCATCAACCAATAAAATTTAGACATGTTTGGAATTTATTTGAAACCTTATCAACTTGATTTATCATTATTTAATCTATTTAGTTTTATTTGTGGTAATAATATTCTAAATTTAAAATTGTTATAAATAATTACTTATGTGTTATTAATTGTCCATAATTGGATACTTTATGAAATTATATACCATATAAATTTCAGTTTATAATTTTTAAATATTTTTTGTGATTTTTAAACAATTTTATAATATGTTATTTTTATAAAAAAAGTGTCAATTTTGACACTATTCATTTATTTGCATTTAAATAAAATCCACACATAGAATATATTCAAACCAAAATATTTAATAGATTCATAATATGTCATATTCATCTATAAATTTTTTTGAGAACATTAATTATTTCATATAATATTTATTTAAGTATTTTTAAAACAATTTATTTGATATTTCAATCAATAAAATAATTTCTACATCACTATTGTATCATCATTAATGATAATTATTTAACCCCTAAAAATTATAAATAAATTGTCATGACGTAGATAATTTTATTATATTTCTGTAGACTATTTATATTCTCAGTTTTATGAATTTTATCAATAAATTAAAATTATTAACCTTATAAGATATAAGAGAGTGACATGTTGTCACTTTCTTTGGTTTTAAGAATAATTATATCATTTTCATGGTCAAAATTCCATGAAATGAATCTATTCTGACTCTTAGGTGATATGAGTTGACTAATATTCATCCAATAGAATTTTGGAAGGTGGTAGGGTAATTTTATAATCTTATTTTTACCCTTAATTACCCGATTTACCTTTAACTGTAGTAAATAAAATTTACCGTAATTACTATTCATAATGTCTAAAAATAAAAAGTAGCCTATTAGTATAATTTGGACATAATGATTCCAAATTTGGAATCCATTTTTCCAAATTCAAAACACATAAGTGGTATTATTTAATTTAAAATTAATCCCGCTGTTGAGAAAATGGGTTTTAAAAGTTAAAACGTTGCAAAAGATTGAAATGTTTTTACCAATGAATTCAGTGAAAAATTAATGATATTGACTTAAATTATATTAAATTGTAAAAATATATTCTATTTATACTTTAAAAACATTCAATATTATAATTTAACCATATAAATTATCTCGATGAAAAAAATTGTTTTTAATTAAAATTTAGCATATTTGTACTATTCATCAAAATATGAATGTTAATAGAAAAATATCAAAAGATTATACAAAGTTAATTTTTATATCCTTATTGAAATTAATAAGTTTATTTAATTAAATTAAACTTATAAATGTGTCAAAAACTAGATTTAAAATGGGTGCGCCATCAAAAGGCGGTAAAACTGCATTTTTTGAAAAATACTTCTTTTATCTGAAAAATTTATTTAGTTTTCATACCTCATTCTAGAAAATGTGTAAGATTAATTATAGTGTTATAAAATAAAAAATTCAGTTAATAATATTCATAATGGAAAGTTCATAATATTATAATAATATATCATTTTTTTAGTGAAACTCGGTATTGCGTACAACACAAGCTATAGAGGAAGGTTGCTCTTGCGTGTAACGCAAGCCAAGACAGCATTGTGTGTAGTGAAATATTGTTTTGGTGTTGCGTATAACATACATCATAAAATATATATATATATCTCATAAAATCTCAGGGTGTTACATTCTACCCCCCTTAAAATGAATTTAGCCCTCGAAATTCATCACTTCGTAACAAACAGATGAGGATACCTCTCACTCATCATATCCTCAAGTTCTCATGTAGCTTATTCTAATTGGTGGTTCCTTCATAAAACTTTAACCAAGCGAGTGGTATTGTTTCGTAAAACTTTTTCTCTACGATCCAGAATCTTTATCAATTTTTCTTCATAATAAAGATCTTGCTCCAACATTACAACTTATGAGCTTAGAACATGTGAAGGATCGGGTATGTAATTTCTCAATAGAGATACATGGAACACATCATGAACTTGAGAGAGATTTGGGGGAAGTTACAATTGGTAATCTACCTTCCCAACATGATCTAGTATTTCTAAAGGACCCATATATCTAGGGCTCAGCTTTCCCATCTTTCCAACTCTCATTACTCTCTTCTAGGGAGATATTCATAAGAAAAATTTATCACCCACATCAAACTCTAGGTATTTTATTAGGTTGTCAGCATAACTTTTTTGTCGACTCTGAGCTGCTCTTCTGTGCTATTGAATAGATCTGACCTTTTCTGCCATCTCATCCACAAGAATAGGTCCTAATAGCTTTCTTTCATCTACTTCATCCCTGAAAGTTGGAGTTCTATATTACTTTCCATAGGTAGCTTCATAAGGATCCATATGAATAATGGAGTGAAAGATATTATTATAAGAAAATTCCACCAAATGTAGGTGCTGATCCCAACAAACTTTCAAAACTATAGAGGAGGCTCTCAACATTTCTTCCAAAGTTTGAATTTTCCTCTCAGACGGACCGTCTGTCTGAGGATGATAGTCAGTGCTGAAACATAACTCTGTATCTAGAGCATGCTGAAGACTTCGCCAAAACATCGAGGTAAACCTCAGATCCCGATCAGATATAATGGAAAGTGGTACTCCATGAAATCTTACCACTTCCTTTACATATATCCCAGCAAGCTGATCAAGAGAGAAATCTTCTCTAATATAAGTGAAATGTGCCTACAACATAAGGCGATCAACTATAACCCAGATAACATTATTGCCTTTGTATGTTTTGGGAAGTCTTATGACAAAGTCCATAGTGATGTTTTCCCATTTCCATTCTGGTATGGGTAATGGTTGTAACATCCCCTTAGACTTCCGTCTCTCAGCTTTAACTTGCTGACAAACCATGCATCGAGAGACATATTCGGCGATATCTCTTTTCATTACATCCCACAAAAAGTAATTTTTTAGGTCCCTATACATCTTTGTACTTCCAGGATGAATAGAGAATAAAGAACTATGTGCCTCATCCAGCAGCTCCTTTAATTCTTGTATAATAGGAATATAGACACGGTTCCTGAACCTTATTATCCCATCACAATCAAAGTTGAATTCAAGAACATTTATCAAATTCTTTTGTAGTCCAACATCCTCCTTTAGAACCTCTTTAATCTTAACTTGTATAGATGGTTGAACATTCATTTGAGAAAGATAAGATATCTCCCCTTTCATTAAAATTCCAAGATCCATCCTTTGTAAATCCACAAATATTGGATCTTTTGTGATCCTCATTAGGGATAAGCTAGCATGGTCTTGTCGACTTAATGTGTCTTCCACCTTGTTTTCTTTCCCAGGGTTGTAATGTATGGAGCAGTCGTAATACTTAATCAGCTCCAACCATATTATTTGGTGCATATTCAACTCATTTTGTGTGAAAATATACTTTAAACTTTTATGATCAGTATAAATATCAAACCTTTCACCATAAAGATAATGCCTCCAAATATTTAATGCAAAGATTACCGCAGATAACTCCAAATCATGAGTTGGGTAATTTTTCTCATGTATTTTCAACTGTCATGAGGCATAAGCTATCACCATATCATTTTTAATGATAACACACCCTAGCCCTTTCTTGGATGCATCACTGTAGATCACAAACTTTTCTCCACTATAAGGTAGTGTGAGCATAGTTTCATTGGCTAACCTTCTTTTTAGATCTTTGAATTTCTCTTCACATTCCTCTGTCCAAACAAACTTAACTCCTTTCCAAGTAAATTTGGTGTGTGGGTTAGATAATCTTGAAAAATATTTCACAAAATTTCGATAATACCTAGATAAACCAAGAAAACATTGGATTTCAGTTACTGTTGTTGGTCTCAAAAATCTTTCAATAACCTCTGTTTTTGCTGGATCCAAAAATATCCCCTCTTTTGATAGTATGTGACCCAAAAAATGAAAGTTTTTTAAGCCAAAATTCACACTTGGTAAATTTGGCATAAAGCTTCTCCTTTCTCAGGGTCTTCAATACAATTCTCAAGTGATATTCATGTTCTTCCTTTCTCTTTGAATATACAAGAATATCATCTATAAAGAATACCACAAACTGATCAAGATATTCTCTAAAGACTCTATTCATTAGATCCATGAAGATAGCAGGGGAATTAGTAAGACCAAAAGTAATCACTATAAATTCATAGTGTCCATGCCTTGTACAGAAATCCGTCTTTGTTATATCCTCCTTTTTTACCCTTAATTGATGATACCCTGAACTAAGATCAATCTTGGAAAAGTATTGAGCTCCGTGTAGTTGGTCAAATAAGTCATCAATGCGTGGGAGATGATATTTTTTCTCGATAGTGATCTTGTTAAGTTCTCGATAATCAATGCAGAGTCTCATTGATCCATCTTTTTTCTTAACAAACAGAATAGGTGCTCCCCAAGGTGATGCACTAGGGTGTATGAATCCATTATCAAGATTCTATTGGAGTTTCTTCTTCAATTCCTATAACTCAATTGGGGCCATTATATAAGGTTTATTTGAAATGTGTATAGAACTCGGTATGAGTTCTATTGAAAACTCAACTTCACAATTTGGTGGAAGACCAGAAAATTATTCTGGAAAGAAATCATCAAACTCCCGTAAAATGGGAATATTCTTAATCGTGTGTTTCACTCCAGCCATTTGAGATAAATAGCCTTCATTTATTAGAATCAAGACCCATAATATGGAAGAAATTTCCACTGGAAGGTTATATTCATCCTTGCATCGATAAATGATCATAGATTGATCAGGAATATGAAATGTGACTTCCCTTCTTTGGAAATTGATATGATATCCATATAAAGAAAGCCAATCCATGCCAATAATTACATCAAATTCCACTATAAGAAGGATCACAAGATTTTCAGGAAGCACTTTCCCACAAACTTCAATCGGAGAAGAATTGTAAACTTTTGATGCGACTGTTGTTACATTAAGCATTGTCACAGCTAACTCAATATCTAATTGTTGAGGCAGTGAGGAGATACCCTTAGAAAATTCTTTAGAAATAAAAGAGTGGGTGGATCCAGAATCAAATAAAACATTTTATACTTTAGATTTGATGGTAAGTGTACCTTTCACCACTTCGTTATCATACTCCACATCACCGATAGAAATTGAATGTGACTTTCCTTTTTATTTGGCCTTAAGATTTTGTTTATGTCGATCATCATCAACAACCCTTGGATTGGGAAATTGATTAGCATAATTCCCCATTTCCTTGAACTTGTAACATTGAAGTGTAATAGGTGCATTCTGTGTATCCCTTTCTTTGTTCACATCATTAGACATATTCTTCCCATTACTTAGACATTCAATTTCCATATGGACTTCTTTTCCACATTTAAAACATCTACTTGTCCCTTTAAGACAATTCCCTCCATGTTTCTTTCCACACTTTGGGCATAAGAGAAAACTCATATTCTTTTCAGTGTCGTCTTTATATTTTCCTTTGAATTCCATTTTCCTCTTATTATCAACCCCATATGATTGATGGGTTACTCCAATATCCATCTCAACCTTGAGAGCACATCAAATAATTTCCTCATAGCTATTGAATTCCCTTATGGCTAACGCCCTTCGAAGACTTGGTTTTAAGCCACTAAAGAATCGATCGATCTTACTCTCAAGTTGGATAATAATTCTGAAAGTGTACCTTGCAAGTCTTGTAAAATTTGCTTCGTAGGTACTAACAGATTCATCATCCTTTTGCTTTAGTTCAAGAAACTCCTTATCCATCTTTGTTTAAAGAATACGAGGGAAGTATTTATTGAAAAATAAGTTCATGAACTCATCCCATTCCATGGACTCAATTTCGTCTCTTTGCCTCGTATTCTTGATAAGATTCCACTATTGATCAACTTCACCTTCCAAATGATATAATACTAGGATAACTTTATCATGTTCAGAACATTGTAGAACTGAAAATATATTTTCAGTGGTATTGATCCATTGTTCAACCACTAATGCATCAGAAGACCTGTTGAATGAAGGTGGACGCTGCCTCATAAACGATTCAACAAAATGTTGCTCCTTCCTTTGCTCGTTTGGAAGTCCTGCATGATTCATAGCTTGAGAAAGTTGTGTGAGCATGGCTACAAGATTTTTCATTCCAACTCCCATAACGTTTGGTTTCTCAGGGGAAAAATCATTGCATTGCCAGTCACATTCAACATTAACACAATTCCTTTGGGTTCCAACCATTGACTAAAACCAAGAAGCATAGTGTGAGAAACACTAATTACAACAGGAAAACCACATAATCCATAATAAAATTTCACACTTTAGGTCTTATCATAGGTTATTCATGGCCATTTCTAAAACACTAAGATTTTTTTCTATGCTTAGGCATATCCTTAGGGTTCTTACTAAGGTGTTCACATCCTAGTTTCCAAAGGTTAACTATACCTTTCCTCTGATACCAACTATAACGAAACATACTTTACATACATTTTTATTACTTCAGAATTGAATCATACTTATTACAACCTATAATAAAACCATGATAGGACCATATAGGTATAGTTTCTTTAGAAACTTGGAAACATAAACAACTGGTTCATAAATCATCTATATTGTCTCCCATTTATTTCATCATATCCAGAGTCCCTTTTGGAATATCCTACTTAATACCATTATTCCTGACCTAGGGAAAGGAAAACATAAAAAAGGGTGATCTAAAATGCTCAGTAATGCTAAAAAAAGGAAATATCAATCATATCATATTCATAAGAACATAACAAATTTAAAATATTAACCTGCAAAAGAGATCATAATATCATGACATGGGATGAATCATAATAGTGAAATGTAATCCAAATAATCATATCTTAAAACATAAAACTTTGTTTCATACACACATAATCATAGAAAATCATTTCATATTAGTCAAGACTCATTTCCAAGACCATCATAGCGGACAAAGTCCATTACTGAACCGTGTTCACTCCTTGTTCCAGTCCTGTATCACGGAACCATATTAACTTGTCATTCCAGCCATGTCTATCTCATGAGATATAAATTTTTACCCAATGCATTGGAGGTAGATATAGCTCCCACCCATCTCATAATTAAACCATTCTTATGTGTTCCACAAAATCATAAATCATACATCATATCATAACCCATGTAATAAAAATGGGATTCTTAAACATCATGTCATCATAACATAATCCATATAAGATAAAGGACTTCATAAAAATAATTCCTTTATAACATAATAAAATCAATGTAATAATAGGGATAGAAACCTAACCCTATATCATCTTATATGGAAAATAAATTTGATAAAACACTTGAAGTCAGTTCTTGAGGAAAATATCCTTTCTTCTTCAAAATCATTTTCTTTTCTCAAAATGAAATAAAATTTTAAAGAAATGAATTTTTGTTTAAATTAATAACGAAATATTTCATAAGAAGGTTCATGTAAATAAGGAGTTATAAAACTTTAAAAATCCATTCATGCTGTATAAGTTAAAAAACATTCTTCTCGTACTTTGGCTGGAAAAGTCAAAATGTATCTCGTACTGAAAACGAAAAAAGATTCCTTTCATATCTTTTACTAAAATTTTCAACAATAGGTAAAATTGGATTTATAAAATTTTATGAGGATATAAATAATATTACATATTGAGGAAACATGGATGTGGTTGATAAATATGCCCCAGTAGATACCGAAGTATAAACAATCTCAGATAAAAACTGAGATTGTGAGATTTTCCCTTTCCTTAGGTCCGATATGCGTAGTATGTATCCAAAACTCCTGTATAATTATTTAAATAATGTTTTGGATATATTAAAGAATCAGAAATATTTTTATGATAACATTTATTATCATATTTTCATCCGTTTGTTTGTAACATTTCATTGTTACTCGTTGTTTGGGTATTAACTGCTTTATTTTCATACGTATGTTTTGTTGGATAAGTTCATATTACTATTTTTAGGTTATAGTTATATCATTTAAATAATGGTATTAGTATAATATATATCATATTTATTCATTAAATTCGTTTATATAATCATGTTTTAATGAATATCATGTAGAACAAATCACATCGCACTGTGGAGACGGTAAGCTGTACGTACGAACGAGCGACGATATCATTCCCATAATTATTGAATGGTATTAAAGTGGGTGATATAATATCTCAAAATTAGTATCATGTTATAATAATCATATATAGATATTCTTTACACCATTATACCCATCCAAGTAAGGTGGTGGTGGAAAAACAGATTACACCACAACGTGGAGATGGTATTCTGTACGTACACACATGCGATGATTTCATTTTTCGTAGGATGGATAGAAGGTGAAATAAGGTTGTTTCATATTTATAATAACATATCAGTATATTATTTATACTGATGTTATTAATTTATAATGAAACAAATAATTAAGATGAAGTAGAAGAAGAAATAAAATTGATGGAATCGATAGAATAGATTACCTCTTCCTCGACGCACCTCCTTTAAACTTCCTCTTAAGGGACTAAAGTTGGTCTTTTGAGAGTACCAGAACCTCTAGAATGTTACTAGGGAAGTTAAGAAGATTAATGGACAGGGTTTGGACAAGATTTAAGGCTCAAATTTTTGTGAATAGGAGAGGGAGGAGGTTCCCTTTTATAAGGGAGGAGAGGGGCACCTTTGGAAACATAAAAAAATATTAATTTTTAATAAATTCAAGCCCTGCTTAAAAACCAAAAAAATGACTCAATTAGAATATTATATGAGATATAGTTTTAATATCATCAACCAATAAAATTTATACATGTTGGGAATTTATTTTAAACCTTATAAACTTGATTTATCCTTATTTAATCTATTTAATTTTATTTGTGGTAATAATATTCTAAATTTTAAATTGTTATAAATAATTACTTATGTGTTTTTAATTGTCCATAATTGGATAATTTATGACATTTCAGACCATATAAATTTCAATTTATAATTTTTAAATATTTTTGTGTTTTTTAAACAATTTTATAATTTGTTATTTTTATAAAAAAACAATAGTGTCAATTTTAACACTATTCATTTATTTGCATTTAAATAAAATCCCCACATAGAATATATTCAAACAAAAATATTTAATATATTCATAATATGTAATATTTATCTATAAATTTTTTTTAGAACATTAATTAGTTCATATAATATTTATTTTAATATTTTTAAAACAATTTATTTGATATTTCAATCAATAAAATAATTTCTACATCACTATTGTGTCATCATTAATGATAATTATTTAATCACTAAAAATTATAAATATATTCTCATGATGTATATAATTTTATTATATTTCTGTAGACTATTTATATTCGATTTTTTATGAATCTTATCGCTAAATTAAAATTATTACACTTATAAGATATAAGAGAGTGACATGTTGTCACTTTCTTTGGTTTTAATAATAATTATATAATTTTCATGGTCAAAAGTCCATGAAACGAATCTATTCCGACCCTTAGGTGATGTGGTTTTACTTTTATTCATCTAATTGAATTTTTTCTAGTGGTAGGGTAATTTTATAATCTTATTTTTACCCTTAATCACCCGATTTACCTTTAACTGTAGTAAATAAAATTTACCGTAGTTACTATTAACAATGTATAAAAATAAAAAAGTAGTCTATTAGCATAATTTAGACCAAATGATTCCAAATATGGAATCCATTTTTACAAATTCAAAACACAGAAGTGGCAGTATTTAATTTAAAATTAATCCCACTGTTGAGAAAACGGGTTTTACAAGTTAAAACGTTGCAAAAGATTGAAATGTTTTTATCAATGAATTCAGTGTAAAATTAATGATAATGACTTAAATTATATTAAATGGTAGAAATATATTATATTTATACTTTAAAACCTATCAATATTAAAATTTAACTATATAAATTATCTCGATGAAAAAAGTTGTTTTTAATTAAAATTTAACTTATTTTTATTATTTATCAAACTATGAAAGTTAACAGAAAAATATTAAAAAATTATCCAAAGTTAATTTCTATATACTTATTGAAATGAATAAGTTTATTTAATCAAATTAAAATTATAAATGTTTCAAAAACTAGATTTAAAATGGGTGCGCCATCAAAAGGCAGTAAAACTGCATTTTTTTGAAAAATACTTCTTTTATCTGAAAAATTGATTTTGTTTTCATACCTCATTCTAGAAAATGTGTAAGATGAATTATAATGTTATAAAATTTAAAATTCAGTTAATACTATTCATAATGGCTAGTTCATAATATTATAATAATATATCATTTTTTAGTGAAACTCAGTATTGCGTACAACACAAGCTATCGAAGAAGGTTTCTCTTGCGTGTAATGCAAGCCAAGCCAGTGTTGTGTGTAGTGAAAGATTAATTTGGTGTTTCATATAACACAATACACAATATATTTATATATTTCTCATGAAATATCAGGGTGTTACAATACCGGTCATACCTTATATCATATTGAGGTGAGATTTATTCATACACATCAAAAATTACTTAGTTTACTTAATATATCAATGTATTTTGAATGTTCTTTCATAGTTTTGAGTGTGTCATGATTATTTTTAACTAAAATGTCATTCGTAAACTGAAAACACACATTTTGTGTCGTAAAAGTCAAACTGTGTATCGAATTGAGGTTTGGATGATTCCCAAATATCACAAATGAATTCTGGATCATTGTCATAATTTATCAACATAATATTAATTCTTTTGTATTTTTAATTATGTCATGTGTATTTTGCACGAAAATGTCAATTTTTAATAAAAAGGCACATTTTGAGTCTTACTAGTCACACCGTGCATCATATTAACATGCGAATGATTCCTACATGTCATGAAAGACATAAGGATTGATATCCTAATATATCAAGAAAATATGATTGTGCTTTCTAGGTTTTAAATAATTGATAGTAATTTCTAACTAAAATATCATTTTAAAATTTAAATCATGCACTCTAATCCATACAAGTCATATCGTGTATCATATTGACTTGTGGATAATTCTTACACATCACAAATGAATTATAGATCATTTTCATAAGATATCAATATAGTCTAAGTTTAATTTTTTAGTCTTTAGTTTGTGACACATGTTTTTAACTAAGATAACAATTTTAAAATAAAACCACATATTTTGAGTCATATTAGTCACACTGTGCATCATATTGACTTCTGAATCATTCTTAGAGATCAAAAACAACTTATGAATAATTATACTAAAGTATCAAAACAATATGAATGTATTTGATTATTTTTGACCATGTGACACTTATTTTAACTAAATTTTCATTTTAAATAGGAAACATGAACTTTGAGTCATACTAGTCACACCGTGAAACATATTGACATGCGATTGATTTGTTTTATGTCAAAAAATGACATGATGGTCATTTTCCTAAATTATTACGATAGTTCAAACACATTTTTTTTTTGTGAGTGAAACATGTTTTTAACTAAATTGCAATTTTAAAATTTAAAAAACATATTTCAACTCATACTAGTCATATCATGTATCATATTAATGTTTGGATGATTACTACATGTTATAAATGATAAATGGATCATATCCATATAGTATCTAGACAATATGATTTCATTTTCTCATTTTTGAGTATGTCATGTTTCTTTTTAATTAAAATTTCATTTGTAAAATAAAAACACACATTTCAAGTCATGTTGGTCACACTGTGTATCATATTGAGGTTTGGATAATTCCTAAACATCAAAAATTAATTATGGATCATTTTTATAATGAATTAAAATAATATGAATGTGGTTTTTCAATTTTTATTATGTCATTTTTCTTTTGAATTGAATCTCATTTTTAAATAAAAATAAACACTTTGGGTTATACTAGTCACACTATGTCATGAACCAGCCCAACAGCGCCCAAACTGTGACTACCCCAACCCACCTCCAATAGGTCTGGGGATGGAGACCAGTGTTCAGTAGGCATATAACTCAAATGGAAGGCCTTATCCTAATGTACATGTACACACACATACACATCTATAATCTAATATAATGACGAAATGTAATAAAAAGTGATAACCATGCGTGCACACATCTAAAATACCACCATTAGAATACCAAAAAAAGTAATGGAAAGAAAAAAAGGATGAATACAAGGCCACCATAAAGGAACATTAAAAAATTCCAACCTATATAGGGGTGAGGAGTATTGTGAATGAATCTATAGGAACACACCTCATTCTGACTATATCACTAATATCTTCCTATTCCCGACCCCTCTAGTTATTCTATAAAAATTCAATCGTTAGTATAAGACATAACACATTTGGGAAAAGCCCATGAAAGGGTCTATATAACAATACCCAATAAGAGACCATAAAATCACTAAAAATATACCCTCAAGAATAATAGTAATCTCATCACAAGTATATGTATCAACACATATAAAAATAATTTCAAGATATAATCAACATTGACAGGTAGTCTCAAGGTAATGTCACAACTATAATTCCATCCTAGTATTCCTGCTCAATAGTGCCACATAACACTCATCTAGGGGGACAAAATCCATGAGTCATGATAGCACTAATTAAATCTATCTAATATGTCATGATCATCATGTATTTCCATAAAAAATACACACTGGAGGTCTAAAGAGAACGATACATATATGGGGATCAAACCCAAGGCAATGGGGTATACTAATAACATAATATGAATTAAACTGCTAAGTAGGGGATTGATTCCCACAGAGTGTTTGTCATAATTATTCCTAGAACCCCACCTAGTGTAAAGATGATGATATAGGATCTCACTTAGAGACTCATGGAAGGATTCCATCAACTATATCAAAGACTAAAGACCCATGGAAGGGATCCCCATACTATGTATTGGATGTGATTCCATATTAAACCCTTAGGTAATGGATCTAGGTAATGTTCTCTAATGAAACTCACCCATTCTAGAGAGGATGATGGCTCTAAAATTTCATTGATAAAGCACATGACATGTACTAGTAGTACACATTGTGTCCCTTTATCACTTGTTTTTTCCTATGTATCACAACCCATGATGGTGTATCATGGACCATTCTCATGTTCCAGTCCATTACTAGGTACATGTCATGTTTGATCCCGTGTACTCCAAGTTGTGTCCATGTATAGCAGGCCATGTCAGTGTTCATCTAGTAATGTATGTGTTCATGTACCTCCCTAGGTACATGCTAAGTCACCAAGTCAAGTCACATGCCATGTGACATGGGTTTCATGAAATGTAATACTTAACTCCATAAAGAACCCTAGCTCCACATCCTAGGCCCCACACATGGTGTGCGTTTATGCATTACACGTTGTGTAGTGTGGAATTTAGAGAAACACATAGATCTTCCTCATCTCATAACCTACTCCTCCATTATCCAATCCAATTGAAAATAATGATGAAGAGTGTGGATCTAGTATGGCTGAGCCTCACAGTCACCATTTGTTGGAATCCGACATCTCAAACTGCTAGGTAAATGCCAAGATTCACCTTCTGTAGTTATTGCATCAAATCATAATGAATATAAATAATCAGACTAATCCCAATCCATTTTCACCATCATCACAACTCATTCCCATCATTTATCTGATCCTAGATTTATGATAACAATCCATTGCACCCATAAAACAGTGCACTCCATTTTTTATCCAGTATTTTTCAAACCACTAGCACAAAAAAGAATGTTGGTGATGATCTCACTAAGAACAGTTGGAGAAATACAAGAAACACAAAAAAATAGGAACTACCCTCTTTCTTGTTCATTTGGCCTTGATCAGTTTCCATTAGAACGATTAATGAAGATACAAATTAAATAAACAATTCTCTCGGATTCCCCGCAAATAAACTTGTACACAAAATATGGTCTATCCAAGAATTAATCTTTTAGTCAATTGGTTCACATTCATCATAGGAATAAATAAACAAGTAAAATTCATAAAATACCTAAAAACTACTTATATTTGGATCAATCACTAGTGGAGAACAATTTTGTTTTGTTATTGTTGGAGTGATCCTTGAGATCCTTCACACACCAATTGATGATCCAAGATCTGGTCATTGCTCACCAATGGAAGTTCAAATATCTCTAAATTTTTCTGGGGTTATGTGGCTGACGCTAGTATTTTTCTTAATAGCGTATTTATGGTGGAATAAAATTAGGTTTTTTGTCACATAAGAATATAAACAATTAAATTTATTTTATTTTATTAATTCTCCCATGATGGAACTCAACCCGAACACCCAATACGATCCAATATTAAATCATGCCTAGTGTAAAACCCATGCTTTAAACTAAATGGTGGCCTTATATTTCTAATTTGAGCCTCTTTTAATCATTATTACACTTTTTTTAGGAAAAATGTGTGCACCTGATATTAAATATATTTAATACAATTCAAAATTTAATTTCGGGAACACCGAGTTTCGGAATCGCACATCATCTCATAGCATAGCATTGATAATAATATATAAAATATTTAAAAATAATACATGGAAAATTAGAGTTTTTATATCCTCTCAACCTTTGGGATTTATGTCCTGGAATGAAAAAAAGAAGGATACATAAAGAGATGTGGTTATTGGGCATGAATTTGGGTCTCCCACT
The DNA here is from genome assembly GCA_963277665.1 of Viscum album. Classification (NCBI taxonomy): domain Eukaryota; kingdom Viridiplantae; phylum Streptophyta; class Magnoliopsida; order Santalales; family Viscaceae; genus Viscum; species Viscum album. The sequence continues at coordinate 1,473 of CAUJRU010000106.1, read as the reverse complement.
CCTAGGTACTCTCTTGAAGATTCTTAGGCTACCATCAAACATGAACTATGTGTTTCTATAACACCTGATGGATCATCTCTAACATATCCTCGATCTCTACTAATTAATCAACAATGGTATCTCAATCCTAAATTTCCCACTCACCCAAGTTGATAACATGCAACCGATCATGCATGTACCACCTCAAACGAAACATTTGGAAGACATCGTATAACTGGTCTCACTATAGTGGAAGATTTAAGTGTTATTCCTCCTCAAAATCTCTATGATGTATCTATAAAGGTCCAATGAATCTCTGATATATCATGTCTCCTAGAAATAATAACCACATTCCTCATTGAGGTGAGACTTTTAGGAATACATGGTTTCCCTCCTACAACTCCAGGGGCCTCCATCATCGGTCCACGTAAGACTTCTGGAAGATTTGTTTCATCCTCATCTACTACTATATGATCTAAATCTTTTTTTGTGTCTTGAACCAACTTTGTTCCCATAAGTGTTATATCTCATGGTTTAGTTCATCATAGTGGTTACCTAAGGACTCACTTGTACAAGACCACAAATAGTGACATACTAATACTGGAATGGTAGATATTATTGTTTGAAAACAACATAAATTGTAGGTGATCCTCCCATATATTGGAAAAATATAACATGCATGACTACAACATGTCATCCATGACCTGAATGGTTTTCTCTACCTGGCCGTCTGTCTAGGGGTAAAACATTGTGATCAAATTCAAATGAGTCCCACAAGCCTCCTGTAATCCCTTCCATAATCGAGATGCAAATTGAGAATCATGGTCATAAATGATCTTTGAGGAAATATTATAGATCTTTTCTATCTCCTACTTGAATAGGCATCACAAGAACTCTACCAAACTATGCTCTCTGATTACAAGGAAGTGGGTTTTCTTGGTGAGTCAGTCTATGATCACCCATATGGAATCATTTCCTTGTGGTGTACATGGTAACTATGTAACAATGCACATGAATATCCCATCCCACATCCACTTTGTCACCTCAAGGGGCTGAGCTAAACCCTTTGGAATATGGTTCTCATCCTTCACTTACTTCCAAGTAAAGTGTCTACTGAAAAGACCTGGAACTCCCTTATACATACCATAATACAAAAATTAATGTTGGAGGTCCTGGTACATATTCACCACACATGGATGTACCTGAAAGGGTGATGTATGAAACCCCATCAGAACATCCTCCCACAAATTCAATAGCCCCATAATTACTCCTATGAAAATAATGACATGATATCCACTTTCATAAAATCCACCATGAGCATGTTTAATAAATATATGAGTATGTAGGGTCTCACAGTCATTATCTGTAAGTCATGCCTCCCTAAATCATTATAAAATAGGTGTGGTAACAACCATCTAATGGAGGTAAGTTCTTCCATCCCCATCCATAAAGGATAACTTTAAGTCCTCCAACATCACCCTCATCTCATAAATC